>CAMTDV010000027.1:9713244-10361024 GCA_947069175.1 Scalesia atractyloides
ACCATGAGAAGGGGTTCAAAGAGCATGATTGGTGTCGATTTGTGTTGGACGGTGTGAAAAATGTAAAGATGATTGGGTAAGGTGTGAACCTAATGTGTACTTCAGAAGGCCTCTAACCTATTTGGTGGTATGTACTTACAATTCAAATTTATATATTCTATCACTATCTTCACTGTGTTAAATTTAGTACATTAGTGTATTTATGTGGACAATACACCAGTGTATACTAGAGAAATGAAAAAAAAAATTAAGTACGGGTGTTTTTTTTCTTTATAAAGAAGATATTTCCTAATATGTCAGAATCCTTACTGCTTACTTTTATTATAAATGTAATTGTTTGCGTTTTTTATTAAAACAGTTGTTGTATTTGGAGTATACACAATGTCCTGGGTTTGATCGTGCACATGGGGAAGCTCCTCTAAGATTTTAGACACATGAATTGATGAACCAACGGAAGGAGCAGGAGCTGAAGAACAGAGGTTTTGGGCTGGGAGAAATAAGAGAGTTATATGATGTGGCAGATGATGATGAAATCAACATTGAGGACATTCCGGAAGACGTTGCCAATGATACGGGCGTGAAAAAAAAGAAGCGCAAGACACGTCGACGGTCGAGGTATGATCATTTTAAGAGTTCCCATGTTTTATATATTTGGTTATTAAAATTTCTTTTAATACGCAGCTGAGTGGTGCACGTATATTATCTATATGCGAAAAAATTGAGAGTTTTAAACAACAATTAGAGGATGGAATACAAGAGCATATATCTCGCTACCCGTCACATCACTCGGTCTTACCCATTCTAGAAAGGTACAAACAAATTTTCAGCAAACCCACTATTGGTAAGACCGATGAAAAAGAAATCTACACGAGTCCGTGGAAGAAAGTAGCAGGTATTTATAAACTTGTATTACTTTTAATTTGATTTTAATTTTTTTGTATGATTGTATTATGCACAAACATTAAACATAAATACTATACATATATACAGATGCGGGTGACAGTAAAGGGAAAACAAAGAGTGCAAGTATGGAAGATTTGCGGGGGATATAAAATGACAACTCCACAGATCGCATCCCCAACCACAAAGATTTTTATTAAATCTGCAGAAGTTATTGAGGACTACCTTTCAGGTGCATATAGTACCCAACGGTTAGACGATATTCCGTCGTTTAGTCTTGGAATGACACAAGATGAATGTAACGCCAAACCTAATGCATCAGTGAGTGTGATGCAAAAAACAAATGTTGCTGATGTTGTTGAGCCAGCCGGTAAGGGCAAAAGCAGAAAGACTGGATCGAGGTACGTCCAATCACCATTTATGGTGCGAGCTGTCAGCATAAACAGTTGGTTGAGCAAAAAAGAAAACATGATTTGGAAATATTTGTCGATTTCGGCCGATGACAAGATGTAAGATTAAACTTTAATATTAGTTATTATTAATTTTTTTATATTTAGTATACTGTTCGCCTGAGCGAATGTAATGTCCATAAATAGGGTAGCGAAGCCGAAGAACAAAAAGTTGGCTGATGGTCGACGCAAAACCGAGATGTAAACGAAGTTGCGGAAGTAGAAGCGACAAACGGGTAAGAACTCATACATAGGCCAATATTGTATATATGTGTGTGTGTTCGAATATATATATGTTTATGTGAACAATATACGCCCATGCATGTTTTAAATAATCCCATTGTACATATTATAGAAATTGGCTGTTGTATGACAAGATACACGTGTGTACGTATGTTAGGTATATGAAATGAACGAACATGCACATGTGTACCACATGGATAGTTGTTAGTGTAATGGTAATTAAGTATTGATGATATGTTAAATTGTTAAATTTCATGAAACAGACGACTGGTATTTGAAACGGATACGAGGGTTGGTCTATACCATTTTCAGCTAAAGGATTTGCAACCTAGTCAATGGATAAATAGTGGTGTGATTACTTGTTTTGCGTCGATGCTTAACAAAGAAGAAAGTCATAGAACCCCGGGGGAAATTTTTTTTGCGGGAGATGATAAAGTTAAAGGTTTAAAGTCGCGCCTTTTTTGCCATACCGAATGTTTTGTAAGTTAACTTCCCGTTAGTATAAAAATTACAGTTTATAATTTAGTAACCGCTGGATCTTTATTAATTTATTTTTTTATTTAATATTTGTTGTTATGCAGACGGAGGATGTATTGCATAACGTACGGTATGGAGATGTACAACGTGTGGAAAAATTACGAAGTTCTTTGGTACACGTGGTAGACAAAAGGCCAAACTTTTTGACTTTGTCCAGTTATTGTATAGTCTTATTTCCTATTCTTGAAAAGGGACATTTTTATCTAATATGTTTTGATCTTGAGACGGGATCGATAACGGTGATTGACAATATGGCTCCAACGGAAAGCCTAGTTCAACTGATAAATGATGAAAATTATTTCAAGAAGAGCACTCCATACAAAGTTGTAAGATAAGTCTAGACATAGTTTCTGTTAATTTATTTTTTGGCTATAGCAAGTGTATAATTAACTTTAGAGTTATAATTTTTGTTGCAGAAGGACGTGTTCACACGGTACTTGAAATTGATTAAACACCCGAAAGCAGTAGATATTGAAAATGCAGTTCCTGAAATGTTAGACTTTGAGTGAAAGACCGTAGGAAACAGTGTGGATTGCGGTGTTTTTGTTATGCGCCACAGGGAGACTTGGTATGGAGACACGACCCAAAAATGGGATTGCGGATTCCCATTAGAACATGTTCAGAAAAAAGAAACACTGACACGGTTGCACAAGAAATACGCGGTAAAGTTGGTGACTCTGAAGCAAACATTCACCGGGACCAGATATTAGCGGACGCGGAACATTTTGAAAAGACATTTTACTTCAGTTAATTGTTATCACGTTGGTTATTTGATGGAGCATGTTGAAAACAAATTTTAGTTCGGTTTGGGGGTATTTAGTTATTTGATGGAATTTGGTGAAACGTTTAAAAACATATAACTTAGAAAGACAACGTTTTTTTGGTTGTGTATTTGGAAGTTATTATGGAACATGTTGGGATATCTAGTTGTAGAACCTTTTGATGGCATTTGAAACCTATTGCGTATGTGTAATACATTAGTATTACAGCAAAACCATATTATTACAGGTACACGATTTAGGTAGTACATCTGTGAACTACAGCTTAATTTCTGTACATATGTGTTTTTCAGATTAAGTGTATATACATGTATGGTACTCGTACACAACCTACTTTATGTACATGTGTGTATTTTTCTGTGCATAGGTGGTAACCGGAGCTATGCATAACAATAAGTGGGTAAATACTGTAGCATTTTCAACAACGTGTATACCTACTGTATAAGCACGTGTATTTTCAATATGGTATACAAAGTACAGCTGTGTATTTCATTTAAATTATAATCCTTAAACTTGGTACATATGTGTATAACAACCAAACTGATACTTTTTATTAAAACTGTTTACTAATCCAGAACTGGTACATAGTGTTGAATTAAGGGCTGCTCAGCAGATATGCGCAAAGTGCATATTATCTATCCTTTTTAAACATAATCGATTGATGTATGTATGTTGAAGTTAACCTATATATTATAAATTTATTGTGGACTAAAAAAGTGATGGAAATGCTACATTGTTTATCAAAGGGAAATGTAATGAAAAATGTACCAGTCAAATGGAATTTTTTGGAACATCAATTATAATGTACCAGTTTCATTCAAACGAAAAATTTTCTTATGTATCATGAAATTTAATTCAAATCGCGGAGTCATCGTCTTCGCTCTCGTGCGCTTGCGCCTCACTTTCACTATCGGTTGGGTCATCAAACCTCGTTCGATTCATCATCGTCTCCCTCGCCATCGTCGTCTATCGACGAGTCGTCCTTTGTGATATTGCCTTTTTTAAGTGGGCAATTTCGTTTATCATGCGTTCTCACCCTCTTGCCACAATAATTGCATTTTCTTCTATGTTTCTTGCATTGTTTTATTGCTTTCTCTCGAGGACCAATTGGACGCTTATGCTTTCCACATCCTTTGTTTCGTATTTTCTTTGGTGCGATGCATGATACCTCTTCTGGTTTAGTATGATCAAGAATTTCCTGGTAGACAACAAACTTTTTTTTAATTTCCGGATCCGGTTGAACTTCACTAAAAACCTTATCTTTCAACAACTGCACTTGCTCATCCAGTTCCTGTAATTTATCAATCCTACCACGAACTCTCTCTCGGCACATTTCCATATTCTCAAGTATCCTACGCCAAATTCTTCCACTACGACTCTGATCTACGGATAACCTATTTTCAATGCTATATACACTGGAAGGCAAAGCGTCTCTCCTCCATCTTGGGTGAATATACCGTACCAGAATCTTGTGAATGTTATGGTGCCCAAAAACGCAGAATATATGACGGCATATGTATCCGTTTCTAGTAAACCCCATGCATTCACACGAAGTAAAGACATCTTCTTTGTTGAAGGTGACCTGTAATATGATGATAAAAGATGTATAATTTAAGACATTGGTTACTAATAATGCACACATGTATTGTAATGTAAGAAAAGAAAATTTACTAAATGTGAAAAACCAACCTTGAACTCGTTTACAACTTCTTTCGCGTGGTCTTGGTGTGCGATCACAAATCTGCTTATACCTTCAGATACACATCATTCAGCAATATAACAATTTTCCTTGCCGTTGATAATTTCCTTTTGAACATCAAAAAAAAATTCTACGTGTGTATATGTCATTTGCATGTCGTTCAATAGGCCAAGATGTTTTAAATTCGGGATTAGTGGTGTCAGTTTTGTGTGTTAATTCCCTCTGTTCGTTTCGTATCCCATCAACAGATGTGTCGTAACACAACATGAACTGAACCAAGGTGTTGTGAGGACTAGAATTAGATTTGAACAGATGGTTTGCACTCTCACACCTGGAAGTGGTTTTCATTAAAGTACACATTGGTCTCTCGCGGAAATAAGCCGGTATCCAGTTTGCACGAATCGAATACATCTCGGACAACCAGGAATGGTCCTGTAGGCCGTATTCATCAATAAGATTCTGCCATCTACCCTCAAATGTTTGTGGTTCAATGTAAACATTCCAAACGAGCTTGTGGAACTTCTGTTTTATTTCAGCATTCCTATTGTCGTTCCCGTTGATCTACATTTAAAACATTAAATAGAAGACATGCTGCTTTAGAATGATACACATATGTACCAGTTTGGTTCTTTAGAAAAAGTTAAGTAGACGCCAGGCTGCTTTAGAATGATACATATATGTACTGATACTAAAATTTTTAAATAATATTTTAGTATCTTAACCGGCAGTTTTTGAATAATGTGTCACATACATAACCTGTGAATTGACTTGTCGAAGACCTTTTCGACAGCTTGTTTCATAGCACAATCTTGATTACTTAGCACCAGAAGGGGTTGTTTACCATTGTGTGCGTCAAGGAATTTTTGAAGTAGCCACGTATAAGACTCGATAGTCTCATTATGAAGCAACCCTACACCAAAAATTGTACACCTTTTGTGGTGATCGACGTCAGTAAACGTTATAAAAATCATATCATACCTGTTTTTATAAAACGCAGTTAGATACGTATATTAAAAGAAAATAAATCTGTTCAAAAATTCATGTAGTACTCACATATTTGTATGATGTGTCGCATCGAAGGCAATAACATCGCTAAATGAGTCATAGTTTGATTTCGATACCGCATCACACCAAAAAATTAACTGAAGTTCGGTATCAAAAATATGGGTGTTAAACGTGTAGTTGTCCTTGTTTTTGCTACATTCCTTGAATTTGTCAATTATCATCTGGGCGTCCCTATCCCCGATAAAGTCTCGGATATCATGCCTACAATTTTTGTAGTCGACAACGGTTCCGTGCACATTGTGATGCCCACCTTTTAAAACATGTACTTTGCGAGACTTGGTAGGTCCTAGGTTTGCGTTCCGGCATTTTGCTATAAACTCTTGGGTAGAAAAGTCAAGCTTCCGCCTCTTCAATGATAGATCAAGATTTTCAGGGGTAGTAAAACCATGGTTATGTTGTTCTACAAAGTCATATATCTCATACTCATATGAATTTTTAACACGCACAAATTTAACACACGCCTTGCAGTCTGTGACTTTAACGTTGGACCGTCTTTTTGGTGAACTTGAATTTACTTGATCAGCCGTAGCATCTTTTCGTTTTGGTTTGTTGGCTCTTGAACATAAAACGTATCGCCTATTGGTAACAATTTTGTCACCTATTTTTTCCTTCTGCGATGTACCAAGACGGGTTCCAAAACCGGCCAGTTGAGCATACTCTTCATACTTTGCTATAGCTTCTTCAATTGTACTAAATCTGGCATTAATAAACGGTTTGAAACTGGGAGGAACGATTGGAGTCCAATACCTAGATCCGTTGGGAGATTCATATACGTTGCTCGCTACGGATTCTGCATAAATTCTTAAAGGTGAAAAAACAGTCTTTGAAATAAAAATGGTCATATACCAAACTAAAACATGACGTACATCGGACATAGCACATTGATATTCAAGTCACCGAACCAAAGTCATCCAAAAAATTAATCATATCACGGTACCAAACTGAAAACATCACATACATTAAGTATACCTATTGTCTATGCACGTGTATTTCAATATGGTATGTATAGTACAACTGTGTATTTTCATTTAAAGTATAATGAACCAAACTGGTACATATGTGTATAAGAATCAAACTGCTACTTTCTACGCACGTGTGTACTTAACAAAACCATGTGTCTCGACTATATTGGATATTCAAATCACAAAACTCTCCTACTCGTCTAACCTTCATATCAAATAACCAAAACTCAAGACATTTATTACATTGTATACTACTGTCTAATGCACATGAGTACTATCTGTAAGAAGCATGTCATTTACACTGGAAGTTTGGAATCAAACATCAAAACATCGGTGGCACACCGTCGGATACACAATCATATATACAAATACGGACGAATACCATAAGATATTCTCGTTAGAAAAAAATAAACTGGATTATCGAATATAAATCATGACTATACATACATGAAAACCTAATATAACATCACCAAAAACTAATCGAACAAAATAACCTCACTATTAACCCAGTACATACAGCATGTCGATCAGAACAAAAAAACCGAAAAAAATCAAAACTATCACGCACCTGGTCAATCCAAATTAGTAACGAAAACATTACTGCCAGGCTGATCGTTAACTTCACCATCGTTCGCCGTTGTCTTGTTCATATTAGTTAAATGTACGTCCGTAATAATATAATTTTTTTACGAAAATATGTAAAGAATTGCGGATTAAACAACTGTTTGAACGAAATTGAATAAATCTGATCTTTAAAAACGTTTTGGAAAGATAATGATTGAAAAACTAAGATCAAAAATTGAAAAATTTTCTGGAACTGTTATATCGGAAACTTGTTAAATCGGCACCTTGTTTACCAGAAAATTTTCGAAAATTTTGATCTGATGTTTAAGATCATGAACTGGAAAAACACGCATACAATTCGAACAAATAATTGATTAGCAGATTGTGATAGCATGATTTCTGAATGATTCTATACTATAATTAAGGAAACATGTAACTACCATACTATAATTTTGTTTTAAAAAATTTGAAAAATAAATTAATAATTAAAATTACCATCTTATCCTTGTTAGTTAGTAAATAGATCAATGGTCAGGATTAGTTCACACAGTTCATTCTTAGAAATCTGTTCACAAATATCCTAATCCTATATATATATATATATATAGGATTAGGATCATTTGTGAACAACTTCTTGAGAGTGAACTGAGTGAACTAATCTTGGCCTTTGATCATTTTTAGATTAAAAGGGTAAGATTGATATTAGTCAAGTACTTTTAATTAAAATCCCTTAATTTTCTCATCTCTTAACTCTCTCTCTCTCTCTCTCTCTCATTTTTAATTATTTCTCTATTATTTTAATTGTAAGAGATTAAAAGGCTTATGTTTCTTTTTAAATAAACTCTTATGTTCTTTTTAAAATTAAATACTAAACCTAATTAAATTATGTTTTTTTACATATGCGTATACAGGTCCGTATATACAAGACGTATACACTTGTGTATAATTATATCTTGTTCCCACAGGTCGGTATAAACCAGATTTATACACATGCGTATAATGCAAGTACATATGTGTATAAACTAACAACTGTGTATCTTGTATAAATTAATAGTTAGCGAGACTGTACACATGTGTATAAACAAACATTTGTGTATCTTGTATAAACTAATACTATAGAGACTGTACATATATGTATACACTAACAACTGTATATCTTATATATACGGAAACTAGCAAGATTTTAGGATTTTTGATTATATTGTTTAATAAATGCAATTTACAAAAGACGCAAATACCCTTATGTCAATTAATTTAAAGGGAAGTTACAACATTATAATTACAATCTAGCCATTGTTATAAAATCTCTAGATGATATAATCTAATTGACTCAGATTAGTTCACACAGTTCACTCTCAACCTATTGTTCACTCTAGAACCCTACACTATATATATATATATATAGGATGCTGCTAAATGCAATCCCATATTTCAAAGTGAAAGAAGCGAAGGCGGATTCAAATTTCGCCCAAATCAATAACAAGTATGCATAGAGTTAATAGACAAACGTGTGTGTTTATTTGCAATCATGTGATCAATGAATAAATTAAGTTAATCTTAATATCTTCCAGGTTTCATGTTTGATAATATCAGAAGATGCAGTAACAACTTCTTAATATCAATGTTTGATTGCTATTTATCTAACTTGACAGGTTTTAAAGATTCTGGTTGCACGTCCTAATCATAAAACTCATCCCTTGTGAACTCTTAGCTGAAAATAGGTTATTTAGTTCAAGCCTTGGCATGTTTTTTTTGGTAGAGATTTAACCCGATAACCGAACCGTAACTGAGTTGGGCCTTTTTCGTGATCAGGTCTCGGTTGAAAACGACGGGCCTAGCTGTTGATTTCAATGATGGAAAATATACTAGTGTGATCAAGGTCATTTGAAAGCGCAAAAGGGTACTTATATATTATTTAACCTTTTGAAAACAAAAACTAAATATTTTGGTTGTTTTGCAGCTGTGATGAAAAACTGTAGTCATGTTAAGAACAAACAGTTCAATTAGTTAAACTTAGGTTTTACTTGGTGTAGCATATGCTTTAGTTAGTGCTTGCACTAAAAGAAAAATATAAGTTGGTTCTTCAATAACTGTAATGATCTTATGTAAGAAAAAAGTTGGCCAATTGATCCCAAAATCCCATAGTTGGTTCTTCAATTAATTTCCAATAAGTACTTTTTTTATATTATTCTAACCATAAAGTCCTCTCATTAGTAGAAAGCCACTGTTCGCTAACCATTTGGAGCAGCCTGCAAAACTTATGCAAAAAAAGAAATCTATGAGTTAGCAACTAATGCATCAACTTATCAAGAATTATTGATGATGATGCTTTGTCCTTGAGCTGTTATTTAGAGAAGTTACTTAGTATGAAAGAAGAGGCTTTTTTTTGTGGTATGTAATATTCGTCGTGATTAATAATATTCGTTGCTTGTAATTAACTATTGTTGAAACTAATTGTTTCCCATATGATGTGGTCTTGCATTTAACAGTTGGGGAAGCATAGAGATATGGTTCAATTGTGGGGCGAAATCTAGATTCATTCGAAAAGAAGTTTGCAACTGACTCAAGTTTTGGAGGTGGAACCTGATGTAAAAATCTTACTTTCCCCTGGGTAGGCTTGAGATAGCTCTTAACTTCATTGAGAACATGAGCAGGTGAGATCTACCCCAAACAACTAATGCATATTATCATAGTTATTAAAGGCGCGAGGCACACTCAGGGTGATTTGTTGGGTCTGGCCTGGGCGTTTGCTTTAATATCTATGCTGAATATTATGAACTAACCTGAAGACTAAAGGCGCGAGGCGCACTCAGGGCGATTTGTTGGGTCCGGGGCTTTATTTGCGTCTGGGCACTCGCTTTAATAACTATGCATATTATTATTTTTTTTATAGATCTTTCAAAGACTATCAGTTGACTTTATCTGACAAGAACTTCTTTAATCAATCCGTCTTTATGCCCCTTGTCTACCATACATGACTATTACTTAACCTTTTCATTTTAAGGAGTGCGTAACCATTTCATGTTTCAGTTGTTTACCACTTACTTTTTTTCATTGTGTTAGTGGTTTTTTAGTGTAATCCGTCAAGTATGTACTCATAAGTTTAATGTATGATACTATAATGTTAAACAAATACGGATTTTTAGAAATTTAAATTGAAGATATTAGTTATTTACCATAGTAAAAAAAAAAAGAAAAAACATACATTAGGCTTGACATCATACATGAAAGCTCTACAAAAGTTTGTGCCTAATGCCTATAGGTCGATGTGACAACTTAGATTTTTCAGGTTAACTTCGTTAGCACAACTCCGTTATCTTTAACATGACTTAAAACATTCATTATAGTATTTCACTTCATATTGGTTGGTTAAGTGTGTCAGTTAGTACACGAACACTCACGTAACATTAATTCGGCGAATCAACCGAATTAACAAACTGCACATAAGTCTGACCCAGAACGTTGGTGAAACATGGATATAGTATTGCAAACATAGAAATAATAATATAATTGAGTGGAATTATATGTTATTTTATTACATGGACTACTTGTTAGTTGTTTCTCGTAATTGCGAACAATGCGCGTTTTTGTGTGATCTAGCGTCATAAAAATATTCATTTTTATAAACAAACTAGTGGGTTTTATTTTTATAGACTTGAGCTATTAAAAATTAGTAAAAATGGTTTAGTGGGCTTGTGTTAGCTAGAAAGGGCAACCAAAAGTTACAAAAACCCACCAAAAGGCCCACCCATGGGTTTTAATTAGTTAAAAAAATACCTAACCTAACCCTAAATCCCCAAAATACATATGCCAGCCCCAACTTCACCATAATTTCGAAATTTTGCCTTTGAAACACCATTCCACTTTGATTTGTTGCTTGGATCTTTCAAGAAGTGGCTTGCTTGATCGATTTCAATACCCTTTAACGCTTACAAGTAAGTTTTCTTGATCAATTTTGTTTGATGTTTCTCATAAGTTAAACATTAGGGTTTTGATTATAACTTGATATTGATGATAGTTGGTTGTTTAATCTGATGTATTTGGGGTTATGCATGATGTACGGGTCGGATTTGGGTAAACAAGATCATAAACACGTTTTTGGGAAGAGCTGAAAGTAAACAGATTATGTCCAAATCTTTACAGCTGGCTTTTGTTGTCTGTAACGAGGTCAAAACTTAACGAAATCCATTGTTTCTTGAGTCCATGATGAACTTTCAGAAAATACCTTTCAAACCCAACTGGAATCGCATTTTTTCGATGTCATTTGATATTTTTGAAATGATTTATTTCGTGTCAAAGATTCAGGCTGCGTTTTCCGTCAGAATTTGCAGCCCATTATGAATGTCATAACTCAATGTAGGAATTGATTTATGATCTCAAATTTTTACTGTAGGAATTTCCAGGAGGTCATGAAAATCTCCAACTGAATTTTGTAAAAGGAATAAACGACGATTTTAAATGATTTTTGGCGTAAACTGTTATCAGAAAGTTGTAGATCAGACCTAGGTGTAGAGAATGATTTTTAGTGATTTTTCTGTAAAGATTCATGTTATGAGAAAAATACACGAGTATTTGAGGACCAAATGACACGTCGTGTTAAAATATCATAATTTTTTGAGTTCGTTTAGTATTTTAAATAAATTCTGGAAAACTGCCTAGAAACTGAAATGAAACTGCAATGAGCTGAAAGTAGTTGGGAACGTTTTAAATATGCTTATATGTTGCACCAAAGTGTTATATGTTATTAGAAACATTAACGGGTGTCTATGAATGCGTTATACGGAATTAGACGATCATATGCCCAAACTTACCTAAATGAGTAATTGTATGACAACGTGATTCTGTGACTATGTGTTAGACTACGTGTAAATTCATAAATTAAACTAATTGAAACGGTAAACATATCAGGAGGAGATTGACTTTCCTGATTACCTCTCAAGTTTACTACCGAGCAAACTAAGGTGAGTTCACAACTCTTTTCTAAAAGCATGTGTTCCTGGGTTGGAACAACACTTTTTACGGTATCCCTGGTTTGGGCTATGCGTGCGTCCCTTGTGTGGACCGCTGAAACATGCTATCCACTGGAGGTGTATAGTACACTTAGACTAAACGAAAACTCTATCATGAAAGTCCGACATTTTACCGATTAGATTGTCGGGTGGGCATACGCGGAGTATTAGTTGATAGCGCTATTAGGTTTGACAAACCTCACACCGTGCAGGAGGCCGGGCGTGAAAACCTTCACTCTTGCTTTCATGTTGATAGACATTATTGAGGGCACAAACGAAACGTCAGCATTCGGTACACAGTTTAGTCATATGATGAGGATTAGCTACCCGAGTTATACTTAAATCAAAACGTCGTGAACTTTACTTTTACTAAACTCAAATTTTGTGAATTCGCCAACTTTATTGTTGACACGTAGTTGCATGCTTTGCAGGTCAGTAGGTACACCTTTGGATGGGCATTGCAATCGGCCGGAGTGGGTGATTCATTTAAAGTTATTGTTTTGAATATTTATCTAACTTGTACTTTTAAGTTCCTGTTGGTTTTTAACTTTATTTTCCGCTGCAACACAAACTGTCTTTTAAACAAATTAAAACCTTATCGCTAATCATGTTGATAGTGATGCTTTTATTATTTTAAATGGTTGGTTCAACACGATTAGTGGCTAGATCCTGGTCGGTCACACGACTCGCGGTAAAACCCCGCATGTGGAATTTGAGGGTGTGACAGTCAGAATTTAAAATAAGTGTTTTAGTAGCTAATGGTCCATTTAAAGGCTCATGCAATCTGAGTTATTAAAATTGTCTCCAACCTTGCTTCTTTTTCTTTAGGCTTATTGTTATACACGTCAATGTGAACTCATTTGATCAGGTACATAAATTTGGGAGAGAATTTGCAAAATGGAGGAAGGTGGTGTATATGGTTATCCAAAGAAGACTATGGTGTATATGGAGTAGAAACAATGTTGTCTTCAAAGGAATCCAGCCTAATATGGGAAACATAATTAAAAATACGAGTTTTGGGGTATCTTTGTTGTAAAAATCGGTCTAAAGCCGTTGGTCTTACATGGGAAAATTGGTATAATTTTTTTATTGAAATATATAAACAAATAATCTTTTCATTTAGAATTCAAATGAAAAAATTTGTGTTCATAGATTCATTCACGTTGTTACTATATATAATAAATCAACGTAACCCGTCCACCGGACGGGTATTAAACTATTAACAATTGTTGGAGTCCAGTTTTGTCAACCCATAAACCTTTAAGAAACAGGTTACAAATGAAGAATCACCCAAAACGCAAAGAACACTTTCCCGCACCTAGTACCCTTTGTTTAAGGCGTCGAAAACCCCCCACCACACCTACCAGGTTCAGGACGAGAAGGGTAGCCGGAGGGATTAAAATTGTTGTAGATTTGACCAGTTAGGGTTGCTAAATGGGTCATGTTTGTAGGTTAAGGGTCGATCGCGAACTCACACAAAGCCAAAAATCGTCACACACATGAACCCGAACATGGCACGGGTATTCATAGAATAACACAACCTGTTTAACATATTAATACTTTAAAATTCTAAATTTACATATTGCATCTATTTTTTTGAAGCATTTACGTTTTAAATATTAACAATTATTTATAAAATTTTAAACTTTGGCACAAAAATACTCAAATGGCTCAAGCTATTTTAAAAAGAAAACTAAAAAAGAAATAAATGAATAAAACTGGTCAACCTGGGTTAACACGAAGTCGACCCTATTAGCTAAGGTGTCAGCGGTGTCGACCTACAACTGGTCTGAACCTGTTTATATTAAACCCAAACCCCTGAATTTCGTGTTAGGTTTATGTCGTGTTTCCGTGTTATTTCAGAAATTCACACCCTTGGTAAGGTACTGATATCGGTGTATTGGTTAGCATAATATTGATACCCTGGGGATGATGAACCGTCTGTTTAGAAGGCAAATAGCAAGCAGTGTGCATATACAACAATGGTGTTTATATATGCAAGTCTTTGAAGCAACTTGAGGCGGCCCCCACCCCAACCATACCACAACGGGCCGTGTCTGCTCAAATGATCTCAACCGAACCAAGAGCCCATCTCAAAACCCAATGCAACCGATCTGACAACTTGATTGGAGCTGAACCTATAAATGCAGGTCTTATTGGCATGCAGTATATTGATCTTAAATCCTGTTAAGATATCTTTTGTAACAGACCCATTAAACCAGCCAATCAGATTGCAAACCGCTTCATTCATAAGCATACGGATTGAAATTATCACCTCCACATGATAAGTATAGATTAAAAAGATGATAATTTTACCACGCACAACTTATCTAGTTGCCAGGTTGGCAGACGCCGTTAAGAGTTGATAACAAATATTAAGTGGTATAAAACTAGCTTTGCGACACATGCATAAGTTCGCAAAACGATACCAAGTATATACTTCGCCGCCAAATATCATACAAAAATGTAAAAAATGGCTATAAGTGATCTAAATAACTTTGCAAGACATGCACAAGTTCGCGGGATTCAACAAAACATAACTAACTTGTTCATCATCACATCACTCATGATCCACCATTTTCTGCTCTAATCTTGCCAAAAAAGACTAATTCAACTTCTAGAGAGGCGATTCAACCAAATTCATCAAAATAAACACTGCAGTTTGACTATCGATACACGTATAGCTGACTATGCGACTGTATAAACCTTCACTACTTTTGATGTATCACAAACCACAAGATTTTCCGAATCAGTTGGAGTAGTGCAAAGCCAGTTGACCTAGTGACATACAAAGATAACCACAGGTTAACGGACACATGAACTATTTGATCAAATGCCAAAAATACCCTTCACGGATCAACTTACTTTTCCGCCCAAACTTATGTTTAACTGTAGAAAGTCATCTTTGTTGCAAGTTTCATCTGCTTTAAAGAAGCTGGACCAATTCCAAACCTTCACAGCTTTATCATTCCCCCCGATATTATGTACTTTCCTTTCTCCCCAAACACCGAAAACGCCCTATATCATAAACTAAACTCACAATTAAATATACTATATTATCACAAATGAGAGAAACTGTATATGACGGTAAAAGTCAACACTTACACGCAAGATACAGCGGCCGTATGGCCTCCGGAGGAATAATCTACACGCAACCTTGTTCTTTGATTTTGATCTTCTTTTTCAGTGTTCGGAGATGGAACACTTCCGTTTGACTTTGATTGACCACCCTTTTTGGGTTAGAAGAACCTTTGGATTTGGAGGCTCGAAATTCAGATTCTATATTGATTACATCAACAACACCGTCACCTCTGGCCACAACACATATCTTGTCGGTTTTATCTAACATATCAGCTTCAGGAACCGCAATTGCGTGTACAAAAGCAGGATTGAAGCACTGTCCTGCATTACTACTGCTGTCTGGTTCAGATTTTCCTGAAATATGAAATATATTCAATAAATTAAAAAGAGATTATATAAATTAAAACATATAGCAAGATTAAATATTGTCATACCCAAATCCATAACTTTGAATGGTCGTCCTTTCGAGAAGTCCCACATTATAAGCTTTGAATCAAGCCCGCCAGTGATTACTGCAAAAGAATATTCTCCACTCATCATTTTTAAATTAAACTAATTGCATACGCACTATAAGTTCAAACGAAAACTTGGTCTAAAAATGCGCACGGTGTTCCGAGACATGCGCATCACGTACACGAGGCGTTGCTCTATGTACAATCAAATACGCTTTATTCACAACCAGAAGTTGTCTCTCGTGTTTGTTTTACATATCAACTGTTTTATCAAGTAAGCATTTCATAATCCCTTCATCCATTTGGTTGTTTTTACATATCAGCTTCCTACATACCCTAACTTTGACCAATTTTGACCTTGAGGCGTTTTGAAGCTTGCCTCGCACCTCAGACGCACTTTTTAAACCAAGAACGTACATACGAAAAAGAATACCTTCCCAAGGTCTCCAAGGAAGAAACTGAACACTGCTACATATCTAAATATAAGTTAAGACGACAAGTAAGAAATTACATGAAAAATATGATCATGAGGAAGATATTTCACAAAAATCAAGATAAGGATACGCTTTCATGGGCAGCTCTTAGTGTCTTATACAGACACTTCTGGCGTATATCGATGATCTGCAAGACAATATTAACTAGTTATTTGTCTACCACGTGTGTAAATAATAATAAAAGTGATTTTTTTGACAAACAACCGAACCTTTATATCACCACCGTCATCAGCAGCTGCAAGAAAATATGACTTTGAGTTGCATGTGATCTGATTTATCTCCTCTTTATTGTAATTGAAACTCTCCAAAGGCTTCCATGAGGCAAGCTGTAAGATGAACTTCAACATTATGACCAATAAAGAATAAGCATGAAACTCGTAATTTCTTTTTTATACAAATCAAAAGCTGTTTACAAAGATAAGTTTCAACTCGGTTAACAAAAATAATGACCAAAATCTGAAAGTGTCGAACCAATAAAGATTACCATATGCACATCAAAAACCTTCACTTCATTTTCGGAAGATACATAAACAATATCCTCATTCCCTGCATCAAATTATGCAACAAAAAACTAAAGCGCAAAAACTTCATATGAAAAACAAATATGTCAGTTGACCAAGAACACTGACCTGGTATAAAACATAATGAGGAAATAGGATTTTGAGCAACATCCATGGTATACAACAGATCTTTACATCGCATATCAAACCAGCAAACACACCCATCCTGTATACACCATAATATATAGATATCATATGATTTATAACGTTTAATGTGATGAAGAACAGAAGCAAATAAAAACACAAAGATAATATTCTCAAAGAAATGTTTCACACTGAGTTCTATATTTGACAGTTTTGCCAAATTTTTGAAACTACAAATTCACAAAAATAATTAGTGGAACTAAAACAATAAATAGACGTGTTACTTATGCTAATCAATGACTTTGGGCGTTTTAGCCTAAAAAAAGAATGAAAGATTCCTCAAATTGCGGAAAAGTCTTGAGTTATGAAGTCGGAGGATTTAACGAAAGATGATCCAGCTGGAGCAAACTGCCTATTGTGTTTGCAAGATGATCCAGCTCGTCAAGACCTTCTCGTCCGCTGGTTATGGGCCTCGTAACTCCACTCATGGCCCAAACAGGTTTCACATTGTGTCCAAACTCCAAATAAGAGTTGCCACTTGCCAGTCAAGTAATTTTAGTTCATTTGACTCCAAGATTAAATGTTAGGCTAAAGAATGAATCAATATTTGATTAAAAAAAAATACAACAAGTTTGATGAATGAAGTTAAATCTATAGCAACAGAACCTGAAATAGTTAACTGTACAAAACTGAAAGCCTATAATTCTATCAATATCTTAAAAACTAATTGGTGCAAACTCAAACAATCAAGGGTTCATCTTCTATTTTAAACTTAGGGTTCTTAATATGAATAAACAGAACAAGTGAAATGAAAAGAATATCAATCGTACTTCGGCGGCAGAGGCGATGAGGCCAGGGCGGTCGCGGGAGGCGATACAGGAGGTGGCGATGGCTTTATGACCTCTCAGCCGTCTTGCCGGTGGTCCGGTGGTAGTCGTCTCGTTCGTCTTCACATTCGTTTCCGCCATTTTTGTTTCTTGAGGTACAACTGAAACTTTAGAGGGTTAAACCCCAATTCAAGTGAACAGGGGAAATTGTAAGGGTTACATGTTCACACACCCAATTGCCTATTTAGACACCCTTAAGACGGGTCGTCTAAATCTAGACGGAGCGTCTAGGTTTTTTTTTCTCTGATCACATTCCTCTCTCGTACAACGTCAAATCAGTCACATCAGACGGGGCGTCTACCCCTATACGGACCCTGAAGACGACAGAACAAGACGGGACGTCTAGGCCTAAACGACCCGTCTTGAACTTTAACGTTCTGCATGCATGTCAGGAAAGTACCACGTGATACGCCTCGTCTAGTACTAGACGGGGCGTATACATCTTTGTTAAATAGATCCATGCAGAGCTTTTGTTGTCGCAGAAAACTAGGCTTCATCGCAGAAAACTTTCGATTCATCGTCGGCATTATCTCCGTCATAAACTTTGGCTTTATTACTTCATCTGATTTCATTCAAAGGTGGTGAAATGTCATCAAACTGGGACGCCAACTATTTCTTTGGGGCGTATTCTGGCGAGACATGGGTGCCTGAAGCCAATACGGTAACAGTTATCAGGTTAAACTAGTTGTTGTTTTAATTATTTACTAATGGTGGTATCGTTGGTGGGGGGAGACCGGTGTTCCCAAATCTAACGTGCAAGAGGAGGTTTCAAGTGTACAAGGAAATCAAAACAGACCGTTTCTAGACTTGAACGAGCTTCCTTCCATTGAAGAAACTGTCACACCTCGACCCGCAGCGGAATAAGAGTCGGGGCATAATTGGGTTATCACCAAAGCTCATGATGTTTACTAATATGTTTCATATTTATTAAATTCAAAATTACAACTCCAATATTCCAAACAAGTTCATACAATTACAAGGAAAAAGTAACTAAGCAAACAATCCAAATCCTAAACTGATTTATTCTTCTAGGTCGTCCTATATGTTTCTTGCTGCAACTGGATCACCTGTATCATGTGTAAAAATGGGGGTTTTTGGGTCAACAAAAGTTGGCGAGTGAACCTTGTTAGAAAACATTTATTATTGATTTCTTGTTGTATTTAATATGGAAAAATTGTGCAATAATCATATGTGAGCAAATGTAAATAAACATACAATAACAAACCACCTTGCATGAGTATATGACATGAATGATAATGTATATGTTGGCAACGTCACGTTCCGCTCATAGGTAATGGGGAACGGACGGCCTATGATGATGTATGTGCGATCAAGGCTCAATCAAACGGAGCCGATCGTATGTTGGCAACGCCACGTTCCGCTCATAGGTAATGGGGAACGATTCCGCTCATAGGTAATGGGGAACAGACGAGCCTATGATGATGTATGTACTGAAAATGATAAATTTAATCTAAACATTAACCACACAAACAATTGATACATATTGGATACACATTTGATCATGGATATGATGGAATGCACAAGTGTTTAAATGTAATAAATAATAAGACACATGATACACCCCAAAATGTGATTAAAACGGGGAATTTGTAGAGATTCACTCACATTGGGTGCGTTCGTTTGATGATGTTAATGCGCACGAGTTTAGAGGGTTGATTGACGAGGAATAACTAACCTAAATAATAACGAAAAGGTACGGTAAATAAGTGGATTTTATTAACAATTTTAATAGGGTTTTTAGATTTATTTTTGTGAGTTTAAGGTCATTTTCTAACTTAAAAAAATATTATTTTTAAGTATTTTTAATTGATTTTTAAATTAAATAAATAAATAAAAATATAAAAAAATGTTGACTTTTTGGGTTGACCGTTGACCGTTGACTTTGACTGTTAACCGGTTCGGACTTTGTGTTTGTTTGCGCTGAGTGAGGTTCGAACTTGTGACCTCCCGTACGCGTGCACGCAGCTCTACCAACTGAGCTACGTGTCTAACCCGAAATATTCTAGGTTTTACTTATATATATATACTAATTAAATGTTTAATTTATTCGGTTTATATTAAAAGAATTTAAATGGTTGAACCGGTTTGTAGGGAGCCGGATCGAACTCGGGTCCTTCGGTTTGTAAGCGCACAGCCCAACCAGTTAGGCTGTGTGACTTATCTGTTAAACTTACAGTTTAAATTAATCTTAAGAACATCCTGGGTCCTACTTGATTCAGTAACAAAAAAATTGGTTTTAATTCGGAAAGCCGTTGCGTTTGTAAGATTTGAACTCGTCACGTGCGCTATGTGTTTGCACACAGTCCACCGCTGGACTGTGTGTCTAACCCGGTTTATTATTCAATTTATATTATACTTATACACAACGTCGACTTCGTCTTCTTCATTCAAAGACACAGAACAACGATTATTCGTCTGTTCTTGTTTAATTCGATTAACGGACATATAAATGATTAAAATGTAATGGATAAAGAAGGTTATGGGAATGAATGTACCGGAAAGATGATTTTCTCAGAACTCCGGCAAAGGTCGTCGGCTCTGTTTTGTGAATTCCGTCTGATCGGATGAATTTACGGTTTTGATCAATTAGTTGCGAAATTAGGTTACTAAACAATGATTATCAAAGGGTTTAGATGTTTGTACCAATTCACAGAGTGTTTTCGGAAATGTCCAGAGATTTTCCGGCGAGTGCTGAATATCCGGTAACGTCGTCTAGGACCGATTCTGATTGAAGGATTTGAGTTAGTAAAAGTCTAACAATGGATTGAAAGTGAAAGATTCGAGAAAATTACCGATTTGATGAATGTCACGGTTTTCCGGCGAAAGTCCGGCGATATCAGATAACGTTTCCGACGAACAGAAATTAGAGCGAAAGTGAAATTGAAGGTTCTGTGAGTGTTTCCGAATTATGAGACGATGATATTGTTAGTGTAAATCAGGAAGTAAATGATTTCGGTTTTTAACTCCAAAATCATATGAACCGAGGCAATGAAGACCGAATTGATTAAGAATGTGGGTTGTAATGGATTTATCGGTTATAATAAGTAATTAGCGATCACTCAAACGTCTCTGGATGGTTGAAAGCCGATGATCGGTTTCAGTTTTGGCGCAACAGATGAATTCACGGGGAACTTAAGTTTTATTTGTTTCCTTGTTTACACAAAAGAACCAAGTGGCGGAGTGGTTAAGTTGTGTGTTGGTTGTGTCTTCCGACTGACCGGGTTCGAAACCCGGCAGCCTATTTTCTTTTTTATTTACCTTATTTTTACTTTTTTAACAATTTTAGTTTCCATATTCTAAAATGTTTATTAATTATGTATTGTTTAAAATTAAAATGAGCATTAAATAAGCAACGAAAATTTGAAACTGACTATTCGATTAATAAACGAAGCGGGTTTTGAAAACCCGTTTTTCGACGGATGTTACAGTATCCCCTACTTTTAGAAATTTCGTCCCGAAATTTAAATAGTAGTGGTAACAGGAAAAAGATGCGGGTATTTTTCGCGCATTGAGTCTTCACGTTTAGAAGTAAACTCAGGTCCTCGTTTCGACTCCCAGCGTACCCTAACAATTGGAATACGACCCCGTCTTAAACGTTTTTCTCCGAAGTCCATGATCTCTACTGGTCTTTCAATGAAGTGCATAGATTCATCGATCTGAATATCTTCTAGGGGAATATGGAGGTTTTCATCGGCGAGGCACTTCTTCAAGTTTGATACGTGGAATGTGGGGTGAATTCTGTTGAGTTCTTCTGGTAGGTCAAGCTTGTATGCTACAGGTCCTACTCTTTCGAGTATCTTGAAAGGTCCTACGTAGCGTGGTGCTAGCTTGCCCTTCTGACCAAAACAAACTAATCCTTTCCACGGTGATACTTTTAAAAGTACATGATCACCAATGTTAAACTCCAAGGGCTTTCGTCATTTGTCTGCATAACTCTTTTGACGACTTTGTGCCGCTAGAAGATTGTTTCGAATCTGATGGATCTTGTCTGTTTTTTCCTGAATCAATTCTGGACCGGTGATTTGAGCTTCCCCAATTTCGTGCCAACATACTGGAGATCGGCACTTACGACCTTATAAAGCTTCGAAAGGTGCCATGCCGATACTTGAATGATAGCTGTTGTTGTACGAAAATTCAACTAATGGTAGATGAGCGTCCCAATTTCCCTTGAAGTCTATGACACATGCTCGAAGCATGTCTTCAAGTGTTTGGATGGTGCGTTCAGATTGTCCATCAGTTTGAGGATGATAAGCGGTACTGAGGTCTAATCGTGTACCCAAAGCGGCTTGTACGGCTTGCCATGTTCGTGAAGTGAAACGACCATCACGGTCTGAAATAATGCTTAAAGGTACACCATGACGGCTTACGATCTCGCTGATGTAGATATGAGCTAACTTCTCTTTCTTGAAGTCCTCGCGAATCGGGATGAAATGAGCTGATTTTGTAAGACGATCAATGATTACCCATATAGTGTCATACCCACCGGAGGTGCGAGGTAACCCGGTAATGAAATCCATGGTTATGTTTTCCCACTTCCATACAGGTATTTTAGGTTGGACTAGAAGTCCTGAGGGTCTTTGATGTTCAGCTTTTACTTTGGAACATGTAAGGCACTTGGAAACAAAAACAACGATATCGTTCTTCATGCCAGGCCACCAGTAGGTGTATCGAAGGTCTTGATACATCTTGTCAGCTCCTGGGTGTACAGAGTATCGTGTTTTGTGCGCCTCGTTCATAAGGAAATCACGAAGGTTATTGTGATCGGGAATCCATATGCGATCTAGATAGTACAGAATACCGTCGGATTTAGTTTCGATTTTAAGGTCAGCTCCACAAGACAGCTCCTTGCGTACGTCGTTTTCCGTTACTGGAACATGTTGGGCTTCTCGGATTTGATCTTTGATGTCGGTTATGATTTGCGAACATAGAAGACGAATGGAGTTCGCATAACCCTTTCGACTGAGCGCATCGGCCACCACGTTTGCCTTGCCAGGATGATACCGAATTTCACAGTCGTAGTCATTAAGAAGTTCGACCCATCTCCGTTGCCTCATGTTTAACTCCTTTTGGTTGAAGATATGTTGGAGGCTCTTATGGTCAGTGTATATTTCACACTTAGTACCGTAGAGGTAATGTCTCCATATCTTAAGAGCGAACACAACGGCTCCAAGTTCCAGGTCGTGGGTGGTGTAGTTCTTCTCATGAATTTTGAGTTGTCTAGAAGCATAAGCTATCACTTTTCCTCTTTGCATTAATACACAGCCTAGCCCTTGCCCTGATGCGTCACAATATACTACAAAGTCATCGCAACCTTCAGGAAGTGTGAGGATAGGTGCGTCACAAAGCTTTTGCTTAAAGGTTTGGAAGGCTTCTTCTTGTTTGGGTCCCCATATGAAGGGCTTTCCTTTATGAGTCAAAGCCGTGAGTGGTACAGCAATACGGGAGAAATTTGCAATGAAACGGCGATAATAACCAGCCAAACCAAGAAATGATCTTACTTCGGTAGGTGTACGTGGCGCTTGCCATTCTTGTACTGCCTTGATTTTTGAGGGATCAACATGAATTCCCTTGTCATTGACGACGTGTCCAAGGAATTGTACTTCCCTTAACCAGAATTCACATTTCAAAAACTTAGCGTACAGCTTTTCTGTCCTTAAGAGTGTAAGGATGAGTCGAAGGTGTCGTTCATGATCAGACTTAGACTTTGAGTAGATGAGGATGTCGTCGATGAAGACTATAACAAAACGGTCGAGATAAGGTTTGCAGACTCTGTTCATTAGATCCATGAAGACAGCTGGGGCGTTGGTTAAACCAAATGGCATGACCATGAATTCATAATGACCATAACGAGTTCGGAAGGCGGTCTTTGGGACGTCTTCTTCATGTACTCTGAGTTGATGATAACCAGAACGAAGGTCGATTTTTTAAAAACAGGTGGCGCCTTGAAGTTGGTCTAGGAGGTCATCGATGCGTGGTAATGGGTAGCGGTTCTTGACCGTTAACTTGTTGAGTTCTCTGTAGTCGATACACATGCGAAACGTTCCATCTTTCTTCTTCACAAAAAGGACAGGTGCACCCCAAGGCGATGAGCTAGGACGTATGAATCCTTTGTCAGTCAGCTCTTGCAGTTGACTGGCCAGCTCTTGCATTTCTGATGGGGCTAACCTGTAAGGAGATTTTGCGACTGGTGTAGCTCCAGGTACAAGATCAATGCGGGATTCGACTTCTCTCACGGGAGGAAGTCCTGATATGTCGTCAGGAAAAACTTGCGGAAAATCTTTTACTACTGGGATGTCTTCGAGTTTCTTCTCCTTGATTCCCTTTTTGACGACATGAGTTAGGAATGCGACATAATTCTTGCGGAGATATTTTCGGGCTTGAAGACAGGACATTAATTTGAGTCCTTTCGAAGGGGTTTCTCCAAAGATTCGTAGAGTCTGACCATTTGTAAGAGGGATGCGAATAAACTTTTCGCGGCATACAACTTCAGCATGATGTTGGCTGAGCCAGTCCATATCAATTATAATGTCGAAACTTCCCAACTTCATAGGTATGAGGTCAACTGGAAAATCGTGATCGTTTAGGGTGAGAGTACAATTGCGTATAATAGAGTTTAATGAGACCGGTTTTCCGTCAGCAACTTCTACCGTTATGGATTCCATGAGTTTATCACGAGTTTGGTTGAGGATGGGTTCAAATTCTAAGGACACAAAACTCTTATCCGCGCCACTATCAAATAACATGGATGCATAGATGAGAAACGTACCGTTAACCACATTGTTGTCAGCCCTAGCTTGATTTGCGTTGATGTTGAAAGCTCTTCCTCTAGCAGGTGGAGGAGCTTGGTTAGCCTGGTTTACTGGATTTGCTTGAGCTTGGGCATGGATGATGTTCACCAGGCGTGGACAGGTGTTCCTGAAGTGGTTCGGGTATCCACAGTTGTAACAAGCCCGCATAGGTTGCATCATGGGATAGTTGGGTTGGTAGTAGGATTGGGCTACATGTTGGGTAGGTGGTAGGAGTAAAGGTTGTTGGGCTTGACCCACTATCTGATGGTGGGTTTGGGTTGAGGGTTGATTGCGGTTCGTTCGCTGAAGCGCGCGACAGGTTTGAATGGTGTGACCTGCGCGGCCACAGCCGGTGCAATGTTGGCAGGATGATCAGGAAAGTGATGGTATTGGTAACGGTTGCATTTTGGGTAGGGGCCGGAGTATGGCTTTTTATATGGTGCAGATGAGGGGGCAACTTGGGTGATGGGTGCAGCAGGGATAGGGAAATTTGTTTGTGTGACAGCAAAGTTTCTGGTGTTTCGTTTCCTCTTACTAGCAAACTTTGTGGGGGAGGTGGAATGGTTTGAAGTTTGGCCCTCAATGGGGGCTTTCTTTTTCTCATCCTTAAATTTGTCGTTTCGGATGTGATTCTCGGTAAGATCGGTAGCTAGTTCCATAGCGGCTTCAAGTGTTGCAGGCGAAGTGCTTAGAACTGAGTTTTGAATTTTCGAGGGGAGGCCTCGAATATAGTGTTCGACTAAGCGGTATACTGGAGTGAACAAGTTGGGGATCATTTGGTTCAACTCTAAAAACCTTTTGTTGTAGGAAGTATGATCTCCTTCCTTTTGCTTTAACGAGTGGAATTCATCCTCTAACTTTTTGATCTCGCTTCTTGGACAGAAGCGTCTTGTCATGATTTCCCTTAATTCCTCCCATGATAAGGCCATTGCATCTTCGATTCCTCTCTTACCTTTTTCTGTATTCCACCAGGTAAGAGCTACCCCAAATAGTCTCCCGGTTGCGTAACGTACCTTGCGATCCTCGGGACAATCGCAATTGAGGAAGGTGTTCTCCATTTCCTCAAACCAGTGGAGGAGAGCAGTGACACCTTCGGTCCCTTCAAATTTCGGGGGATCGCAAGACTTGAAGTGTTTGTAAGAGCATTTTGTGGAGGGAGGGTTGTCGACGTTCTGGTCGTCTTGATTGGGAGGGTTGATGGGATTTGCGGCGAGAGCTTGTTGGACCTGAATTACGATGTCAGGAAGCACCGCGGCCATTTGTTTTGCGACTTGGGTGGCCAAGCGTTCGTTTGACCTTCCTGACTTTCTACCCCCACGTTGCTGCCTAGCCGACATCTACAGGAACATACATAAGAAGATTGTGAGTTTAAGGAGTCTTTTTAGGTGTCATGTGTCGTTTTAAAAAAAATAACATAAAATCAATAATGCAACTACATCCATAGGATGTCTTGGGTTTGCTCATGTTTGGGCCTCCAATGTCCCCCATACCATCGCCTGTATAGTCATGTGGGCCTCCATGACTATTGGCTTAGTAGGATTCACATTGGTGTTGGCGGTTTAACACTTGCATCACCCGAATGAAAACCATGAAATATGTTTGCGAAATGTATGGTCGGAGGGTGTCCAGGTGTAGACACAATGACAACTCAAAGTGGGGTTAGCTCACACGACGTTTGGTATAGCATGCTTTGGCCTAATAGGTCCTTCGTACTCTCATCGTTAGTCCCCAGGTAGGCAAACTGGTCCTTTATTTTGGATTTATACGAATGCCAAGCCTAGACAGGACGTTCCGACTACCGGTACTTGTACCCTTCCAGTTACTACATGCCCGTCATGAGAACTCACTTTGATGTGATTTGGAAAAATACAAAAATCGTTGCAAAAATCATGGAAATTGTGGGGTGTGTGCTCTCATGGATATGATATGTTATGAGGATATGATTCATGATGAGCATTGTATAGTAATATGTACTTATGAACATGCTTGCATAACATTGAATGTAACAATAAACATAAACCATATAAACATCATGAATTTTGCATGTAACACACAAACAATTTAAAAATTCTAATCAACTATAGTATAGGCTCTAAGGGTCTAATAACCTATCCTATAACCAACGCCACGTTCCGCTCATAGGTAATGGGGAACGGTTCCGCTCATAGGTAATGGGGAACAGACGAGCCTATGATGATGTATGTACTGAAAATGATAAATTTAATCTAAACATTAACCACACAAACAATTGATACATATTGGATACACATTTGATCATGGATATGATGGAATGCACAAGTGTTTAAATGTAATAAATAATAAGACACGTGATACACCCCAAAATGTGATTAAAACGGGGAATTTGTAGAGATTCACTCACATTGGGTGCGTTCGTTTGATGATGTTGAATGCGCACGAGTTTAGAGGGTTGATTGACGAGGAATAACTAACCTAAATAATAACGAAAAGGTACGGTAAATAAGTGGATTTTATTAACAATTTTAATAGGGTTTTTAGATTTATTTTTGTGAGTTTAAGGTCATTTTCTAACTTTAAAAATATTATTTTTAAGTATTTTTAATTGATTTTTAAATTAAATAAATAAATAAAATATAAAAAAATGTTGACTTTTTGGGTTGACCGTTGACCGTTGACTTTGACTGTTAACCGGTTCGGACTTTGTGTTTGTTTGCGCTGAGTGAGGTTCGAACTTGTGACCTCCCGTACGCGTGCACGCAGCTCTACCAACTGAGCTACGTGTCTAACCCGAAATATTCTAGGTTTTACTTATATATATATACTAATTAAATGTTTAATTTATTCGGTTTATATTAAAAGAATTTAAATGGTTGAACCGGTTTGTAGGGAGCCGGATCGAACTCGGGTCCTTCGGTTTGTAAGCGCACAGCCCAACCAGTTAGGCTGTGTGACTTATCTGTTAAACTTACAGTTTAAATTAATCTTAAGAACATCCTGGGTCCTACTTGATTCAGTAACAAAAAAATTGGTTTTAATTCGGAAAGCCGTTGCGTTTGTAAGATTTGAACTCGTCACGTGCGCTATGTGTTTGCACACAGTCCACCGCTGGACTGTGTGTCTAACCCGGTTTATTATTCAATTTATATTATACTTATACACAACGTCGACTTCGTCTTCTTCATTCAAAGACACAGAACAACGATTATTCGTCTGTTCTTGTTTAATTCGATTAACGGACATATAAATGATTAAAATGTAATGGATAAAGAAGGTTATGGGAATGAATGTACCGGAAAGATGATTTTCTCAGAACTCCGGCAAAGGTCGTCGGCTCTGTTTTGTGAATTCCGTCTGATCGGATGAATTTACGGTTTTGATCAATTAGTTGCGAAATTAGGTTACTAAACAATGATTATCAAAGGGTTTAGATGTTTGTACCAATTCACAGAGTGTTTTCGGAAATGTCCAGAGATTTTCCGGCGAGTGCTGAATATCCGGTAACGTCGTCTAGGACCGATTCTGATTGAAGGATTTGAGTTAGTAAAAGTCTAACAATGGATTGAAAGTGAAAGATTCGAGAAAATTACCGATTTGATGAATGTCACGGTTTTCCGGCGAAAGTCCGGCGATATCAGATAACGTTTCCGACGAACAGAAATTAGAGCGAAAGTGAAATTGAAGGTTCTGTGAGTGTTTCCGAATTATGAGACGATGATATTGTTAGTGTAAATCAGGAAGTAAATGATTTCGGTTTTTAACTCCCAAAATCATATGAACCGAGGCAATGAAGACCGAATTGATTAAGAATGTGGGTTGTAATGGATTTATCGGTTATAATAAGTAATTAGCGATCACTCAAACGTCTCTGGATGGTTGAAAGCCGATGATCGGTTTCAGTTTTGGCGCAACAGATGAATTCACGGGGAACTTAAGTTTTATTTGTTTCCTTGTTTACACAAAAGAACCAAGTGCGGAGTGGTTAAGTTGTGTGTTGGTTGTGTCTTCCGACTGACCGGGTTCGAAACCCGGCAGCCTATTTTCTTTTTTATTTACCTTATTTTTACTTTTTTAACAATTTTAGTTTCCATATTCTAAAATGTTTATTAATTATGTATTGTTTAAAATTAAAATGAGCATTAAATAAGCAACGAAAATTTGAAACTGACTATTCGATTAATAAACGAAGCGGGTTTTGAAAACCCGTTTTTCGACGGATGTTACAGTATCCCCTACTTTTAGAAATTTCGTCCCGAAATTTAAATAGTAGTGGTAACAGGAAAAAGATGCGGGTATTTTTCGCGCATTGAGTCTTCACGTTTAGAAGTAAACTCAGGTCCTCGTTTCGACTCCCAGCGTACCCTAACAATTGGAATACGACCCCGTCTTAAACGTTTTTCTCCGAAGTCCATGATCTCTACTGGTCTTTCAATGAAGTGCATAGATTCATCGATCTGAATATCTTCTAGGGGAATATGGAGGTTTTCATCGGCGAGGCACTTCTTCAAGTTTGATACGTGGAATGTGGGGTGAATTCTGTTGAGTTCTTCTGGTAGGTCAAGCTTGTATGCTACAGGTCCTACTCTTTCGAGTATCTTGAAAGGTCCTACGTAGCGTGGTGCTAGCTTGCCCTTCTGACCAAAACAAACTAATCCTTTCCACGGTGATACTTTTAAAAGTACATGATCACCAATGTTAAACTCCAAGGGCTTTCGTCATTTGTCTGCATAACTCTTTTGACGACTTTGTGCCGCTAGAAGATTGTTTCGAATCTGATGGATCTTGTCTGTTTTTTCCTGAATCAATTCTGGACCGGTGATTTGAGCTTCCCCAATTTCGTGCCAACATACTGGAGATCGGCACTTACGACCTTATAAAGCTTCGAAAGGTGCCATGCCGATACTTGAATGATAGCTGTTGTTGTACGAAAATTCAACTAATGGTAGATGAGCGTCCCAATTTCCCTTGAAGTCTATGACACATGCTCGAAGCATGTCTTCAAGTGTTTGGATGGTGCGTTCAGATTGTCCATCAGTTTGAGGATGATAAGCGGTACTGAGGTCTAATCGTGTACCCAAAGCGGCTTGTACGGCTTGCCATGTTCGTGAAGTGAAACGACCATCACGGTCTGAAATAATGCTTAAAGGTACACCATGACGGCTTACGATCTCGCTGATGTAGATATGAGCTAACTTCTCTTTCTTGAAGTCCTCGCGAATCGGGATGAAATGAGCTGATTTTGTAAGACGATCAATGATTACCCATATAGTGTCATACCCACCGGAGGTGCGAGGTAACCCGGTAATGAAATCCATGGTTATGTTTTCCCACTTCCATACAGGTATTTTAGGTTGGACTAGAAGTCCTGAGGGTCTTTGATGTTCAGCTTTTACTTTGGAACATGTAAGGCACTTGGAAACAAAAACAACGATATCGTTCTTCATGCCAGGCCACCAGTAGGTGTATCGAAGGTCTTGATACATCTTGTCAGCTCCTGGGTGTACAGAGTATCGTGTTTTGTGCGCCTCGTTCATAAGGAAATCACGAAGGTTATTGTGATCGGGAATCCATATGCGATCTAGATAGTACAGAATACCGTCGGATTTAGTTTCGATTTTAAGGTCAGCTCCACAAGACAGCTCCTTGCGTACGTCGTTTTCCGTTACTGGAACATGTTGGGCTTCTCGGATTTGATCTTTGATGTCGGTTATGATTTGCGAACATAGAAGACGAATGGAGTTCGCATAACCCTTTCGACTGAGCGCATCGGCCACCACGTTTGCCTTGCCAGGATGATACCGAATTTCACAGTCGTAGTCATTAAGAAGTTCGACCCATCTCCGTTGCCTCATGTTTAACTCCTTTTGGTTGAAGATATGTTGGAGGCTCTTATGGTCAGTGTATATTTCACACTTAGTACCGTAGAGGTAATGTCTCCATATCTTAAGAGCGAACACAACGGCTCCAAGTTCCAGTCGTGGGTGGTGTAGTTCTTCTCATGAATTTTGAGTTGTCTAGAAGCATAAGCTATCACTTTTCCTCTTTGCATTAATACACAGCCTAGCCCTTGCCCTGATGCGTCACAATATACTACAAAGTCATCGCAACCTTCAGGAAGTGTGAGGATAGGTGCGTCACAAAGCTTTTGCTTAAAGGTTTGGAAGGCTTCTTCTTGTTTGGGTCCCCATATGAAGGGCTTTCCTTTATGAGTCAAAGCCGTGAGTGGTACAGCAATACGGGAGAAATTTGCAATGAAACGGCGATAATAACCAGCCAAACCAAGAAATGATCTTACTTCGGTAGGTGTACGTGGCGCTTGCCATTCTTGTACTGCCTTGATTTTTGAGGGATCAACATGAATTCCCTTGTCATTGACGACGTGTCCAAGGAATTGTACTTCCCTTAACCAGAATTCACATTTCAAAAACTTAGCGTACAGCTTTTCTGTCCTTAAGAGTGTAAGGATGAGTCGAAGGTGTCGTTCATGATCAGACTTAGACTTTGAGTAGATGAGGATGTCGTCGATGAAGACTATAACAAAACGGTCGAGATAAGGTTTGCAGACTCTGTTCATTAGATCCATGAAGACAGCTGGGGCGTTGGTTAAACCAAATGGCATGACCATGAATTCATAATGACCATAACGAGTTCGGAAGGCGGTCTTTGGGACGTCTTCTTCATGTACTCTGAGTTGATGATAACCAGAACGAAGGTCGATTTTTTAAAAACAGGTGGCGCCTTGAAGTTGGTCTAGGAGGTCATCGATGCGTGGTAATGGGTAGCGGTTCTTGACCGTTAACTTGTTGAGTTCTCTGTAGTCGATACACATGCGAAACGTTCCATCTTTCTTCTTCACAAAAAGGACAGGTGCACCCCAAGGCGATGAGCTAGGACGTATGAATCCTTTGTCAGTCAGCTCTTGCAGTTGACTGGCCAGCTCTTGCATTTCTGATGGGGCTAACCTGTAAGGAGATTTTGCGACTGGTGTAGCTCCAGGTACAAGATCAATGCGGGATTCGACTTCTCTCACGGAGGAAGTCCTGATATGTCGTCAGGAAAAACTTGCGGAAAATCTTTTACTACTGGGATGTCTTCGAGTTTCTTCTCCTTGATTCCCTTTTTGACGACATGAGTTAGGAATGCGACATAATTCTTGCGGAGATATTTTCGGGCTTGAAGACAGGACATTAATTTGAGTCCTTTCGAAGGGGTTTCTCCAAAGATTCGTAGAGTCTGACCATTTGTAAGAGGGATGCGAATAAACTTTTCGCGGCATACAACTTCAGCATGATGTTGGCTGAGCCAGTCCATATCAATTATAATGTCGAAACTTCCCAACTTCATAGGTATGAGGTCAACTGGAAAATCGTGATCGTTTAGGGTGAGAGTACAATTGCGTATAATAGAGTTTAATGAGACCGGTTTTCCGTCAGCAACTTCTACCGTTATGGATTCCATGAGTTTATCACGAGTTTGGTTGAGGATGGGTTCAAATTCTAAGGACACAAAACTCTTATCCGCGCCACTATCAAATAACATGGATGCATAGATGAGAAACGTACCGTTAACCACATTGTTGTCAGCCCTAGCTTGATTTGCGTTGATGTTGAAAGCTCTTCCTCTAGCAGGTGGAGGAGCTTGGTTAGCCTGGTTTACTGGATTTGCTTGAGCTTGGGCATGGATGATGTTCACCAGGCGTGGACAGGTGTTCCTGAAGTGGTTCGGGTATCCACAGTTGTAACAAGCCCGCATAGGTTGCATCATGGGATAGTTGGGTTGGTAGTAGGATTGGGCTACATGTTGGGTAGGTGGTAGGAGTAAAGGTTGTTGGGCTTGACCCACTATCTGATGGTGGGTTTGGGTTGAGGGTTGATTGCGGTTCGTTCGCTGAAGCGCGCGACAGGTTTGAATGGTGTGACCTGCGCGGCCACAGCCGGTGCAATGTTGGCAGGATGATCAGGAAAGTGATGGTATTGGTAACGGTTGCATTTTGGGTAGGGGCCGGAGTATGGCTTTTTATATGGTGCAGATGAGGGGGCAACTTGGGTGATGGGTGCAGCAGGGATAGGGAAATTTGTTTGTGTGACAGCAAAGTTTCTGGTGTTTCGTTTCCTCTTACTAGCAAACTTTGTGGGGGAGGTGGAATGGTTTGAAGTTTGGCCCTCAATGGGGGCTTTCTTTTTCTCATCCTTAAATTTGTCGTTTCGGATGTGATTCTCGGTAAGATCGGTAGCTAGTTCCATAGCGGCTTCAAGTGTTGCAGGCGAAGTGCTTAGAACTGAGTTTTGAATTTTCGAGGGGAGGCCTCGAATATAGTGTTCGACTAAGCGGTATACTGGAGTGAACAAGTTGGGGATCATTTGGTTCAACTCTAAAAACCTTTTGTTGTAGGAAGTATGATCTCCTTCCTTTTGCTTTAACGAGTGGAATTCATCCTCTAACTTTTTGATCTCGCTTCTTGGACAGAAGCGTCTTGTCATGATTTCCCTTAATTCCTCCCATGATAAGGCCATTGCATCTTCGATTCCTCTCTTACCTTTTTCTGTATTCCACCAGGTAAGAGCTACCCCAAATAGTCTCCCGGTTGCGTAACGTACCTTGCGATCCTCGGGACAATCGCAATTGAGGAAGGTGTTCTCCATTTCCTCAAACCAGTGGAGGAGAGCAGTGACACCTTCGGTCCCTTCAAATTTCGGGGGATCGCAAGACTTGAAGTGTTTGTAAGAGCATTTTGTGGAGGGAGGGTTGTCGACGTTCTGGTCGTCTTGATTGGGAGGGTTGATGGGATTTGCGGCGAGAGCTTGTTGGACCTGAATTACGATGTCAGGAAGCACCGCGGCCATTTGTTTTGCGACTTGGGTGGCCAAGCGTTCGTTTGACCTTCCTGACTTTCTACCCCCACGTTGCTGCCTAGCCGACATCTACAGGAACATACATAAGAAGATTGTGAGTTTAAGGAGTCTTTTTAGGTGTCATGTGTCGTTTTAAAAAAAATAACATAAACATCAATAATGCAACTACATCCATAGGATGTCTTGGGTTTGCTCATGTTTGGGCCTCCAATGTCCCCCATACCATCGCCTGTATAGTCATGTGGGCCTCCATGACTATTGGCTTAGTAGGATTCACATTGGTGTTGGCGGTTTAACACTTGCATCACCCGAATGAAAACCATGAAATATGTTTGCGAAATGTATGGTCGGAGGGTGTCCAGGTGTAGACACAATGACAACTCAAAGTGGGGTTAGCTCACACGACGTTTGGTATAGCATGCTTTGGCCTAATAGGTCCTTCGTACTCTCATCGTTAGTCCCCAGGTAGGCAAACTGGTCCTTTATTTTGGATTTATACGAATGCCAAGCCTAGACAGGACGTTCCGACTACCGGTACTTGTACCCTTCCAGTTACTACATGCCCGTCATGAGAACTCACTTTGATGTGATTTGGAAAAATACAAAAATCGTTGCAAAAATCATGGAAATTGTGGGGTGTGTGCTCTCATGGATATGATATGTTATGAGGATATGATTCATGATGAGCATTGTATAGTAATATGTACTTATGAACATGCTTGCATAACATTGAATGTAACAATAAACATAAACCATATAAACATCATGAATTTTGCATGTAACACACAAACAATTTAAAAATTCTAATCAACTATAGTATAGGCTCTAAGGGTCTAATAACCTATCCTATAACCAACGCCACGTTCCGCTCATAGGTAATGGGGAACGGTTCCGCTCATAGGTAATGGGGAACAGACGAGCCTATGATGATGTATGTACTGAAAATGATAAATTTAATCTAAACATTAACCACACAAACAATTGATACATATTGGATACACATTTGATCATGGATATGATGGAATGCACAAGTGTTTAAATGTAATAAATAATAAGACACGTGATACACCCCAAAATGTGATTAAAACGGGGAATTTGTAGAGATTCACTCACATTGGGTGCGTTCGTTTGATGATGTTGAATGCGCACGAGTTTAGAGGGTTGATTGACGAGGAATAACTAACCTAAATAATAACGAAAAGGTACGGTAAATAAGTGGATTTTATTAACAATTTTAATAGGGTTTTTAGATTTATTTTTGTGAGTTTAAGGTCATTTTCTAACTTTAAAAATATTATTTTTAAGTATTTTTAATTGATTTTTAAATTAAATAAATAAATAAAAATATAAAAAAATGTTGACTTTTTGGGTTGACCGTTGACCGTTGACTTTGACTGTTAACCGGTTCGGACTTTGTGTTTGTTTGCGCTGAGTGAGGTTCGAACTTGTGACATCCCGTACGCGTGCACGCAGCTCTACCAACTGAGCTACGTGTCTAACCCGAAATATTCTAGGTTTTACTTATATATATATACTAATTAAATGTTTAATTTATTCGGTTTATATTAAAAGAATTTAAATGGTTGAACCGGTTTGTAGGGAGCCGGATCGAACTCGGGTCCTTCGGTTTGTAAGCGCACAGCCCAACCAGTTGGGCTGTGTGACTTATCTGTTAAACTTACAGTTTAAATTAATCTTAAGAACATCCTGGGTCCTACTTGATTCAGTAACAAAAAAATTGGTTTTAATTCGGAAAGCTGGTGCGTTTGTAAGATTCGAACTCGTCACGTGCGCTATGTGTTTGCACACAGTCCACCGCTGGACTGTGTGTCTAACCCGGTTTAATATTCAATTTATATTATACTTATACACAACGTCGACTTCGTCTTCTTCATTCAAAGACACAGAACAACGATTATTCGTCTGTTCTTGTTTAATTCGATTAACGGACATATAAATGATTAAAATGTAATGGATAAAGAAGGTTTTGGGAATGAATGTACCGGAAAGATGATTTTCTCAGAACTCCGGCAAAGGTCGTCGGCTCTGTTTTGTGAATTCCGTCTGATCGGATGAATTTACGGTTTTGATCAATTAGTTGTGAAATTAAGTTATTAAACAATGATTATCAGAGATGTTTGTACCAATTCACAGCGTGTATTCGGAAATGTCAAGAGATTTTCCGGCGAGTGCTGAATATCCGGTAACGTCGTCTGGGACCGATTCTGATTGAAGGATTTGAGTTAGTAAAAGTCTAACAATGGATTGAAAGTGAAAGAATCGAGAAAATTACCGATTTGATGAATGTCACGGTTTTCCGGTGAAAGTCCGGCGATATCAGATAACGTTTCCGACAAACAGAAATTAGAGCGAAAGTGAAATTGAAGGTTCTGTGAGTGTTTCCGAATTATGAGACGATGATATTGTTAGTGTAAATCAGGAAGTAAATGATTTAGGTTTTTAACTCCCAAAATCATATGAACCGAGGCAATGAAGACCGAATTGATTAAGAACGTGGGTTGTAATGGATTTATCGGTTATAATCAGTAATTAGCGATCACTCAAACGTCTCTGGATGGTTGAAAGCCGATGATCGGTTTCAGTTTTGTCGCAACAGATGAATTCACGGGGAACTTAAGTTTTATTTGTTTCCTTGTTTACACAAAAGAACCAAGTGGCGGAGTGGTTAAGTTGTGTGTTGGTTGTGTCTTCCGGCTGACCCGGGTTCGAAACCCGGCAGCCTATTTTCATTTTTATTTACCTTATTTTTACTTTTTAACAATTTTAGTTTCCATATTCTAAAATGTTTATTAATTATGTATTGTTTAAAATTAAAATGAGCATTAAATAAGCAACGGAAATTTGAAACTGACTATTCGATTAATAAACGAAGCGGGTTTTAAAAACCCGTTTTTCGACGGATGTTACAGAAACAACCCATGTGGACGACTCGTACCTAGTTGATTCACCATGTTATCCTGCGCAACATGGGTTTCCGGATTATGGATACGGGTGTGAATTCTCGTACGTGCAACAACACGGTCCGGTTGGATACGGAGGAGACTGTTACGAAAGTTACGATGCAACACATTCTTTCGAAGGTCAACAAGTCTATCCTGATGATGGAGGATATGGTGGTGAGGCATCCCCATGCGCAGGCAATCCGTACCTCACAAAGACGGTATCAAAACTTATTTATTTAAGTTTTGAAGTTCAGTAAACATAAAATCTAACATAACGCTATCGATTTTACAGGTTTTCAACTCTCTAGATGAGGTAAAAAACTGGGCACAGGAAATGGCAAAGGCGGATGGTTTCGTTATTGTGACCCGACGATCAAAGAAAATCGGTGGAAGGACCGGGAGGGTATGGCTTGAATGTGATCGTGGTGGTGAGCACCATACTACAGCAACGGTTAGAAAAGCTGGAAGCAAGAAAACCGGTTGCCCGTTTTACCTGTTGGCTGTGCGGGACCATCCGTATGAAACATGGAGGATAAAAGGGGGAAAGACTGAACATAACCACGAAGTTTGTCAGGACCTGTCGGGCCACGTGTTTGTGCGAAGGTTTGCTCCTGACTAATACATAATGATCGAGCAATTGACAGCACAAAACGTGGAGCCGCGCAAAATTTTTCAAACGATAAGGAAGCAGTTCCCCGACAGTTTCCATGTTCAGAAAGACGTCCAAAACGCAGTCCAGAAGATTAGGGCCAAACAAAGATACGGTCTGACTCCCATGCAGTCGCTAGAAAACATCTTAGTACAAACGAATTTATTTACGAGACACGGGAGGAACCCGAAACAGAGGTGGTTACAGAGATCTTCTTTGTTCATCCCTACTCGAGTGAAATGTGGCGTGCGTTCCCGCACGTTTTGCTGATCGATTCCATGTACAAGACGAACGTATACAACATGCCATTTGTTCAGATAGTTGGTATGACTCCCACCAACTACTCGTTTTGTATCGCGCATGCCATTGTTTGCAAGGAACGTAGTGATAACTTTGTATGGGTACTTGAGAAGATCAGGTCAATGTTGGACGAATGTATGGAGCCACGTGTTATTGTAACGGATAGAGACCTGGCCCTAATTACCACGTGTGCGAAAGTTTTTCCAAACACCTCTCGATATCTCTGCAGGTATCACATTCAACAGAATATTTGTAAGCACTGCAAGAGTGCATTCACAGAAGAAGAATGGCAAAATTTTTTGTCATCATGGGGGAGATTGTGTGAGTCTCCATCAATACCAATATACGAGTACAACTTAGGCCACTTGCAAAAGCGACTTGTGGCGTGCAAACGTTCAAGTAAGTTTACGTTCAAGTAAAATATGGCCTACCCATGTACATGTAACTAATTGTTGATACCTTGTAGGGGTCTTTGCGTACGTGTATGACAACTGGTTGAAAGACTACAAGCAAATGTTTGTCTTTGCGTAGACAGATCAGAGCCGCAACTTCGGGCAGCGTACCACCAACAGAGTTGAGAGTCAACACGTGAATTTAAAGAGATACGTCCAAGATAGGAGCTCGCTAGACCGTATAGTAGGTTGTGTCAAGTATATAGTCGAAACACAATACGAGGAAATAAGGCAGAGCTTTTGAGAAAGTATCGAAAAACTAATGAACCATCACAAAAACCCGTTATTTGACTACCTACGTGGAAAAGTTTCCCACACAGCGCTTGATCTGCTGAGTGGAGAGCTACTTAGGAAACTAGACGTGTTGCAGCGCTTGCATTCATCTTGTGGATGTCAGATGTGGTACAGCTGTGGGTTGTCGTGTGCTTGCAGGTTGGAAAAATACGTACGAGCAGAGCGTCTGATTCAACTCGAAGACGTAGACATCTTCTGGCGGAAGCTTAACTTTCAGCCATGTAAATTGACATCTGATGACGTTGACGTGGTAGAAGAGTTGAACATTGTTCGGCAACAGTTAGAGTCACGCTCCCCTGCTCAGAAAAAAAGCTTGCTGGGAAAGATTAAAGCGGTGTTGACCCCAACCAAATCCACAAAGAAACCAACGGTTGTCCAACACTCAACTCGTGGACGCCCAACAACAAAGCAAGCACAACTTCGATTTGATGACGCCCCCCGCCATAGCTCGTATGTTCTGTCGCAGGGTTCCCAATCAAGTACATATGATGCCCCCCGTTATAGCTCGTATGTTCCGTCGCAGGCCAGTCAACCATCGGTCATCAAGTCGCAAAAACCCATAGCGGGCCGAAGCCGTTCAACGAGTTCTAAACAAAGAGAGGTTCGAGACGATTACGGTTTTTCGTTGATAGTGGGCGACGAGGATATGTCAGCTATCAAACGGTTTAAGCCTTTCCTTCCTTCTTTGTTTCACCCGTACATCTCGTGCGTACAAGATGTGAGGCTAGACGGTCATTGTGGGTTTCGGTCTGTGGCTGTGGGCTTGGGTATGGGAGAACGTGCGTGGAGCCACATTCGAAAAGACCTTCAACAGGAGATGGATCAGAACGCGTCGATCTGGGCGCCAGTATTTGAAGCATGGAGGAAGGATACTTTTACAAGCATCGTCAGAGCCTAATCTGGGATTCAGTGGAGCCTTGTCCTCCCACTCATTGGATGGAATTCCCCCACGCAGGGCTTCTTATTGCACAACGGTATGGTATCGTAGTTCACTTCTTAAGCATTGATGGTTCTTCCAGTTTCTTCCCGATAATCAACCCTCCGACGGATCGAGAACCACGAACGATAACGCTTGCACATGTTAACAACAACCACTTCATACATATTAAGCTGGAAGGCCAGTTTCTGATGCCTACGGTAAACGATTTGTGGTTGACCTACCGACGCACGGCTGCAGAACAATGGATGGACATGTACACGCCTCGTATAGAATGGTATATGTCAATAATGAATCCGGCACCAAATTCAAACCCGAGTATTAACTGGGTCGACTGTGAATCGGAAGAATGAGGCTTTTTGCTAAATCTAATATGATTTTTTCTATATTTAGTAAGTTTTTTTTTGTAATTAATACAAACATTTTGTATACAATTGGAAATTTTTTGGTATAATTAACAATTTTATTTACCCAAGAAGTGTGTATTTAGTAAACAAAATCATATTTATTACACCAAAAAAATTATTTGGGCATAGACGCCTCGTCTAGACCTAGACGCCCCGTCTTGTTCTAGGCAATGGTCTATTTTACCCCTGCTTCGCTGTCCGTCTAGGCTGACAACAGGGGCAAAACGATAATACTACACACTTAGACGTGTCGTCTAGACCTAGACGGGTCGTCTAGGTTTTCTTTTTTTTCCAACCACAATCCTGGCCCCGTACAGCATCAAATCAGTCACATCAGACGGGCGTCTACCCGTAGACGATGCTGAAGACGAACAGCTCAAGACGGGACGTCTAGGCCTAGACGACCCGTCTTGGAGGTTGTGCTCTGCATGCATGTCAGTAAAGTAAGTGATACGCCCCGTCTGGGCCTAGACGGGTCGTAGATTTCTTTGTTAAATAGACCCCTGCTAAGCATTTGGTGTCGCAGAAAACTTTCAATTCTTCGTTGAAATTTCTGCTTCATGAACTTTGCTTATATTACTTCATCTGATATCATTCAATGCATGTCAGTAAAGTAGTAAAGTGATACGCGTCGTGTAACACCCTGTAAAATCGTGTCCAATAATATAGTGACACGTGTTGTATTTTAAATATGGTCTATTAAGGACCAATAAGGACTAAAGGCGTCAACATGCTCAAATCTGAGCCTCTGAGTGACGGTCCGATGTCAACATGCATAAATAAACAGCCTCTGAGTGACTGATATGTCAACATGCTTAAATCATTAGCCTCTGTGTGACTGATACGTCAACATGCTTGAAACTTGGCCTCTGAGTGACTGACATGTCAACATGCATAGCCTCTGAGTGACATCGAAATCAACATGCTTATAGATAAGCCTCTGAGTGATCCTTTACGAAGCCCTAACTCTCATACGAGCCATTTGTTGGACGAGAGGGTTCATTCTGTAAATATGTGAAAGTTGGATAATGGAGAGATTAAAAGTGTCAACATGTTAATTTATACCTCTGAGTAACCTTTTAACGAACCGAGAGCTCGACAATGTCTGGGCATAATCCCGGGTATGCCAAGTATTGGCTACGGAGGGCTAAAAGTGCCAAAAAGGTGTTTTAAAAGGTTTTTAGAAGCTTCTATAAATTAAGGGGGTTAAAGTGTCAAATTTTGAAAGTTGCCAGGGGGCGGTCGCGGGCCGCGAGAGACCTGGCATGGGCCTCTCGCGCCCCGCAGACAGGCTCTGCTGCAGAAAATTGTTTGGAGGTCAAGCAAAAATGCCAAAACCATTTAATTCGAAACCATGGCTTCTCTAAACTGCTATGTCACGTTTTGGGACACTTGTAAGCTTCTTCTTACACCCCTAAACACCTGGCTTCACATCCTTTGAGTTCTCCAACTATAAATAGGTGTTCAAGTGTTCATTCCAACTTGCACCTTTCTAAATCATAACTCTTCTCCCTCCTCTGTAAGTTCCTAGCTGAAAGGAGCATCCAACTTAGTTCTCTTGCATTGTAGGAACCTCTTGTAAGTGTTCCTTGCTCTTGCATTTTTGTTTATAGGCTTTTATAGGCAAAAGTCAAGCGTTTTCGTAAAACGCTTTGACTTTCGGTTAAGACCATTATGCTCCAGCCATTGTTCGTAACGAACATGGATAAGTGATCGTAATAATGCAGGTGTTAATCCCTATAAAGGGCACCTCCTGAAGATCACGTTTGATAGACCAATTGACGGGTCAAAGTTATGAAAATAAAAAGTCAAATAGGCCATTTTTTGGAAAAATCATAAATTGATCTTATATGTGTTATGAAACCTGTTTTGACACTTAAACAAGTTGGTAATAATTATTAGAACATGTAAGAACATGTTCGGCTCGTCAATTTCAGTTCTAGGGTCGGTTCGCAACCGAAAGTCGCGAAGTTTGACTTCTGCTTTGACTTTCGATTCTGACCCGATTTAGATTAGTTACCTACTGATATAAAGTTGCATTATGATCATAATATTATGTAGCATAACCCTCTGAGGTTATATTACACGATCATAATCAGAATTCAAGTTTATGCACAAATTCCATAATTATGCCATCTTTGACCAAAATGTCCTTTTTGCATAAAACAATGTTTTAAATGGTAATGAACTTGAAAATGAGTTTCTACTGATGTAATATTATAAGTAGGATTATTTGGATGTTAAACCAAGTTATAAACTGAGTTTTTAAGCAAGTCCTTAAACTATGTCGATAAATGACGGTTTTAGCCCTTGTGGCTTATAAAATAATTTTAATCAAATCTTTTCAAGGTAAATCATTTACCTACTGATATTTTATTTTAAATAACATATTTTAAACATTTTAATCTAACTTTAACATTAGTTTTCATAAACATCACTTAAAGACGTCATATTACGACATAAGCGCAGTTTCGGCGCATAGTATGGTTTTAAACCATATTAATGGACCAAGACTTGTTACCTACTAACTTTAAAACTTATTTTAAACATATTTACAATAGGTACATGTTATAAACTCAGAATCTCAAATAATTTATAAACTATGTGTAAAATGACCAAAATGCCCTTCGGTGCATAGTTTGGTCATAAAAGATAAATTACACATATAATTGATATCCTGCTGATATTATATCATAAATAAAATATTTTTCCAGAATACTCATGATTATAAATTTAAAATATGTTCAAGTTCCTTTTATACGGTATATAATTACCAAAATGCCCTTATGAGGCATAGTTTCGTTTTAAAACCATAACGGGCATATAAGTTGATATCCTACTGATATCTTAACTTATTAAAAATATAATGGCAAACAAAACTTGTCCATAACTTAGCCGGTTACCCATTATCGCTTATGAGCGTACGGTTGATTATACGTAACTAGTTTACGAAATTTAACCGAAACGGGTTTAACCTTGTCATTTAAGTTTCAAAATCCAGAATGTATATAATTTACCCATATTATACAAGTCAAGTACTTGTGGGTTTCATTATATCCCATCATCGTTTAATCAAGCGTTATACGTAATGATCATGTACACTATTCGGTTTATAAGACCGTTAGTATTTAATTGGCTAGCTTATGCCATAATCCAGACTAGAGCCTTCCCTGTAAATGCTATCTGCACTTGGTACTTTTGTAAGGCCGAGTTATTTAAAAATAAAAGAAGAAGACTAGCTCAGGTAAGTACTCTCGACTTATTTTCCCTATACGGGCTTGGGATACGGTAAATTATTACCGCTTGGTCCAAAATGAGGTCAATCGAAAGCCCGCTTGTGGCTAGTAAACCCCATATTTCATTTTAATCAGTTTTGTTTGATAACTTAAACATCAGGGGTTAACTTACCGTGTCCTGGATATCCTGGCTCAATACATTAGTTATTGGCCACGACCTTAGCACGGGATGTAGGCATACACCCTTTGATGCTCATATATAATATGCCCAAGATGTTGGGGATGACTCCTTCGTGAGTCCTGAGCGGTGTGTATTTAATCATGTCTGGTTTCTGTCCCGGGCCCTGTATGTATTGACAAACATGTGAATCTGATACAAGGTTGCAAGGTCAACTTTCCCAAGTTAATAAAAGATTTTGTGTCGTTTTGCACTTAAAAATCATTTTTAAATTTTTCAAAATGAGTCAGTTGGGTGTATTTACCAGCGTAAGCTGACGTATCGTCCAAAGACTAAACTGCAGGTACAATACAAAATAGGCCGGAAGCTGCTCGGTAGTGAATAAGAGGATCTTGCAAATCCTTAGATCTGCCTAAAGTCTGTTTTATATTCTTTCTTGTAAATTTATGATCCGCCTGTGGATCTTCTATTACGAGCCTGTATATTATTTTGTATTTTCGAACATTCGGTTTGTAATAGTAATTTTACTCCAAGACTTCCGTTGTGCCGTATTTAATTGACTATAATGATTATCAACTGACGATCATGATACTCCCCATCCGGGCCACCGTGTATGGATTTCGGGTTGGAAATCGGGGTGTGACACCCCGCCTAGGCCTAGACGGGGCGTATATTTTTTGTTAAATAGACCCATGCAGAGCATTTGGTGTCGCATAAAACTTTCAATTCGTCGTCGGAACTCTCTAATAAGAGTTCTTACAAAGGAGCTGGTTCGTTTGGAAGAATGTAAGGAGAAGCGTTTGGATTCAAGGGTTAAGAAGTAATGACTGCTAACTAATTGCAAGACTGTTTGTCGGGCTTCCAATGCTCACCCTAGGGTGATAAAAAATGTTGAAACCACCGGTTTGGAGAATCGTTGTGGGTGGTAGTTACCCGGTCCCCTGCCGCCTTAGTAGTTGTTACCATATCCATTATCCCCTTGGTGGTTTCTGTACCCATCCTCGTGTTAATAGTTATACCAAAAATAATTTAATTGTAAATGTACGAGTCGTCTTGACCTATTTTATGGATGTACAAAGTTATGTTATATATGTTATATCTGTAATATTTAACTTTGTTTTCGGTTATTCGATCACTTGATGATTGTTTGTGTTAAATCGACGTGTATTAAATTTTAATATAATTTTTTTATAAAACATAACGTAAAAACAATTAAATACTTAAAGGATCGAAAAAGATAACTTATTTTTATACAATAAACAAAACTTTTTAAAAATATAAAATTACACCACAAAAATAAAAAATTAACCTCCAACAACAACAACCAATTTACCCCACCAAAATACTATTTTTTTTTCAAACTCCAACAACCAATCTACCCACCAAAACACTCTTTCTCCAACTAAAAAAAAAGTTCGTAGACGGGTCGTCTAGATCTAGACGGCCCGTCTTAGCACATAAATTTGTGCGCCCTGCCAGGTACTTGCTGACTCCTCAAAATCAGTGCTATACGGAGCGTCTAAACCTAGACGACCGTCTTGACCCCAAAGGGGTGTCCAAATAGGCAGCAGGGGTGTATGAACTAGATTGAGCCAATTGTAAAAACGAAAAAATATATGTTACTTTAAAATATATTTTCTTTTTAATAATTTATTTAATACCAGTCTCGCTACTTTTTTTATTGAACGGTCAACGAATCATCCAAATGAGCTACTAACAAAATTTATCACATGGGTATATTCGTCTTCGAACCGGGTAAAACACTCACCTAGGGATGAAGTCCGTGAACACTAGCTTTAAGGCACGACAATGCGGTGAGGAAAAACCGCTCAGTTCAAGGATCGAACTAATGATCGCCGCCTACTCATCTAGTCTCTCATCATCACCGGGTCACATGGAACACCAGATCTCTCCCTTACCATTCCACCACAAGCTCATTGGTATCCACTCTCATTACTATCTTTCTTCATAACAAGAAAGGCAACTTTAGTTTTTAGGAAAGCATAGTCTATCATCTGGTGACCAAATAGGTTATGAGCAATGGGCACGCCACATAGATGTGATACCGTATACTGAATAATATTGTCTTTTTTGCTATATTAGGAGGTTACGAATTTGTTTTTAGTTTCTCGAGTTAAAAACTTACTAGAAAATCACTTATCATGGATTGCTTGTATCCAAGCACACACTTAAATGCTAAGTTCTCCCATTCACCGTTAATGCGTCCAAAATGGGTTGTTGATATCTAAGATATGAAATTTCTTATGGGGTGATATAACTAATTTAGACATGGTAGAATAATGTGAGATTTTCGCTTAAGGTGTCACACGTAGGTGGGTCAACTTGGTGTAGTGATAGTAGAGTGTTATCTTCTTTACATAAACCCCTAGTTAGAGATCTACTAAACCACCCATGTATCGCTCAATATGGTCTATTGGCACATTTGTATTACAACATGCAAGTCTATCTACCCTAGATAGTGATAAAAATCAATGTTACATGTGTTCATGCTTTTTTTAAAATTAAGGTTAGAGCTAGTATAGAGTTCTTTGTAGTAACTAGCATGCACATACGGATTAGTATTTTTAATTATCTTGCACTAATACGATAAATGTCAACCAATAAGTTACATAAAATTCAACTACTTTTGGTTCTCAGTTAGACTCGTTCATTGTTGAACTTCATTAAATCAACTAATTAGCGATGATTTAAAGAGGGATAAAGAAAATGGAATACGATATTAAGCCTTGTGGTCACGAAAAGATAAGAGCATGTGAGGGCATGAAGATATAAAGATAAAAATGTACATACTAACATATAAAGACATACTTAAGATAACGGGAACAATGATAAATTTTTAAGTCTCATCTCGATTTTAAAATCATATTCTAAACCCAACCCCACACCAATTACTCAAAACCTAATCTCAAATCCATTCCAAAAACCAACTTGAAATATTTAAAGATTTAAGTAAAATACCAATTATAGTTTAATTGTCACACCCCGACTCGCAGCGGAATAAGAGTCGGGGCATAATTGGTTATCACCAAAGCTCATGATGTTTACTAAAATGTTTCATATTTATTAAATTCAAATTACAACTTAAATAGTCAAATTAAATCTATACGGTTACAAGGAAAATGAAACTAAGTAATACAATCCCAAAGCTTAAACTGAATTATTCTTCTAAGCCTTCCTATGTGTTTCTTGCCTCAACTGGATCACCTGTATCATGTGTAAAATGGGGGAAATTTTGGGTCAACAAAAGTTGGCGAGTGAACCTTGTTTAAAAACATTGTTATTGATTTCTTGTTGTATTTAATATTGAAAAGTTGTGCAATATTCATATGTGAGCAAACATATATAAACAAACAATCACAAACCACATTGAATGAGTATATGACATGAATGATAATGTATTGCGAGATCAAGGCTCAATCAAACGGAGCCGATCGTATGAAATGTATGATGATGTATGTGAGATCAATGCTCAATCAAACGGAGCCGATCGAATGAGGCATCTGTACTCAACCCGTCTCCCACGGGGAGCTGATGGGCCTATGAAATGCATGTACTGAAAATGATAACTTTAATCTAAACATAATCCACACAACAATTGATACGTATTGAATACACATTTGATCACGGATATGATGGATGCACAGGTGTTTATAATATAATAAATAATTATGCGACACATGATACACCCCAAAAATGTGATTAAAACGGGGAATTGGTAGAGGTTCACTCACATTGGGTGCGTTCTTTCGATAACTTGGATGCGCAGGATTTGATCGACGAGGAAGACTAACCTAAAATAATAACGAAATGGTTCGGTAAATAAATGAATTTTATTTCATAATCTTAATAGGGTTTTTAGATTGATTTTTGTGAGTCTAAGGACGTTTTCTAACTTTAAAATATTATTTTTAAGTATTTTTAAATAATTTTTCAATTAAAAGAAATAAGTAAAAATAATATAAAAAGTGGGTTGACTTGTCAGGTCTGACCGGTCAGACAGTGATTATTCAGGCGCTAAGCGGAATCGAACTCGGGACCTTTCGTTTGTGTGCACGCAGCCCGGCCAACTGGGCTGCGTGTCTAACCCGTTAGAATTCCTGATTTAAATTATACTTATGCTCTTGTTAGCTTTATTCATAAATAAATAAATTTAAAATAAAGTTTTTAGACTAAACAACCCGCCGCGCCTACTGAGGCTCGAACCCACAATCGCTATGCTACTCTGCACCCAGCCCAACCAACTGGGCTGGGTGTCTAACCCATTATATAATGAAATTACTTTATATTTATATACTTTTTGAGAACTGGTTTAGTTTGGTTCTAAAAAAAACATTCTGATTAGAAAACCGGCGATGAGTAGGGATTCGAACTCGGGTCGTGCATGTTATTTACGCACACATTCCACCATTGGACTGTGTGTCTAACTCAGTTAAGATCCGATTATTATTTCTTTTAAATTACTAATCAAGAACCCATCTTCTTCACTGGTTTCAACACTGAACCAGAACTCGATTAACAATGATTTTAACTACCCTGATGATTTTAAATACTTAGCATAAATTGAACATATTACACAGAATAAAATTAAGACGCATACCAAACGGAAATCAAAGTTCGCTGTTCTGGTGACCAACTCCGGCGATTGCAGACAGTGATTCCGACGAACAGAAGTTAGAGTGAAAAATTGAGGGTTTTGCGAGTGTTTCCGAGATGTGAGGCGATGGTGTTATTAGTGTAAATTGGAAGTAATTTCATTTCGGTTTTCAATCTCGACAATCATATGAATCGAGTCATTGAAGATGGAATTGATTAAGAACGTGGGTTGTAACTGACATTGTATCATCGGTTACACTCAGAAACTCGCGACCACACCAAAGGTCTCTGATTATTTGAAAGCCGTTGGGCGGTTTCAGTCCTTGACGCAAACAGATGATTCACGGGTGGAACTTAAGTTTTATTTGATTCATTGATTACACAAACGAGTCAAGTGGCGGAGTGGTATGTTGTTTGTTTAATGAACCGGCTGACCCGGGTTCGAAACCCGACAGCGGTATTTATTTTATTTATTCACTATTTCTTTGTTTTTATTGATTATGTTTTAAAATTTTAACAATGTTTATTAGTTATGTATCGTTTAAAATTAATATGAACATTAAATACACAACGAAAATTATAACTGAAATATGCGATTAATAAACGAAGCGGGTTTTGAAAAACCCGTTTTTCGAAGGATGTTACATTAATAACTTAAAAAAATTCAAAAGATTCAAGTAAAATTACCAATTCTAGTTTAACAACTTCAAATTTTCAAAATATGATAAATTTTACATACATACAATTATCATGATGGAGTTTAAAAAAAAACAATACCGTTGTAGTGACGGCAAGGTAGAAGTCCAAACTCAAGAACACATTTTATGTTAAAGTTATTTATCAAATACTATATAATATGTTGATATTATGTAAAGCTTGAGCTAAAACCATGATATGTGAAATATACATTCATAACGAACACCGAGTAACATTTCTTATATTTCGGTAATGGCTGAGTGATTTTGCCACTAGATGAAGGACAATCCATTAACAAAGATACAAAATGATCATCCGTGAGAAAAATAGGACTTCTTAAAAAATGTTTAAATATATTTTTTTAACATCAAAGTATATATAAAACTAGCAAAGTGCCAGAGAAGAAGCATCCATGCGACCAACTAACTTTTGTTAACATACCTTTATGTAACACCCCAAAAACGGGTTTGATAATCAAACCACGTTAATATAAAAGGCAGGTAAAATATTGTTGGTGGTAAAAGTTAATCCGTAAACAAAATAACTAGGAACTAATTAACCTAGTTAGTAACATGTAAATAGGTAATGAAGCATGGAGTTGTAGTCTTATATAATCAAAACTAAACTTGATGGACTAATGCTGCTAAAAAGAGAACTTGTGTTTTAAAAACACAAGAATAGATGGAGACAAGGGGAAACCCGAGTTCATCCAAAAATCACCAAGTTAAAGGTCAATTCTAACCTCAAATCAATGCATGAAGACATATAAACTATCACCTAAACGAGGGGATCATAAAGTATCTCTCAAAACTTAGATTGATGAAAGTCATAATTTGAAACAAGTAGAATACTTGCAATTAGATTGTTGGATTATGATCCAAAGATGAAATTGAGTCTTTATGTATGCTTAATTTTGTTAGATAATATGAACTTATGAGATAAGATTACTTATAAGTGATTAACAAGTAGATTATAAAGTGGGTTTTGATAATATGATGAAGTTGATGATATACATGTGCTTAGAATCATCATACATGATTGTAATAGCAAGATACTTGAATAATCTATGAGTTCGAGTACATATTCATACTCGCTATGGAATAGGTTTTGTATGATATAGTGAAATAGATGTTATATTCATGTTAAATGAGGTTTGAAATCATCATGTGTTTATGAATGTTTAAAGTATTTGGATAAGCTTGATGTTTGGGTAAATTCCATATTGATGATGCAATGGGTTTTTTCGACGGATGTTACAGTATCCTCTACTTTTAGAAATTTCGTCCCGAAATTTAAGTAGTAGTGGTAACAGGAAAAAGATGCGGGTATTTTTCGCGCATTGAGTCTTCACGTTCCCGAGTAAACTCAGGTCCTCGTTTCGACTCCCAGCATACCCTAACAATTGGAATACGACTCTGTCTTAAACGTTTTTCTCCGAAGTCCATGATCTCTACTGGTCTTTCAATGAAGTGCATAGATTCATCGATCTGAATGTCTTCTAGAGGAATATGGAGGTTTTCATCGGCGAGGCACTTCTTTAAGTTTGATACGTGGAATGTGGGGTGAATTCTGTTGAGTTCTTCTGGTAGGTCAAGCTTGTATGCTACAGGTCCTACTCTTTCGAGTATCTTGAAAGGTCCTACGTAGCGTGGTGCTAGCTTGCCCTTCTGGCCAAAACGAACTACTCCCTTCCACGGTGATACTTTTAGAAGTACTTGATCACCAATGTTAAATTCCAAGGGCTTTCGTCGTTTGTCGGCATAACTCTTTTGACGACTTTGTGCCGCTAGAAGATTGTTTAAAATGTTGATGGATCTTGTCTGTTGTTTCTTGAATTAATTCTGGACCGGTGATTTGAGTTTCCCCAATTTCGTGCCAACATACTGGAGATCGGCACTTACGACCATATAAAGCTTCGAAAGGAGCCATCCCGATACTTGAATGATAACTATTGTTGTACGAAAATTCAACCAATGGTAGATGAGTGTCCCAATTCCCTTTGAAGTCTATGACACATGCTTGAAGCATATCTTCAAGAGTTTGGATGGTGCGTTCCGATTGACCATCAGTTTGAGGATGAAAAGCGGTACTGAGGTCTAATCGTGTACCCAAGGCGGCTTGTACGGCTCGCCATGTTTGTGAAGTGAAACGACCATCACGGTCTGAAATGATGCATAAAGGTACACCATGACGGCTTACGATCTCGCTGATGTAGATACGTGCTAACTTCTCGTTCTTGAAGTCCTCGCGAATCGGAATGAAGTGAGCTGATTTTGTAAGACGATCAATGATTACCCATATAGTGTCATACCCACTGGAGGTGCGAGGTAACCCAGTAATGAAGTCCATGGTTATGTTTTCCCACTTCCATACAGGTATTTCAGGTTGGGTTAGAAGTCCTGAAGGTCTTTGATGTTCAGCTTTTACTTTGAAACAGGTAAGGCACTTGGAAACAAAAACAGCAATATCCTTTTTCATGCCAGGCCACCAGTAGGTGTATCGAAGGTCTTGATACATCTTGTCGGCTCCTGGGTGTACAGAGTACAGTGTTTTGTGCGCCTCATTCATAAGGAAATCTCGAAGGTTATTGCGATTGGGAATCCATAAGCGATTTAGATAGTACAGAATACCGTCGGATTTGGTTTCGATTTTAAGTTCTGCTCCACATAACAGCTCATCGCGTACATCGTTTTCTGTTACAGAAACATGTTGAGCTTCTCTGATTCGATCTTTGATGTCGGTTATGATTTGCGAACATAGAAGACGAATGGAGTTCGCATAACCTTTTCTGCTGAGCGCATCGGCCACCACGTTTGCCTTGCAAGGATGGTACCGAATTTCACAGTCGTAGTCGTTAAGTAGTTCGACCCATCTTCGTTGCCTCATATTCAACTCCTTTTGGTTAAAGATATGTTGGAGGCTCTTGTGGTCAGTGTATATTTCACACTTGGTACCGTAGAGGTAATGTCTCCATATCTTAAGGGCGAACACAACGGCTCCAAGTTCCAGGTCGTGGGTGGTGCAGCAATACGGGAGAAATTGGAAATGAAGCGGCGACAGTAACCAGCCAAACCAAGAAATGATCTTACTTCGGTAGGGGTACGTGGCGGTTGCCATTCCTGTACTGCCTTGATTTTCGAAGGATCGACATGAATTCCCTTGTCATTGACGACGTGTCCAACGAATTGTACTTCTCTTAACCAGAATTCGCATTTGGAGAACTTAGCGTAGAGCTTTTCAGTCTTTAAGAGTGTAAGGATAAGTCGGAGGTGTCGTTCATGATCGGATTTAGACTTTGAGTAGATAAGAATATCGTCGATGAAGACTACAACAAAGCGGTCGAGGTAGGGTTTGCAGACTCTATTCATTAGATCCATGAAAACGGCTGGAGCGTTGGTTAATCCAAATGGCATGACCATGAATTCGTAATGACCATAACAAGTTCGGAAGGCGGTATTTGGGACGTCTTCTTCATGTACTCTGAGTTGATGATAACCAGAACGAAGGTCGATTTTTGAAAAACAGGTGGCGCCTTGAAGTTGGTCTAGAAGATCATCGATGCGAGGTAATGGATAGCGGTTCTTGACCGTTAACTTGTTGAGTTCTCTGTAGTCGATACACATGCGGAACGTTCCATCTTTCTTCTTCACAAAAAGGACAGGTGCACCCCAAGGCGATGAGCTAGGACGTATGAATCCTTTGTCAGTCAGCTCTTGCAGTTGACTGGCCAGCTCTTGCATTTCGGATGGGGCTAACCTATAAGGAGATTTTGCAACTGGTGTAGCGCCAGGTATAAGATCAATGCGGAATTCGACTTCTCTCACGGGAGGGAGTCCTGAAATGTCGTCAGGAAAAACTTGCGGAAAATCTTTTACTACTAGGATGTCTTCGAGTTTCTTCTCCTTGGTTACCTTTTTAACGACGTGAGTTAGGAATGCGACATAATTCTTGCGGTGATATTTTCGGGCTTGAAGACAGGACATTAATTTGAGTACTTTCGAAGGGGTTTCTCCAAAGATTCGTAGGGTCTGACCGTTTGCAAGAGGAATGCGAATGAACTTTTCGCGGCAAACAACTTCAGCATGATATTGGTTGAGCCAGTCCATACCGATTATAATATCGAAACTTCCCAACTTCATAGGAATGAGTTCAACTGGAAAATCGTGATCGTTTAGAGTGAGGGTACAATTTCGTATAATAGAGTTTAATGAGACTGGTTTTCCGTCAGCAACTTCCACCGTTAGAGATTCCATAAGGTTGTCACGAGTTTGGTTGAGGATAGGTTCAAATTCTAAGGACACAAAACTCTTATCCGCGCCAGTATCGAATAACATGGATGCATAACTACCATTGATGAGAAACGTACCGTTAACCACGTTGTTGTCCGCCCTAGCTTGGTTGGCGTTGATGTTGAAAGCTCTTCCTCTAGCAGGTGGAGGAGCTTGGTTAGCTTGGTTTACCGGATTTGCTTGAGCTTGGGCATGGATGATGTTCACCAAGCGTGGACAGGTGTTCCTGAAGTAGTTCGGGTCTCCACAGTTGTAACAAGCCCGCATAGGTTGCATCATGGGGTAGTTGGGTTGGTAGTAGGATTGGGCTACATGTTGGGCAGGGGGTAGGAGTAAAGGTTGTTGGGCTTGACCCACTATCTGATGGTGGGTTTGGGTTGAGGGTTGATTGCGGTTCATTCGCTGAAGTGTACGACAGGTTTGGATGGTGTGACCCGCACGGCCACAGCTGGTGCAATGTTGGCAGGGATGTTCAGGAAGGTGATGGTATTGACAACGGTTGCATTTTGGGTATGGACCGGAGTATGGCTTTTTATATGGTGCAGCTGAGGGAGCAACTTGGGTGATTGGTGCGGCAGTGAGTGGAGGGTTTGTTTGTGTGACAACAAAATTTCTGTTGTTTCGTTTCCTCTTACCAACAAACTTTGAGGAGGAGATGGAATGGTTTGAAGTTTGGGCCTCAATGGGGGCTTTCTTTTTCTCATCCTTAAATTTGCCGTTTCGGATGCGATTCTCGGTAAGCTCGGTAGCTAGTTCCATAGCGGCTTCAAGTGTTGCAGGCGAAGTGCTTAGAACCGAGTCTTGAATTTTCGAGGGAGGCCTCGAATATAGTGTTCAACTAAGCGGTACACTGGGGTGAACAAGTTGGGGATCATTTGGTTCAACTCTAGAAACCTTTTGTTTAGGAAGTATGATCTCCTTCTTTTTGTTTTAACGAGTGGAATTCATCTTCTAACTTTTTTATCTCGCTTCTTGGACAGAAGCGTCTCGTCATGATTTCCCTTAACTCCTCCCATGTTAAGGCCATTGCATCTTCGATTCCTCTCTTACCCTTCTCTGTATTCCACCAGGTAAGAGCTACCCCAAACAGTCTCCCGGTTGCGTAACGTACCTTGCGATCCTCGGGACAATCGCAATTGAGGAAGGTGTTTTCCATTTCCTCAAACCAGTGGAGGAGAGCAGTGACACCTTCGGTCCCTTCATATTTCGGGGGATCGCGAGACTTGAAGTGTTTGTAGGAGCACTTTTTGGAGGGAGGGTTGTCGACGTTCTGGTCTTCTTGATTGGGAGGGTTGATGGGATTTGCGGTGAGAGCTTGTTGGACTTGAATTACGATGTCAGGAAGCACCGCGGCCATTTGTTTTGCAATTTGGGTGGCCAAGCGTTCGTTTGACCTTCCTGACTTTCTACCTCCACGTAGCTGCCTAGCCGACATCTACAGGAACATACATAGGAAAATTGTGAGTTTAAGGAGTCTTTTTAGGTGTCATGTGTCGTTAAGAAAAATAAAAAAAATAACATAATCATCAATAATGCAACTACATCCATAGGATGTCTTGGGTTTGCTCATATTTGGGCCTCCAATGTCCCCCATACCATCGCCTGTATAGTCATGTGGGCCCCCATGACTATTGGCTTAGTAGGATTCACATTGGTGTTGGCGGTTTAACACTCGCATCACCCGAATGAAAACCATGAAATATGATTGCGAGATGTATGGTAGGAGGGTGTCCAGGTGTAGACACAATGACAACTCAAAGTGGGGTTAGCTCACACGACGTTTGGTATAGCATGCTTTGGCCTAATAGGTCCTTCGTACTCTCATCGTTAGTCCCCAGGTAGGCAAACTGGTCCTTTATTTTGGATTTATACGAATGCCAAGCCTAGACAGGACGTTCCGACTACCGGTACTTGTACCCTTCCAGTTACTACATGCCCGTCATGCGAACTCACTTTGATGTGATTTGAAAAATACAAAAATCGTTGCAAAATCATGGGAATTGTGTGGTGTGTGCTCTCATGGATATGGTATGTTATGAGGATATGATTCATGATGAGCATTGTATAATAATATGTACTTATGAACATGCTTGCATAACATTGAATGTAACAATAAACATAAAGCATATAAACATCATGAATTTTGTATGTAACACAAATTTTTTTTTTAAATTCTAATCAACTATAGTATAGGCTCTAAGGGTCTAATAACCTATCCTATATCCCTATAGTCATGGCTCTGATACCAATCTGTCACACCCCGACACGTAGCGGAATAAGAGTCGGGGCATAATTGGGTTATCACCAAAGCTCATGATGTTTACTAAAATGTTTCATATTTATTAAATTCAAATTACAACTTAAATAGTCAAATTAAATCCATACGGTTACAAGGAAAATGAAACTAAGTAATACAATCCCAAAGCTTAAACTGAATTATTCTTCTAAGCCTTCCTATGTGTTTCTTGCCTCAACTGGATCACCTGTATCATGTGTAAAATGGGGGAAATTTTGGGTCAACAAAAGTTGGCGAGTGAACCTTGTTTAAAAACATTGTTATTGATTTCTTGTTGTATTTAATATTGAAAAGTTGTGCAATATTCATATGTGAGCAAACATATATAAACAAACAATCACAAACCACATTGAATGAGTATATGACATGAATGATAATGTATTGCGAGATCAAGGCTCAATCAAACGGAGCCGATCGTATGAAATGTATGATGATGTATGTGAGATCAATGCTCAATCAAACGGAGCCGATCGAATGAGGCATCTGTACTCAACCCGTCTCCCACGGGGAGCTGATGGGCCTATGAAATGCATGTACTGAAAATGATAACTTTAATCTAAACATAATCCACACAACAATTGATACGTATTGAATACACATTTGATCACGGATATGATGGATGCACAGGTGTTTATAATATAACAAATAATTATGCGACACATGATACACCCCAAAAATGTGATTAAAACGGGGAATTGGTAGAGGTTCACTCACATTGGGTGCGTTCTTTCGATAACTTGGATGCGCAGGATTTGATCGACGAGGAAGACTAACCTAAAATAATAACGAAATGGTTCGGTAAATAAATGAATTTTATTTCATAATCTTAATAGGGTTTTTAGATTGATTTTTGTGAGTCTAAGGACGTTTTCTAACTTTAAAATATTATTTTTAAGTATTTTTAAATAATTTTTCAATTAAAAGAAATAAGTAAAAATAATATAAAAAGTGGGTTGACTTGTCAGGTCTGACCGGTCAGACAGTGATTATTCAGGCGCTAAGCGGAATCGAACTCGGGACCTTTCGTTTGTGTGCACGCAGCCCGGCCAACTGGGCTGCGTGTCTAACCCGTTAGAATTCCTGATTTAAATTATACTTATGCTCTTGTTAGCTTTATTCATAAATAAATAAATTTAAAATAAAGTTTTTAGACTAAACAACCCGCCGCGCCTACTGAGGCTCGAACCCGCAATCGCTATGCTACTCTGCACCCAGCCCAACCAACTGGGCTGGGTGTCTAACCCATTATATAATGAAATTACTTTATATTTATATACTTTTTGAGAACTGGTTTAGTTTGGTTCTAAAAAAAACATTCTGATTAGAAAACCGGCGATGAGTAGGGATTCGAACTCGGGTCGTGCATGTTATTTACGCACACATTCCACCATTGGACTGTGTGTCTAACTCAGTTAAGATCCGATTATTATTTCTTTTAAATTACTAATCAAGAACCCATCTTCTTCACTGGTTTCAACACTGAACCAGAACTCGATTAACAATGATTTTAACTACCCTGATGATTTTAAATACTTAGCATAAATTGAACATATTACACAGAATAAAATTAAGACGCATACCAAACGGAAATCGAAGTTCGCTGTTCTGGTGACCAACTCCGGCGATTGCAGACAGTGATTCGACGAACAGAAGTTAGAGTGAAAAATTGAGGGTTTTGCGAGTGTTTCCGAGATGTGAGGCGATGATGTTATTAGTGTAAATTGGAAGTAATTTCATTTCGGTTTTCAATCTCGACAATCATATGAATCGAGTCATTGAAGATGGAATTGATTAAGAACGTGGGTTGTAACTGACATTGTATCATCGGTTACACTCAGAAACTCGCGACCACACCAAAGGTCTCTGATTATTTGAAAGCCGTTGGGCGGTTTCAGTCCTTGACGCAAACAGATGATTCACGGGTGGAACTTAAGTTTTATTTGATTCATTGATTACACAAACGAGTCAAGTGGCGGAGTGGTATGTTGTTTGTTTAATGAACCGGCTGACCCGGGTTCGAAACCCGACAGCGGTATTTATTTTATTTATTCACTATTTCTTTGTTTTTATTGATTATGTTTTAAAATTTTAACAATGTTTATTAGTTATGTATCGTTTAAAATTAATATGAACATTAAATACACAACGAAAATTATAACTGAAACATGCGATTAATAAACGAAGCGGGTTTTGAAAAACCCGTTTTTCGAAGGATGTTACATTAATAACTTAAAAAAATTCAAAAGATTCAAGTAAAATTACCAATTCTAGTTTAACAACTTCAAATTTTCAAAATATGATAAATTTTACATACATACAATTATCATGATGGAGTTTAAAAAAAACAATACCGTTGTAGTGATGGCAAGGTAGAAGTCCAAACTCAAGAACACATTTTATGTTAAAGTTATTTATCAAATACTATATAATATGTTGATATTATGTAAAGCTTGAGCTAAAACCATGATATGTGAAATATACATTCATAACGAACACCGAGTAACATTTCTTATATTTCGGTAATGGCTGAGTGATTTTGCCACTAGATGAAGGACAATCCATTAACAAAGATACAAAATGATCATCCGTGAGAAAAATAGGACTTCTTAAAAAATGTTTAAATATATTTTTTTAATATCAAAGTATATATAAAACTAGCAAAGTGCCAGAGAAGAAGCATCCATGCCACCAACTAACTTTTGTTAACATACCTTTATGTAACACCCCAAAAACGGGTTTGATATTCAAACCACATTAATATAAAAGGCGGGTAAAATACTGTTGGTGGTAAAAGTTAATCCGTAAACAAAATAACTAGGAACTAATTAACCTAGTTAGTAACATGTAAATAGGTAATGAAGCATGGAGTTGTAGTCTTATATAATCAAAACTAAACTTGATGGACTAATGCTGCTAAAAAGAGAACTTGTGTTTTAAAAACACAAGAATAGGTGGAGACAAGGGGAAACCCGAGTTCATCCAAAAATCACCAAGTTGAAGGTCAATTCTAACCTCAAATCAATGCATGAAGACATATAAACGATCACCTAAACGAGGGGATCATAAAGTATGTCTCAAAACTTAGATTGATGAAAGTCATAATTTGAAACAAGTAGAATACTTGCAATTAGATTGTTGGATTATGATCCAAAGATGAAATTGAGTGTTTATGTATGCTTAATTTTGTTAGATAATATGAACTTATGAGATAAGATTACTTATAAGTGATTAACAAGTAGATTATAAAGTGGGTTTTGATAATATGATGAAGTTGATGATATACATGTGCTTAGAATCATCATACATGATTGTAATAGCAAGATACTTGAATAATCTATGAGTTCGAGTACATATTCATACTCGCTATGGAATAGGTTTTGTATGATATAATGAAATAGATGTTATATTCATGTTAAATGAGGTTTGAAATCATCATGTGTTTATGAATGTTTAAAGTATTTGGATAAGCTTGATGTTTGGGTAAATTCCATATTGATGATGCAATGGGTTTTTTATAATGATAAAACAATCCCAAGTTCTTGTATAAGATTGATAAATTAGCATACAATGATTGAGACTATGTTAATCCGATGTTAACAATTGTATGAACTTAGTAGAGAAATTTATTTAAAACGGTAGCCTAGAAATGACGCCTACGGGGTAATTGATGGAATGCCTAAATGAGTTTGTTGAACTTAATTATGCATTTCAAATGTTAATAGGCAGTTGACTTTTAAAAGTCAAAACTGACCTATAACAGGATCAAATAGTAATTTTCGTAAGGTGGGGTAGTCGTAATAAATGGCAACTAATCTAATCATCTTGCGAATGATAATGGTAGTCTGATGCTTGACAAACTAGGTGAAAGCTTGGGAGAAAACAGGTCAAACGGATCAAGCACGCAGGAAAGGATGCAAGGTAAGTAAAGCTTACATCTTTTTAGGTAGAACACCGACTTTTGTATTGGTTAAGTAAAAGGTAATTTAGTATTGGAAATATGGCGTTCCGACGCGGAATGATACGGGTCGGGACAAGTGAAAAGGGTGAGAAACCATATTTGATGGTGAAAAGGGTAAAACAGTGGTTTGGTCATGTGATGACGAATAAACAAAGAGTTTTAAAAAGTTACCCTATGGTGTAAACCATAATGGGTTAAAAAGGGTAAAATGGTACATGAGTTGACGGATAAATAATAGTTCTTGAAAAAGATACCTTATGGCGTAAGCCATGATAGGTCAAACGAATTAAGAAATGACTTTTAAGTAATATGATCGTATGGTGTAAACTGAAACAGGATACATGGATGAGATGACAAATAAATACCATCTCACAATGATAAAATGGTCATTTAGGCCAAACGGGTTAAATGGTGACATTATTACCATTCCACAATAATGACTAATGGTTGCTTGTTGAGTTTTGTGCTCACAGGGAAAATAGTGTATGACTTGCATTGCTTTTAATTAGCAATTAATATTGCAAGGTATTAAACGGGTCAATACTATGACCCGAGTCAGGTACGTGGAATGGGTTAAACTCTCAAGGTCCGACGAGAGTTAATCGAGTCATGGGTGGGATTTGGATCACCTAAAGTGAGATATATCTAATAATTTGAAATTTGAGAACATTATGTTCTTAAGAAACACAATGATTTTAAATAGAACAATGGTTAAAGGTGCTTATTTGGTCAAACTATGCTTTTAAAAAGTTCTTCGTGGCAAAAAGGACTAAAATTGACCAAAATGCCCTCAAATGATAAACCGAGCAAACGATCCTTAAGGGTGATTTGAAAATGAGTTTACAATTGAGCAAATCCTTTCAGAAGTTTAAAGGTGAAATGTATAAGACTTTTTGGTCTAATGACTCGTAATAGGTCTTTTTTGTAAATTGTCAAACCGAAAGGTAGAATTTAGAATATATGATTTTACCATATTAAATCCACACAAATATAGTTGTGGTGGAAGATAAAAAGAAGTCTTAGTGTGGAAATAGGAGGTAAGGAAAGAAGGAGCGAGATTTAAGCTCAAATGCTTAATCCCTTAACGGGTCAAAATAAATATGCGCATAAACCAGGTAATGGTTGCGTAATTCATAAAAGTTGTGAATCCAGGTTAAGGATTTCTAGTTAATATGTAGGTAAACATTTTACGGACATCTAGAAACAAGTTTCAAGTGAAACGGATGAAAAATGAATAAGTTACGGAAGTTTTCGTAACAAAAACGACAAAATGAAAAGAGGCTGCAGCAGCCTACCGTAGGCTACGGTGGCCTACCTTAGCTTACGGTAGGCAACTGCTGTTAAAAACAGTCAGAAGCAACCGTAAGCTACGATACTGAACCGTAGCTTACGGTAGGTAGGTTTACAAAAATGTGATTTTGTTATTTTGGGTCTTCGGGTTTATTCGGTTACGTTATAAACTCATTATAACTAACGTATTTCATAATTTATGAAACATAGGTAATGATTTGAAGCACCGGATGACGATCAAGCTCAACGAAAAATCGAACACGATCAATGTTCAAGCTTCCTCAATTTGTTTAGCCATCACGAAACTAAACAACGATAATATGTTGAAATGTTTTAAATTTTTAAGAAGTTATAAAAACTCGAAATATAGTATGGACATCTAATTGCATTTAGACATTTAAATGCAAAAGCTTTTATAGAATTTCAATTAATTAAGCAAGGGTCTTACACTTTAATACGAGTAGTTAAGAATATCATCAAATGAACCATCACTATTGCTCTAGTGATGACCACGGTTATTTAAGTTCCACCTATGGTGGGTCCGTGTGAGTTTTCCCCTCCATGTCTTAAGTTCGAGTCTGAGTGATAGAGGTTTTTCATTGAGGGGTTTAAATTGGGATCTATTGTGCGAGGGGGCTCTCTAGCGCGGACCGGTTAAGACAACATATGCTAGACCTCCCGACATTCGCGAATAATTAAAATCTTTCAAAAAAAAAGAATATCATCAAATAATAATAACTTAAGCCGATGATCATGCTTGAAGACTGTATCGTTTTAGAATCTTCAAATGTTGTAATTGTATTTACATTAACTATAGTTTATGTAAAGTCCTGGATCTATGAAATTTGAATATTCTATGTATGTGACCACCCTATATTGAATACAAGGTTATTTTGAAAGTTTATCAAGCATTTATATCCATTGGAACTTAAATATCATCATTATAAGTTTATAACAAAACCAAGTTAAAGAGTTTATTGTTAAAATTTCTTTTTTTCTCTATTTGAAAAAACATTCACCGTTTGATGGCCTTTTGACTGATTTATACTTTGACAATTTATACAAAGCTATCTTTGAGATTCTCAAAATGTTTTCGGCTTGGGGCTAGTAAAAATAAATCAGCCCATATAATTTAAACCCATTAAACATATATAAAAAATTATAATACGACAACAATTGTTATAACAATTATCAAAACAAAAGTATTGTGCCATAATGATCAAAGTATACCTCAATTTCAGTCGATTACAAGCCAAAAACCACTCAATTCCCCTGATGATGTGTCGGTGTGTTGATTGTGGTGCTGTGTTGTTGGTTGTTGCTTGCGTGATGCGTCAATCGTCATTGGCTCGTTGACATCCCTTTTGTTTATTTCCCGCTCTTTCACAAGTCGACACCTTAGACTCACAACATTTTTTTAATTAAGTTTAAACTTCAAGGTTCGGTTATTTCTTTTGGATCTAAATTTTAAACAATTTAAGTTTTAAAATTTTAGACAAATTAAACCGTTATCAAAGTTTTAAAATAATAGCACACAAATTTAAATATAAGGATTTTTCTAAATATATATATTGTATAAAAAATAAAAAAACAAAAAAACTCCAGGCCCTCATGAGTCATGGAGACCGGCCCTGAGGTCGTCGCCCTCCTAAATAACCGGCCATGAAACTTTCTAAGATAGTATTCACCAACATTTTATATAAAGTAATAACGCCAAAAAACATCATGAAATTCATACATTTTAAGAAACACTCAAGTTATACGGGTGTTTAGATTAGGTTGACATGTTAGAGATTCTTCCAATCACCATAAGTTCTTGAGAATGGCTTGATCTGCAAAACTAAAACCATTGTAAGGCTCGTTACGAGAAGGAGAAGACGAGGGTTCTTCTCATAACAACCATCTGGCATGAGGATAAGTATGACTTCTCTTAAGTATAAGTTTGTAGCGAAAGTGAGAATAAGGAGCATGGAATGGCCTCACCTGAAAGGGAGAAGTTTAGTATTTATAACCGGGATGATGAGAAGGGATTGAGGAGACGTCACTTTGAATATCCTTTTGGCCTATTCTATGTTGATCGTTAGTGTTAGTAAAGAAGGGTGTGGATTCATGGAACATCACTAGCTGACGTTGCTATCAGATGTCCTTGTAGTCTCCTCTTTAATAACCGCTAGTGATGACGACTAAGTAGAACATAGATCCACATTTTAAATAATGAAAATTTAAATGATCTTTTTATGAAACCATTTATACATGATGTTGGCCCATATAATTGTATAAATAAATATATTTTTTTTATTCTAATGATTGGTGGATTTGGATATTGGTTGTTAAGCTTTGGATAGAACATCTCCACCCGAGTGGCCGACGTTCAAGGCCTCTTTATTTCTGTTTTCATATTTTTTTCATCTCCTTTGGGCCAGACCCAACTTTTGAACACTAACTAAATTTGATTCTACAAAATTACAGGTGTATATGTAAGGTTTTGGTATTGTCAATTGGTCCTAAAGTTTATATTTTAATTTTGCAAAGTAGTTATAGAACGATTTACAATTAATGTAGCCCATTTATTCGTATAAAACTATCTTCTTTTTTTATTTTAACTTTCAATTACAATATTTAATTTTGTTATTCTCTACTAACTTACATTCTTTAATTTTTTTAAAAAGGTTGAATGCACAAATGAGTTTAATTTTTGTACCTTGATGTTCTAGTATAAATTTTGTTAAATATCAGAGTTGAAACCAGTTACGACCGAATAACAACGGTATCGGTATAATCAGAACCGGTATTAGTAATCTTTTTTTATTGCTCTTGATCGATGTCAAACATGTGTCATTCTCTTGGGCATATCGCGGCTTAATTTTTAAAATTTTCTTTACCGATTGCTATACCAAGCGTTGGCACCGTAACAAACAGAACAAATGCCGAGCGAATACCTGCCCGGAGCGCGAGGGATCCCACTAATTGGGCTGTATCATTAGGATATTATTAAATAAATGGATTAGCAAACTGAAAATATGGTTTAAAGAAAGATAAATATTTTTAAACAGGTGGTCATGAAAACATAAAAGCATGTTATGAGTTATGACATAAAGATGTAAAGATGAAAATGTAGATACTAATGTGTAAATACATACTTAATAGAATAGGAACATATTTAGGAATAGGAGACGTGTGTTGATCCATATGATCGACCATGTCTGAATAAATCATAACATGAAATTCATAGGATAAAAATATTCTAAATATTTGTATGACTTATCGTATGATGTTTCCATATTTATTATGATGATATTAACAAGCTATATAGGGATGGGATTGATATCCTCACACGTGCCCTACTGAGAAGATTTGGTTTTTTCGGTGGAGACCTAAATTCGATTATCATTGTGTCATTTTTGTTGGATTAAGGCAATAAAGGATTTAAGCTAGGCCTTATGCGAGGTTGCTAGTTCGACACCCGAGTCCACTCGAGTTTTCGCCCTACCGTGGGTTACGCCAGAGAGTTCTGCTCTTATGGTGGCACAACAACCGTCGAGTGGCAGCCGGCTGGTATGGCTTCTTAGGGGTTAAACTAAAAAACACATTTTTAATGTTAAGATGCTTTTTATATTTAATTATATATAATATATTGGTAGGGGAAGGTTCATTTGAGAATAAATTTAATGTGAGAAGAAAAAGAAGAAATGACATAATGTAAAATATTAAATAGTTTGTAACTCCTTCCATTAATTATATATCTCTCACTAAAAAAAACAAAACACGTTTTATCCTACACATTTCAAAATTTATCTTACATATCTTACACTTATCGAAATTTATCCTACCCAATCTAAATTTATCATACACATTTAAAAAATTTATTCTACACATACTAAAATTTATCCTATACATGTTGAAAATTGTCCTTTACCACAAATTATTTAATCTTGAAAGAATATATTTAAAAGTGAGTTATAAGTTTAGTTAGTTAGCTAATTAATTACAATTACAAATTTACCTATACACCCTCATTAATTATATTAAATATAATATTAAATATACATATTAAATTAAGTAAAATAGAGTATTTTTATTAGTTTAAGATTCATTCTTTTTATTCTTAAAAAAAATTCATTTTGAACTCTCTACTATGTTATATTGATATGTTCGGCAAGTTCTAGAGAAACCATGGAGGATGGTAAAGTGTATATAACAAGAAGTTAAGTTTGAATAAATTAGTAGAATTAATGGGTAAAAGTTGTATCTTTTCGTTGTTAGAACCCTTTATTGTTTTGTCTTTTTACCTTTTTTAACTCTACTTTCATTGTTTTATGTATTTTATTTCAATTGCTTTTTAACTTATTAGTTGCAAGATAGTGTAAGTTTGCATTTATATTGAAGTTATATATACATATATTGTTATACCCGACTATAATATTCAAATTAAGTACATAGATAACGATAAAGTAAATCCATTTAAGGATAAATTTTTGACAATAACAAGCTTGGTTGACCAATAAAGTAAATCCATTTAAGGATAAAATTGTGACAATAATAGGCTTGGTTAAAAAGAAGTTTATGTCATAGAAACCCCATTGTGAAGCTTGGTGCAAAAGGTTAAATGTCAACTGAGCCCATCTTTAACCGGCATGGCATCACCACCCTAGAACCAGGCCAAGAACGCGAAGACCTCCAAAAACTACATGAATTGAGTTATAAGTTCGGTGTTGTAGAAAACTAGACCATTAGATATAAAAGTCATGCACGCGAAAATCATTGCAAAGTCCATTGATGAATAGTGTAGAGAATCTGCTCACATTTAGGGTACCTATCCAAGTCATATCTCAAGCGGCACTATTAAATATAAATAAAATAAAATTTTGTCAATAAAAGCAAACAACTTTTTCTTAACGTTTCACACGCTAAATAGAGTCACAAATTGGATGAATATACAAACATAAAGTGATTTAGCCTCCATTCATCTAGAGTTTAACAGCTCGGAGGTGACATCCCCGAAAACATCAAGCTCCTATCTTTTTCTTGGATTTCTTCTAGATGCTTGAATGTAAACTTAAATCGAATAGGGTAGACTTTCAAATCAATATCGCTATCTTATCTTTTATAAAATTTATTTTTTGAAAATGAAAATCTGGTACCACTTTCGTACTTCGCTCAAAAGTGTAATAGTTAGTAATTTTTTTTAATATGTTTCGAAATTTCAAAGATTAATTGTCAAAGCACATGAACAAATTTATTTGTGAAGTTATTGAAGTATTCATTTTATATTAAAGATTGAACCCATGAGGAACGAAAGGATAAGGGAACTGCCAAAAAGTCACAGGATTATATTAAATCAATCAAAATCATCAACAAAAGGTATCTTTCACAATGGGAGGCAGTTGTTGACCCTTTCCCATTGAACATATTATATGTGTGCGTGAAACACAATGCATTTTATACATATTAATTAATAATTAATATTGGTATTAGTAGATAGATAAATTAATTAATATTAGTATTAGTAGATAGATAAATATATGACCTTAGAACTATTATTTTTCTTTTTGGTAAACTGAATTATCAGCATCTGGCATTTTAACATATTTTTAACACCTCGAATGTCAGTTGATCAAACCTTACTCGTCTAAAGGTTAAAATGTTATTTTTTAAAAATAATTTTATAAGTATGTGTATATTTATTACTCGTTTAACATAACTATTTTTATCAATAAAACATTTCTAATGGTTAATGCAATTAGTGGCACATTCATTTATTACTCAATTATTTTTTTTATTTTTTTTTATTTTTAAATAAAAACAAAAACATAATAAAAACTTGATACCATATTTCATTAGTATTAAAAAACATAAAATATATATTAATATAAATTACATAAATAATGAAAAGCTTGAAAATACTTTTAAAAAACCTAGATGCCAGATTTCTCCGAAATCATATCGTAGCATGTCTCGGCTAACTCATGTTGCGGTTGATAAAATCATCAATGGTTCATCAACATTTCATTTCGTTGATTTACTCATTCATTTCAAAACTATGCTCGTATGTTTAGTATCATCAATAAATTGATTAAATTCAAAGCGATGTTTAATATCATTAATAATATTCATTCAATTACAAATATATATATATATATATATATATATATATGAGTAATTATTGTTGGGGTATTATATCACTATACTACTGAAAAAAAAACACCAAATTAATCTAGAGATTAGTAAAGGATTTGTCTCTGAAAAATAAAGATTAATCTTCTTTCGTCTCGCCTAATCAAGCTAAGCTGATCCTGCAAAACTAACAATATACCGTAAGCTTGTTAAAAGGAGAAGAATAACGGGGTTCTCCTTGTAACCACCATCTTACGTGAGAATAAGCATTCGTTTTGAGGACAATAGAGGTGTGTATAAAGCGAGAGAGCAAGGGAGCGACCCATAAACCTGGAGGTGAAGTCCTCTATTTATAGTCGGGGTGATTTGTGAAGGAGGTGGGCAGACGGGCCTTGGGCCTAAGGTCGATAACAAAGAATATCCATTTTGTCTCTTCTGTCACGACCGTTAGTGATTCCTTGCAGGAGGGTTAGCTGGCGCATGGTGAATGGATCCACGTGTCATGACAGTCGTCCTTGTTGTCTGGTCTGTCATCAGCCGTTTAGTGGAGACCGTGGGAGGACAGTGGTCGGCGTAAGCTGATTGGTGCCACGTATGTGTCCTTGTGTACTTCTTGTCCCTTGCATGATTGTTCATCGTGTAGTATGACCCAATACAGCCTGTTGAGCACCTATTGGCCCACAGCTCTGCTACTTGTACCTTTTGTACTTGTTTGGTGCTACTCTGCGCTTCTTTCTTTCGCGCGACTTAAGGAACATATGTGAAGTTTGCGCAAGATCATAGAAGCCAGGCTTCTTTCCTGAAAAGCTAAGTGTCAGAAATGGTTTAGTCACTTTCCTGAACTCGTGCGCGACCTTGAAGGCATCCACAAAGGTCGGAGAAGTTGTCATTTCTGATTATATTAGCTATGGTCTAGCGCGGGATCTAAGGTTTATTCCTTGGTCGGCGCAGGATTTGAGACAACACCGCTTCAACTACTTTTAAAGTTCACCTCCCATAATGCCGCATATGCCATAATGTCACATATCACTTCATACCCAAAGAAGGAGTATTATGATAATTATCCACATTTATATCATGCCCGTTAAATGCCTAGTGGGAGGATGCACATTGCGTTTTCCGGCTTGAAGAAGAGGACAAAACGCCATTAAGGTTGTTCCAATGGTATTAACTAAAAAGGATGTAGAATAGGTATATGTTAAACTAAATTATTGGTACTATCAACATCTTCATATGCTTGTAATGTATATGAGTGAACTAAGAATATATATATATATATATATATATATAATATAATTGTTAAACTTGTTAGAGATTATTATGGATTATAACATCAAATAGATTTATTTTATTATCAGAAGTCAAGCATCTAAAATGTGGGTACACATCCCAACCTACCCCAAAACCTCATTAAAATTATTTTAAATTATAGTTGTTAACTTAAAAGAAAAGTGTCATATATCCTATTACACAAATTGTGCGATATTGACTTTAAAATTAATATATTGACTTTTTTACAAATATCCATGGAGAGTACACTTTGGTTTTGTTTTTATTTCTAGAGCTACAAACTATTATTGTAATACGGATAGGGATAATAAAAGAATCCTAACCAAAACATCTAACACCTATAGCATTAGGATCGGTATTTGATATGAGATTAGTCTTAAAGGTTATATTGGGTTCGAGAATATATGGTATCAGGTAACATCTAATATATGTTATCAGGTAACATCTGTTCAATTACTCAAAACTGTTTAACAAGATCAAAAATGAATGTATTAGAAGCCAATAAAATATATTAATGCCATTAAAACTTGAAATGATCAGAGTTACAAATACTTAAGAAATGTATTGTGATAATATATCATACTTTAAGTCCGCTTTTAATTAAAGTGACTTAAGATCAGATTTTAGATAATGGACATCCTAACATATTATTTTTACCCACTTAAGATCATAAACAAGTATACCCAATAACCACGACCACATGAGTATTGTCTAACACTTATCTAACGAGTATGGCACATGTTTACAATCGGTATGTGATTAGAATACAAAAAAAAAAAACTCGACCTATTGTCAACACTATATATGTACATATATTAAAGTGAAAACTCAATAATAATAATTATAATTTTTTTGAAAGATAATAATTAAAATTTATAGATTTACTAAGTATTTATCTCATAACTTTTGAAAAACAAAACAACGTAATTATTTTTAGTCAAAACACATTAATCAAACTCTTTGTTGTATTAAATCAATATAATCTTGGTTATGTGATATCCGATTTTAAAGTACAATTTAGAAAAAAAAAATCCACTAAATTTGTATTACAAAAGTGTATAAGCAATGACCTTTTCTTTCTTTAATTTAACTATATATTAATAACTATTAGAGGGGATTCACTTGATACGACGAAGTGGATAATTTCAGTAAAATACAATACAACGTGTATATATAAGTATAATTTATAAAACAACTTTAAAAAGCGTAACATCAAAAGAAAATTGACGTGAGCGAGAGTGTGTATAATTTTTAGATGCATTTTAAGTAATTTTCACTCCTTTATTCAAAATTTAAATTTATAAAAAACACGATATGTAACTATCACTCTCTGCAACACGCTAGGGCAAGTGCATCCATCGTTAGCGTAGTACAGTGATGGCAAGATACCGCGGTCGTCCAAGGACACAAGAGCTTTTAATACCGGAATATCGTCGACGTCTAATCTAATCAAAGTTTGAGAAAAAGTTTTTAATAAGTAAACATAAAGAAATAAACCAAGTAATAAAAGAAATAGATAGACAAGATAAAATCACTCGGTTCCGACTCATATATACATATCCTTTGATGATTTTCATGCTTTGAGATTTTTAAGAGATTATCTTAATTAAAGTGACATGTCTCTCTTTTGAAGGCAACGCTACTCTCAGCTATATTGGTGTGAGTCAACAGGGATACAGTCCTACAAGGCCGAAATATTAAAATATAATTAAGTAAGTTATTAATTCAAAATATGGCATGTCCCTCTTTTGGAGGCAACCCGGCCATATTGGTCTGAGTCAGCAGGGATACGGTCCAGCAAGACCGGGTTAAAGTTTAACAGTAGTTTATTTATAAGGGATTCAAGCCGTTCTTACTTCCCCCAATTTGATGCTATCTACCTCAAAGTAAGTCATAATAAGCTTGAATCAAGTCCCCAGAGCATCTATACACTGAACGAGGCAAGAAGTTTACCCATACTATCCTTCTAACCGTCTTCCACGCAGTTAACATGCTTTATATAGACTTAAAGACACGAATGAGTGAATCAACGAAACATGAAAAATGATATAATAAAGTTCACTTTCAATAAAAAAACTAATTATTAAAGTCACTAAATACATACCCAATTAAAAAAGTTAACCAAAGCTATGAAATCAAAAGATAATACATAAATAACTTGTCTTCACCAAGTGATGTAAGAGATTAGCCAACATGGCCTTTGTTTGACAAAACTATTACGATCAATCTTGGATCCGAGACTATTATACACTTTAAGATGGATGAAGGATGAATGTGGTGGATGATGGTGAAATTGTGGTGGTGGAGTGGTGGCAGGTGTGAGAGAAGTGGTTTGCCAAGGATGAGTTGGAATGGAACTAAGCACCCCTATTTATAGCTAGAAACAATGGTCACACGACCCTGTGCCTTCCTTCTTCTCTGTCTTCACTTAATTCGTATGTTAGATCAGCCTGCTACATTGGTCCCGTGCCATTGTACTTGTTGTACTATCCCAGATATGTAAATCTGGAAGTTGACCTCGCTCGTCAGCCGACCTCGTGTCTCTTGTTTGCTTCTGTTTGTCTTCTTCTAATCTGGAATCTTGAAGGGGCACAGTCTCGTGCCAAACTTTTGATTCGTTGTTTTTAATCTTGGGATATGCTCAGAAGGTTGTTATAGTTTGTTGTCTTACCTTCTTCTATACTTATACTGGATTTTGTCGTTCAATTATTACTTTTGTACATTTAAGCTCGTTTAATTACGGAAATCAAAAGTATACAAAGAAACGTATTATTTTCAACATTAATGCTAAAACAAGGTTGATTTTATACTGTATTTGATACAATTTATATGTTGCATTTGACGCATATTAATAAAGCAAGCAATATACTAATTTTTATTGTTGCAAAATTTATCTTATTATTATTTTTATTAAATTCCAACAAAACAGTGTATATATTCTATTTAAAGAAACTTACAAATCATTAAAATTGGCTCAACAACTAATGAAACGATTTCCTACTAATTCTATTTCTTACTTACTGATTCTGATTCTATTATTCATTAATTTTCTATTGCTCTTGTATCAATAAACTATATATATATATATATATATTATAGTCCAATGACATCTTAGGGGTGAGATAAAACTCAGAGACAATTAGGTTCTAGGTTCAATTCTCACAAGGGGAGTTTTCCGATATTATTGGGTTTCTTCCTGGCATAATAATGGCACGATAATACTCCAATGGTCTATGAGTGATCGAGCTTTGTCGCTATATATATACATATATATATATAGGTAGAGGATCCTGTAAAAAGACTAAAAGTGTGAGAAGGATAAGAAAGATTATGGTGGTAACACATGTCCCCTTTTATTTTGGTAGTTTAAAGGTGTCATTGTAATTTACTAATAAATCTAATTAAAGAGATAATTTTCAACCGACATCAGTTATTTTAGGAATTCTTTTCATCAGTTATTTTAGGAATTCATCATCAGTTCGTATAAAACACCATACGAATTCCAAAAAACATCACAACTTTAATCGTAATACAGCCGTGGTGTTCTAACACGTGTAATGATTTTTGTTATTTTTGCAGGTATAAAAACACATACAAATTCCAAAAACACCATGAATTGAATCATAATACAGTCGTGGTGTTTTAACATTTAGAATAATTCTATTTCTATTCTAGATCAGTTCGTATAAAACACCATATGAATTCCAAAAAACACCACAACTTTAATCTAATATAGCCGTGGTGTTCTAACATGTCTAATGATTTTTGTTATTTTTGCAGGTTAAAACACCATACAAATTCCAAAAACAACATGAATTGAAGCATAATACAGTCATGGTTTTTAACATTTAGAATGATTCTATTGCTATTCCAGATGTTAAAACACCATGACTGTAATCACAATACAATGTTACATACTTTAGATTTAAAACACCATGACTTGAATCAAAATTCATTATTTGTAATGGTATGGTGTCTTATTTATATTCATTGTGTTTTATTGTAAAATATAACACCTTGAATCACAATACAATTAAAACACCATTTATAAACATAGAAAAAACACCATAGACTGAAACATCCAATTGAGACATAATTTTTTTCTCTACATAAGTATAATAATATGGTATTCATATTAAAGATAAAAAACACTTTTATTACGGTGTAATATTTTTTTTAAAAGAGTTACGCATAAAAAGTTATTGACGTTTAAAAAAGGAGGGAACTTGCATGTGCATTGCATGTGAGTTTCTAAACTTAAAAATGTTAAATTTACCTCTATACCCTTAATATAAAATTAATTATTTTAATGGTAACACTATTTACAAGATTGCCATTAAGATCTCAACCATTAGATTAAAGATCTAAGGTTTATATTCTTTTTTACCCTTCTGACAAAAAAAAAACACTTTTTTTACAATAACCTCATCCTCTATATGTGTGTGTGTATATATATACATATAGGATTATGATCATTTGTGAACAACTTCTTGAGAGCAAACTGAGTGAACTAATCTTGGCATTTGATCATTTTTTAGATTAAAAGGGTAAGATTGATATTAGTCAAGTACTTTTAATTAAAATTCCTTAATTTTCTCATCTCTTAACTCTCCTCTCTCTCCCATTTTTAATTATGTCTCTATTATTTTAATTATAAGAGATAAAGGGCTAATGTTTATTTTTAAATAAACTCTAATGTTCTTTTTAAAATTAAATATAAACCTAATTAAATTATGTTTTTTTACATATTTGTATATAGGTCAGTATATAAAAGACTTATACACTTGTGTATAATTACATCTTGTTCCCACGGGTCGGTATAAACCAGATTTATACACAAGTGTATTATTCATGTACATATGTGTATAAACTAATAGCTATTTATCTTGTATAAATTGATAGTTTACGAGACTGTACACATGTGTATAAACTAGGATCTGTGTATCTTGTATAAACTAATACTATCGAGACTATACACATGTGTATACACTAGCAAGATTTTAGGAATTTTGATTATATTGTTTAATAAATGCAATTTACAAAAGACGTAAATACCCTTCTATCAATTAATTTAAGGGAAGTTACAACATTATAATTACAATCTTGTCATTGTTTAAAAATCTATAGATGATATAATCCAATGGCTCAGATTAGTTCACACAGTTCACTCTCAACCTAGTGTTCACTCTAAAATCTACCCTATATATATATATGTATATGGGAGGGTTATCTTGAGAACGCTAAATATTGCGAGAACCGTAAGAACGAATGAGAAAACAATCAAAACCATTCTTTTAATACAATCATCATTTTAATTAAAATACAACATCAAAAAAAAATTACAACATCAAATAATTCATTCTCCTCTCAAAATCACTTTTATTAGATTTTTACACATGTGTAAATATAACAAATTTACATATGTGTAAATGGCAAACTTACACATGTGTAAATTTTCTTTATTTCCAAATTCACGTAAATTTAAACGTATAATTTAAATTTCTAAAATTGTATTTGAATAATAATGATAAGTGTAAAAAAGATTTTGAATTTCACTTGTTTTTGATTAAGTTCTAGTGGTTTTTGTAACATCCCAGAAATAATAAATATATATGTATATATATATATATATATATTTAGGGATATTTAACCTAGTTGGCAATAGGTAATAACTAACAAATCATAAATTGTGACCCTTTTATAAAGAACAAAACTTAAGGGACCAAAATAGTCAAGAGGAGAACTATATTTTATATAAAAGAAAAACAAAATTTAAAACACACAATTGTGTGTGTTTTAGTTGAACGACCAGAGCAAGAAGAATACCCAAAACCCTACACTCATCAAATTGGTCAAAATTGGAAGAGGAATTGAGTCTGAGTACTTGCATGAATCAATTTTGGTGATCATCTAGTTTAAGAGATCATGAGGTATGTTAAATTTGATGTTTGATGATGTTATAAAGATTTATTGGGTTCTTGAAACTATAATTCCTGCATAAGATGTAGAAATTAAAGTGGATTAAGAGTAAAATACATGCTTTTGAATAAACCAAGATGACAAGTAGTTGTCAAACTCTATGATATGAGTGAGTTTAAGTAAATGTGTTAAATATATGAGTTGTGATGTTGGGGTTGATGTAAATGATATGAGAATAATGAAATCTAGATGTTAATTGGGCATGCTAATCACAGTAAACTCATATGATCTTGAAACTTTGATAAATTCAAGAAATAGGAACCAAATAGGCTTAGTGTAAAGATTAATGTCTATAAGGTGTTTGATATAATGCCTAAATAAAAATGAATTGTTGAAAAGGATAAAGAGAATCAAGTAGAGAACTTATAAATGGGATGTCGACAGATTCACGTCATATGTCATGCTATGAGTTCTAAATGGTAGATTCGGATTGAACTTTATAGGCAAATTGGGTGAAGCATCTAGTGCCAAAGCTGAAGTAGATGCGCGGTTGAAGGGAAAGCTTTCAGGTATGTGGTTTTACACTTTGTATGGTTTCATTGATATACTTAATCGTTAGTATGATAATAAATGAAGTAAGACCTAAAAGAAAATCTGGGACATTCTTAAGCGATGGATATCGTATGAATGAATCAGGCGAGAAATTAGAGTTTGAACATATGTCATACTAACAGTAAGTGATGGAATTCACTTAATTAACCAAAGTTATGATAAAGTGTAAACCGGGTAATGGGAACGCAGGTCGTAAACCATAAATTAATAATACGGTTGATAAGAGGTTTCTTGTTTGGTTAAAATAGCAAAACGGGTAAGAAGAAAAATATAATGTATAAGAAGGTATGAAGACATAGCAAAGACGCAAGTCTAGTGACGGATGCGTAAATTTGAGTTAGTAAACTTATAAGAGAGTTGAGTTTCCACCAGGAGACAAATTTTCATTACGTGAATGAAGAAACATGGCAAATGAGTTAACGGGTCAATTTAACTACACGAATAAATTTTATGTCATTGATATATATTGTGAAAAATTCACTAGTTGAATGATATGATCAAATATAAGATGAAGAGAATCAGTTTACGATCACATCGAAACAAATTTGAAGTTAATCGGACTTATAACGAAAAAGTTACGGACATTTTCGTAAAGGAACAAAAGTGCAAAAATCTGCAGCTGGGCTGCAGCGTAAGCTACGGTAGCTTACGGTTATGAATGACTGTTTCGGACAGAAGCTGTGAACCGTAAGCTACGGTCCTTAACGGTAGCTTACGGCGGGTACTGAAACAAAAATTTTAGGTTGTCTTTGGAATAAATAAATAAATAAATATATATATATATATATATATATATATATATATATATATATATATATATATATATATTTATCTAAATATGTCGTGCATTGAATTTAACTAATTTAAATGATAAATGTTGTTACATAGGTGATTGCTAAGGAGTTTAAAATGAAGATCAAGCAACAAGAAGAACCGAACACAAATGAAGAACTTAGCTTCCGCTTGCTATTTTAAATCTTTTGTGAAACAATAACTTATATGTTTTGGTAAACTTTAAATGTTTAAAATTAAAATGTGGGTTATTTCATGAAATATTATGAGACACAAAACCCTATTTCATACTTTATGTTTATTTTAAAACGAGTGTTACAATTTGGTAATCAGAGCCTAAGGTTAAAGAATGTGTTCGGTTCGAAGCTTGATCAAGACACCGGTAAAGATGGTTATGAAATAAACCTTAATAAAATATTTTATGAAAGAAATGGAGTAAAGTACATGGGAGGAGTGTAATTATACACTCGAACCCGGAAAAATGCATTAAGTATGAATGGTCAATCCATGTTGTATAATTGACCAAATCAAAGAAGAAAGATGCACCTCGCACATTATTAAATGATGAGAATAAATCATCATACGATGATATGGAGATGATTAAACACGTTATTTATCAATTGTTATAAACATTTCAGTTAAGAGATGTCGAGTGGAACCGGCGATGATACGGTATCCCTTATGACTGAAGAGATACGAGAAAAGATTTCCGAAGAAGTCGGAAAAGCTCTTGAAACCAGCCTACCAGGATTCATGGAAAGGCTACAAACCACGATACTCACGACGGTTGAGGAAAGAATCAACGAACTGAAAGAAAGTCTTAATAAAGAATGGAACAAAAGCAAAGAGAAGAAAACTTGTCCTTATGACAAGTTCATGGCATGCAAACCCCCAATTTATAACGGAGAAGTTGACCCAATCGCTTGTCAAAGATGGATAAGTGATATGGAGGGTATCTTTGAACGAACGCACTGTGATACCAACGATTTCGTAGTCTACGAAACTAGTCAACTAAGAGGCTAAGCTAAGGATTGGTGGAATAATCTTAAGAATGAACAAGGGGTTGAGGCTACGCGAGCCATGACCTGGGAAGAATTTAAGGAACCTTTCCTCAAACACCACAGCCCAAGGGCGGTGATCAACAAGATAAAGGAAGAATCTATGCATTTGAGGCATAAGGGTGATACGATCGACAAGATCACAGGAATATTCCTGGATAAGCTGAGGTTTAGTGATGAGTTGGTAAAAACTGAAGAACAAAAGGTATATCACTACCACAATATGTTGAGTGCAGAGTACAGGGAGTTTATGACTCCCTCAAATTATACGAATCTCACAGAGATTATCAATGCTGCACGGGAGCGTGAAATTGAGCTGAGGAAACAAGTTGAAAGGGGTGAAAGGAGGGGGTTAGATGCAAACCCAAGTCCCACAAAGAAACCAAAGATAATTGAGTCCTCAAAGAAAACAAGTGCAAAAGGGGGATCACCTAACTGCAAGACGTGTGGTCGTGGCCATCAGGGTGAATGTTATTTTAAAGACAAACCGTGTGTTATATGCGGTAAAACAGGACACGCAGCTTCAATTTGCCCTGGCAAGGTGTCGGTATGCTACAAATGTTACCAACCGGGTCACCAGAAATCTGAATGCCCAGAATTGGCAGAAAAGAAGGTGATACCTGACACAAACAACGGAGGTTCTAAGAGCGAAAGCAAGATCCTTCCAAATAATTGCGGCCGAGGCTAAGATCGAACCTGATGTGGTTTCAGGTACATTTACTGTAAATAATATTCTTGCACGCATTTTGTTTGATACGAATGCAAATAAATCTTTTGTTCCACATAGATTTATTCAACATCCTTCATTTACATTAACGAAATTACCTATGCCAATGGAAATAGAAGTAGGTAATAATAATAGAATTGTTGTTTGTGATGTATGTCGGGATTGCAAAATGAACGTTGATGGAGAGGATTACCTGGTAGACTTGATACCCATGTCGATGGGGGAATTTCATGTAGTGATTGGGATGGATTGGCTGTTTCGTTACCACGCCAAAGTAATATGTTTTCGCAAGGAGATACAATTAACATCTCCGAGCGGGAGGCATATCACTATCTACGGAGAAAAGAGCGGCAACCCAAAGATGTGCTCAATAATGAAAGTCCAAAGACTCATTCAACACGGATGCAAGGCATATCTGACATATGTGCGTGATGCAGAAAAAGAGCTGCCAAAAATTGAAAACATACCCGTGGTACGAGATTTTAAGGATGTATTTCCGGAAGATTTACCAGGGGTACCACCTGAGCGTGAGATAGAGTTCGGAATTGAATTAGTCCCGGATGCGAAACCGGTGGCTAGGGCACCATATAGGTTAACACTATCGGAACTTCAAGAACTAATGTCGCACTTACAAGAATTACTAGATAAGGGATTTATTCGGCCAAGTGTCTCCCCTTGGGGAGCACCGGTATTATTCGTGAAGAAGAATGACGGGAGCATGCTTATGTGTATCAATTACCGCGAGCTGAACAAACTTACTGTAAAGAATAGATACCCACTTCCTAGAATTGATGATTTATTTGACCAACTACAAGGGGCGAGTTGGTTTTCAAAAATTGACTTAAGGTCAGGTTATCACCAACTGAGGGTAAAGGAAGAAGATGTGCCGAAAACAGCGTTCCGTACACGATACGGACACTACGAATTTCTAGTAATGTCCTTCGGACTAACGAATGCACCCGCGACTTTTATGGATCTTATGAACCGGGTTTTCAAACCAATGCTTGATAAGTCGGTGATAGTATTTATCGATGAAATTTTAGTATATTCAAAAAGAGAGACAGATCACGCTCATCATTTGCAAGAAGTATTAAAAACACTGAGACGGGAAAAACTTTATGCTACGTTTTCGAAATGCGCCTTCTGGCTCCGGGAAGTGCAATTCCTAGGACATGTCGTTAGTGCCAACGGAATATTAGTTGATCCATCCAAGATTGAAGCAGTGACGAAGTGGAACCCTCCGAAAAACCCTTCGGAGATTAGGAGCTTTTTAGGACTTGCGGGCTATTACAGGAGATTTATTCAAGACTTCTCCAAGAATGCCTTACCATTAACCAAATTAACTCGTAAGAATGAAAAGTTCGCCTGGAGCGATGAACAGAATAAGGCGTTTCATGTGCTCAAAGAGAAGTTGACCAGTGCACCAGTATTGACCTTGCCATATGGCACCGACGATTCGGTAGTATACTCAGATGCCTCACATCTAGGTCTTGGATGTGTACTCATGCAACGAGGTAAGGTAATTGCTTATGCCTCGAGACAATTAAAAGATCACGAAAAGAAGTATCCGACTCATGACTTCGAGTTGGCGGCAGTGATATTCGCCTTAAAGATTTGGAGGCATTACCTATACGGGACGAAGTGCATTATTTTCACTGATCATAAGAGTTTGAAGTATTTCTTCGATCAAAAGGAATTAAATATGAGGCAAAGACGTTGGTTAGAAACAGTGAAAGACTATGATTGCGAAATACATTACCACCCGGGAAAAGCCAACGTAGTGGCCGATGCCCTTAGTCGAAAGGAAGGATACACTCCTATCCGAGTACGGTCGATGCAATTAGTGGTAACTTCGGGTTTGCTTGAACGAATCCGAGAAGCCCAAATTGAAGCAGTAAAAGAAGAAAATTTAAGAAAAGAACGAGTGAAAGGATAAGTAAAAGATTTAGTGGATGGAAATAACGGATTGAAATCCCGATTTGGTAGAATATGGGTTCCAAACACGTGTGGTGTTAAGGAGCTCTTACTTAACGAAGCCCATAAGGCGCGTTATTCAATTCACCCGGGAGCGACTAAAATGTACTTAGACTTGAACGAAATTATTGGTGGCCTGAGATGAAAAGAGATGTGGCGAAGTACGTTGAAAAGTGCCTAACTTGTTTACAAGTAAAGGCAGAACATCAAAAGCCATATGGAAAACTACAACCGTTAGACATACCAGTTTGGAAATAGAAACATATCACTATGGACTTGTTGACTAAGTTGCCAAGAACGGCACGAGGTTATGACGCCATTTGGGTAGTAGTAGACAGATTAACTAAGAGTGCTCATTTCATTCCCATTCGTGAAACTTATACTTCCGAAAAGATGACAGAAGTGTATATAAACGAAATTGTCTCACGACATGGAGTGCCCGTATCCATCATGTCAGACAGAGACACTAGATTCACTTCAAAATTTTGGCAAGAATTTCAAAAATAGATGGGTACTAAGCTATTAGTTAGTACAGTATATCACCCTCAAACGGACGGGCAAAGTGAAAGAACCATTCAAACATTGGAAGATATGCTTCGAGCATGTATTATTGACTTCGGAGTTGGGATGCCTATATACCGTTGGTTGAATTCTCCTATAACAACAGTTATCATTCAAGCATTGGTATGGCGCCTTATGAGATGCTTTACGGCCGAAAGTGTCGAACCCCGGTTTGTTGGGGTGAAGTAGGACCAAGAGAACTCGTCCAGAAAGATGTGGTTAGAGTTACAAACGAAAAGATTGACACCGTAAGAGCCCATCTAAAGGCTGCCCAAGATCGACAAAAGTCTTATGCGGATAAAAGACGGAAACCTATCGAATTCCAAGTAGGCGATAGAGTCATGTTAAAAGTATCACCATGGAAGGGGATCATTCGATTTAGAAAAAGGGTAAACTGAGTCCCCGATTTATCGGACCATTTAAGGTTATTGGCCGTGTTGGGAAAGTAGCTTACCAACTAGAACTTCCAGATGAATTAAAAGGAATACATAACACCTTCCACGTATCACACCTCCGCAAATGTTTGGCGGACGAAACAACATATGTACCATATAGTGATGTTGAAGTTGACAACAAGCTTAACTATACAGCTAAACCAATTCAAATCCTTGATCGAAATGTAAAAGGATGGAGAATAAAAAAATCAACCAAGTGAAGGTCAAATGGGAGCATCGGAAAGGATTGGACACTACGTGGGAACCCGAAAAAGAAATGAAACGACTCTACACCTCGCTATTTGGTACGTGAACGAGTTTTGGGGACGAAACCCTTTTTAAGGAGGGTGGAATTGTAACATCCCAGAAATAATAAATATATATGTGTGTATATATATATATATATATATAGGGATATTTAACCTAGTTGGCAATAGGTAATAACTAACAAATCATAAATTGTAACCCTTTTATAAAGAACCAAAAGGACCAAGAAAACTTAAAGGACCAAAATAGTCAAGAGGAGAACTATATTTTATATAAAAGAAAAACAAAATTTAAAACACACAATTGTGTGTGTTTTAGTTGAACGACCAGAGCAAGAAGAATACCCAAAACCCTACACTCATCAAATTGGTCAAAATTGGAAGAGGAATTGAGTCTGAGTACTTGCATGAATCAATTTTAGTGATCATCTAGTCAAAGAGATCATGAGGTATGTTAAATTTGATGTTTGATGATGTTATAAAGATTTATTGGTTCTTGAAACTATAATTCCTGCATAAGATGTAGAAATTAAAGTGGATTAAGAGTAAAATACATGCTTTTGAATAAACCAAGATGACAAGTAATTGTCAAACTCTATGATATGAGTGGGTTTAAGTAAATGTGTTGAATATATGAGTTGTGATGTTGGGGTTGATGTAAATGATATGAGAATAATGAAATTTAGATGTTAATGGGCATGCTAATCACACTAAACTCATATGATCTTGAAACTTTGATAAATTCAAGAAATAGGAACCAAATAGGCTTAATGTAAAGATTAATGTCTATAAGGTGTTTGATATAATGCCTAAATGAAAACGAATTGTTGAAAAGGATAAAGAGAATCAAGTAGAGAACTTATAAATGCGATTTCGACAGATTCATGTCATATGTCATGCTATGAGTTCTAAATGGTAGATTCGGATTGAACTTTATAGGCAAATTGGGTGAAGCATCTAGTGCCAAAGCTGAAGTAGACGCGGGTTGAAGGGAAAGCTTTCAGGTATGTGGTTTTACACCTTGTATGGTTTCGATTGATATACTTGATCGTTAGTATGATAATAAATGTAGTAATACCTAAAAGAAAATCTGGGACATTCTTAAGAGATGGATATCGTACGAATGAATCAGACGAGAAATTATAGTTTGAACATATGTCGTACTAACAGTAAGTGATGGAATTCACTTAATTAACCAAAGTTATGATAAAGCGTAAACTGGGTAATGGGAGACGCAGGTCGTAAACCGTAAATTAATAATACGGTTGATAAGAGGTTTCTTGTTTGGTTAAAATAGCCAAACGGGTAAGAAGAAAAATATAATGTATAAGAAGGTATGAAGACATAGCAAAGGCGCAAGCCTAGTACGGATGCGTAAATTTGGTTAGTGAACTTATAAGAGAGTTGACTTTCCGCCAGGAGACAAATTTTCATACGTGAATGAAGAAACATGGTTAAATGAGTTAACGGGTCAATTTAACTACACGAATAAATTTTATGTCTTTGAATATAGTGTGAAAAATTCACTACTTGAATGATATGATCAAATATAAGATGAAGAGAATCAGTTTACGATCACATCGAAACAAATTTGAAGTTAATCGCACTTATAAGAAAAAGTTACGGACGTTTTCGTAAAGGAACAAAAGTGCAAAAATGTGCAGCTGGGCTGCAGCGTAAACTCACGGTTCTTAACCGTAGCTTACGGTTATGAATGACTGTTTCGGACAGAAGCTGTGAACCGTAAGCTACGGTCCTTAGCCGTAGCTTACGACATGTACTGAAACAAAAATTTTAGGTTGTCTTTGGGTATATATATATATATATTTATATATATATATATATCTTTATCTAAATATGTCATGCATTGAATTTAACTAATTTAAATGATAATGTTGTTACATAAGTGATTGCTAAGGAGTTTAAAATGAAGATCAAGCAACAAGAAGAACCGATCACAAATGAAGAACTTAGCTTCCGCTTGCTATTTTAAATCTTTTGCGAAGCAATAACTTATATGTTTTGGTAAACTTTAAATGTTTTAAATTAAAATGTGGGTTATTTCATGAAATATTATGAGACACAAAACCCTATTTCATACTTTATGTTTATTTTAAAACGAGTGTTACAGTTTTCATTCGTTCTCACGGTTCTTGCGATATTTAGCGTTCTTATTTAAACCCTCCCTATATTATATATATATATATATAGGTTTGGGATCCTGTAAAAAATATGAAATTTATGAGAACGATAAGAAAGAACATGATGATAACACATGTCATTATTTAATTTATTACGACAAGGGCAATTAAGTAATTTAACAAAAAAAACTAATTTAAGATAAAATTCAAAACCCCATATGCAATGCATATGCAACTTCCTCCCGTCTTTTTAAACGTCAATAACTTTTTGTACGTAACTTTTTTAAAAAAGTCACACCATAATAAGGAGTGTTTTTTTATCTTTAATATGAGTAACATATTGTTATACTTATATGAAAATAAATTACGTTTTGATCATATGTTTTAGTCCATGGTGTTTTCTCTATATTGTTTTAATTATATAGTGATTCAAGACATTGTGTTTTACAGTAAAACACCATGAACGTTTTTAAAACACCATAACATTGCAAATACCATTTATGTTCAATCTTTCAATCTCATTTTCTATGATGTTTTATTTTAGGATTTCAAAACAGATTATGGTGTCTTGTAAAAGAAAAAAATAGCTCGTTGAATTTAATGATATTTTTTATTGCTAATGGAATGGTTCTTTGTATACTTGTATGGTGTCTTGTTTTCTATGGTGTTTTATTGTAGTTTCATGATGTTTCTGTATAAGAAAATTGTAGTTTGCTGAATTCAATAGGTATTTGCAATGTTATGGTGTTTTACAGTAAAACACAACACCTTGAACCACTATATAACTAAAACAAAATATACAAAACACCATGGACTAAAACATCCGATCAAAACGTAATTTTTTTCTTGTATAAGTATAGCAATATGGTACTCATATTAAAGATAAAAAACACTCCTTATTATGGTGTAATTGTTTTTTTCTAAAAAGTTATGTATAAAAAGTTATTGACGTTTAAAAAACACGGGGGAAGTGGCATATGCATTGCATATAGGTTTTTGAATTTAAAAATGTTAAATTTACTTTTATACCCTTAATCTAGAAAATAATTATTTTAAGGGTAAACATTAGTTACAATTTTGCCATTATAATCTTAACCATTAGATTATAGATTAAAGGGTGTAGATTCATTCTTACACTTCTCACAACACACACCCTTTTTACAATAACCCTACCCTGTATATATATATATATATATATATATATATATATATATATATATATATATATATGTGAATGATAAAATGAAAACCCACATAAGTTGAAAAAACTCAAGAAACCGTTATAAAAACATGATGTAACATTTTTATTTTTTTCTAAAAAATAGGGAATGTAACATACATATATTTGACATTTTTGAAAAGAAAAAACAATACAGCGCCAAGTAGTTTTTTTAAAATATGTTAAAAATTCAATGCTACATAATATATATGTCCAAAAAAATTGTAACATACGGATTTTGAACATTTAAAAAAAACTAGTTGGCGCTTTTTACAATTTACTATAAAAAATGTTCAAATGTATGTATGTTACATTCCCTTTTTTTTAGAAAAAATAAAAAATGTTACATAGGATTTTCTTAAAGTTTTTTCAACTTAAGTGAGTTTTCTTCCTATACTTCACACACACACACACACACACACATATATATATATTAAATGTGTAAGATAACTTTTTATGTGTGTAAAAAAAATAGTTTAGAGAATAATAGTTTTTATCAGTAATTAATTACATAAAAATAGCAATAAATAAGATGAAAGAAAAACTACTTAATATCTAAAATTGTACCTTTTATTCTTTTTATTCCCAAGGGACACGACCTCGTGTCTCTTGTCTGCTTCTGTTTGTCTTCTTCTGATCTGGAATGTTGAAGGGGCACGTCCCCGTGCCAAACTTCTGATTCGTTGTTTTTAATCTTGGGATAAAGCTCAGAAGGTTGATATAATTTGTTGTCTTATCTTCTTCTAATCTTATGCTGGATTTTATCGTTCATTTGTTACTTTTGTACATTTAAGCTCTTTTAATTATGAAAATCAAAAGTATATAAGGAAACGTATTTTTTTTCAACATTAGTACTGAAACAGGGTTGGTTTTATACCGTATTTGATACAATTTATATGTTACATTTGACGCATATCAATAAAACAAACAATACACGAATTTTTATTGTTGCAAATTTATATTATTATTATTATTATTAATTTCCAACAAAACAATGTTGATTCTGATTCTATTATTCAAGTATTTTCTAACAAATCATTAAAATTGGCTCAACAACTAATCAAACGATTTCCTATTTATTCTTACTGATCCTGATTCTATTATTCATGTATTTTCTATTGCTCTTGGATCAATAAACTAATATATGTATTATAGCTTAGTGGCATCTTAGGGGTGAGATAAAGCGCAGAGACAATTAGGTTCTAGATTCTATTCTTATAAGGGGAGTTTTCCGAGTATTATTGGGTTTCTTCTTGGCATGTGGTTCTACTGATGGCACGATAATACTCCAATGGTCTATCAATGATCGAACTTTGTTGCTTAAATATAAATATATATACCTATTGATGGCACGATAATACTCCAATGGTCTATCAATGATCGAACTTTGTCGCTTAAATATAAATATATATACATATATATATAGATATATATATATATATATATATATATACATATATATGTATATATATATATATCTATATATATATGTATATATATATGGGAGGGTTGTCTTGAGAACGCTAAATATTGCGAGAAACGTGAGAACAAATGAAAAAACCAATCAAAACCATTTTTAATACAATTATCATCTTAATTAAAATACAACATCAAATAATTCATTCTCCTCTCAAAATCACTCTTATTAGATTATTTACACATGTGTAAATATAACAAATTTATACATGTGTAAATTTTCTTTATTTCCAAATTCACGTAAATTTAAATGTATAAATTAAATTTTTAGAATTGTATTTGAATAATAATGACAAGTGTAAAAAAAAATTGAATTTCACTTGCTTTTGATCAAGTTCTAGTAGTTTTTCATTCATTCTCACGGTTCTCGTGATATTTAGCGTTCTCATTTAAACCCTCCCATATATATATATATATATATATATAGGGAATGATAAAATGAAAACCCACTTAAGTTGAAAAAACTCAAGAAATCATTGTAAAAACACTATGTAACATTTTCATTTGTTTTCTAAAAAAATAGGGAATGTAACATACATATATTTGAACATCTTTGTAAAGAAAAAACAATAAAGTGGCAAGTAGTTTTTTTTAAATGTTAAAAATTCCAGTTTACATAATATATATGTCCAAAAAATTATAACATACGGATTTTGAACATTTAAAAAAAAACTAGTTGGCGCCTTTTACAATTTATTTATAAAAAATGTTCAAATATATGTATATTACATTCCCTATTTTTTTAAGAAAAAAATAAAAATGTTACATAGGGTTTTCTTGAGTTTTTTCAACTTAAGTGAGTTTTCTTCCTATATTTCACCTATATATATATATATGTATGTATGTGTATATATATGTGTACGTATATATATATATTAAATGTGTAGGATAACTTTTTATGTGTGTAAAAAAATAATTTAGAGAATAATAGTTTTTATCAGTAATTAATTACTTAAAAATAGCAATAAATAAGATGAAAGAAAAACTACTTAATATTTAAAATTGTACCTTTTATTCTTTTTATTCTCAATTAATTTTTTTCTTAGATGAACCTCCCCATATATATATATATATATATATATATATATATATATATATATATATTATAAATGCAATTAATAAATTAATAAATACTTTAAAATTTAATGCAAATAAATGTAGTGGTGTAAAAAGACAAAATGATAAAATGTAACTGATAATGAAAGATTTTGTGAAGTGTCTTAAAGTATTTTAAAATTAAATTATTTTAAGATTAAATGTAATTATATTTTGTAAACATATTAAAGTGATGTAAGGAGTCTTAAAAGAATTTTAAAATTAAATGTAATTACTATGTTGTTTGTATTTTATAGTAGTACGTGAGAATTCAATAATAATAATAATGATAGTATATATATTTTTTTTGAAAGATAATAATTAAATATATAGATTTACTAATTTTTTTCACATAGCTTTTGAAAAACAAAACGACCAAATTATTTCCAGTCAAAACACATTAATTATACTATTTATTGCATTAAATCAATATAACTTTGTTTATTTTCCTCTTCCAAGATTATCTTAATATCTTAAATATCCACTAAATTTGTAATAATACAAAAGTGTATAGACAATGACCATTTTTTTTAAATTAACCAATTAATTAATAAGTTATAATAATAATAACAATAATAATAATAATAATAATAATAATATTGACATTGATGAAATAATCATCAAATAATTGAGCTGTAGTGTAATATATAAAAATTGCAGTTTTAGGTGAATATCATTAATATTGGAATAAACAAACAATGATGAAACCCTCCTTTTCAGATTTGGATTTACTTTCACATTTGCCTGCACGTTCAATTGCCCATCTGTCAACATTTCATTGCGGACCCCTTATATTTCATTTGGATCATCCTCATTCTTTCACCACTTCTCCAATCTCTCTCTCTCTCTCCCTTTCTCTCTCTCTCTCTTATCATTCAGCCGGCCATAGCAACTGTATATACACACATACATATACACATATATACCTCTAAAGAAACATTTGTAGTTATCACATCATGGAAGTTGGATTTCACCAGCGCAGCGTCCATCAAGAAGACGATCAAAACTCGCTGGAAAACAGCGAGGAATCGCCGCGGTCACCTCTTTCCCATGACACCAAGGCAACATCTACTTCCTCTACTAAAAGGTGAGTTAAATCCTAGTACAAAACACATACACACAACCTAAGACCATATGTTAATTGTTGGATTCCTTCAACAGTAGACGAGGGGCGAAAAAAAGGGTTGTGTACGTACCGATCAAAGAAGTTGAAAGATCTCGACTTAAGGGTGAGACAAACACGCCGCCGGCTGATTCCTGGGCTTGGAGAAAGTACGGCCAAAAACCTATCAAGGGATCTCCGTACCCTAGGTATTTACTGTCTCAGTTTATGCAGTTATCATAATTCTATACGTGTTTATAGTAGTTTTCAATATATTTTTTTTAGTTTTGAAATAGACTATTTGTACAATTGTACAAAGTGGTTAATTAACTTGAAATTACTTAAGTTCAAATATTTACAAAACTCAATTATTTGTTTGGTTGTCAGGGGCTATTATAGATGTAGTAGTTCCAAAGGTTGTCCAGCAAAAAAACAAGTCGAGAGGAGCCGGACGGACCCTACGATGGTGATGTTGACGTATTCTTGTGAGCACAACCACCCTTGGCCGGCTTCTAAAAACAAAAATCACCACCACCACTACAATACGCCACACATCACCACGAACCACCACTGAAGCAACCAATTCGGACGTTACCAATGACCAATTGGAAGAATTAGAAGATGACCCTCAAATTTCAAATAGGCAATCTGAGCCTGAGTTTGAGTTTGAGTTTGAGCGTGAGTCAGAGCCTGAGCCTGAGTCTAAGCCTAAGCCTGACCAAAAGTTCACAAGTCTCGAGGTAGGATCATCATGTGGGCCATTTGCCCCAACCACCGACCAATACTACGAGTGGTTCTCAGATTTTGACTCAACATCACCAACCATGCTCGAAAGTCCCTTGATGGCTAGGGACATGGCCGAAGATAGCGATATGGCAAAGATTTTTTCAATTCGAGACGACGAAGACTCTTTTTTTGCCGATCTAGGCGAGCTGCCTGAATGCACGACCGTGTTTAGGCGGCGGGAGATAGAGAGGGTGGAGGAGCACCACCGGAAATTGGCCCCATGGTGTGGTACCACCGGGTGATGATATTACAATAATTAAAAAGTGGCTGCCGAGAAAAATGTCACCTAACCAAATTTGTCTTTACTATGGCAAGGTATTTGTAAATTTCAAGATTTGCATGCAGTGCGGCCAAAGATACCAAAAAAGCAATTTTAAAATCTTTCTAAATTTAAATTTCTTTTTTTAATTATTATTTTAGATATGCCAAGATTTTAGTGTCATCTATTAAAAATTGCAAAAATGTTTATTGGAGAGAAATATGTCTTGAAGTGCGTGTAATTATCAAGCATTCTTGGCCATGGCACTTTAATTAAAGATGAAGATATATCAACATCCAATTTTTTATTTATATTATCTTATATATTATTACCATGTGATTAGTGTTTTATTTTTAATATTCTCAACCTTAAATAAATTAATTATTTATGTTTGGAATTTGATATCTAAGGCTGCTAGGCACTTACTCTTTGTCAATTTCTTGTTGGTCACGCCATTACTTAATATAAATAATATACAAACGTACATATAAAATTTAAGTTAGATATAAACAATGTCGAAACTTTTGAAGTTCATAAAGTTACAAACTTTCCAAGAAACTAAAGTTCAGAATAGTAGTATATAATATTGATGGCTTATTTTACAATAAAAAAAATTAGTTGGTAAAAAATAAAATACTTTATTTTTACTTTTTAGGATGTCTTCAATTTGAATACAGATAGATTCAAATGCAAATTTCACTTGTTTTCTTTTAAACTCTTTTGTAGGTCACTCGTCCAGCGTGAATTGTGTTTTACCTTATCTCGTTGATTGATAGAAAACTGATAGAATTTCATAAGTTTTCTAGTAACAAGCTCTTAATGTATATAAAAGAAACAAATAACTTTTACTTACAAGTATGTGATTTTTTTCTTAAAAATAGCTTTAAAGATCAATTATCGAAATGCAGACATGTTTCGGTCATTACAACATTATGGACCATTTTAATAAATTCAAATATAGTAGTGACATGCCATGTTGAACAAATCTGTGTTAACGTGTGATGACACAACTTTTGAATTTAGCTACCTCATTAGATAAAATAACTCCAAAAGTATTGGTTTTTCTTTAATCATGTCAAATTATATATTTAATTTGCAGTCTAATTGTTGATTAGAATAAAATATCATATCCTAAAGTTTTCATGTGATATACAATTCTAACGTGACTAGTGCCTAATATGTATCTTTCCTTACCATATATAAAATTTATCAACTAAGACAACTTTTATTAAACATTATCTTTTTAGCACCAGGTTTCGTCAGCAATCCATGCTTAATTAATTTAGTTTTCTATTATTTTAAGAATTATTTAATAATTGATGGACATCCATTTAGAAATAGAATAATTCGGTGAAAAAGTGTTCCAAATGTAGTCATGGTGATCAATAAGTATCTAATATCTATGATTAAAGTGGTGTGTTTGAAATAAAAGTGTTATGCAAAATTGTATTAGAATTTATCATTTACGTGAGGGAACAAATCTTGATATGTTTTACACGTACTTGCATAAAACTTTTATCTACGTATGCATACATGTCGAACCAAATTTCTCAGGTTAAGCAACCGGGGTTTGCCTGGTTGCTCCAAACCATGTGACACTTTGATTTTTTGTTTAATTATTATAACTTTTTAAAAACCTTAGTTGTTAGAATGTGAGTTTTGGGCTTTGGCTACCTCAAAACAGAAACAATACAATTTACCACATTATATTAGAGTTGGGCATAATAACCGGTTCCAAACCCGACCTGGTGGAACCTACCTGGGACCGGTTCCGGTTCCTACCCGACATATAGTAGAACCGGTTTCGGGTTCAAAATACCCGATGGTTCCTACCCGGTTCCACATTTTTGGAAAAAAATAAGTTCCGGAACCGGTTCCAACCCGTACCCGGGTTGTACCCGTAACCGGTTCTTATCATACCCGGTTCCTACGGTAACCTTCCAGACCCGGCGTCAATATATTTTTAATGTGAGTTTTTTTTATAAGTCTTTGCTAGAACAAGGTATAATACATAAACATAAAACTATTTATTACGAGAAACAAGTACCCGGTTACACAAACAACCTAAACAAGAAACGTTAAACAAAACACATAAAACACTAAACATACTAATCATAAACCACAAATGGGTTTACAATACATAAAACAAACTAAACTTTCGATGACCCAGTCCCGGATGCTTCACCCTTTTCATTGTTTTTCGCTTTTGTCACCGGACAATGGCGGTCGGTGTGTTTCTTGAGCGTCGAGTTGGCTGACGCCTTCATGAACTTCCCGCACCCCTTGCATCTAGCCATTTCATGGCTATCCGACATCAAGCACAAGTCAAAGTGCTTCCAAATAGCGGGGTTTCTTTGGTTTCCAAAACATCCACGACCTCATCGTTGCAAGCCATCGTTATCTCTTTGATAGTATTAGATTTGAAGTGTAAAGTGTTAAGTTTAGAAATGGTAAGTAGGAAGAGGTTTATATACAAAAACCGATTTTTTAATCAGGAACCGGTTTCCAACGGGAACATTTATCAGGAACCGGTTCCAACGATAACATTTTATCAGAACCGGTTCCCAATAGTAAAATGACAGGTTTGACTGAACAGTAAATGGCTGTCAGGAACCGGTTCTAAACAGTAAATGGCAGGTTTGACTGCCAGGAACCGGTTCCCACACTATCAGAAACCGGTTCCGCACCATACCCTGTTCCACACCATACCCGGTTCCATAATACCCGTACCCGGTTCTACACGGTTCCATATTCTTGGGTGTGAACCCGGGTAGGAACCGGACCCGGTTCCACACCATACCCGGTTCCAATGACATCAAAGCAGAACCGGGTCCGGGTTGGAACCGGTTCCGGGTAGGAACCGGTTCCGGGTAATAATAAAACCCGATTATGCCCATCTCTACATTATATATCCTGTAACATGTGACTACTTTCATTATAACTTCTGTTGGAAACTTACAGATTTGCATCAACCGAAACAGAAAATTAACTGAAAAATCACTTGGATTAGACTAAGAGTCGTGTAATCACTATCAGAACAAACTATTTGATTGGTACAACCAAATGTTTGAACGGATTAAACTTAGTCTTCAAGAGCGAATTTGATGTTGACTTTTGAGAAGTAACTGTACCGTTCTCTTTGTTCGACCAGCTTTTTTTTTTGCGCGTTCTCTGTATATCAAAAATATCAGCCATCGGTTTTATTTTTTTTAGACATCTCGACCAAACCAGATGCCTTTCCCCTTTTTCTAAAACTTTATTTATTGATGGGTCAAATCCATTAATTGAAAACAATCGGATCCAGTTTCCATGCATCCAACACCCAATTGATTAGTTAATTTAGCAGCCCATTGTGATTGATAAACCCATGACATAAATGTCATGTATATTTATAATACTTTATTTATAATTTAGTTATAAAATCAAAACCGATAAATATGCGAAACCTTATTAATATCATACGAGCATGCACTCCCGCATCTCCTAATTTATTTAAAATTAACAACATTAACTTAGTCGACAAGTTCACCCATAAATAAATTGGTAGAAATTTCAAATTTAATATACATACAACTGATAAGTTTAGTATATATATAGACACACAATTACAATAGTTTCAACTTTAATACATGCTGACATATAACCTTACTAGATTGATCATAGATCCTTTGAAAAAAATTGATTACACACCAACAAATCTCCCATTACAACAGCGCGCAATACCCTCTAATCATCGATGATACCCAAAATTTGAAGCATTGCGATAAACAATTGTATCATGTCAATGTAAAGCATGGCTGCAGCAATGACGTATTCGTCGTAGCTGCAGCGTTTTATCAGGTTATCCGTATCGTATATGATGAAGCCGCAGTATATAAGTGCCACCACAAATGATATTATCATTCTCACCAAGCTTCCCATAGGGAAGAAGATCTGTTGCCAATAGAGTGTTGGTTAAACATATGTTTAAATCATAAAAAATCGATGAAAAGTTGAACGAAAATACGTAGGAAACAGTTAGGGTAGCCAGTTTGATATATAGCATACCTGAATCAGGCTAAAGACAATTATTAGAATGAGTGCACAGAACAAAAATGGCCCAAGGAAGTTGAAATCATATCCTCTTTTAGCTGCCCAGAATGTGAAGAGGGTGAGGCTGACCGCCAATATCGTAGTCAAAAGACTGGCTTCCAGTATGATCTTCCCTGTGAGAGATCAAATTTGTTTTGTGATATTAATCATTTATGCTACGTAAATGCTAGTTACAGTTGATATAAGGTGTTTACGGTCCGGTTTTGATAAAACTTTAAGCCGAAAAGGCTAACTTTGGTTTTAGGAAATGGCAACCAAACAAACTGGTTTGGCCTGTTTTGAAGGTTTAACTGGGCCGGTTCAACCATTTTGGGACCTAAAAGCAGATAACGAAATTGGGCCCTTTTTCAAAACTGAACTGTATCATTTCAAACCGAATGATTTTCTTCTTTTGAACGGTTCGATTAGTTTTAAAGGTTTTTGAACACCCAGGATTGAATAAAAGAGAGAGCGTCGAATATTATCGTTACCTTTGGAGAACACACAAGAAACACCAACCATAATAGAAAATGCCACAGTAAACAAGCCCAACATGATCATATTTAGAGGGTGGCGATTCATGAAGATGCTCATCAGCAAAGCAACTGAAAATTCAACAAAACAAAATAAACAAAATGCTCAATGGCTTCTTCATAAACTTAGTAATAAAAGACGCTTGCGAAAGCACCATAGGGACTTGCTCTACTAGTTTCCTGTCATTAACTCTTGCAGACTATCTGCCAAGCGCAAATAGAGGTGTAAGTGAGCTGAAGCCGAGCTCGGCTCATTTAACTTACGAGAGCTCAAGCTCAGTTCATGAGTAGTTTTTCAAGCTCGAGTTCGGCTTGTTTATATATTTATTTATGCATATATGTTATAACTTTTTTGTATATATTTGTAATTACTTTTTTTATTATAAATTACATTACATATATATTCAGGGCCGTCTCCAAAAATCACAAAAAAAAGAATTGGCCCTGTGCAAGATAAAAAATTTGGGCCCTATTCATAAATCTTCATACATTCAAATAATCAAAGTCTAAACATTAATTTCTAAACATTGACAAATTTGGCCAGAAAATCACAAATCCAAAATTCTGAAAAGGCCCAAAAAGGTTTTTGTTTCATAATCCGGCCCTTTAATTTCTTTTTAGATATATGTATATAAAAAAAACTTTAAACATCTTTTCAGACAGAGCGGTCGCCCGCCGGGCACTTGCTCTGGGCTGGCCCAGTATATAATATTTAATTATTTGATCTTAAATTTATATAATAATTATAATAAATATATATTTAATAAAAGTTATAAAAATAATAGGTTTGTTTAGATTTGCGAGCAAGGTCGAGGTCGATAAGTGAAACTCAAGCGCATTTAAGCTCAAGCTTGATTCATGTTTTAACGAGCAAATCTCGATTAAGCTCACAAGGGGCTTGGCTCGTTTGCACCCTAATCACAAACTACGATATACATGATCCCTTAGTTAATAAGGTATTAGCGATGGGAGTTCCTTACTTATCATTGTACATACGGCAATGATGATGTACGTAATCAAACCGGCTCGAGTATGGAAAAACTGGTTGATTCGGGGCGTTACGACTACTATACTGGCTATGGCAACAGTCAACAACAGTTGTAATGTCAAGATCGAATAAACTTTCCGAATGAATCCCCAACGAAGCTGCGGATCTTCCATTTGGTTCGGGTAATTCTTTCCTGTTTCGATATCATGGTGTACTTTATCCTTTCCCATGATAATATTGATCTCTATCTAATATGTCTATGTGTTATATAAATTTTGTACAATATATATAACGATAAACAAACGTTTGAGAATCGCGATTGATTAATATGAAAATATTATCTATCGATCGACCACCGTGATTGATGAATCTATGATGGTATGATCACGGAATCAATCACAGGAGGTAGAGATAAATATATTTTCACGTTCAAGGTAAATTAAACAAAGTTAGTTGGGTCAATGTTCTTGTATTTAAAGGATGAGATTGTGTTATTTGGTTTGGGTAAGTCTATATATAGAAGTGCGGTTAGAACATACAACGTATGACCAATGAAATTCATCCTACTTAATGTACGTTGAAGTATTTCCATTTTTAATTTACAGGTTGGAGCTAGTTTTTCGATCGCTATATATATATATAATATATATAATAAGCAGTCCATGACTATATCGGATTGAGATATACACATTGTATTTAGTAGTTTATTTTTTTTAAATTCAATCATATTTAACTACCCATGTATAATTTAATAAATGTTATCGTACAAAATCCTTATCCTATATCTAAATTGAAGGGATGTGAAAATAAAATATGTTTTGGTTCATGATATCGATTTGAGCGGTTCAACTGAACCCATCAGTAGACTAATAAGATGACCGGGTGTTTTTGAAAAGATTAAATTGCATGCAATTTGCGTTCCCACGGTTTGGTAGCACGAGAAACATAAAACCCCTAGTTTATTTTTGTTGCCTGAGTTCTTGTGTTTAAAATTCTAACACCATGTGTCCTTCTGTCAACTCAAACGGTCAACCGAATGTTAATTATGCTATTAAACTAGAGGGATGCAAATTGCACTTTAGTCTTTTGAAAACATTGTTACTTACAAAGGATATCCTTCACAATAAAACAGTTTTAATAAAAAGGGAAAAAGTGAAGTGCCTGTATGTTTATGTGGTTTGCAGATATTGCAGACTTGGTCCCAGTACTTTAGTAATTACAAAGTTGGTCCAAATGGTTGTAAATTTTGTACTCATGTATCACCTCTGTTATATTTCTCAATTAAGTATGTGTAAAATAACTATATTATCTCTGAATAATTAAAAGAAATAAAAGAATATATTTTTTCTTTGCTTTTAAAACCCTAAAAGAATATGTTGCTTGGTTCATGACTGCTGCAAGTAACCAAATATTTCTCATGAGAGAAGTCAATAAGTTTGACCTATACTTAAAGAGCACAGTTTCAGAATCATATACAAATAAAACTATGCTCTTAACTATAGTTCACACTTAGTAACTTCTAGATTCTTTTTGCATGACATGTGTTGAGATGACACACTACCAATCATCTTTTACAATCCCTTTTATTATAGTTGATTCATTATATCTCACAGCGATCCCTGAATCATGTTTGATAAATATAACAATGAGAATTACATGCAGTTTTCATGGATGCGAACCAAAACAACCCTTTTTTTATAATTGACCCGTTTTGACCTATACCGGACCCAATCCGTTTGACAGGTCTATTAACCCATAGTAATTAATAAACGGTCTAAAACGACCATGTTTATGCATTTGGGTCAGAATCCTTTACAACGTTACGTGTGGTCTTAAAAAGATTCGTATAACCTGTAATAATAATGAATTCATTTTGTAAGATTTAGATATATTAAATGTTAAGTAAAAAGGTGTTAATAGGTCAAACCAATCTGATAAAAACTCGTTTTAATAAAATCTAGTTCTTTTTAACTTCATAATTCGTTTAAAGTCATTATCTATTATCTAATGAATTCAAATCACTCGTTTTTTTAAAGACCAACTAATATTTTCGGATTTAAAGCGAAAAGGTAATGTGAACACATTTTTTACTAGAAATTTCCTCGTTTTCCTATTTAAAATGTGCCAAATTAAAATTTGACCAATTTTTCAAACCAAAAATATATATTAAAATCAGTGATAAAATCATAACATAATTAAGAAATTTTAAAAATTTTCGTAATAAGTCACTCACACATTTTTTTAACTATAAAAAGCATTCAAGTTTCAACTTTTTTTGTAAATTTATATTATAAATGTTCATGTTCTTTAATTTTAAAAAATATCGGCTTTAGTTTGAAGATATATGAAATTGTTTTTTAACATGTAAGATTTCTGCAATCTACGAACCACATCTGCAAACATTTGTAGAAAAAAGGTGGACCAAACCTCTGCAATCTGTAAGAAGAAACTCTTTGTTTTTCTAACATATGTAGATTTCTAAAATAAATTTGTTGTGTTGTACGGACGGTGGTGTTCGGTGGTGGACGTGGACGATGGATGGTGGAGGACGGTGGTGGTGGGTGATGGACGGTGATGGGGTGGACGCTGGTGGTGGTGTTTAACCCTCTGTAGATCTTAGAAGATATTAGAAGTGGTGGGCCAAATCTACACCAATAAGAGCTCGCGCAAATGTTTTTTAATGAAACGTTTTCGAAAAAACAAACACTCTGCTAATGACATGTCTGCGCTGGTCTGTACGACGCATACAGAAAAGACTACGCAAATCATTTTTAGAAAAACAAACACCATCTTAGTAATTAGTAATTATTTTTTTTGAGATTCAATCAAATGGAGCTACTACCTAACTTCATGTTAATTAGGAAAAAAATTATTAAACATCAACCAAGTGTTATATATGTATCATTTAAATCACTAAATCTTAAAAACTTTTAATGTTCAAAATTTTGACAACAATAAGACTATATTGAAACTTGGATGTTTTTATGTTAGAAACAAAATCAGAGAAACTTTAGTGAAATACTGAAAAAGCTTGTTTATTATTGGGTGGAACATTCACTTATAGTTATGAATAAGGATTAAGTACAATCCAACATGCATTAAAAACCTCATAGTCTAATGACACATGATACTTGTCATCGTTAAAGTGATGCGAATTCAAGCAAGTACATAGCGTTTAAAGGTGCGTAGAAAAAAATTATAATAATTTTAGTATATGTAACACATCTTTTTAGTTAAACATATAGTTTAAAAACTATAAAATGATTTTCTTAGTTACAAGGTACAAAAAAGTCGCACATGATCAACATGTGAGAGTGTAACCGGTGATATATAGCTAGAACGTGAAGATGGTCAAATAATATGCCTAAGTCATGAGACATGGGTCCCGGTTTGTTGGTCAAAACTACAAAAATTGACTTTTTTCGACGGTAAGAAATTGCACAGAAAGAATGAACAAATAAACCGGCCATTAGGACAACATTTCTCACCGAAATTCTTTTGTTTTGAATAAATTGTCGGTGGGATAGCCGAATTTGGAGTATTATGTAAACGTATTTATTAATTGTTTTTTAACCATAAATGGTACGTATTTACACTAATAATACTAAATTATTTCTTTTTGTTTCTACTAATAAATCGGTTAACTAATAAATCAGTTAACGATTAACCCAACATTGGCAAACGTATTTATTTATTATTTTCTAATAACTTTTTTTATTTCTGACATGGGGTATGGGGTTGGCCGGCCGATTTGGCTTCGCGCCATCGGCAACCGCCCCGCCCCCCTCTCTTTTGATTTTCGGTGCCATCGGTGGGGTTTCACCCATCTCGCCGAACATCACAATGTCATTCTCTCTTTTCTTTCTCCTTCTCTCTGTTAATTTAATTCAAATAAAAACAATTAAAAGGGGTGAAGGAGGAGCACACCTATTAGTTGATGATGTGAAGCTTAGGTGAACAATGGATAAATAGAGAAGATGAGTGACATGACCCTGCTGCCTTATTATTGTGTTACATCCCACTAAAATCAATAATTATTGTTGTCAAAATATGAAACATTTTCACTTTTAAGTGAAAAGGTAGTTATAATGAGCATAGTTGTCCCCTATGACCATTTCATGAACAATTAGTTTGTGAGTAATCGTGTTATTCATCAACATTTGATAAACCTTTCAGTAAATATTGCAATAGTTGTTTAAGCGAACCACTCATGCTTACAAGTTCTTTTGCATCGTGACTACTTGCAACAAAATAGGTTTATTTCGTCGCAAGCAAAGTATGTGTTTGAAATTGATTAGTTGTTATTAATTTCATATTTAATATCTTTTTGTAATTATCATTATATTTCTATTATGTTTGCTAATTGTGTGTATTCATAGGTCTCACCAAGGTTAGGTATCTTAATACGTTTATATGAGATAAAAAAATCATCTTGGCGGTGTTTAATATGTAAGAATGAGAGACTGAATTGAATAAACTATTGTAAGAAAAAAAAAGTTGTTTGGTTGCTTAATGGAATAAAATGGACTTACCTATTACATAACCATTCTCATTCCTTCTAAACACCCCAAATTCATTTCCTTGTTTTTTTGATATCATTCCCTCTCTCATCCTTGATCACCGACCACCCACCATCATTGCCGCCACTCACCACTGATTTTACTTCCTCATCTTTTCATGCCTATCAAATTACACAACTTAATGGTTTGATCATTATATTTCTAGATGGTAATCAAACAAGATAATGAAATGCTAATGATCCATTTATTCCTTTGTTTATTTCATTTTCTTGTCAATTTCATTACCCCGTATCAAATAGAGTAGAGCAACTAAGACCATGATTCTTTTATAAATATGTGTTTATATATGAAATTTCTTATTTTCAAATCCTTCATGATTTAATTTCAAATGCATGAACCCAAACGTGGATAGAGAAATCCCGTTCATACCGAAGGTAGGAATAGATTGATATAGATGTTTTTCTTGTACACCTTCAAAGTTATGTGTCCTATTGATATAGATGTTTTTCTTATTGTACACCTTTAAAGTTATGTGTCCAAATAGAACGACTTGATAAACACATCTATATTTTTTTATCTCAATATTCTATCTTAAAATAAACGTCGGTGGATTTTTCCCATATTACAATTTAAGTCTCTTGATTTTGTTATCTTTGAAGTTTCATAAAATGACAGTTTAATCCTTAGACTATTATTTTATATTACAATTTCTATAAATTAATCCAACTTTACTCATGTATCATAAATATAATATACGTTTTAACATATTACTTTCTTCAACAATTTTCGTTTGCTAATTTCTTTTACAAAGAACTAATTTTTAGTTAACCTACTTGGGTTTCTAAAGTTTCAAGATTACTCACTTAGTTCCTTTACTTTAAAAAAACTAAACTTTTACATGTGTACTTTTATGTGCGTGTCAATATAAACTAAAGTTGGTTTACGTTTATACGAAAACTTTTTTTTTTTGGAAATGACTCATCCCAAATATAATATGTTTTGTTCATTTTTATGTATGTTTCCGGTTGGTCTACTTTTCGACGTAAATTTTGTACCAAACCCGGTGTAGTTAATTATAATACATTTTCTAAGTTCCTCTACGTTTCGGCCTGTAGCAACGCACAAGATGGGTAAAATTACAATTATTCTTCTTATTATTATTGTTAGTTTTATATTTATATTTATTATTATTATTATTATTATTATTATAAAAACCATAGTCGTTGGTGATTAAACTTCCTAATTTGGTTCTTTCACTTTGCAAACACTCATGGTTGCCACTTGATGTGAATGTGTTTTCTTTTTTCGTTTTGTGGTTTCTATTCTTAAAGCTATAATATGCCCCTTTGACTACACATATATGTTAATTCTCTATACCCGCTTTATGTCTTTTTTTTGGTACGCTATATTATAAGTGTAGGGTATATAGATTTACTTTACGTTTTGATTCAACCACAAGCTTATATAGGTTACATTTAGTTGAACCGAGTATACAACGAAAAATGCATTCTCATATTGTTAGCGCTTGGACTAACTATTTGATGTTTCCAACAGGCCCGCAGTCGATCGCGTGTGGATCTCTAGTTTTTATCAAATCAAGGTCACACTTACAACCTTAAAGACTACAGGTATACTGTTTTCACTATATTTTGTTCTTGCGATTAGAACTTCTTGATTGAGAATTCTTGCACTTTTTAAACCGGAACTTCTTGATTGAGAGTTGTTATAAGTTTAATGTATTCTCTATCTATATCTAAGAGGTAAAATTACTTACGCTTTTATCTTTCTACGAGTTATCTATTTGCTAAGAAGGTGTGTTTATATTAAGGTTGCCTTTCTAAAAAAATTACTTATGCTTTTCTTAAAATAAACTTTAGATTTATAAAAAAATAATGACAAATTCCGATAACCGTAAGGTTAGCGGAGGCTTGAACCCAACATATAAATCATACGTGCACGATGCAAATCATCACCTTGTATGATCAATAAAGACAAATTATTATTCTCTGTCTTTTTATCTTGTATATTTTGATCATAATGTTCATTGTTCATTAGCATATATTATTAAAACATATATTAATAACACCATTTTGACTTTATTACATACCTAACATCTCTATAGCTATTAAAACCCTTATATTTATAACCAAAGTTACTAATATTAAACATTGACCCTAAACAAAAAAAGAAAAACTTTTATAAGTATTCTCTATTATATTTTTGACCCCAAACAAAAAATTCTTAGTATTCTCTATATATTTTCAATACTAGAAAATATTATATTTTTCCAGTTAAGACTATTCATAATAAATCTATTGCATGTAGACATACGAAGTCAGACCTTTGAGTTTCAGCAAACTTCGTGGCCACACCTCTCTCTCTCTCTCCCTCTCCCTCTCTCTCTCTCACACACACACGTATAGATAGATATAGCTAGAGTCCATATATTTCAGTAAAAATATTAGGTCTTCCTTCATCTTCAAAGTCTCCATAATCTCCTCTTAGAGTTCTTTCTCTCTCTATCTCTCTCTCTCTCTAGAATGGCTCGAACTGCATGTCTTGCTCTCTTCATGCTACTAGTTATATTCACATATCCGGCAAACGGCCGGAAACTCATAAACACACCGGATTCCGGCACCAAAAAGGAGGCTTCTCCGTGGAAATGAGTTTATACCTAAATGCCCTTCCAAAGGGCACCGTGCCGGCTTCTACTCCGAGCAAAAAAGGCCACGCTTCGATCACCAACGTGAAACTCATCATGCGCCACCTCATCGCTGTCGACCGGATTCTCCGTTCAGTCCCCAGCCCCGGCGTCGGTAATTAACCCAAAGGGACTATGGCCTAGCGGTATCCAAATATGTTAATGAGTACCCTTTACACGAGGTTGAGGGTTCGAGTCTTGAAGTGAAGTATGGTGTAAAATTAAGAGTGGATTAGAATGATGTAGAAAAATGTCTATTGATACATTCAATTCTTTGGATTATTTAGATAATATTTAGATATTATACAATATAGATTTGAAGCTTATATTTATATAGCTTGCAGGTTTGGCAAGTTTTTTGCTTCAAGATGAAAAGTGTAATAATTTAATTGTTATTCACGTAAAGAAAATGATTTATGTCATTCTTTTTGTATTTTTGTTATGTTTGATTCTTTTCTCTAATCTATACAAGTCAATTATTAATTATTTTTTAAGTAAATATAACTCCACTATGATCTCTACATATACTTCATGAGACATGAGTATTATTAAAGTAATTACTCATCATTTATATATGAGTAGTTAGTTAAGTATTTATACATATATTTGAGTTTCTAAATTACTTGCATAATGTTGGGTTTAGAGTTAGATGTCGGCTCTTTTCTTTTTCACCTTGTAATATATTTAACGAACCTAAAGAAATATTTGGAAATGGAGAAAACATAACAAGTAAACACCAAAAAGACATGCAATATTAAGGATATAACCTTGTACTTAGCACAGTGGAGTCAAATTATTAAGAAAAACCAACGGTCATTTGTTTTTATTAGTGTTGTTCATATATAAAAATGACTTTGAATCGTGGGACACATCTCCCATGTATTTAAGCATCCTTGGGGAATGATAAATCAAGCCATAGATCGAGTTACTTGAGAATCGATAGCAATGTTGCGTTATTGACACAATGACACATATCTGACGTCCTTTAAGCATGCAGTGTTGGTTCTCTAGCTACGATACCCTAAGAGCTATACATCTACGCGTAACATCCCAGTTCGCCGTGCCTGAATATTGTCTGCTTTGCCTCTAATGAGTTACCTTCTCACGTACTCATAATTTTTGTTTTCGCATGAGGAATTGCTACGATACCCTAAGAGCTATACATCTATGAGCTGTCTGTATCCATCTATGCCCTTCCAACATCCGCTCGCACAACAACCTGACCCCTAACTTTGATACCATTTGAAGATGGCACGACTAACTTGGGATGTTACACCATGATACCAATTTGACCATTCTAAAACTCATAGGTAATTGTAGTGTTTCTCACTCCTCAAGGGTACTAATTTGACCATTCTAATATACTCATAGGTAATGATATTCATCATACGCAATTTACGTGCATTAGAAATTTAATCTAAGGAATTGCTTTTAGTACATAAGTACATATTATGAGGTAAACAAGTTGTAAAGATTAAAGTGGTAATGAATAATTCGAAACAAATGATAAGCTGGTCGTGTTGGCATAAAGGATAGATGATGACACTTTTATATCCATTAATAAATTCCCATATTCACATGTGGGTACACATAATTTTATCTCGTAAGTTTATATTTGTATATCTCAATAATTTTATCTCATAAGCTTATATTTGTATATCTCAAATACACACGAAATACAAATATGATTATTGACTAGATACACAATTTTATATAAGTTAAGTAGTTAACAATGTTACAAATGGACATATGTTTCACAAATGCACCAATTATGCACAAACGAGAAAGTCTTACAAATATATATATATATATATATATATATATATATATGAGAATGTTCATTTGAGAAGAATATTCTTATAAGAAGAAAAATAAATTAATCTAGACCCTATATTTTTTTGATCAATGGTTGTGATCAAGATATGATTTTTGTCCACTTTTAATTAATTCTTTAATTAATAAGGGTATAATAGACAATTTGATATAGAATACTAATAAATATAATATAGAGTTACTTAAAATCTTATTAATGTCAATTTTCTCCTACATCATCATTAATGTGTTGTGTCCTACACAATTTTACTAGAGATAAAATTATTTAAAAGTGTTGTATCCTACGTATTTAAAAGAATATTCTTATAAGAAAAAAAATAAATTAATCTAGACCCTATATTTTTTTGATCAATGGTTGTGATCAAGATATGATTTTTGTCCACTTTTAATTAATTCTTTAATTAATAAGGGTATAATAGACAATTTGATATAGAATACTAATAAATATCATAAGAGTTACTTAAAATCTTATTAATGTCAATTTTCTCCTACATCATCATTAATGTGTTGTGTCCTACACCAATTTTACTAGAGATAAAATTATTTAAAAGTGTTGTATCCTACGTATTTTTTATTATGAGTCGCAAAATTATTTAAAATTGTTGGGGTCATACACATTTTGTACCCTACACCAAAACATTATTTTTATGGTGTAAGAAATATTGAATATGTAGGATCATGTGCGATTGTTTTTATTGTGTAAGGTGCTCAACTATTTAATAGGATAAACTCATTAAATGATTAGGGTTTATTAATTAATCTAAATATTAAAAATAAATGATAGAGTTATTAATGATTTGTTCAAATTACTTTTGTATCATTTATTCTTTTTATTCTTAATTTATGATTTTTTTCTCATTTGAACTCTCAACAATATATATATATATATATATATATATATATTTCACAAATACACCAATTATGCACAAACCAGAAAGTCTAAATGTCTAAATATGTGAATTTTGTTAATATAGACTTATATGATTCAATATAAAAATTATAGGATTCTTGTCCTTTTCATTTCATCCTAATTAAGTTAGCTAACTATATGTTAATATATAATTTAAACTAGTATCATATAGAGATTTTACATTATTATAATGCAGAAGAATACAAACACCTTTATCATATTTACAAACAAATGACAAGCCTGAAATGTCGGGCCGAACCAAAAAAGTTTTGATAGAGCCGGGCCTAAGCGTTGTCTTGTACATCATGTGGTTAATTTCGCAAGACACGAATGCCTTTTTAAATTTTGAAGGATTTTACAAAAGCCTACTATATATTACTTTAATTCTTTGTTTATTACTTTAGTCTTTAAACTAGGTTTAAGTATTTCAAAAACAAAAACGATCAAGTATCGTACTTGATACACAAACATATTAATATAGAATATCACTTCATTGAATGCAAAGATACGTGCAGATTTATCAATTTGATAGCATCTCTGAAAATCTTGTGTATAGTTATGTACCAGTCTAGTGGTACTTCGTGTCTCTTCAAAGGGGAGACTCGAGTTCAAATCTTGGTGTCATCGAATTTCTTCTGGAAAGCAAGTCGTGGAGTTTTACAGGCCAGCTGGTTTCCTCCTAAAACGGTTTGACGTCATCCTTGAGCGTCAAACTAATGATGGACGGTTGTAATCCCGTTGGAGAACGTTATAGTATGTTTACCAATATTTAACAAGAAAAGTTCAAGGAAAAAAGAAGAATACGTACACTATTTCAAGAAAAATTAAATATGAAAAGGGAGAAAGAAATGGTGATATAAAAACAATAATATTTGAAGTTCTTCTCTATGAATATCGATTGTATTATCATACTCTAAAGACAAATGTACGAGGATTAAAAAAACAAATTATGGAAAAATATGGTTTTAGTTGGTAATGTTTTTTTCATGTCTTATATTTCAGTTTTTAATTATGTTTGTTTTTCGTATATCTTTTAATTTTATGTAATTTTATTGTTTTAATTAGTATAAGTGTCTTTTTTAATTTAATTATTTGGTTTTTTAAAGAACAAATAAAAATATAATTTAATTAAAAATATGACGTCTTATCCTTGCCTACCATCCATAGATTTTCTTAACGTCTGTGGATTTTATGATGTAAAGGACAAAGCTTTGAAAATCTGTACGTTGTAGAGCTTTGCTCCTATACCCTTACCTATGAATCTATGAATCTTATATACTCTTATCAGTGACGGATCTACAAAATCTTTATAAGAGTAACGTTTCAAAAAAAAGGGTAACGAAATCAAAAAACCGTAAAAAAAGTCAATTTTTTTAAAATTTACACTACTAACGGAGTGTTAAAGTGTAGCGAGGACTACCCCTTATTGTATGGTAGATCCGCCCCTAACTCTTATATATATGTGCAAAAATTAATATTCTTATACTAGGAGGGCATAAACTAATATCCATGAAGTCATGTAGTTTTATGTGAAAGAATTAATAATCTTATAGTAGGAGGGCATAAACTATTATGCCATAAATGTTGGCGACATTTTTTACCAAAACTTTTTAATAAATTAAATTAAAAAAATATAACAAATATAATATAAGATAATCTATAATGTAGTTTCGGTGTCATTTATATATATTATCTTCTGTATTATTTGTGCATACTCATCTCAACATGTGTGTTGTCAAATGTAATCTTTATAAATTATAAATGCATACTGTAAAATGTTTGCTAACAAAGTAAACATGAGTTGACTAGAAAAAAACATTCATAAGCATGGTTACCGTATTATCAATGCAAAATATTCTATCGTCAAAACGCAAAATTAATAAAACGGTCGGCGTATTTGTTAGACTTTGTATCTATATTTTTTTGGATTTTTGCTTCATTATTTGTCGGGTAGATTTTTTATCAAAAAGTGAAACATGTCTCAATGTTTAATTCATAGTATCCATCTATTTCACATTCAACAAACTCTACATATAAACAATTTTGAGTTTTTATGACCGATCAATCACTCACCATCAGTCTCTAACTCCTGACTTAGTTACTTATATTGGTGTAAACACGAAAAGGAAATCTCCATAATCATTTCAGTATCCAACACTGGGTCCGTCCCTGATTTCACTGGCAACTACTCCGTGCCAACATTTCCTATGCCAGACAACATCATGTTCTCAAATATCTACTATGTTTATAAGACTATTAAAGTTCTTCATACAAAATTTATGTTCTTTGTTCCTTTCGTCTTAGATTGGGTTACCAGTTGTTTATGACTCTTTAAGGCTTCTTTCTTGATTAGGTCAGCGTTTTGGTTACCTATCCGATCAGGTTGTTTATCACAATATTTTGATTTGATTTACCAACCGAAATGAACTTGAATTGAGCAAATTCTAGAACTTTTTTTTTCTTTTTTGAATGGCAACGCTTGCTTCTACGATATTCACCAATAATTATAAAATATTCACCTTTGTTCATGATTGAACCCAAGAATTTTCCACTAAGAGTCATATTTTTTTACCAAGTGGGTTAGCTAGCCCATATTGACACCAACATTTAATAGATGATCATCTTTACCAATTATATTGAACTGTTTGTAACTGAAATCAACTTATTATGAAAATCAAAACACTAGTTGTAGGTTTTATTTTGACCCATAATCAAAGCTAACCAACTCATGATCACCCTTAATTTTTACCCTTCTGGCTGGTTGATTTGGTTACTTTTATCGAGTAAAAGTGTTTTGGTTGAGTTTGCAGGGTAGTAGACAGGATTACTTCGGATCAGGATGTCGGCGGTCATGTATGGAACTGGCGAAGACTGCCAAGTTCGGATGCGGAGCTTAGGGAGTGACAGGAATGTCAAAATGTTCTTAATTGGTTCCCTTTCTAGAAACAAGGATTCTTGGCTGTGGAGAGGAGAACAGGTCGGAGGGTTTTCGGTGAAGTCAGTCAAAAAGACGTTAATTGATGATAGAGGGATGAACAATCCACCGAAGTTCGAATGGTGTTAATGGGTTTCTCTTAAACGAAAAATAATGGCTTTGAGAGGCAATCTTGACAGGTTAGCTACGAGAGTTAATTTAAGAAGAAGGGGCGTGGAAATATCTATGTGTCCGTTCTACGAAGACTATGAGGAAACAGTGGATCATCTCTTTACAGCTTGCTCGGTTGCCAATAGGGTTTGGTTGGGTTTTGGTGTTTGGGGCAAAATTCCTCCTATATACTCTTTCGGTTTCGAAGACATAATGGAAATACACAATTTCACCCAGTTGACTAAGAAAGCGAAGAAAATAATTTAAGGCCTTATGGATGATATCTTGTGGGTGTATTTGGAAATGTAGAAATGAGTTGGTCTTCAAGGAGTTAAATTGAAGTGTGCAATATATTTTTCGAGAGATTACATAGAGGAGTTTCGGGTGGGTTAAAAATAGATCTTCTTGTAAATACATTAGACGGGAGGAATGGTGTAGATATCCGTTGTATATGTTGTAATTAGTTGCCCTTTGCGCAGTTGGGTCGGGGGTCTGTATTGTTTGTTCTGTTGCCCTTTTGGGTCGGAGGTATGTTTTTATGAAGTTTTCTTTTCAAAATTTTTTTTTGATATACCTTTTTAGTAAGTTTAGATCTTAGTATGTAAGTATTTTGTATACAGCGAGGCTTTTTGTTCGCCCTATTTTCATGTTTTTAGACCCCCTTTTGTTTGATCTTTTGCAACTTGATAATGGCTATGAAGGTGATTGGTCTCTCGAATTATGTTGTTTTTGACTTTTTGGTTGATAATACGTGAATGATTTGTTGCACATCTTCAAGTTAAATTGGTATTTGGGTATACCATGCGAAATTTTACAATTTTTATTTGTCATTTATAATTTATATCAAAACATTACTTTTAATTGATAATATGATCATTTATTATTATAATAACGACTCATTTACCATTGAAAAAACATGTTACGTATGTCACTTCATTTTACCCTTCCAATCAACCTAAAACAAATCGACCCCTCATACAAAAATTACTTTTAAAAGTTTCTCTAGGTTTCGATCCTCACAATCCACATAGTACATTTTCTTAATAATAAAATAAAGGTGTGTAAAATAGTGTTGTGGTGTGTAAAAATGATATCGATTCTTATGGGAGACAATTATAGAATTATAAGTAAATTATAATGTTAATAATAACAATAGCAAAATAAATTACTACATATTAATATTGTTATTAGTAGGAAAAGAATGTGAAGGTAGGGGTCATTATAGAGCTCTTGTGCAATTATGACTGGATTAGATTGCTTATTATTAATGACTAATGTTTGTGTGACGCAGTGGGAAACACAGACACTGTCAGAGTGTGAATTGTTCAGTTGGTTTGCGATTATCCTCAAGCGAAATCGAAGTCATTGATTGATTTATTTGATTAACCAATCGGTTTTCGATTAATTGAATTGATTAGATTGACGATTTTTGGATTGAGTCGTTTAATTTCGGTTAATAACCAAAGCCAAACTTAGGCTAAAAGTTTTGCTTAGAAATACATGAAATTGAGGTATTAATACATGAAACAGATATATAAATACATGAAATGAAAGTGTAAATACATAAAATTGATGTATAAATTAATATGAAATAAATGAACTGAAGGTATAAAACTAGAAATAAATGAAAATATGAATGGTTTGGTTTAGTAAATTTTGTTTAAACTATGGTACAAAAAAACCATAACCGGTTTTAGTTAATTAGTTTTCATTTAATTAATTTTTGGTTGATTTCGGTTCGATTTCAATTAACAATTCAATTATTGATCATCTTTAAACATATATCTTATAATCACATAATAATATCAATTCTCTAATAAAAAATGAAATAAAATACTATACTCAAATTAAAGAGAATGAAATACTCGTTTTTATGGTGTAACTTAAAAAAAATATTAATTTACAAAAAAATTACGGCCATTTAAAAATCACAGTTTTTTAAGGAGATAAAGAATAACAACTAACTAATTATCTATTGTTAAAGGTGAGAGATTAAAGTGTAAGTAAGATGAGAAGATTAAAGTATAATTAGTGTTTAAAAGACTAATTTTATCTCAATTTAGTTTGTATGTTATGTATTAGAAAAAAAATATTATTAATTTTTGGATATCTTAAGGACCTTGTGTTATGAATAATATTAATAATAATAAATAACAATAATAATATCATTATCATTATTGGTATTATTATGGCTATTACCATAATTATTAGGCTGGACGGAGTGGATTGACGCCTCTGGCCACGTCAGCGCAATAACACCTCACAACCAACGACATGAAGGGGTGTTATAGGAGGTCTCGCCAGCCCCATATCAGCGTCAAGAAAGGTTTTTGAGAAGGTGATCTCACTTCTTGAACGTTAGCAACAGTCCATTTTTTTAGATAATAATTTAAAAAAAAACCATATACATATATATACAAACACATATATTACCACATTTCATAAAACCAAACCACAACTCACTCGCAATTCTCTACTTCAAACTTTGAAAAAAACAATGATGGTTTCATACCCATCAGCCCAAGAGGGGATATCTTGTGTGGAACGAGGGTTTGCTAGAGGACAATAACATGACACTTTAACTAGCATGAGATTTACTATTTAATATATTGTTATTGAGCAAATGCGGGTTTGCTACAGGACACGACATGACACTTACTATGGAATGAGGGTTTGCTATAGGACTACAGGACACTTTATAACATATTGTTATGGAACAAGGGTTAGCTACAGGACACATGACACTTTATTAGCATGAGACTTACTATGGAATGAGGGTTTGCTATAGGACACAGACATATACATGACACTCTAACTACGCCTTGCTAGTTATAAGGTTGTCTAGTTAAAGCCTCCTTATACATAACACATACATGACCCTTTAACTAGTAGGGAAACTTTATTTCACTAACATGTAGCGTAACTATTTAACATGTTATTAATAAGGAAAAAATATGGGAAAGATAAGTGCCATTATGGAGCAAATGCTATTTTTGGGCTTATGTCGAAGAAATGGAGATAAATCTTGAATATTAATGATGCGAACAGAATGAAAGCGATAGTAGACAAGGATGAAACATGTTGGGGGCAAATGAGATAGAAGTCAAACACCATGGTGTATGCTTTTCCTTCACTTACCAACCAGCTTCTTAAACTATACTCTCGTCGTAAATCTAAAAAAATATTATTAAATTATTTTGAGGAAATAGTAAGAAAAAATATATGTTTAATGTCGGTTAGTGGTGGACATTATATATGGGCATGTTAAGTATATTACAATAATAATAATAATAAAAAAATATGAAGCTAAGAACAATACATTACGTATATATTACATGATGTTGTCATTGATAATTCACATGCATAGATAGATTATAAACTGATAGGTATTGAAATATGTGTACGTGAACGCTTAAATGTAGTATATCAATAATTGAGTATGTTGTTTTATAGGTATCTTAGGGTTGAGATAAAGCTTTAAGATGGAAGGTTTTTCTATATTTATTAGGTTTACTACTAAATTAGTGTATAGGCATTATGCCTAATGAGAAGGATATGATCGGGTGGTTCCATTGGTGGCACGCTGATACTTCAGTGGTATGTCAATGATCCAACATTTAACGTTAAAAAAAGTATATCAATAACTGAAATTTCACCCAGATGCTACCATCGATAGTTTAACGAAAGATGTGATCAAAAATCAAAATACATCTTCAATTGAATGGTTATAATTATTTTTATCATAAATTAATGATTAATGATGAAATGCTTACCAAAAAACGTTACAAGACTCAAAAACTACACCCAATTCTCTCGACCATTTCTCAATCCAAATCAATCCATGTCAACATGAAAATAGTTCGGATAAAACAAGATATAAACTCATAAACACTATGAGTTCTACAACCGCCAAAAGGCCTTTGGCCCAATGCGAGTGGTGAAGTCCCTCAATCAAGTGGCGAGGGTTCAACCAAGGGAAGAAGGGAACTTGGCTACAACCAATGAGGAGGAGCCTTGGGCTGCCGAGGCGACGGTAGCCCAGGTCCATTTTAAAAGAAGGGAACTGTGAATTTTTACATTTTTTTTTCTTTTTTAAAGAATTTGATTAAATGCCAATGTAAATTCACATCTTATATTCAACATTGGTAGTTTGAATAATTCACATACTTTCACATCCTCAATATGTCTTTTAAGTTGAGTCCCATCAAAACTTGATCAAGGACAATTAGGGTAAGATAAATACCAAATGAGATTAATTAAAATGATGATTTACATAACTTAACCATCCATTTTAATTTTTAAATAACTCCAGTAGAAATAGTTTTCAGTAATTTAGTAGAATAATTTTTATACCTTACGACACATCATCGTCGCGTACACATTAATAGAAGAAAAACAATATATGATAAAAAGTGTTGGTTCACATGTGAACCGACCTTAGTTCAATTCATTCGTTGCATAGATTAATTCTCAATAACGTTCTTCAAAGTAATTATTAGAAAATGAGACAACAGTCACACCAATCTATAGTAACAAAAGAAATACAAAATGACTAAATATACCATAAAACATAATGACATAAGTTAATAGCATGATAGCACTTTAATTTCATAGTATGATCTCTTGCATAGGTGTCATGTAGCCCAACTGTTTGTAATAGTAATAGAGTAACTCAAAACTTGTATATTGATCACATTCCAATCTGATATGTATAATAAATGAGGAGCCTAAGTTTTTGGGATAAGATATACAAATTCAGTTTTGATACTTTACCTTCTATTGTATGACGATCGTTGTGTGTTTCGGTCATCTTCTGTACAGGGGCGGACCTACCTTAGGGGAAGGGGTAGCCTCCTTACCCCTTGTCGCTCCGGCGGTGATGTAAATTTTAAATTTTTTTTTGACCTTTTTGGCTTTTTTTGATTTCATTACCCCTTTTTATAAAATGTTACCCTATGAAAATTTCTAGATCCGCTATTGCTTCCGTAGGATTCAGTTTTTTGTTCTTTTGTATTCTAACTCAACATTCTCTGATTTAGATGATCAAGTCAGATGAACAGTTCTTAGGGTTCTTGGGCCAGGTTTGGGTAATATCTTACGCTATTATGAGTTAATTCACCTTATTGGATCAATGATTAAACTTGGGCTGAATTAGCAAGGCCCAAATGAGGAATTGAGAATGGGTTGATGCTTGGATTAAAAGGACGAAAAAGCTGGTCAGAAGACGTCATTCACTCACTCCACCCTAAAGAAATCAAATAATGTAATCCTACATAATTTCAAAAACATTTTGTTATTGCTTGGATGATAATTAAATATAAGCATTTAAATGATTGTTAAGTATGTTTAAGCATTTAAACTATTGATAATCATATTCATATGCATTGATTTGTAGTCATTTTGGTGTGTGATTGATTATGCATTCATTCGAAAAGACGGTTTATTATACCCTATCTGACCGTGTTCAGTACACCCTAGTTAGTTTGGTTATGGATACGATGGTTGGTGCGGAAAGTCATGAATCATGCTATAGGTCAGTGGTAGGATGAAGATAAGTTATGTATGTGTAGTTGATTAAACATTGTCACCAATTAAGTCTTGCAACTAAGGAACCAAACTACCCGCAATATCCGAGAGGTTCACTTGCTTAGTGCCCCCGAGGACCCTAACTTTCATATCATTAAGATGTACTCTGTTTAAAGAATTCACCATTATTCATAAATAACATAATATATTACCTTTCAACATTATACTTACAATCTTATAACTGTCTTTTTCACTTATAAGGTCGACTTGTAGGTCATAGGCCAAATGCCACTTCCGAACACATGTTTTTATATTTACTTCTAGTTATTAGCTTGTCATGAATTGGATTGGTCACACGGATGGGGAAAAGCATACTTGGTTGAAAAACGATTATTGATTGTTATATTTTGGAGTTTGGACCAGTCAATATTATTGTATTTATTTCGTACAAAACTAAGACAAAAGTTATATAATTAATAAAATAATAATTAATTAACGGTTAAAAAATAACTTAGAGATTTATAATACTTTAGAAGGAGATTTTGACTTGTCAATGAGCTATACGTTAACTAGTATTGTAAAGAAAGTGAAGATTTGGGTTAAAGACCATAAGGTCTCGAGTTTAAATCCGATTCCAATCAGACTTTAGTGGGCTTTGGACGATGGTTTCCAAGGTGATGATGGACTTAGGCTACCAAGCGCTGTATAAGATCACGAACATTTAGGGTCAACTTTTGCCATTAGATTACCCTGGTCCCCGGGCTTTTATTTGTTTCCCGTTAAAAAAACAAACATCTTGACTTCTTAATTTCATATGGCTGCTACGAAAGTTTATGAAGACAGTTAGTCAACTTTGTTTTTCTCTGGGGTGTTTGGGATTCCTTATTTTTATCAACTTATAACTTATTAGCTTATTGAAAAGTTAAAAAGATGTTTGGGATTGTTTGTGTTGTGAGAGAAGAATTATTTCTGACTTATTAAGCTTTTCAGAGAAGTCAATAAGGACTTAGAGCATTCACATCCATTCCATCATATTTTTACCTTATGTTGCACTAAAAACACTACATTTTCTATCTCATTTTCAATTAAATAATATTTTTTATACCTTTATCATTACATTTTCTCCCTCATCCACTTTAAAAAATATTAATAAAATTATAGGGGATGAACAGTTTCCCTTAAATATACAGATGAACTAGAACATTTTCTCTCTCCTTGACTCACAACCATTTTTATACTCTTTATATATAAAAACTACACTCACACAATTTGGTGGAATGAATGTGAATGCTCTTATAATAAGGAATCCCAAACACCCTCTATTGCTCGATTCATTTGATTAATCGCTACTTTTTGACGGTTTACATTCGACCTGGTGGGGATCTGTATTTAAATCTCCTTTTGTAAGTATCATCATCATCGTTTCACTTAATTTCGTTTTTCGTTTCAGATTATCTAGGGTTATATTTTAGGATAAACTGGATGTTTAATCAGTAGCTTACTATTGCTTGATTCACTTGTTCAATCTTTTATATTGTTCTGCAAGCATCGTTTTAGTTTCAGCTTCCAGATTTCTAGGGGTAGTGACTGCTAAAACTGTAGCTTATTATTGCTTTTTTAACTTAAATTCATCAGTTAATACATGTCAATTGTTGTTTGAATATCTTAAGCTATATGATTTGTGTTATGAAAATTAGTTATGAAGTTGTTATCAAATTATTAATTCAAGTTAGATATCCAAATTAGGGCTTCTTCGTCTGCTGCTGCTGTGTAGTAATATTTCTTAGTGAATCCATCGAGATTATATGATTTGTCGATTTTGTTTCTCTTTGGCTCACAATTATGTAAACTTCAGGTATCTTGTTTCTTACATTTGGGGACAGAACTTTCAATTGTGAAATTCAAAATCAAATCGAAATGTCTGACTACTTACCATTCGAACTCCAAGCGGAAATCATTAAAAGGCTTCCTGTGAGATCGTCGATTCAATTCCGGTTGGTATTTAAATCATGAAAGTCTCTGATCAGTAGCTCACGTTTTATTGTTGATTATAGTGGCCAACAACAACATTTGTTTGTAATGCATGAAGATGATTCGGATGATTTTAATCAACAATGTGTTTCAGTTGTTAACGATCATACTTTCCCCCCACCAGAGGGTTTATGTGACTATCCCCCTGTTGGTTAAGAATCTCAAAGATCCTAGCATCGTGGGTGACTCTCACGGCTTGTTGTGTTTGTATGATTTTGATCTCGATGCAAAGGAGATGGATATGGCTGTTCTTTGGAATCCTTCAATTAGGAAAGCGGTTGTTGTTGTTCTCTCTAATATGCCAGATAATCAAATATACCAAATCGTTCTAGGTTTTGGGGTTTGTTGTCAGACTAATGACCCTAAGATAATCAAGATTAATCATATAAAGGGGTGAAAGGATATTGAAAGTATAAATTGTATTCCTTCGCAAGTTGAGGTGTTCACATTAAGCACAGGGGCATGGAGAAGTTCATATAGCAGCAATCTCCGTCGTAAATCAATTATATGGTTTCATGATCAGGTAGTTAGAGATGGGATTCATTATTGGCTTACTACCGATCGTATAATTGAAGTTAGTCTTTATGATTTGATTACATCATTTGATATCACAAACGAAGAGTTTAAAGAAGTAATCCTCCCGGACGGTTTAGCAAGCAATTTTGACCACCACGCATATCTAATCTAAGGAACTCTCTTGTTATGCTTGAATTCAATCAAAGGCGAACACTTTACAATGTATGGTTGATGGAGGATGGTGTTTCTAAATCATTTACAAAGCTTTTCACTATTTGTGCACCATATGTAGAACAAATTTATGTACTGAAATTTAGGAAGACTGGTGAACCTGTAATTCAAGTAAGACATCTTGGTGGATGACGTGGTGCGAGCGGGTTATATTTTAGGTACTTTATTCGTAGATCAAGCTTTAAATTTAAATAACACGATACAATACTACCACTTTACATACGTTAGGGCAAGTGCACCCATTGTGGACGTAGTATAGTGATGGTAAGATACCGAGGTCGTCCAAGAACACAGGAGCTTTTGGTACCGACTTATTGCTAATGTCACACCCTCAAATTTCCACGTGCGGAGTTTTACCGCGAAAGGTGTGACCGACCAGGATCAAGCCACTAATCAATGTTGAACCACTATTAAAGATATCAAATGTATCACCATCAACACGATTAGTGATCTAAAGTTTAAATGTCCAAAAAAGTAGTTTAATCAACAGCGGAAGCAAACAATAAAAAAAATCCAAACGATGTTTAAAAACCATAAGTGTTTAAATAAAACCAATTCAAATAGTTAACGCAACAACGACACTACTCCAATACAAGCTCCTGCACTGTACCTAACGACCTGCAAAGCATGCAATAGCATGTCAACATAAGTTGGCGCGTTCACGGTTTTTCAGTATTAATTTTTCCAAAAACATAGGTTGTTAAATTACTTAATTTATAAAACACGTCATGGGGAGCTACCCCATCTTTAAGCTACGAAACTGTGTGATACCGAAACTTTGACCGTGTATGTTGTTTGTGCCCCAAGCAATGTCTATCGTCATTGACCAGTTGCCAAGGCATAAAAGTTCACGCCCGTCCTCCCAGGTACGGTGTGAGGTTTGTCGAACCTAATAGCGCTATCAACTACTATCCCGTTCGCCAGGCCCGACGATTAATCGGTATAATGTGTGGGGACTTAAGATAGAGTTCGTTTAGTCCGCTAAAGACATGAAATATAAATAGCATTTAACAGTATGCCATCCCCAGGAATACTAGGCAATCCATTACCCGGGAAAGTGAGGTTCCCAACCACCGGGAATACATGCTTTTAAATAAAGGTGTGAACTCACCTTTGTTTGCTCGGTAAGAAATAAAGTGCTAATAGTAGCGAAGACGATCAACAGCGTCCTAAGATAGTTATCATGTATTATATTAGAGTGAATTCATGCAACACTTACATTCCTACACGAAATGTAGCATTTTGCAAATTTTATCATAAAATACTATTTAACATGCATGTATCTATCACGGCATCACTTAGCGACCACACAAGTGTCACGAAAGATTCAAAATACTCTTTAATAAAAATTCAACAATATAGTGCATTTTCGGACAGTTTTCGGAGTGTTATCCGGAATAGTTCGTGTACCGAAGATTTCAAAAAATTTATAGGATGTGTCAATCGGAGCATAGACTATTGTGTAAAAATTTGGTGACCAAATTCCTTACGGATTTTCCGTGAAAAATCTTGCGCCAAACAGTGATCAGATTCGTCACTTTCTGACGGCAGCTCACGGAAAAATTCATTTAAAAATCCTCGGTTATCCGATCGACATAATTTCAGTTGAGGTTCGTACAGACATCTACAGTATAAATTCATAGTCTAAAAGTAAATATTCACCCAGTTACGACTGAAAACATAACACGTAAAATCTGCATAAAAACGTAGCTTTAATTGCTAAAACGAAATAATTTATTTAAAATAGCAACGATGTCCAAAAATCATGATTCCAGCGCCATTAGAAGCGTATTTCGAAATACCACATTATAGACTCAAGAAATTCCAATTTTCGTTAAATTATGACCCGGTTACAGCCGAGAAAAGTCGGCTGTAACGTTCTGGACAGTTTCCTGTTTTCGTTACCCGCTCCCCAAGCGCTTACTTAATACAACTTTCACCCTATAATTATCGACCACATCAGATTACATATCACTTTCATGAGATTTTATCATACCAAACTTTCAAGATATCAACCCTAATCCATATGCGAGCATCTAACCGACCCTAGATCGACCAAGCATATAATAATCATGACCCCTATCATCTTGTACCTCATATATTATCTAAGTACCATACAAGCTTATAAGCACAACCACGATAAATTGACTTTTAGCAACAAAAAAAATCACATATGAACTCTTATAACTATAATAAAAATACATGATATGATTACCTAGCGATGGATAAAGTTTACTTGAACCTAGCAACGGAACTTGAAGCTTTGGTGTTCTTCTCCTTTGTCGACCGTAGAGGGGCAGGAAAAGGATTTAGAGTCGTAGGTAGGGTTTGGGGTAAATTCCTCAACATAACATGCAAATAATATGCATATTAAAGATATAGGCATGTGGCGGTTGGGATTTTCATGCGGGCCAAAAGGATAGCAGAGACTTAGGTTGAATTAATATTTATAGTGGGGTTTGGGCCAATGTTGGCTGCATCTAAGAGATGCAAATATTGAGGGATGTAGGCCATACATACAATAAACGTATAAAAAAGAAAGATGGCAACATATGTTTGCAACTTCACTTTAAATAAATATCCCCCTTATTATTATTATTTTTAAACAACTAATCTAAATTTATAATAAATCAACAATAATTAATGTATAAGATTTACGCTATGGTTCTACGTTTCGATTACGCAAGTTGGTTGGGCCGACTTGCGAGACATGGGCTTCCGTTCAAACGGTTTGAGTCGGTTAAAAAGGATAAGGATTTGATTCCTTGATAGTCGCTATTGTAATGTAACTTATAATATAATTTAGTTAAGTATAAAATTTACTCATCAAATAAAATAAGTATAAGATTCGATTTATAACTACGAAAACGAATGTTTTTTTTACCTCGAAATACGGGTTGTGACAGCTAACGTCTAATCTAACCAAATTTGATAAAAGTTTTGAAAGTTTAAAAGATATAAAAATAAAAACGTAAATAAAAAGGAAAACAAATAGACAAAAAGAATCACTTGCATCTGAATCCTCTTTTACATATCCTTTGATGATTTCCGCACTTTGGGCATTTTAAGAGATTATCTTAGTTATAGTAGTAGGACCCTCTTGTGAAGGCGACGTTACCCTCAACCTATTGGTCTGAGTCAGCAGGGATACAGTCCCGCAAGGTCGGAATATTTAAAGATAATTAAGTAAGTTATTAATGCGAAAAGTGGTAGGCCCCTCTTGTGAAGGCGACGTTACCCTCGGCCATATTGGTCTGAGTCAGCAAGGATACAGTACCGCAAGGCCGGGTAAAGTTTTAACAGTAGTTTATTTATAAGGTGTTCAAGCCGTTCTTACTTTTCCTGATTTGATGGTATCTGCCTCAAGTGAAGTCCTAATAATCTTGAACTAAGTCCTCGCAGGATCTATACACTGAACGAAACAAGAACTTTACCCAAACACCCTTCTAACCCCCTTTCAGGTAGTTAACGCGCTTTATATAGACCGTAAAGACACGAATGAGTGAATCAACGAAACATGAAGAAATGTTTAAATAAATTTCACCTTCAATATAAAAAACTAATTATTAAAGTCACTAATACATATCCAAATAAAAAGTTGCCAAAGATTGGAAATCAAAAGTAATACATAAAAGATTTGTCTTCACCAAGTGATGTAAGAGATTTAGCCAAGCATGGCCTTTGTTTGACAAGAACTTTTACGATCAATCTTGGATCCCGAGACTACTACACACTCTAAAAGATGAAAGATGGATGATAGTAGTGGGTGTTGGTGTTGTAGTGGTGGTGGATTGATGACAAGTGTGAGAGAATTGGTTTGCCAAGGGATGCCTTTCTCATGAACCAAGCACCTCTATTTATAGCTGGAAACAGAAGTCGACCACGGCCCCGTGGTGGACTTTTTCTCTCCCTTCATTAACTGCAGATGTAAGGTCTTGTACTAACACGCCCCGTGGTGACAGAGCATGACCACGTGGTTAGTCTACTTGCTGTACTATCCTAGATTCTGCGAATCTTAAAGTTGACCACGACCCATGTTAACTTGGCACGTCCCCCTGTTGGTTGTCTGTTGCTGTTTTCTTTTTCTGCAGAGAATCTTTGACTGGGCACGACCTCATGCCTGGTGGGCATGGCCCCGTGCCTAAGCTTACGTATTCGTTATTTTTGTTGTTTTGGATATGAATGAGGGTCAGCATGTCGTGTTAATCCTTCTTCTTAGTATTTGTGTTGGTTTCTGCTGTTAATTTGTTTCTTTTATTCGTTTAAGCTTTTCTGATCCGGTAATTTAAAAGTAAACAAAGAAACATGTTTTTTTTTCCAATATTAGTACCGAAAAAGGGTTTATTTTATGCTTTGTTTGACGTAATTTATATGTTGCACTTTGCGCACATCAGTGGACTGCCGGATGGTTTATTATCGCTTGCTGTTTATGAACCTGACTCAAAAAACATCAACGATCTTGGGATTGATGGTTTTCATGAGGTGAAAGCCTGCATGGAGACACTACTTTTGCTTGATAAGCCGAATTTCTTATTTATGAAAACACAACTCCTGCTTTTGAAGCATAAACGCAAGGTATAAACCTTTGGAGACGCTGATTTCTGGTACTGTGTTTTTGGTATGCCTTTCAATCACTCCATGTTTCAGGAGCTGAATTTCATTTCTTCAAAGTTGTATTTTAAATTCAGTTAATTGCATGTCTTTTGTGTATAACTAGAATTTGGGTAGTGTTTGGTATGTAGGATGGAGTGATTATAAAAACACATATTTGTTAACTGCTAATGTTTATCATGTGGAAATAGAATAGACTATTTCTTAAACTATATTTCTTCAATAGTTCTAATAACAATTAATTTCTTCAAAACTAACGTAAAAATATGTGTTGTATAACCTTATTTGAATGCTGTTTTCTTTGTTTAACTTTTGATGCCTCAGATTAAACCCTGAAAAGTCTACTCTTCTTGTTCGGGTTGATTATTTGTTCTTCATTGTTGTTTCCTTACAATGTTTCAGTTAAACATCAGTAAGGTTAGTGTTATATTTTCAATCTAATGTTATTTCAGTTAAACATCAGTTAAACATGGGTTTAAAGTAGCTTATATTGTGATAATTGTCTTTCAAACATTTGAAGCGTGTATGTTTTATGTTGTCATCTGGTTATGTTATAACCTTTGCATACATTTATTGCTTGTTCTTTTATTGTGTTGAAAAGATTGGTTTTGGTTTCCATGGTAGATTAAGAATTATTAATATTATCTTTTCATTCAAATGCATACGATATTGTTTTTTGTAATATAATTTTTTTTCATGATATTATTGCAATTGTTTTATCTCAGTGGTTGAATGCATAAATTCACTATATGGACTAATACATAGCAAGTTGAATACATGTCAGGTTGTTTCTGATCATGATAAGGTTAAGTATATTTTCACATGTTTGACCTGTTTCCTTTTGACCCGTTCAATATAGTGAATTAATATTAAACAATTCAACTGGGTTAAAATATAAGGAATCAAATTTAAATGGGTCAACATATAACAATTCTAAGTGGAACGGATCCAACTATAGGAACTAAATTAACCAAATCAAATGAGTTAATTGTGTTTCTTATATACCTATCCTATAATTTATATGTAGCTTGTGGTGTAAGCATACTTAGTTCACTGCCGTTGGGTGTTGCGTGTATAAGGGAGGACATGATGGATGTGAGGACATTGACTGTCGTTGATGGGATTGTAAAATGTTTAGATGGTAGGTTTTTGGGAACTTTTTTAAAGTTTTTCTTAGTATGGTCGTCATATAGTTGTTTTGATACACACCCTATATCACTATATCTGAAAGCTACTTTTAAGACCAAACGTAGTGGTGTTGGATGGACCGTGAGCCACCAAAAGCAAAACACCACCCCTCAATTGCGTTAATCGGCTGTTTTGCTCTTCCTTCGTTGTTCTGGTCACGAGGGTTTGAGAGAGATAGAGAGAATGGTTGGTCTTGAGGAGAGTGAGAGAGAGATAGAGAAAGAGAGAATAAGTGTATGGAAAATGGGTATTGGTTGGTACAATTATTAGTCAAGGGGTGAACTACTACATCATTTTGCCTAGTAAAATTGCCTTGATGACGTGAACGACAAATTACAAAAAATGGCATTTTACTTGGCTTACCAGTACATAGTACACATGCTCTAAACATTTTAATTGACTTTTTATTTGTTAAAACTCAAAATACTAATTCATGACTCCCAGTTTCATATTAGTTCACTTCAGTTTTTATAAATGACTTGAACATTACATTAAATGTACAAAATCATTGCAAATTCAGGAAGTCAATGCTTAAAAATTTTAAATTATTAATATGAATTTTAAGTTATGAACGACTAGGTTTGACATTCAAAAGATCACGCCATGAACTTCATTCGGCCTTGGAGTGTGCTTAAACTCTTAATCTTCACATATTTCCTTGTTAAGCAATAACATAGAAATACTTGTTAATTTTGATTATAACTAAATTGTACATAAACTCTTAATCTTCACATATTTCCTTAAGCTCTAGCTCGAGTTCTACTAGCAGATCTCTAGATAGTTCGGATTCACGGACGTTTTTAACAGCCCTAATCATACATATAACTTTTTATTTGAACATGCACATTACAATTGGTTCTTTGTTAAACAATCCAAAGTGTATAGATGCTACTAGACAATTAATAAAACAATTAGGTCACGTAACATTCCCATAAAATAAACGGTATATGATGTATCTTTATTTTCATTAGAGGATTTGATATTATCTAATAGCTATAATTTGTTTCAAAACTAATAATAAATTCAGAACCGATGCCCTCTCCTCTTTCACACAAAATCAAAATGTCAGACAACATTCCGTTCGAACTCCAATCAGAAATCATTAACAGGCTTCCTGTCAAACAGTTGATTCGATTCCGAAGTTCTCTGATCAGTAGCTCTCGTTTTATTGCTGATTATAGCACATAGGTGCACCATCTACTTGTAAGTTATGAGTTGCAGATGGAGTTTTTTTATTGGCTTGCTAATGATAGGAATACCGGGTTGGTTGTTTCATTTGATATGACAAGTGAAGAATTCAGAGAAATAACCTTACAAGATGGTTTACCACACGCTAATAATAATATTTCCATGTCCTATCTAGGGAACGTCTTTTAGTTGCTGATGTTTATCATGTTGAAATAGAATAAACCATTTCTTCAATTCCCGCTTCTTCAATAGTTATAAAATTAATTTCCTAAATATCTTGTTAAATTATTTTACTTTAGAGATTTATATACCGTATATTTGACAAAAATACGTCGTGAACTTTGATGGAAAATTGGGAAGTGATTATGCTGTGCATTAATCTAGGGTAACTTGGTTATGTGATGCACTTATGGTCCATCTAGTAGTGTTGAAGATAAGGTTTATTTGGTATTTCTGGCTCATCATGGCTTACTTATAGCAAACCTCCCTGACAATGACTTCACGTGATCTTTGTTCATGGGAGTACTTGATTATTGATCTAAATTGATAGGAGCAGATTTCACACAAGTGACTTTCTTGGTGAGTATTTGTATTACCTCAGAAATATAGGAAAACATCAAGAAGCTTTGCAGTAGAGGTCGAAAAATGCTGGTGGGTTCTGGTCAACATTAAAAATAAAAGAAAATCATTATTTAGTCAATATGTATCGGGAAAAGCATGTATATAGAGTTAGATTATATAATAAGGGTCATGTATATAGAGTTAAAGATCACGTATAAACAGTCTTATCGTACAAACATACGAAAGGCATGAAAAAAAACACGCTAGCATTTTTCGTAATTATTTACTCGTAGGGTAATTATCAAAATTACTCTACAAGTGATATTGTAGGGTAATTTTGAAACTTTTAGAGTAATTTTAATACACTTGTAGAGTAATTATGATACTCTACAAAATTACCCTACAAGATCATTTGTAGAGTAATTATGATACTTACAAGATCAAGATTACCCTACAAGAACGTTTTATGAAATTACCCTACAAGATCATATGTAGGGTAATTTTGATAATTACTTTATGGGTAAATAATTACGAAAGCGTCGCCGTGCTTTTTACATTTTCACCCTATTCATACGTTTTGTATGTAAGGGTATTTGTATTTGAACTCCAAAATCTAGAGAAAAATGAGAAAATAAAAAAGCAGTTCAAGGCCATTTATAAATAAAAAAACATACTACATGTATAGCTAAATCATCACTTCCGCCGGTTGACTCGTTGCCACCATCCGCTGTATAGATTATACTGCATGATAACATATTTTGATCACTTGTAGTCTAAAATGACTTATATAAATATGTGTCTATTTAGGCTGGAATCTGTTTTGAGTTGAACCAGATTGATACCTTTTCTGAAAGACTGCATTTTGACCCAAACTCAGTTTATCGAGAAGAAAACCAAAGGAAGACTCCCAGTCCATTTTACCAAACTTAAGATGTCTCTTCAAAACTCAAAAGTAACAAGTGTTTTTTTCTTTAACTTCTATATATATATATATATAATATAGAAACTGGTCTAACAAAAAGCTGTAAACCTGAATTAGGCCCAAATTATGACTAAAAATTAATTTATTAAAAGATTAAAATAAAAAATTAATAATGGATAAATAAACGTACACATCAACTCCCTTAAACCCTAAATTTTAAGATGTCAGTGCACATACCGTTTGAAATTCAAACGGAAATCATGAACACGCTTCCTGTGAGATCGTTGATTCGATTCCGATCTATTTGCAAATCGTGGAAGTCTTTGATCGAGAGCTCTAATTTCATAAGCATTATAGCAGCCAACAGCAACATCTGCTTGTAAGTTATTACGACGTGGTTGATCATAAGGGAATATATGTTTCAGTCGTTGATGATGATACTTTTCCTCAACAGAAAGTTTCACTGACTTTCCCTGTATCTGTTAACACGATGCCTTATTATCCTCTTAGGATAATCAGCAGTTGTCATGGCTTGGTGTGTTTCTACTGCGCTAGTACTCGCATGGCTGTTATTTGGAATATTTTAATTAGAAAAACACTTGTTGTTGCTGTGCCAACTTTGCCGCCAAATAAGGTGTTTGATACAGCTCTAGGGTTAAGGGTTTGTCGTGAGACTTGTGAGCTTAAGATTGTCAAGATTATACATGTTGATCAGTACGACATGGAAAATTATAGCATACCTTCTCAGGTTGAGGTTTTTACATTAAGCACGGGGGCTTGGAGAAGTCCATTTGGCACCAATCTCCCTAGGGAATCATTTTTTTTTTCATAAATATGGTGTGGTAGTTCTAGATGGAGTTTTGTATTGGCGTGCTACTGATAGGAATACCATGTTTGGAAATCTTGAGTTGATGGTGTCATTTGATATGACAAGTGAAGAATTCAGAGAAATAAGCTTACCAGATGATTTATCAAACGCCTATGATTATCGTGTTTCCATGTCTAACATGGGGAACTCTCTTGTTGTGTGAGCATACAGTCATCATGTCATTAATAATAAGGATATATGTGTATGGATAATGGGGGGTGGTGTTTCAAACTCGTTTACAAAGCTATTCACAATTACACTAAATGAAAATTATGTAGAAGAGGGGTTTCGGAAGAGTGGTGAACCTATAATTGCTATTCGAGGAGAACGTGGATGTGCACTACTTGCTGTTTACGAGCCTTACTCAAAATGTATTTATTATCTTGGGATTGATGGATTAGACTCCTTATTTAAAGTCTATCCCTACACGGAAACGCTATTTCTACTTGATCAGCCGGATAATATGGTTTATAATTAATGGCATTTGAAAGTGGGAGCAAGGTATAGTGATTGAGGTGCATGCAAGATGATTTGGTTTCGTCACTTCCCAATGAGTATGTAATTCAACCGCCCTATGTTTTAGGTGCTGAATGTAGGGCCATTCTAGGCTTAATTTCGAATTTCGGTTTAACCACAAGTCTTTTTCTTATAGCTAGATTGGAATGGTTGACTGAAAAAAACACATGTCTTTTAATTTCAAATGTCTGTCTTCTCCAAATGAAAATCTCCATGAATTTGGTTTGTGTAAGATTGGAATGGTTGTGTGAAATGAGCACATGTTTTTTAATTGCTAATGTTTATCATGTTGAAACAAAAGACCTCTTCTTCACCTACTGCTTAGTCAATAGTCACAATAGCAATATTTTCTCAAAAACATGCATTCTTACCCTATTTTTTCGTATTTTTGTTTATTATTATTAAATATGTATTGTATAATGTAAGAATGCACTAACATAAATTTAATAGAAAGATATTAGAATCATGTATCGGGTATAGTCGGTTTCAGTTCTTGTCTGGTTTCGGGTATGATCGGTTACAGTTCTTGTTTCAGATATTGAGATCAAAATGCATACCCTATCTATACCCTCCGGGTAGGCTCGGTTCCAGTTTCAAGTATAGAATACCTGGGTGTTAAAAAACCGGTTCTGGGTTTTTTTACCGGGTTACGGTTTTTTTTGTGCACCTCTACCTGTTAACCATAGGTTATTTATTATCGTTTCACAAGTTTTTAATGCCGCATTATAAAGTTAGTGTCACATCAATCACATATCACCACCGCACTTTCACTCAATTTTTTTTGCTGTATTCTGTTTTCATCTCACAAGTTTTCACCGCAACTCAAATCGTTTTCAATTTTTACTTATTTGTTTGAATTATATTCTTAATACTAACTAAAACAGATAAATAATTAAATAAAATCTTAAAAAACTAAAAAAGTACAATACATCATAAAAAGAAAACGTTATCCAAATGTAAAAAAAGACAAACAGAAGAGCTTAAATATATTAATGAGTTAATTACTATTTTCGTCTATTTGGTTTGTCAAAAATCATTATTTCAGTCCATTACTTTAAAAATTGCGATTTCAGTCCCTGTAGTTTCACTTTCGTAACCATTTCAGTCCTTGCGGTTTCACTTTCATAACCACTTCAATCCATTTATTTTGTAAGTACAAGGACTGAAATGGTTACGAAGTGGACTGAAATGGTTACGAAAGTGAAACCACAGGGACTGAAATCGCAATTTTAAACTAATGGACTGAAATAGTGATTTTTGACAAACCACAAGGACGAAAACAGTAATTAACTCAATATTAATAAACTACAAAACGAAATAAAATGAAAAACAAATAAAATAAAACAAAAGACTTTAACATTTTTCTTATATTAAGTTATCCAAAGCAAACCAAACAATGAACAAAACCCGAAGTTAAATTGCAATTTGGAACACTGCGATAAAGCATGCTTCCATGACATTTAGGTGGATAGTGTCGACTCACTAGACTTTGGCCTACACTTGAGTTGCCCAATAACAGCATAATCCTGCAACGTAAACCCTAAAACTTCATACAAACAAATATATATTCTCCCCTCTCGTCGGTAAACTTCAAAATCAAAAAATCAAAATGTCAGACAACATACCGTTTGAAATCCAATCGGAGATCATGAAGAGGCTTCCTGTGAAATCGTTGCTTCGATTCCGATCAGTCTCCAAATCATGCAAGTCTCTGATCGAAAGCTCTCACTTTATTAAGCATTATATCGGCCAACAACAACATCTGCTTGTAAACTATCCGGAAAAGAGCATAAATATGTTTCAATTGTTGATGATGATAATACTTTCCCCCTTCAGAATGCCCCCCCCCCTGTTGGTCGACGTACTTCGGGAACTTTCAATATTTGGCAGCTCTCACGGCTTGTTGTGTTTGTATGATTCTAATCCTGATATAAGTTTGGCCGTTCTTTAGAATCCTTCGGTTAGGAAAGCCGTCCATGTTGTTGTGAGACTAATGACCCTAAGATTGTCAGGATGACTCATTTTAAAGATATGGAAAGTATAAGCTGTACACCTTGACAAGTTGAGGTGTTTACTTTAAGCATGGGGTTCTGGAGAACTCCATATAGCACCAATCTCTCTCGTAAATCGATTGATATCTATATGGATCAGGTAGTTGACGATGGGTGTCTTTATTGCTTTGCTACTGATGGGGAGCGGCGGCCTATGATGATGTATGTACTGAAAATGATAAATTTAATCTAAACATTAACCATACAAACAGTTGATACATATTGAATACACATTTGATCATTGATATGATGGATGCACAAGTGTTTTAAATGTAATAAATAATATGACACATGATACACCCCAAAAACGTTATTAAAACGGGGAATTTGTAGAGATTCACTCACATTGGGTGCGTTCGTTTGACGATGTTGAATGCGCACGAGTTTAGAGGGTTGATCGACGAGGATTAACTAACCTAAATAATAACGAAAAGGTACGGTAAATAAGTGGATTTTATTAATAATTTTAATAGGATTTTTAGATATATTTTTGTGAGTTTAAGGTTATTTTCTAACTTTAAAAACATTATTTTTAAGTATTTTTAATTGATTTTTAAATTAAATAAATAAATAAAAATATAAAAAAATATTGACCTTTTGGGTTGACCATTGACCATGACTGTTGACTGTTGACCGGTTCGGTCGTGTGTTTGTTTGCGCTGAGTGAGGTTCGAACTTATGACCTCCCGTACGCATGCACGCAGCTCTACCAACTGAGCTACGTGTCTAACCCGAAATATTTCTGTTTTTAATTATATTTATATACTATTTAATTTATTCAAAATTCATTTATTCTTAAAAAGGATTTTAATTCTATCGAACCGGTGTGCATAACAGGTCTCGAACCCGGGACCTGTTGTTTAACGTTGCACACAGTCCACCGCTAGACTGTGTGTCTAACATGGTTAAAACACTTGTTTTAATTTCTCTTATATACTAACTGGAAGTTTCCATATTTGGGTTTTATAAAAAGTCTGAATATTGTGACGAATCGGAACAAGGACAGACTCGAACCCGGTATCCCTATGATTCAAATGCACACAGTCCACGCTGGACTGTGTGTCTAACCCGAGATATAATCCGATTTATATTAAATTTATACATAAACTAGACTTCATCTTCTCCGTTAAACAACACAGACAACGATTATTCTACTGATCTTGTTCAATTCAATTAACGAACATATGACTGATTAAAATGAAATGGATAAAGAAAGTTTTGGAAGTGAATGTACCGGAAATATGATCTTTCTCAGAACGGGCCAATTAATAGTTTTGATTAACCAATTGTGAAATTGAATGACTAAACAAGAGTTATCAGAGAGTTTAGATGATTATACCGATTCACAGCGCGATTTAGGAATTTTCAGAAATCTTCCGGCGAGTGCTGATTATCCGATATCGTCGCCTGGGACTGATTCTGGTTGAAGGGTTTGAGTTAGTAAAAGTCTAGCAATAGATAGAAGATGAAAGAGTTGAGAAATTTACCGTTTTGATGAATGACACGGTTTTCCGGCGAAAGTCGGGCGATTTCAGAAAACGTTTCCGACGAACTGAAAATAGGGCGAAAGTGAAATTGGAGGTTCTGTGAGTGTTTTTGAGTCGCGAGATGATGATATTGTTGGTGAAAATCAGTAAGTAAATGATTTCGGTTATTAAACCCGAAAATCATATGAATTCAAGTTCAATAAAGGCTGAATTGATTAAGAACGTCGGTCGTAATGATTTCATCGGTTATTATCAGTGATATCGATCACTCAATCGTCTGGAACGTTGAAAGCCGATATCGGTTTCAGTTTTGGCGCAAACAGGTGATTTCACAGGTGAACTTATGTTTTATTTGTTTCCTAGATTACACAAAGACATCAAGTGGTGGAGTGGTTAATTGTTTGGTGATTAAGTCTTCCGGCTGACCCGGGTTCGAAACCTGGCAGCCCCTTTTTATTTTTAATTGCTTTATTTTTATTTTCTAACAATTTTAATTTCCATATTCTAAAATGTTTATTAGTTATGTATTGTTTAAAATTAAAATAAGCATTAAATGAGCAACAAAATTTTGAAACTGATTATTCGATTAATAAACGAAGCGGGTTTGGAAAACCCGTTTTTCGACGGATGTTACAGTATCCCCTACTTTTAGAAATTTCGTCCCGAAATTTAAGTAGTAGTGGTAACAGGAAAAAGATGCGGGTATTTTTCGCGCATTGAGTCTTCACGTTCCCAAGTAAACTCAGGTCCCCGTTTCGACTCCCAACGTACCCTTACAATTGGAATAAGACTCCGTCTTAAACGTTTTTCTCCGAAGTCATGATCTCTACTGGTCTTTCAATGAAATGCATAGATTCATCGATCTGAATATCTTCCAGGGGAATATGGAGGTTTTCATCGGCGAGGCACTTCTTTAAGTTTGATACGTGGAATGTGGGGTGAATTCTATTGAGTTCTTCTGGTAGATCAAGCTTGTATGCTACAGGTCCTACTCTTTCGAGTATCTTGAAAGGTCCTACGTAGCGTGGTGCTAGCTTGCCTTTCTGGCCAAAACGAACTACTCCCTTCCACGGTGATACTTTTAAAAGTACATGATCACCAATGTTAAACTCCAAAGGCTTTCGTCGTTTATCTGCATAACTCTTTTGACGACTTTGAGCCGCTAGAAGATTGTTTCGAATTTGATGGATCTTGTCTGTGGTTTCTTGAATCAATTCTGGACCGGTGATTTGAGCTTTCCCAATTTCGTGCCAACATACTGGAGATCGGCACTTACGACCATATAAAGCTTCAAAAGGTGCCATGCCGATGCTTGAATGATAGCTGTTGTTGTACGAAAATTCAACTAATGGTAGATGAGCGTCCCAATTTCCCTTGAAGTCTATGACACATGCTCGAAGCATATCTTCAAGAGTTTGGATGGTGCATTCAGATTGTCCATCAGTTTGAGGATGATAAGCGGTACTGAGGTCTAATCGTGTACCCAAAGCGGCTTGTACGGCTTGCCATGTTCGTGAAGTGAAACGACCATCACGATATGAAATAATGCTTAACGGTACACCATGACGGCTTACGATCTCGTTGATGTAGATACGAGCTAACTTCTCGTTCTTGAAATCTTCGCGGATCGGAATAAAGTGAGCTGATTTTGTAAGACGATCAATGATTACCCATATAGTGTCATACCCACCAGAAGTGCGAGGTAACCCGGTAATGAAGTCCATGGTTATGTTTTCCCACTTCCATACAGGTATTTCAGGTTGGACCAGAAGTCCTGAGGGTCTTTGATGTTCAGCTTTTACTTTGGAACATGTAAGGCACTTGGAAACAAAAATAGCAATATCCTTTTTCATTCCAGGCCACCAGTAAGTGTATCGAAGGTCATGATACATCTTGTCGGCTCCTGGGTGTATAGAATATCGTGTTTTGTGCGCCTCATTCATAAGGAAATCACGAATGTTACTGTGATCGGGAATCCATATGCGATCTAGATAGTACAGAATACCGTCGGATTTAGTTTCAATTTTAAGTTCAGCTCCACAAGACAGCTCCTTGCGTACGTCGTTTTCCGTTACTGAAACATGTTGGGCTTCTCGAATTTGATCTTTGATGTCTGTTATGATTTGCGAACATAGAAGACGAATGGAGTTCGCATAACCCTTTCGACTGAGCGCATCGGCCACCACATTTTCCTTGCCAGGATGATACCGAATTTCACAGTCGTAGTCATTAAGAAGTTCGACCCATCTTCGTTGCCTCATGTTTAACTCCTTTTGGTTGAAGATATGTTGGAGGCTCTTATGGTCAGTGTATATTTCACACTTAGTACCGTAGAGGTAATGTCTCCATATCTTAAGAGCGAACACAACGGCTCCAAGTTCTAGGTCGTGGGTGGTGTAGTTCTTCTCATGAGTTTTGAGTTGTCTAGAAGCATAAGCTATCACCTTTCCTCTTTGCATTAGAACACAGCCTAGTCCTTGCCCTGACGCGTTGCAATAAACCACGAAGTCATCACAACCTTCAGGAAGAGTGAGGATAGGTGCGTCGCAGAGTTTTTGTTTAAGGGTTTGGAAGGCTTCTTCTTGTTTGGGTCCCCATATGAAGGGTTTTCCTTTATGTGTTAAAGCCGTGAGTGGTACAGCGATGCGGGAGAAATTTGCAATGAAACGGCGATAATAACCAGCCAAACCAAGGAATGATCTTACTTCGGTTGGTGTACGTGGCTCTTGCCATTCTTGTACTGCTTTGATCTTTGAGGGGTCGACATGTATTCCCTTGTCATTGACGACATGTCCAAGGAATTGTACCTCTTTTAACCAGAATTCGCATTTGGAGAATTTGGCGTAGTGCTTTTCATTCCTTAAGAGTGTAAGGATGAGTCGAAGGTGTCGTTCATGATCAGACTTAGACTTTGAGTAAATGAGGATGTCGTCGATGAAGACTATAACAAAGCGATCGAGATAGGGTTTGCAGACTCTGTTCATTAGATCCATGAAGACAGCTGGAGTGTTGGTTAGACCAAATGGCATGACCATGAATTCATAATGACCATAACGAGTTCGGAAGGCGGTCTTTGGGACGTCTTCTTCATGTACTCTGAGTTGATGATAACCAGAACGAAGGTCGATTTTTGAAAAACAGCTGGCGCCTTGAAGTTGGTCAAGAAGATCATCGATGCGAGGTAATGGGTAGCGGTTCTTAACCGTTAACTTGTTGAGTTCTCTGTAGTCGATACACATGCGAAACGTTCCATCTTTCTTCTTCACAAAAAGGACAGGTGCACCCCAAGGCGATGAGCTAAGACGTATGAATCCTTTGTCAGTCAGCTCTTGCAGCTGACTGGCTAGCTCTTGCATTTCGGATGGGGCTAACCTATAAGGAGATTTTGCAACTGGTGTAGCTCCAGGTATAAGGTCAATGCAGAATTCGACTTCTCTCACGGGAGGAAGTCCTGAAATGTCGTCAGGAAAAACTTGCGGAAAATCTTTTACTACTGGGATGTCTTCGGGTTTCTTCTCCTTGATTCCCTTTTTGACGACATGTGTTAGGAATGCGACATAATTTTTGCGGAGATATTTTCGGGCTTGAAGACAGGACATTAATTTGAGTCCTTTCGAAGGGGTTTCTCCAAAGATTCGTAGAGTCTGACCGTTTGTAAGAGGAATGCGTATAAACTTTTCGCGGCATACAACTTCAGCATGATGTTGGATGAGCCAGTCCATACCAATTATAATGTCAAAGCTTCCCAACTTCATAGGTATGAGGTCAACTGGAAAATCGTGATCGTTTAGAGTGAGAGTACAATTGCGTATAATAGAGTTTAATGAGACCGGTTTTCCGTCAGCAACTTCTACCGTTATGGATTCCATGAGTTTATCACGAGTTTGGTTGAGGATGGGTTCAAATTCTAAGGACACAAAACTCCTATCCGCGCCAGTATCAAATAACATGGATGCATAACTACCATTGATGAGAAACGTACCATTAACCACATTGTTGTCAGCCCTAGCTTGATTGGCGTTGATGTTAAAAGCTCTTCCTCTTGCAGGTGGAGGAGCTTGATTAGCCTGGTTTACTGGATTAGCTTGAGCTTGGGCATGGATGATGTTCACCAAGCGTGGACAGGTGTTCCTAAAATGGTTCGGGTCTCCACAGTTGTAACAAGCCCGCATAGGTTGCACCATGGGATAGTTGGGTTGGTAGTAGGATTGGGCTACATGTTGGGCAGGTGGTAGTAGTAAAGGTTATTGGGCTTGACCCACTATCTGATGGTGGGTTTGGGTTGAGGGCTGATGGCGGTTCGTTCGCTGAAGTACGCGACAGGTTTGAATGGTGTGACCTGCGCGACCACAGCCGGTGCAATGTTGGCAGGGATGATCAGGAAAGTGATGGTATTGGCAACGGTTGCACTTTGGGTATGGGCCGGAGTATGGCCTTTTATATGGTGCAGGTGAGGGGGCAACTTGAGTGATGGGTGCAGCAGGGATAGGGAAATTTGTTTGTGTGACATCAAAGTTTCTGGTGTTTCGTTTCCTCTTATTAGCAAACTTTGAGGAGGAGGTGGAATGGTTTGAAGTTTGGCCCTTAACGGGGGCTTTCTTTTTCTCGTCCTTAAATTGCCGTTACGAATACGATTCTCGGTAAGCTCGGTAGCTAGTTCCATAGCAGCTTCGAGTGTTGCAGGCGAAGTGCTTAGAACTGAGTCTTGTATTTTCGAGGGGAGGCCTCGAATATAGTGTTCGACTAGGCGGTAAACTGGGGTGAAACAAGTTAGGGACCATTTGGTTCAACTCTAAAAACCGTTTGTTGTAGGAAGTATGATCTCCCTCCTTTTGCTTCAACGAGTGAAATTCATCCTCTAACTTTTTGATCTCGCTTCTTGGACAGAAGCGTCTCGTCATGATTTCCCTTAACTCCTCCCACGTTAAGGCCATTGCATCTTCGATTCCTCTCTTACCTTTTTCAGTATTCCACCAGGTAAGAGCTACTCCAAATAGTCTCCCGGTTGAGTAACGTACCTTGCGATCCTCGGGACAATCGCAATTGAGAAAGGTGTTTTCCATTTCCTCAAACCAGTGGAGGAAAGCAGTGACACCTTCGGTCCCTTCAAATTTCGGGGGATCGCAAGACTTGAAGTGTTTGTATGAGCACTTTTTGGAGGGAGGGTTGTCGACGTTCTGGTCTTCTTGCTGGGGAGGATTGATGGGATTTGCGGCGAGAGCTTGTTGGACTTGAACTACGATGTCAGGAAGCACCGCAGCCATTTGTTTTGCGATTTGGGTGGCCAAGCGCTCGTTTGACCTTCCTGACCTTCTACCCCCACGTTGCTGCCTAGCTGACATCTACCGGAACATTCATAAGAAGATTGTGAGTTTAAGGAGTCTTTTTAGGTGTCATGTGTCTTAAAAAAAATAAAAATAACATAAACATCAATAATGCAACTATATCCATAGGATGTCTTGGGTTTGCTCATGTTTGGGCCTCCAATGTCCCCCATACCTTCACCTGTATAGTCATGTGGGCCCCCATGACTATTGGCTTAGTAGGATTCACATTGGTGTTGGCGGTTTAACACTCGCATCACCCGAATGAAAACCATGAAATATGTTTGCGAGATGTATGGTCGGAGGGTGTCCAGGTGTAGACACAATGACAACTCAAAGTGGGGTTAGCTCACACGACGTTTGGTATAGCATGCTTTGGCCTAATAGGTCCTTCGTACTCTCATCGTTAGTCCCCAGGTAGGCAAACTGGTCCTTTATTTTGGATTTATACGAATGCCAAGCCTAGACAGGACGTTCCGACTACCGGTACTTGAGTACCCTTCCAGTTACTACATGCCCGTCATGAGAACTCACTTTGATGTGATTTGAAAATACAAAAATCGTTGCAAAAATCATGGAAATGATGTGGTGTGTGCTCTCATGAATATGATATGTTATGAGGATATGATTCATGATAGGCATTGTATAATAATATGTACTTATGAACATGCTTGCATAACATTGAATGTAACAATAAACATAAAGCATATAAACATCATGAATTTTGCATGTAACACACAAACAATTTAAAAATTCTAATCAACTATAGTATAGGCTCTAAGGGTCTAATAACCTATCCTATATCCCTATAGTCATGGCTCTGATACCAATCTGTCACACCCCGACCCGCAGCGGAATAAGAGTCGGGGCATAATTGGGTTATCACCAAAGCTCATGATGTTTACTAATATGTTTCATATTTATTAAATTCAAAATTACATCCTCAATATTCCAAACAAGTTCATCCAATTACAAAGAAAAGTAACTAAATAAACAATCCAAAGTCTAAACCGATTTATTCTTCTAAGCCATCCTATATGTTTCTTGCTGCAACTGGATCACCTGTATCATGTGTAAAAATGGGGGTTTTTGGGTCAACAAAAGTTGGCGAGTGAACCTTGTTAGAAAACATTTATTATTGGTTTCTTGTTATAATTAATATGGAAAAATTGTGCAATAATCATATGTGAGCAAACGTAAATAATCATACAATAACATACAATAACAAACAATAACAAACCACCTTGCATGAATATATGACATGAATGATAATGTAAATGTTGGCAACGTCACGTTCACGCTCATAGGTAATGGGGAACGGTTCCGCTCATAGGTAATGGGGAACAGACGGCCTATGATGAATGTATGTGCGATCAAGGCTCAATCAAACGGAGCCGATCGTATGTTGGCAATGCCTCGTTCACGCTCATAGGTAATGGGGAACGGCTCACGCTCATAGGTAATGGGGAGCGGCGGCCTATGATGATGTATGTACTGAAAATGATAAATTTAATCTAAACATTAACCATACAAACAGTTGATACATATTGAATACACATTTGATCATTGATATGATGGATGCACAAGTGTTTTAAATGTAATAAATAATATGACACATGATACACCCCAAAAACGTGATTAAAACGGGGAATTTGTAGAGATTCACTCACATTGGGTGCGTTCGTTTGACGATGTTGAATGCGCACGAGTTTAGAGGGTTGATCAACGAGGATTAACTAACCTAAATAATAACGAAAAGGTACGGTAAATAAGTGGATTTTATTAATAATTTTAATAGGATTTTTAGATATATTTTTGTGAGTTTAAGGTTATTTTCTAACTTTAAAAATATTATTTTTAAGTATTTTTAATTGATTTTTAAATTAAATAAATAAATAAAAATATAAAAAAATGTTGACTTTTTGGGTTGACCGTTGACCATTGACCATGACTGTTGACTGTTGACCGGTTCGGTCGTGTGTTTGTTTGCGCTGAGTGAGGTTCGAACTTGTGACCTCCCGTACGCGTGCACGCAGCTCTACCAACTGAGTTACGTGTCTAACCCGAAATATTTCTGTTTTTAATTATATTTATATACTATTTAATTTATTCAAAATTCATTTATTCTTAAAAAGGATTTTAATTCTATCGAACCGGTGTGCATAACATGTCTCGAACCCGGGACCTGTTGTTTAACGTTGCACACAGTCCACCGCTGGACTGTGTGTCTAACCTGGTTAAAACACTTGTTTATATTTCTCTTATATTCTAACTGGAAGTTTCCATATTTGGGTTTTATAAAAAGTCTGAAGTGTGTCTAACCTGGTTAAAACACTTGTTTTTATTTCTCTTATATACTAACTGGAAGTTTCCATATTTGGGTTTTATAAAAAGTCTGAATATTGTGACGAATCGGAACAAGGACAGACTCGAATCCGGTATCCCTATGATTCAAATGCACACAGTCCACCGCTGGACTGTGTGTCTAACCCGAGATATAATCCGATTTATATTAAATTTATACATAAACTAGACTTCATCTTCTCCGTTAAACAACACAGACAACGATTATTCTACTGATCTTGTTCAATTCAATTAACGGACATATGACTGATTAAAATGAAATGGATAAAGAAGGTTTTGGAAGTGAATGTACCGGAAATATGATCTTTCTCAGAACTCCGGCGAAGTCGTCGGCTATGTTTTATGAACTCCGTCTGAACGGGCCAATTAATAGTTTTGATTAACCAATTGTGAAATTGAATTACTAAACAAGAGTTATCAGAGAGTTTAGATGATTATACCGATTCACAGCGCGATTTAGGAATTTTCAGAAATCTTCCGGCGAGTGCTGATTATCCGATATCGTCGCCTGGGACTGATTCTGGTTGAAGGGTTTGAGTTAGTAAAAGTCTAGCAATAGATAGAAGATGAAAGAGTTGAGAAATTTACCGTTTTGATGAATGACACGGTTTTTCGGCGAAAGTCCGGCGATTTCAGAAAACGTTTCCGACGAACTGAAAATAGGGCGAAAGTGAAATTGGAGGTTCTGTGAGTGTTTTTGAGTCGCGAGATGATGATATTGTTGGTGAAAATCAGTAAGTAAATGATTTCGGTTATTAAACCCGAAAATCATATGAATTCAAGTTCAATAAAGGCTGAATTGATTAAGAACGTCGGTCGTAATGATTTCATCGGTTATTATCAGTGATATCGATCACTCAATCGTCTGGAACGTTGAAAGCCGATATCGGTTTTAGTTTTGGCGCAAATAGGTGATTTCACAGGTGAACTTATGTTTTATTTGTTTCCTAGATTACACAAAGACATCAAGTGACGGAGTGGTTAATTGTTTGGTGATTAAGTCTTCCGGCTGACCCGGGTTCGAAACCCGGCAGCCCCTTTTTATTTTTAATTGCTTTATTTTTATTTTCTAACAATTTTAATTTCCATATTCTAAAATGTTTATTAGTTATGTATTGTTTAAAATTAAAATAAGCATTAAATGAGCAACAAAATTTTGAAACTGATTATTCGATTAATAAACGAAGCGGGTTTGGAAAACCCGTTTTTCGACGGATGTTACAGTTATCCTCCTACCTCCATTCTCGACTTATATGACAATCTATGATAATCTTGATGGACTTAGCTTAGAATTATTATATAATCTATACGATATATATACACATAACTGAATCCTTCATGATAATCAACATGGTTACTTTTCATGGTAACATGTTATATTATCTAAGTCTTGAACCTCTCGTTAACGATTCTAATGGGTATCTTGACCCATGAAATCACATCAACCTATACGGGACTTATAGTGTCAAGAACGAGGGTTTAAGTCTATATAATTACTTTCTCATATACATACTTTTGTATACTTTAATTCCAAATCCTTCGTTAACCTCCGAATACTCACACACCTTTGTTTACCCCATGTAGGGTAACCTCGTTGTTCCATCCTCCAAATTATCCAACTCTTCACGGGAATAACAAAGGAAGCTTTGCAAAACCGTGAGTATACTCAACCCCGTTTTACTTCTACACATTTGGGTGTAATACATGTACTTCATGCAAAATCACACAAACATGCTTATACATAAATCACAAAACAATCATTATACATGTTGTTTGTGCTAAAATTGAAATCACACATGCTTTACTTAGTGATTAACTTCGATCAAGCCTCCCTTAACATGTATAGCGCTGTAGGAGTAACGCACCGCCCATAAACTTGAGGTCATGTTAAGTTAAACACATGTGGTCTTTTCATTGCTATGAATAGATTACGCTAGCGGGAAACTTTGGGTTGACTTGTATAATTGCATGATAGTTTAATTTATGTTGGCTCGAGATTAGACATTTATGCATGAAGATTTGTTTAAAACGTTTATACGATGCTACTATTCAAACTTGTATGCTCGCCAATGCCTTGTCTGTTGAACTATACTTTAACATGTATTACAAGTTGATTGTTGATGATGATGACGTTGGAAACGAGTAGGATGACTTAGATACTAATCTAAATTTTGTATTAGAAATGTTTTTGTACTTGTATGTCGTTTCAAACATGTAGTATTTGATTTCAAACCATTGTACTTGATCATTATCCATGAAATGAAATTTTGTTATTTAAATACCTGTCACTTATTAGCGTTATGAAGTCTCGACCAATCTCGTTCGTCCCACACCAATGTTTAAGGTGTAACATTTGCAAACATCTGAGGAATCTTTTCTGTTAGGAATGTTAGATGTCACTATCAGAGTGACGTCAGCTGATCTCACAACAGAGCTTTCGTACTTGTATAAATAGATCACACCTGTTAGTGATCTATTCATCACACACCATCACATTTTCTCCTGTACGAACTGATTTGTTAGTGTGATCAGCTGAAGGGGAGTTTGTAGAGCCAATCGAGTTGTAAAACTTTTGAATCATTAATATGCATTGAAAACAATTCATTAATGATAACTCTTAGTTTGTGAATATTATTGTGATAATCAATATTTGTTTGCAACCAAAAAATTCCGTTTTTAACATATTTACTATAATATATCTTTTGGAAATTTGCTTTCTAGTTTTCTTTGAATACAAACAGGCCTGATTTTGAGCATGAGTGAGGTGGGCGACGGCTCAAACCCCAAACTCTTTGTATGCTCAATATTTTTAATTTTTTTAAATATATTCTATGTATATTTTAGTGTGGAACAGGATAATAAGTTAAAGATAGATGAGTTTGCTAGTGGCTTACATTTCAAGATGGAGAATTTGTCATACTTTTGTCATTTAATTTTTATATAACAATGCCTTTAAGGAATAAATTTTCCGTACATTTAAAAATTTTTGTTTTGTTTTTTTTTGTTTTAATATCTGAGTTAATTTTGTCATATATTTTGTCTAAATTGACATATCATATATGTTTATATTATATAAAATCTAACCGTTAACGATTTAATGTTACTTTAAGTATTGATGTTTGATTATTGATTTAATATTACTTTAAGTATTAATGTTTGATTATTGAAAGTTGTAACTTAATTTTCCTAGAGGCCGAAATTTTTTACTCGCCTTATAAACAAAACGTTTGAAGAATTCTTAAGGAAGACCCTTCAAACAAATATATATACTTATTAGCATCCTACTTAGTAAGGTAGGAAGATGGTGATGAGAGAATAAGTGGTCTCTATCTCAAAAGATATGGAGATCGCCCAATGCATTGGGACTTCTGTTTGATTACAAATAAAAATTATTTCATATTGATAAAAGTAAATTTTGTTTTGAATGATTTTTCATCTGATTTTAAGCAAATTTTTATGATTATACAAAATCTTGTGACCAGTGGGACTTAGGATTTTTTTTTTCAATGGGGCCTCATTTTTCTGTGTTAACATATTTCACAACCAAACGTTACAATTTTTGGGCCATTCGTCATTCGGGGCGGGGCAGGCGAGAAACATAATAAAATAGAATATCAAATTAAATTATATGATCATTACTTGTTAGAAAACAAATAATAAAAATGTGATGTCATACGAAATGAAAAAAGATTACAAATATTCAAAGTTGTTCCCTAGGAAAATCAAACAAATACAACGACCAACCTTAAAATCTCTTGAACACACTGCACAAAGTAATTCTGTGGTTATCTCACTAAAATGTTTGGCCACGCTCTTGTATTTGCATATCTAACATTGTGTTAAAATTTTCAACATCATAATAACGACGACATGTAATATTAGTCTTTTTCTTCTTCTATATTTAAGTTATCGTATTCATCTTCCATGTCCAAAATTTCAATCTTTTTTTTTTCACAAAATGATACCACATCTTTTATAACTAAGTAAATAAATTAGGATTACCACTTTCCAAGATGTAAATCTTCACAAAGTATAAATTAAACAAGGATTAAATAGTATTACTATATATGTGGGTTCCTAACGGGAAATTTAGAAGTCGAACCCGTGACTCGCTTGATAGAAAACAAGGGATTTCCCACTGCAATAGCTTCACGTTTAATATGATGGGGTCTAACTAATTATTTTTATGAAGTTCTTTAAAAACTTAACATACTGATTCTATTAAATTTTTAAAAAGCATTGATTGGAGTTCAGGGACCCTGACCCACACCATGTGAGTCGGCCCCTACTTGTAACACAGAGTATTATTTTTAGCTAGCGAGCTATTCATTTCTTCACCTTTTAACATAGTTTTATATAATCATCAAATGACATGTTAAATAATAGGATTTTAACTTGTTTCTTACTACAAATCATTTTCACAACATATAAAGCCCCTTATTTTTTCTAACGAACAGGTTATATTGGTTACTTAAGAAACCGAATTTCATATTAAAAGTGATATATATGTGTTTTTGTAGTAGTGAATAAAGATACACTAGATGGTAAACTTAAAGTATAAGTATAATTATTTTTCTAAAGAACATAGATAACTGATAACTCTATGTAAATAATAATTGAGTTGAGTTTAATTATAGATGGGAATGTTCTGGAAAACTTGTTAGGAAAGAAAGCATCATTAAAATATGAGATATGATTAAAAAGGAAATTCCGAGGAATAATTTGTATAAAACATGAAACCACTTCATAAGGCTCTTACTTGTCGGCTGGGGTACCCCCTTGCCATTTTTTCTTATTTTTTAATTTCATGATGTAAAATAATGCATCGCTTCACCTAATTTATTATATATTTTTTTAACTTTAACTATCGTCAAACACAAAATACATTTAAATAGATAACCGTGATAATCATATAAACGTACATATATAATGCTAACTAGATATAAGACAACAAAAATGTCTCAAAGTGTTATTAACGTTTTCATTTAAATTATTGTCATGTTTAATTACAGACACTTGCCAATGTGGAGTAGTCCATTTGGTAGAAACATATGCCTTTTATGGGAGATATAGAGCAAGCGTTGCCATTAAAAATACTATAAAAAAATTACAGACACTTATCATTGTTAGAGGAGCCATAATGTGGAGCTCATGGGTGTCACATACGATTATGTGATAGTGATGAATGGGATTAGCAACCGATGACCTATTTTAGGGCTCATTATTCCTAGTTTGCGACAAATTTACTCATACCTTGCAAGCGATGACCTATTTTAGGGTTCATCATTCCTAGTTTGCGACAAATTTGCTTTGACCTAGCAATCGATGACCTATATATAAGTATGTGTGTTATTATAGCAAAACTAAAAAATATATAACAAACAATCTTTGTAAAGTTTACGAAATTTGATTATTAAACTTATTCGTATTCTATTATATGTAATATATATACTATTAAATAAATTTATTAACTTGTTAATTATATTTCTTTATACGATATTAAAAACTAAATGGTGTGTTGTAATTTTTAACTATGTTGTGAAAAAAAAATTAAAAGTTTTTTTTTGAAAGGCAAACAAATTTATATATAAATATAAAGAGCAAGCTAGCGACTGGAATATCCGATAGTTGTTAAGTGATGGAAAAGATAAGAATGAAGATGTTCATGTTACACTTAATGAAGGTGTGTATATTTTTATGGGGATGTGATTCTAGGTAGGATTCTGTCAAGTAGAGTGATAACAAGATATGAAATGAGTATTGGTAACTTAGGTCTGCTTAACCCTAATTTCCGATTTACAGAATTAAATTCTTTTTGCTCGTCTATTGTAAAATATGTGGTTAACAGTTGCCCTTTAGAATGCTCACCTTAAACACCAAATTCAAATACCAACTGCTCGCCAACACTCCTAACATTATTAGTTTTAAGTTCCTTACAACTTGGCCTGCTAATGACTATATAGTTTAAAATTGTATAATATACTAAGAAATTTGCTTTTAATACTTCAAATTGTATAATATACTATGAAATTTGCTTGTAATACGAGTAAGTGATTCTCGTAATCAGATGAGTATTGTCTAATATCACCTCTATGTATATGTTTAGAATATAATGGATTTTGGGTAGCTACGTGAATTTAATTTCCAAACATAATTTTTTTGCTTATGAGATTTGGGCAAACAAATTTTATAGTTTTTATTGAATATGAAACCAGTTATTTGAGTCAATGAATTTCTTTCAATTGAAATAACGAAAAAAGGTTAATGTAAAATCAAATCAAATCAAATCAAAAGTTAAAGTAATATATTATTCAGAAAACTATACTCGTCAAAATATAAAAGTGAGTTGAAACTTGAAAGGCTTTAATGAGTAATATAACCATATGCGCTCACATACAATTTCTTGTTACCTTTTTGACCATTTAATTCCTTTTTTCTACATATCATTAACTTATTACTTTTACAAAATACATACTTATCTAACAATCTGTGATCTAAAACTTAAAAATTTATAAATCTAAACCAGATACGTAACAAATATACACAGATACAGCAGATAACTAAAATATCTTATTAAACAAAATTTAGTAAAAACTTATATTGTATAATACAAAAATTTGTATAATCACCTATAACCTGTACCGTTGACCAAAAGTCAAAACCCCATTAACCCCTTTTTCTACCGGAATCATCACGGGCCGGAGATAAATACACCTGACTCTGCACCACCTGTTTCCCAATCTTAAACCCCGGAACCACCACAAACTCCACGCGCCACTCACCGTCATCACGCGCCACCACACTTTCCATATACACGTCGGAAAACCGACACCCTTTCCTCACACGAAACACACTCACCTCCTCATCAAACGACAAAAACAAACACCGCAAAAGCCACACGCGCCGCGCCATTTCCGCAAACGCGCTGAAGAATTCAGTCGCCGGAAACTGCCACGAGTTCAACGTTTTCCGTTGACTCAAGTTGCCGAACAGCGAATACTCCATTTTCGGATGCACCACGCGCATGTACTTGGCGCGTGCGAACTTCGCGAAGGGTGATCTAGGGTTTTGTTCTAATATATGCATAGTTGATAGTGATTTTAGCTTCTTGAACTCATTGAACATATTGAAATGAACGGCTTCTTCGTCGTCGGAAGCGTTGAATCCTTCGAAAATCTCCCGAGTTACATATGATTCGAAAGCGAAGCATTTGTAGCTCGGTTTTGGGAACAACGCATCCGCATCTATTGATCTTACAGCCGCATTAATATCCCACCTTGCAACTTGCATGTCATGTAACAAGAGCTTCACGAAGTCTTGTACAGATGCTAAAGCATAGTACAAGACTTCTGTGAAGTTTGTTACGGTTAGATCTGATAGATCTGTACCGTCCAAGAGTGGGAAACAACGCTCTGACTCGAGCGTTGTTTCCATCACTCTGTTTGATGAATTCACTACAGATAATTTTATCTGAAGCGAATTGATCTTTTCGTTCATTGTTTTGACTTGCTTTTCCATTTTGCTTATTGTGACTTGGTACATTGTTATGAGACTCTGTTGCTCTTGGATTTCCGAGAGCAACAGAGTCACGTGAGGCGGAGAAGCATCTATCTGCTTTTTCATGAAACTCCGCTTTAACTCGGAGATTTCTTTCAATTCATCCACCACAGCTTGATCTGCATGCTTTACGCCTTCGCCGTCGTATGGAAACTGCGCCGCCTGTAGCTCGGCGTACGCAGCTTTCAACGACGAAACGGAGGCGAAAAGCTTGGCGATAAACGCCGCCATAGCCGCTCTGTTTTTCGTCTCGGCGTCATCCGCCAAGTGTTTGATGAAATGCTTGTCGGAGTGTTTTGGACGGTTTAAACAGAAGCCATTGTTTGAGAGGGGTTTTGTTGGTTTTCTGAAGGTGATGACTCTCTGAAAGCCTTTGGAGAGTTTACTACGGGGTTGCGGTGGGGCGGAGGTGGTTGATGCCATCGGTGGATGCCGGAGATTATGGTGGGTATTGGTTGATTAAAGGGCGGGAAAAGTGAGGACAGAGACGCACTAGAAAAAAGTGGTTGCATTAATAAGTATAAAGAGATCAGGGTGTCCACTGTGTACACCCCACAAGAATGGATTCATGTAACGACTTTTTTATGAGTTGTTCAAACTCAGTATCTTCAAAAGAAATAAAGTGTTCATTATATATATTTTTTAGTGAAGGACATGTAGCGTAAAAATATCAAGTTGTATATATCAAAGTAACTTACTTATTGATGATAAAATTACTTAATATTTTATATTCATATTTTAAAATTTATTCGAATTTACTTTTAAAACAACTATCTCACACAATTCATAAAATCTATACGACTAAATATGTCCTAATTAATATTTGTAACCATTACGATATAAGTGTATAACAACATTTTAATGACAAAACTCTTGGAAACCTAATGTAACAAACTTATTTTTTTAGGAAAAAATTAAGGCTTGTAATATAACACGATTTCAAGCATTTTGAGTCAATAAAACCTAAAAAAAGCATCGAGCATTTTTTTTGTTTATACTTAACCTGCTTTTATATATGTATATGTGATTGATTTTTTGTTACCGATCGTATGATAAGTCTTTTAACATAGAAATTATATTTAGGGATATGTAAAGACTCAATCTATTCACACACCCCTGCTGTCTATTTAGACACTCTTGAGCCCTAACCAGGTCGTCTAGGTCTAGACGCCCCGTATAGCACTGATTTTGAGGAGTCAGCAAGTACCTGGCAGGGCCCATAGATTTTAGTGTTTAGAGAGCCGTCTGGACCTAGACGACCCGTCTAGAATGTTGGGTTTTTTTAGTTGGAAAAGGGCTGTTTTAGTCACTATTTGGTGTTTTATACGGGTCATCTGGATCTAGACGACCCGTCTAGGATGTTGTGTTTTGTTTTCTTATTTTAATATCAATAACATTAATATTAAAAAGAGAAAATAAAAGAAAATAAAAATATATGCCGCATATAGGGCTAGACTGGGCGTCTAGAGTGGTCCAAAAGACCATTTAACCCCTGTTTTGCCCCCAAGTCTAGCCCTAACTCAGGGGTATAATAGTCTTTTAAACAACCCTAGACGCTCAGTCTAGCCCTGTACGCGGCGTATATATTTTTTGTTTTCTTATTTTAATATCAATAACATTAATATTAAAAAGAGAAAACAAAAAAAATAAAAATATACGCCGCACATAGGGCTAGACTGTGCGTCTAGAGTGGTCCAAAAGAACATTTTACCCGTGTTTTGCCCCCAGTCTAGCCCTAACTCAGGGTATAATAGTATTTTAAACAACCTTAGACGCCCAGTTTAGCCCTGTACGTGGCGTATATTTTTATTTTTTTTTGTTTTCTTATTTTAATATCAATAACATTAATACATTGATATTAAAAGGAGAAAAAAATAAAAATAAAAATATACGCCGCGTACAGAGCTAGACAGGGCGTCTAGGGTTGTTTAAAATATTATTATACCCCTGAATTAGGGCTACACTGAGGGCAAAACATGGGTAAAATGGTCTTTTGGACCACTCTAGACGCCCAGTCTAGCCCTATGTGCGGCGTATATTTTTATACGATGCCTATACGAGACTTAGGGTACACTACTATATGATGCCTATCGCATCATATCATATCGTCTAGTGTAGTATAAATCTCGTATAGGCATCGTATGGGCCTACGGATGTAGTACCGTATCATATAGTGTAGTATAGGTCTCGTATAGGTCCCTACAGGTCTTGTCTAGGCCTATAGGCATATACGAGTGTTGTATCATATCCTATAATATTGTATTGTATCATATCGTATCGTATAGTGTATAGTATAAGTTTCGTATAGGTCCCTTATAGGTCTTGTATATGCCTCTAGGCCTATACGGGACTTAACCACACCTATAGTCATATACGAGACCTATATTACACCTACATGCCTATAAGAGTGTTGTATCTTATCCTATAATCTCATATCCTATTGTATCGTATCGTATATTGTAGTATAAGTCTCGTATAGGCATCAGATGGACCTACGAATGTAGTATCGTATCATATAGTGTAGTATAGGTCTCGTACAGGTCCCCTATAAGTCTTGTATAGGCCTATAGGCCTATAGGCCTATACGGGTGTTGTATCATATCCTATAGTATTGTATCGTATAGTACCGTTTCGTATAGTGTATATCATAAGTCTCGTATAGGTCCCCTAAAGGTCTTGTATATGCCTCTAGGCCTATCCGGGACCTAAACCACACATATAGTCCTATACGAGACCTATACTACACCTATAGGCCGATACGAGTATTATATCTTATCCTATAGTCTCGTATCGTATTGTATAGTATCGTATCGTATAGTGTAGTATAAGTTTCGTCTAGGTATCGGATGGGCCTGCGGATTTATTATCGTATCATATAGTGTAGTATAGGTCTCATATAGGTCCCCTATAAGTCTTGTATCTATCTATAGACGTATACGAGTGTTGTATCATATCCTATAGTATCGTATTGTATTGTATCGTATAGTATAGTATAGTATCGTATCGTATAGTATAGTGTATAGTATAAGTCTCGTATAGGTCCCTATAGGTCTTGTATATGCCTCTAGGCCTATACGGGACCTAAATCACACCTATGGTGCTATACGAGGCCTATACTACACATACAACTCCTATACATGTTGTATCTTATCCTATAGTTTTGTATCGTATAGTGTAGTATAAGTCTCGTATATGCATCATATAATTAATATTAGTGTTATTATAATTAATATGATTTTTTTACAATTAATATTAGTGTTATTGATATTAATATAAGTTTTTTATATTAAACGTCTAGTGTGGTCCTAAAGACCATTCACGGGTATAATAGTCTTTTAAACAACCCCAAACGCCCAGTATAGCCCTGTACACAGCGTATATTTTTATTTTTTTGGATTTCTCTTTTTAATATATGTGTTATTGATATTAAAAAGAGAAAACAAAAAAATAAAAATATACGCCGCACATAGGGCTAGAATGGGCGTCTAGAGTGGTCCAAAAGACCGATTTACCCCTGTTTTGCCCCAGTCTAGCCCTAACTCATGGGTATAATAGTCATTTAAACACTCTAGACGTCCAGTCTAGCCCTGTATGTTGCGTATTTTTTTTAATATATGTGTTATTGACATTAAAAAGAGAAAACAAAAAAATATATACCTATATACGCCGCATATAGGGCTAGGCTGGGCGTCTAGAATGGTCCAAAAGACCATTTTAGCCCTGTTTTGCCCCTAGTCTAGCCCTAACTCAGGGGTATAATAGTCATTTAAACACCCTAGACGCCCAGTCTAGCACTGTATATGGCGTATTTTTTTAATATATGTGTTATTATAAATTAAAAATACCCTAACCTTCTAGACGCCCAGTCTAGACCTATACGGGGCGTCTAGACCCCTTAAATTTTGTGCCCGACAACCCACTTAGAGCCCTCTTGATTTCAGTGTCTAGACGCCCCGTCTATGTCTAGACGACCCGTCTAAAGGATGTCTAAATAGGCGGATGGATGTGTGAATATGTAGACCCATATGTAAAACTGTTTTTATAGTCTATTATTTATAATATATCTTAATAATTAGTTAATTATAAAAGAAATATAAATGGTAAACGTACTTTTATAATATATCTTAATATAATTAGTTAATTATAAAAGAAATATTAATGATAAACTATTTCTTACCTTTGTAATACACATTAAAAACTCTAGCTTACTTGTATGTATTTGACATATAAAAATCACAATAATGGATAAATCTAATTCTAAATGATTATATCTATCTACAATAATTCAACATTGTCGCTTTAATGATTTCGATATAAACAATTACGTGACGCTCAGTTAACTATCCTTTGCCTCGAATATTCTCTGTACACTTTTTAATGATATCATTTTCTTAATTATTTTCTTAACTAATATACGTCGGGTATAAAATTTTACAAATTAAATAGTACACGCTATAAACTATTTAATAACACATTTTCATTTTCATCATATTATAAGTTGACAAGTGATTCATCATGTTTCTTATCTTCTACTTATTTTTTATTTTTGAATGAATAATATGTAATATATTTTTATGTAATTATTTCAAATCTTAAACATAGTTATAAAACATTGTAATTTAAAAACTTCTTGTTGGCATGTAGATAAGATGTAACATCCGTCGAAAAACGGGTTTCCAAAACCCGCTTCGATTATTAATCGAATATTCAGTTATAATTTTCATTGCGTATATATTGTTCATTTTAATTTTAAACAATACATAATTAATAAACATTTTAGAATTTTAAAACTACAATTAATAAATGATAAAAATAAGTGAATAAAAAAAATAAAATGAGGCTGTCGGGTTTCGAACCCGGGTCGCCCATAAGCACAAACACACACCACACCACTCCGCCACACACTTCTTTCATGCCAAATACAGAAACAAATAACATTTAAAGTAAATCCAAAAGTCAAACCGGAAATTAGCGCGCCCAATCCGCAATCGCCGGAAAAACCGACGATTTCGCAAATCACGACCGTTTTCTTTGACTGAAACGCGTGAACTAATTTCGACATCGGTTATAACCGATGTCTAACCCCCAATTCCATTCGTAACCGTCGGAAAAGTTTTGACCGCGAACCAAGACCATAATTCGGACCCAATACATCCTGTTCATCCTTATAAATACCCACTCAAACCTCTGGTGACCTTTTCGCTCAAAATCGCACAATTTCTCGAAGCTTTAGCACGTCGCCGGAAATTCCAATTTCGCCGGAATCACTGAACGGAAAACCGTGATTTTCTTCAGACGGTACAATCATCTAAATTTCTCTGCTATCTTTCGATTTATAATCTAATTGCTCAATCTAGTAATCAAAACTGTTAAACAGTTTCCCTCAGCCGGAATCTGCATATCGGAGACGACGAGACTTTGCCGGAAAACCTGAAGCAAACTCGCCATTCTGGTATACCCTGTCATTTCATTTCGCTCTTCAATTCAATCAAATATCAGTAAGATCGATTAAACAGAACAGTCGGAATTCACTGTTCTGAAATGTTAAACGAAGAAGACAAAGTCAGACAATGTGTATAAGTTTAATTAAAACTGAATATTTCACCGGGTAAGACACACAGTCCAGCGGTGGACTGTGTGCAACATAATACGCACGTCCCGAGTTCGAATCGCACATGTTACCGACTTTCAGAAATAAAACCAATCCTTTTTAAACCTATTCAGATCACCTTTCAACATGTATATAAATATAATATAATTCAGTAATTAAACAGGTTAGCACACATCCCAACTGGTTGGGCTGTGCGTGCTCGAACCGAACGTCTCGAGTTCGACTCCGGGTCACTGAAGTCGGTTCGGCCATTTTAAATCATTTTTGAAATAAATTAAAAAAGATAAAAGTTAATCAGTATATATATATAAATTAAAACAGAGAATATTTCGGGTTAGATACGTAGCTCAGTTGGTAGAGCTGCGTGCACGTAAACGAGAGGTCCTGAGTTCGAACCTCACCCAGCGCATAATTAACACAATCCGACCGGTCAACGGTCAAAAAGTCAAAAAAAAAATTATTTATTTTTATTAATTTATTTAATCAGAAAATCATTTAAAATACTTAAAAATAAGATTTTAAAGTTAGAAAACCTCCTTAAACTCACAAAAATAAATCTAAAAATCACATTAAGAGTATAAATTAAAAGTACTAATTTACCGAATCATTTCGTTATTATTTTAGGTTAGTTTTCCCCGTCGATCAAATCCTAAAATTCGTGCGCATCCAACATCATCAAAGAACGCACCCAATGTGAGTGAATCTCTATCAATTCCCTGTTTTAATCATGTTATGGGGTGTATCATGTGTCGATTAATCCCTTATTATATTTAAACACTTGTGCATCCATCATATCCGTGATCAAATGTGTATCAAATATGTATCAGTTGTTGTGTGAATTATGTTTAGATTGAAGTTATCATTTTCAGTGCATGCATTTCATTAGGCCCATCAGCTCCCCGTGGGATACGGGTTGAGTATCAGGTGCCTCATTCGATCGGCTCCGTTTGATTGAGCCTTGATCTCACATACATCATCATTCATGTCACTCGATCAGCTCCGTTTGATTGAGCCTTGATCTCATATACATCATCATTCATGTCATTTACTCATCCAATGTGGTTTGTGTTTTGTTATGTATATATATGTTTGTTCACATGTGATTATTGCACAAATTTTCAATATTAAATAAAACAAGAAATCAATAACAACGTTTTATCAAGGTTCACTCGCCAACTTTTGTTGACCCAAAATATCCCCCGTTTTACACATGATACAGGTGATCCAGTTGAGGCAAGAAACACATAGGAAGGCCTAGAAGAGTAAATCAGTTTAAGCTTGGGATTGTTTTACTTAGTTTCATTTCCTTGTAATTGTATGGATTTGATTTGAATATTTAAGTTGTAATTTGAATTTAATAAATATGAAACATTTTAGTAAACATCATGAGCTTTGGTGATAACCCAATTATGCCCCGACTCTTATTCCGCTGCGGGTCGGGGTGTGATAGATTGGTATCAGAGCCTTGACTATAGGGATATAGGATAGGTTATTAGACCCTTAGAGCCTATACTATAGTTGATTAAAATTTTAAATTGTTTATACGTTACATGCAAAATTCATGATGTTTATTTGCTTTATGTTTATTGTTACATTCAATGTTATGCAAGCATGTTCATAAGTACATATTATTATACAATGCTAATCATGAATCATATCCTCATAACATATCATATCCATGAGAGCACCCACATCACAATTCCTATGATTTTTGCAACGATTTTTGTATTTTTCAAATCTCATCAAAGTGAGTTCTCATGGCGGGCATGTAGTAACTGGAAGGGTACGAGTACCGGTAGTCGGAACGTCCTGTCTAGGCTTGGCATTCGTATAAATCCAAAATAAAGGACCAGTTTGCCTACCTGGGGACTAACGATGAGAGTACGAAGGACCTATTAGGCCAAAGCATGCTATATCAAACGTCGTGTGAGCTAACCCCACTTTGAGTTGTCATTGTGTCTACACCTGGACACCCTCCTACCATACATCTCGCAATCATATTTCATGGTTTTCATTCAGGTGATGCGAGTGTTAAACCGCCAACACCAATGTGAATCCTACTAAGCCAATAGTCATGGGTGCCCACATGACTATACAGGCGATGGTATGGGGGACATTGGAGGCCCAAACATGAGCAAACCCAAGACATCCTATGGATGTAGTTGCATTATTGATAGTTATGTTATTTTTATTCTTTTAACGACACATGACACCTAAAAACTTCTTAAACTCACAATCTTCCTATGTATGTTCCTGTAGATGTCGGCTAGGCAACTACGTGGAGGTAGAAAGTCAGGAAGATCCAATGAACGCTTGGCCACTCAAATTGCTAAACAAGTGGCCGCGGTACTTCCTGACATCGTGATTCAAGTTCAACAAGCTCTCACCGCAAATCCTATCAACCATCCCAATCAAGAAGACCAGAGCGTCGCCAACCCTCACTCCAAAAAGTGCTCCTACAAACACTTCAAATCTTGCGATCCCCCAAAGTATGAAGGGACCGAAGGTGTTACTGCCCTCCTCCACTGGTTTGAAGAAATGGAAAACACCTTCCTCAATTGCGATTGTCCCGAGGATCGCAAGGTACGTTATGCATTAGGGAGACTGTTTGGAGTAGCCCTTACCTGGTGGAACACAGAAAAGGGTAAGCGAGGAGTCGAGGATGCCATGGCCTTATCATGGGAAGAGTTAAGGGAACTCATGACAAGGCGCTTCTGTCCAAGAAGCGAAATCAAAAAGTTGGAAGATGAATTCCACTCGTTGAAACAAAAGGAAGGAGATCACACTTCCTACAACAAAAGATTTCTCGAACTGAACCAAATGATCCCAAATCTGTTCACCCCCATGTACCGCTTGGTTGAACACTACATTCGAGGCATCCCCTCGAAAATTCAAGACTCGGTTCTAAGCACTTCGCCCGCAACACTTGAAGCCGCAATGGAACTAGCTACCGAACTTACCGAGAATCGCATCCGAAACGGCAAATTCAAGGATGAGAAAAAGAAAACCCTCATTGAGGCCCAAACTCCAAACCATTCCATCTCCTCTTCAAAGTTTGCTGGTAAGAGGAAACGAAACAGCAGAAATTTTGCAGTCACACATACAAACCCTCCTATCACTGCCGCACCAATTACCCAAATTGCTCCCTCAGCTGCACCATTTAAAAAGCCATACACCGGCCCATACCCAAAATGCAACCGTTGTCAATACCATCACCTCCCAGAAACTCCTTGCCAACATTGCACCAGCTGTGGCCGTGCGGGTCACACCATCCAAACTTGTCGCACAGTTCAGCGAATGAACCGCAATCAACCCTCAACCCAAACCCACCATCAGATAGTGGGTCAAGCCCAACAACCCTTACTTCTACCACCCACGCAACACATAGCTCAACCTTACTACCAACCCAACTACCCCATGATGCAACCTATGCGAGCTTGTTACAACTGTGGAGACCCAAACCACTTCAGGAACACATGTCCCCGCCTGGTGAACATAATCCAGCGAATCCGGTAAACCAAGCTAACCAAGCTCCTCCACCTTCGATAGGAAGAGCTTTCAACATCAATGCCAACCAAGCTAGGGCTGACAACAACGTGGTTAATGTCACACCCCGACCCGCAGCGGAAAAGGTGATCGGGGCATGATTGGGTTTTCATCAAAGCTCATGACATTTATTATAACGTTTCATATTTATTATTACAATTTAAAGGGAATCATACAATCATAATTACAACATGTACTACACAGCTTTCTAGACTTCATTATTTTCTTCTAAGGCATTTCCTATGTTTTCCTTGCTTCATCCTGTTCACCTGTATCATGTGTAAAAATGGTTTTTGGATCAACAAAAAGTTGGCGAGTGAATCCTATGAAAAACATTTGAACAAGTTTATTGAATTGATTATAAAATAAAGTGCATAACCACATATGAGTAAATATAGATGTAAACTTATTCACAAAACACTTAATATTAAATAAGGCACACACATACAATAATAGATTGTTTTGAGGCACGCGTTGTTCAACTCGTCTCCCACGAGGAACTGATGGGCCTAATGAATGAGTTTTGAGGCACGCGTTGTTCTACGAACTGATGGGCCTAATGAATGAGTTTTAAGGCACGCGTTGTTCAACTCGTCTCCCACGAGGAACTGATGGGCCTAACAAATAATTTGCATACAACTTGACATTATGTAATACATAACTACAAACAATATTTACATTCTAAGTTTAAATCATAATATGGTATGGCACGAGTTTGAATAAACGAATTAGTTTAAGTGACACATGATACACCCCAAAACGTGTAATTAAAAAGGGGAGTTGTAAGATTCACTCACAGTGGTTGCGTTTCTTGGATTGATGATGAGTGCGCACGAAGTTGGATTTAACCACGAGTGAAACTAACCTAGATAATAACATAATGGTTCGGTAAATAAGCGGATTTTATTAATCAATTTTAGTAGGATTAGTGGATATATTTTTGTGAGTTTAAGGCTATTTTCTAACTTTAAAAATGTTATTTTTTAAGTATTTTTAATTGATTTTTTATTTAAATAAATAAATAAAAATAATAAAAAAAATGTTGATTTTTGACCATTGACCGTTGACTTGTTGACCGTTGACCGTTGACTTGTTGACCAGTTCGGTCTGTTATATTGCGCTGGGTGAGACTCGAACCCGTGACCTCCGGTACACGTGCACGCAGCTCTACCAACTGAGCTACGTGTCTAACCCGAAATATTTCTGTTTTTAATTATATTTATATACTAATTAAATTAATCCGAAAATCATTTATTTTAAAAAGGATTTAATGTATCGACTCGGTGCTCTCCACAGGTCTCGAACCCGGACCTGTAGTTTAGTTTGGCACACAGTCCACCGCTGGACTGTGTGTCTAACTTGGTAAATAATCTGGTTTTTATTATACTTAACATCTTACTGTTGTGGATCCGGTTCAGTTTAAAAAAAAAAGACATTTTATTACAGCGAACGTGTGTGTGTCAAGGATCGAACTCGGGACGTATGCGTGTTTATTTGCACACAGTCCACCGCTGGACTGTGTGTCTAACCCGTTTATAAAACCGATTTTAATTTATCTTATCTCATACACAACTTCGTCTTCTTCGTCCAAAACACAGACAACGGTTAACTAACAGTTATTTGTTAAATTAATCTAACGAATTTATAAACAATTGCAATGTATTGAACGGAAAAGGGTTTCGGGAAAAGATTGTACCGAACTGATCGTCTTCTTCAGAAATCCGGCAACGATTCGCCGGTTCTGTTTTTGGTGACCTTCGGCTGTTAGAATCAATTAACAGTTTGGAGGGATTAGATGTGTAATTGAACTACTGAGTAACGATTATCAGTAGGTTTGAATGATCATACCGGTTAACAGCGAGTTTCCAAAACTTTCAGAAGTTTTCCGGCGATAACAGAAAATCCGGCCACGTCGTCTGGAATAGATTCTGGGTGAGGAATTGATGTTAGTAATAGTCTAACAATGGATTAAAACAGAAAACGTCGTGGTATTTACCGTGTAGATGAGATCTCAGTTTTCCGGCGACTTGCATAGATTTTCCGGCGAGTGAAATTACGTCGAGAACTGGTGTGATTGTGAGCAAAAAGGTTAACAGAGGCTAGAGGGTGTATTTATAGGGAAGAACATCGACGAATTGGGTCCGATTACCGTCTTGATTCGTCGGTCACTAATTTTTCCGGCGGTTATGACTGATGTCGCGGACTGGACATCGGTTATAACCGATGTAATAGTTATTATGCACGTTAAGACACAAGAAACCGACAGTGAAAGGCGAATCGTCGGGATTTCCGACGACTGCGAGTTGAGCGCGTCAGTTGACTGATTTGAAATCGAGATTGTGATTTTTGAATTAATTGTTTTGATATGCTACTAAAGAACACAAGTGGCGGAGTGGTTTGGTGAATGAGAGTTAAGACTTTGGCTGACCCGGCTGACCCGGGTTCGAATCCCGGCTTCAGCATTTCATTTTTAATTCACTATTTTTAATACATTTTCAAATATAAATTTTATATTCTAATATACTTATTAATTATGTATCGTTTAAAATTAATTTGAGCATTAAATATGCAACGAAATTTTTAACTGGTTGTTCGGTTAATAAACGAAGCGGGTTTGGTAAATCCGGTTTTTGACTGATGTTACAGTTAACGGTACGTTTCTCATCAATGGTAGTTATGCATCCATGTTATTCGATACTTGCGCGGATAAGAGTTTTGTGTCTTTAGAATTTGAACATATCCTCAACCAAACTCGTGATAATCTCATGGAATCTCTAACGGTGGAAGTAGCTGACGGAAAGCCCGTTTCATTAAATTCTATTATACGAGATTGTACCCTCACTCTAAACGATCACGATTTTCCAGTTGACCTCATTCCTATGAAGTTGGGAAGTTTCGATATTATAATCAGTATGGACTGGCTCAGCTAGCATCACGCTGAAGTAGTATGCCGCGAGAAATTCATTCGCATTCCTCTTGCAGACGGTCAGACCCTACGTATCTTTGGAGAAACCCCTTTGAAAGGACTCAAATTAATGTCCTGCCTTCAAGCCCGAAAATATCTCCGCAAGAACTATGTCGCATTCCTAACTCACGTCGTCAAGAAGAGAAACAAGGAGAAGAAACTTGAAGATATACCAGTAGTGAAAGAATTCCCACAAGTCTTTCCCGACGACATCTCAGGACTCCCTCCTGTGAGAGAAGTCGAATTCTGCATCGATCTTGTACCTGGCGCTACACCAGTCGCAAAATCTCCTTATAGGCTAGCCCCATCCGAAATGCAAGAGCTGGCCAGTCAACTACAAGAACTGACTGACAAAGGATTCATACGTCCTAGCTCCTCGCCTTGGGGTGCACCTGTTCTTTTTGTGAAGAAGAAAGATGGAACGTTTCGCATGTGTATCGACTATAGAGAACTCAACAAGTTAATGGTTAAGAATCGCTACCCACTACCTCGCATCGATGACCTCCTAGACCAACTTCAAGGTGCCACCTGCTTTTCAAAAATCGACCTTCGTTCTGGTTATCATCAACTCAGAGTACATGAAGAAGACGTCCCAAAGACCGCATTCCGGACTCGTTATGGTCATTATGAATTCATGGTCATGCCATTCGGTTTAACCAACGCCCCAGCTGTCTTCATGGATCTAATGAATAGGGTATGCAAACCCTACCTCGACCGCTTTGTCATAGTCTTCTTCGACGACATCCTCATCTACTCCAAGTCTAAATCCGATCATGAACGACACCTTCGACTCATCCTTACACTCTTAAGGACTGAAAAGCTCTACGCTAAGTTCTCTAAATGCGAATTCTGGTTAAGAGAAGTACAATTCCTTGGACATGTCGTTAATGACAAGGGAATACATGTCGATCCTTCGAAAATCAAAGCAGTACAGGAATGGCAAGCGCCACGTACCCCTACCGAAGTAAGGTCATTTCTTGGTTTGGCTGGTTACTATCGCCGCTTCATTGCCAATTTCTCCCGTATTGCTGTACCGCTCACGGCTTTGACTCATAAAGGAAAACCTTTCATATGGGGACCTAAACAAGAAGAAGCCTTCCAAACCCTAAAGCAAAAGCTTTGTGACGCACCTATCCTCACACTTCCCGAAGGTTGCGATGACTTTGTAATATATTGCGACGCATCAAGGCAAGGGCTAGGCTGTGTATTAATGAAAAGAGGAAAAGTGATAGCCTATGCTTCTAGGCAACTCAAGGTTCATGAAAAGAATTACACCACCCACGACCTGGAACTTGGAGCCGTTGTGTTCGCTCTCAAGATATGGAGACATTACCTCTACGGTACCAAGTGTGAAATATATACTGACCACAAAAGTCTTCAACATATCTTCAACCAAAAGGCGTTGAATATGAGGCAACGAAGATGGGTTGAACTTCTTAACGACTACGACTGTGAAATTCGGTATCATCCTGGAAAGGCAAATGTGGTGGCTGATGCACTCAGTCGAAAAGGTTATGCGAACTCCATTCGTCTTCTATGTTCGCAAATCATAACCGACATCAAAGATCGAATCCGAGCAGCTCAACATGTTTCTGTAACAGAAAACGACGTACACGATGAGCTGTCATGTGGAGCAGAACTCAAAATCGAAACCAAGTCCGACGGTATTCTATACTATTTAAACCGCATATGGATTCCTGATCGCGATAACCTTCGTGATTTCCTTATCAATGAGGCGCACAAAACACGGTACTCTGTACACCCAGGAGCCGACAAGATGTATCAAGACCTACGATACACCTACTGGTGGCCGGGCATGAAAAAGGATATCGCTGTTTTTGTTTCCAAGTGCCTTACCTGTTCCAAAGTAAAAGCTGAACATCAAAGACCTTCAGGACTTTTAACCCAACCTGAAATATCTATGGAAGTGGGAAAATATAACCATGGACTTCATTACCGGGTTACCTCGCACCTCCAGTGGGTATGATACCATATGGGTAATCACTGATTGTCTTACAAAATCAGCTCACTTCATTCCGATTCGCGAGGACTTCAAGAACGAGAAGTTAGCTCGTATCTACATCAGCGAGATCGTAAGCCGTCATGGTGTACTTTAAGCATCATTTCAGACCGTGATGGTCGTTTCACTTCACGAACATGGCGAGACGTACAAACTGCCTTGGGTACACGATTAGATCTCAGTACCGCTTTTCATCCTCAAACTGATGGACAATCTGAACACACCATCCAAACTCTTGAAGACATGCTTCGAGCATGTGTCATAGACTTCAAAGGGAATTGTGACGCTCATCTACCATTGGTTGAATTTTCGTACAACAATAGCTACCATTCAAGTATCGGCATGGCTCCTTTCGAAGCTTTATATGGTCGTAAGTGCCGATCTCCAGTATGTTGGCACGAAATTGGGGAATCACAAATCACCGGTCCAGAGTTAATTCAAGAAACAACCAACAAGGTCATTCAAATTCGAAACAATCTTCTAGCGGCTCAAAGTCGTCAAAAGAGTTATGCAGACAAACAACGAAAGCCCTTGGAGTTTGACATTGGGGATCAAGTACTTTTAAAAGCATCACCGTGGAAGGGAGTGATTCGTTTTGGCCAGAAGGGCAAGCTAGCACCACGCTACGTAGGACCTTTCAAGATACTCGAAAGAGTAGGTCCTATAGCATAAAAGCTTGACCTACCAGAAGAGCTCAACAGAATTCATCCCACATTCCACGTATCAAACGTGAAGAAGTGCATCGCCGATGAAAACCTCCATATTCCTCTAGAAGACATTCAGATCGATGAATCTATGCACTTCATTGAAAGACCAGTAGAAATCATGGACTTCAGAGAGAAGCGTTTAAGACGGAGTCGTATTCCTATTGTCAGGGTACGTTGGGAGTCGAAACGAGGACCTGAGTTTACTTGGGAACGTGAAGACTCAATGCCCGAGAAATACCCGCATCTTTTTCCTGTTACCACTACTACTTAAATTTCGGGACGAAATTTCTAAAAGTAGGGGATACTGTAACATCCGTCGAAAAACAGGTTTCCAAAACCCGCTTCGATTATTAATCGAATATTCAGTTATAATTTTCGTTGCGTATATATTGTTCATTTTAATTTTAAACAATACATAATTAATAAACATTTTAGAATTTAAAAACTACAATTAATAAGTGATAAAAATAAGTGAATAAAAAAAATAAAATGAGGCTGCCGGGTTTCGAACCCGGGTCGCCCATAAGCACAAACACACACCACACCACTCCGCCACACACTTCTTTCATGCCAAATACAGAAACAAATAACATTTAAAGTAAATCCAAAAGTCAAACCGGAAATCAGCGCGCCCAATCCGCAGTCACCGGAAAAACCGACGATTTCGCAAATCACGACCGTTTTCTTTGACTGAAACGCGTGAACTAATTTCGACATCGGTTATAACCGATGTCTAACCCCGAATTCCAGTCGTAACCGCCGAAAAAGTTTTGACCGCGAATCAAGACCATAATTCGGACCCAGTACATCCTGTTCATCCTTATAAATACCTACTCAAACCTCTGGTGACCTTTTCGCTCAAAATCGCACAATTTCTCGAAGCTTTAGCACGTCGCCGGAAATTCCAATTTCGCCGGAATCACTGAACGGAAAACCGCGATTTTCTTCAGACGGTACAATCATCTAAATTTCTCTGCTATCTTTCGATTTATAATCTAATTGCTCAATCTAGTAATCAAAACTGTTAAACAGTTTCCCTCAGCCGGAATCTGCATATCGGAGACGACGAGACTTCGCCGGAAAACCTGAAGCAAACTCGCCGTTCTGGTATACCCTGTCATTTCATTTCACTCTTCAATTCAATCAAATATCAGTAAGATCGATTAAACAAAACAGTCGGAATTCATTGTTCTGAAATGTTAAATGAAGAAGACAAAGTCGGACAATGTGTATAAGTTTAATTAAAACTGGATATTTCACCGGGTTAGACACACAGTCCAGCGGTGGACTGTGTGCAACATAATACGCACGTTCCGAGTTCGAATCGCACATGTTACCGACTTTTAAAAATAAAACCAATCCTTTTTAAACCTATTCAGATCACCTTTCAACATGTATATAAATATAATATAATTCAGTAATTAAACAGGTTAAGCACACAGCCCAACTGGTTGGGCTGTGCGTGCTCGAACCGAACGTCTCGAGTTCGACTCCGGGTCACTGAAGTCGGTTCGGCCATTTTAAATCATTTTTTAAATAAATTAAAAAACATAAAAGTTAATCAGTATATACATATAATTAAAACAGAGAATATTTCGGGTTAGACACGTAGCTCAGTTGGTAGAGCTGCGTGCACGTAAACGAGAGGTCCCGAGTTCGGACCTCACCCAGCGCATAATTAACACAATCCGACCGGTCAACGGTCAACGGTCAACGGTCAAAAAGTCAAAAAAAATTATTTATTTTTATTAATTTATTTAATCAGAAAATCATTTAAAATACTTAAAAATAAGATTTCAAAGTTAGAAAACCTCCTTAAACTCACAAAAATAAATCTAAAAATCACATTAAGAGTATAAATTAAAAGTACTAATTTACCGAATCATTTCGTTATTATTTTAGGTTAGTTTTCCTCGTCGATCAAATCCTAAAATTCGTGCGCATCCAACATCATCAAAGAACACACCCAATGTGAGTGAATCTCTATCAATTCCCCGTTTTAATCATGTTTTGGGGTGTATCATGTGTTGTTTAATCCCTTATTATATTTAAACACTTGTGCATCCCTCATATCCGTGATCAAATGTGTATCAAATATGTATCAGTTGTTGTGTGAATTATGTTTAGATTGAAGTTATCATTTTCAGTGCATGCATTTCATTAGGCCCATCAGCTCCCCGTGGGATACGGGTTGAGTATCAGGTGCCTCATTCGATCGGCTCTGTTTGATTGAGCCTTAATCTCACATACATCATCATTCATGTCACTCGATCGGCTCCGTTTGATTGAGCCTTGATCTCATATACATCATCATTCATGTCATTTACTCATCCAATGTGGTTTGTGTTTTGTTATGTATATATATGTTTGTTTACATGTGATTATTGCACAAATTTTCAATATTAAATAAAACAAGAAATCAATAACAACGTTTTATCAAGGTTCACTCGCCAACTTTTGTTGACCCAAAATATCCCCCATTTTACACATGATACAGGTGATCCAGTTGAGGCAAGAAACACATAGGAAGGCCAAGAAAAGTAAATCAGTTTAAGCTTGGGATTGTTTTACTTAGTTTCATTTCCTTGCAATTGTATGGATTTGATTTGAATATTTAAGTTGTAATTTGAATTTAATAAATATGAAACATTTTAGTAAACATCATGAGCTTTGGTGATAATCCAATTATTTCCCGACTCTTATTCCGCTGCGGGTCGCGGTGTGACATAAGAAAACATTATACCGAAAAGTTACTTAAGTTTCAATTTTGCTCGCCCCTGTTTTATTCCTTTTAACGAAATGCCGTTAAAAAGAAGATACAAATCAGATCAATTATGTAAAAAGTCGTATATATTTTTTAATTTATTTTTAGTCTATTTATATGGATTTCAATGAATCATGTATTGTTTTGTCTTGTGTTTTCATCTTCTTTGGGAATGTGATAGTAATATATATATCGTTACAATCACACGAGTTACTTCTCTATGTGTATCTCTTTACTCTTTATGTATAACTTTTACATTGAACACTAAAAAAAGAATCTATAGATTTTTTATTTTATGGTTTTATTGATAATTATCTCATATGTAACATACATTATGCTGCCTCAAACAAGTTAACTAAAGTTGGGGCAACTCCTACTAGCAGGGCGGAACCATATTGATACTTACGGGTTCGTCTGAACCCACTCGGTTTCAAAGTACTAGTGTTAATGTTAATAGAAAAAATCCTAGTGAACCCATAAAATAAATTCGAGATGAACCCATTAATGAATTCGAGGGATGGCTAGGTGGTTGAGGCGCATTCTGTGTAGATGTAGGTCTCCGGATCCATTCCCGTCTTTTGCAGTTTTTTATCGGTTTTTTTAAATCTAAAATCAATCTAGGGTTTTATCTTTATACAAGCAGCGCCCCCAATACCCCCTTTTTCAAAACACGCACACGACACTGAAGCTTCTATTCTGTCTCTTCCCTAACCCCTTCAACACCCTACCAAAATCGCTCATTCTCAAAGCAAATTAATCCACAATTAACTTCAAGAACACTTCGATTTCACAACCAACGACTAACATTCATTCTGAATCCTTCAAACATCCAAGCTATTTCGAGTTCAGTGGTATACCTTCTTGAAAGAATGAAAGGTAAACTTACAATTCCTTAAAGTTTTGCAAGCCAAATTAATTAATGTAGGTTTATCATTAATTCATTATAAATCTGTCAAGTTAGTCAATTAGGCTAGACAGTTGTTATTTTACAAAAATGTATGTCTTGTGAAATTGTTAAATATGTAACAAAAATCTACATCTGTATGTCTAGTCATCTTTCTGGTAATAGGATTATGACATTTGACATATATTGTATGACTTGGTAATTTTAAAGTTAATATTGTTATGGAATATGGCACTGCTTCTGGATTCATCTTCTTGAAATATGGCACTAAAGTTGTCATGGAAATGAACAAATTACGTATTGGTAGTGATTTGACCTAGAAACATTGTCACATAAAAATTGCTTATAGAAACTTCTTGTCTGCTTACTGTGTTTTGATGCAACATTAAGCTTTTTAAAAAGTGTCTGGTATGACTCAAACTAGTTATCTAAATAGCATTCTTATAAGACCAATTATTCTACAATATGATAGTTCTTCTTAACGCGAAGTTCGTGCACAACAATTAGACATATAGTTTCTGACATTTGTGTGTGTGATCATAGAAGTAGCAACACATTTCCAAGATTAACCGCGTGAAACACAAACTCAATAACAATCTGTGTGATGGATAAACCTGCAATTCACAAGAACTTATAATTAACAATCTGTGTAAACTTACAATTTCTTTAGTTTCTTTCATTATTTTCAATGAATATGTGTAGTGTGTTGTTAACATGTTATGATTATATGAAAATTGTGAATTGTTAATTTGTTTTTGTTAGTTTGTTGAACTTGAATGATTATGTAAATATTATGAATTAGACAATTAGTGATGTTAATTTGTTGAAACTTGAATTGGATATTTTTTTTAATTTGTAAGAACCGTCGTATATGTATTGCATGTTTTTAAAATTTTTAACGACCATATTTTTTTATAATTGTATCGTACTTTTATTATGTGATGAACTATACCCGACCCGAACCGTCGGACTGACCCGAACATTTTTACATCTGGTCCTATTATATTAGAGAATCAAAAAAATTGAATCCACTGAAAAAATTCTTGGATCCGCCACTGCCTACCAGTAATAGATTCATGATTTATTTTCCGAGACAACTAGGGGGATTTAACCAAATTTATAAGGGGAACGATTGACAATTTTACCTAATAATTACACTTTTTTTAGGACCCCCCACTCTTGTATGTAGTTTCGCCAGTTCGCCGCTGATTCCATCTTTAGTTAGGTGGTAGAGGCTTTGCATCTTAAAGAGAATTGAAGACCAATGTTTAACTTTTGACATGAGTAAATTAGGATTAATTTAGTGTACTTTAGGAGTAAGATCAAAAAAAGTAGGTAGCATTCCCTGTTAAAATAAAGTTTCCAAAAACATGTTTAACTTAAATGCGTTTTAGTTATTAAATTATCATTTTTCATATTATACTTTTAGTTATTATGATGATGGTTATTGCTAGTAACTTAGAATCATTTGCAATACAAAAATTAATAAATATTATATGTTACTTTTTTAATTTTAAATAGTGTAACCATTAAATATTTTTCATAGCATAAACTTACGGTTAATTAAAATAATAATCATTAATAATAATAATAATAATACCAAGTCGAATTAAAAAAAAATCTTGTACTTCAAGATACAAAAGATTTTTATGGGGCTTTGAAATGATCACAAAATTTTGAAGATGCTTTAAAGCTAAAATTAATAGATTTGTAGTTATATCATTATAAAATATAAAATGAATCAAATTGATACCAAACTCCCTTCCTCTACAATACTCTCTTTAGTCTTTGCTACTTAATGATTCACCTTGCAATGACGAGATATAATGTTTGGATTTCCTTTCAAGTTATCTCAAAATTAGATTTATTGTTTGTTACAATATATGAACACATGTTTTCTACTCTTTTCTATTTCTACTCAAAATTAGACAATTTTTTTTAATTATTTTCTACAATATATGACAGTTTATCTTAAGAATATTCTATTTTATCCGTCTCACAATAAGAGGGATGGGGGTGCTTCACTTTTCATCACTCACCACACCCAATCATGTTCCGTTACGTTATCGAACTTTATTCCATCACTAGTGATGGATTTTAGTGAGGATCTCCATCACTCACCACACACATCATGCTCCACTCTCAACATTATCATCATCAAGCATTGTCACCACCACGCGTGGTCACCTAACCACCACGTAGCGCCCCCACCCCCCTAATAGTCTATATATCTCTGTTTTGTTCCGTGTTAAAATGATTACCCATTACGATGCGATATTACTTTTATATTATACTGCTGTATAGTTGATTGTGTTCTGTCCCATTACGATGCGATGTTACTTTTATATTATACAGTTGTATAGTTGATTGTGTTCAGTGTGAATGTGTCAAAAATATATATTCATCTTCAATGCTATAGCAAACATAATAGTTCATATTTTCTAAGGGTTATTCGTGTACACTGGATAATATTGATGGTGTTATGGAATCATATATTTTTAGAAAATTGAAGGGCTAAAGTGAGATACGATCTAAACATTGGTCCATTTACAAATTAACTTTTATGTTTATCATTAAAACATGAGGATACATTTTTCCAAGCTTGAATAAGATATATAAATTCTAAAAGACGTGCGGCTAAAACGTAAACTAAGAAAATATATATTGCTTCATTGTTAATAGTTGGTGAATCAGTGTTTGATATGGTATTTTGAGCTGGGTTCATAAACAACAAGTGATGAATCATCATGCCGTCGTACTTCAATTACAGGTTCACCGCTCTTCCTAAATTCCGGTACAGTAAGTGCTTCTATGTCTGATAGGCAAATAGTGAATAGCTTTATAAACGAACAACGACTTCACAGGCAGACTTCATGATTTCAGATTGGAATGGTCTGACATTATGATTCTGATTCTTTGGAAGAAAAGTGTGAAATTCTAGATTGAAATTTTGGATTTGATTAAAAGAAAAGAAATCGAAAAACGAATTAAATGTATAAAAAATGAAGAATAAAAGAAAACATAGGAAAAAGATTTTAAAAATGCTTAAAATATATGGGGTGTAAGTAATGGCGGATCCAGGATTTTCGTCAAGGGTGCAAAAATGCGTTGGTTAAAATGATTGGGCCAAAAGAGCAAAATTGGATTATGTTAAAACTGATAGCATATCGTATGAAACTTAAAGTACAATCCTACTCGTAACAACTACGACGTCACACTAAAAATCAGATACATAGAAACATGAACTAAAAAATAACTACATATATCATAGGTGCGCTTATAAGGCTTGATCTATACATCTTCATTATACTTCTTTATTATACATTTGGTTCATTATATCCATCTCTTCCATAAAAAGTTTTTTCTTCATCATCACTCATTGTTACCTCATGAAACACTTGTATAACTAGACATGTGTACGTATATATTTATATAAATAATTTTATACAGGAGATCTAGTGTTTAAACATATATATATATATATATATATATATATATATATATATATATATATATATTCTCCAATTAACAATAACTTAAACTAGGTTAAACTTAGAGTTAAATGCTTGGTTGGTCCCTGTGGTTTGCAAATCTTGCAGTCTTGGTCCCAGTGGTTCACTTATTACACACTTGGTCCCAGTAGTTTCAAATTTTGCACTCGGGTGGTCCTTACCACTAACCTTTGTTAGATTTCTCAGTTAAGTATATGCAAAATTACTATATTACCCTCGTCTTCTTCATCCTTTCTCTGCTACCACCTGCAACTACTCTGCTACCACCACCCTCACCCTCGCCGCCTTTCACCGCCATACCACTCAGCCATACCCTCCGGCGTCTCTTCCACTCCTCCCTCCGTCACTCTCCTCAACAACGCCTCCACCTCTCGCTTCCTCACTCTCAGATGCTCTGCTCAGTCTCCAAATACCTCAGGTGATTTTCGGCTTGATCGATGACGTCACCGAAACTGTAGGATTCAACGGTTAGGTTTTCGGTGAGTTGTATGAGGAGATCAACGGCGGCGAGATAATCGGAAGATTGTTCTTGTTCCGGTGATGCGTCAGAATCGTGGTGGAGAATGATCTTCTCGGCTTTTTGAAACTGATCGTTGAATTTGGCATCGTTTTGGATTAAATCGGTGATGTTAGAGAGACGATTGTCGAAGCCTGAGAAGATGTTGATCATGTCTTCGGTTGCTTGTGTGTTGATGTTTAGGCTCTTTACGATTTGGTGAGCTGTGGCGAGGACTCTGTCTTTGGATCTAGGTTGGACTGTGGTGGTGGCCATCGGTGGTGGTTGTACGGCGGTGGGGTGTGTGTGTGTGTGAAGGAAGATGAATGGGGTATAAGTTAAGAAGCGGTTGACGAATCCATTCCTCTACCAACTACTGTGTGCGTTTGTGTTTGAGATTCCTTTCCCTGTTCGATTCAGTTCGTTGGCTGTCAACTCGTTGATTGCTAATGGCGGTACTAATATTGCCGAAGGTCTGAGAATCTGGTGGATGGTTGTGGCAATCGGGAAGATGGCGGTGAAAGACGCCGGAGGGTATGGCTGAGTGGTATGGCGGTGAAAGGCGGCGAGGGTGAGGGTGGTGGTAGCAGAGTAGTTGCAGGTGGTAGCAGAGAAAGGATGAAGAAGACGAGGGTAATATAGTAATTTTGCATATACTTAACTGAGAAATCTAACAAAGGTTAGTGGTAAGGACCACCCGAGTGCAAAATTTGAAACTACTGGGACCAAGTGTGTAATAAGTGAACCACTGGGACCAAGACTGCAAGATTTGCAAACCATAGGGACCAACCAAGCATTTAACTCTTAAACTTATTTACCCAAAAACTTATTATTTTCATTTATAAATATAAAAAAACTTAAGGCTATTGATTTCTAATAATAAACGCCATAGATTAAGAAGAAGTAAACCCATTGCAAGTCTAACACAAAATTCCGTTTTAATGATTTGAACACCATATAGACATGGCCTCGGAATTTATGAATTTGAATAATGATTAGGGAAAGTTTTTAATAGTCACCGTACGACCTAATGATTTGCTAAGATATCCCAACTACCCACCTAATTATCAACCTGATAACGATGCCCAAAACCGCCAATATGTTTGATAATAGACAAACAGTTCAAATATAAATAACGTTTATCAAAGCCAAGCACGAGGGATCAAGATATATTAGTTGTAACAATCATAAAAAAGAGTATTTATATAATATCTAACAATCAGTTATCCCGGGAAGTCACAAAAGATAACCTCCTCCAAGTTTCAGATTCTATGATTACACCAAACTCAGTTTACTCAGTGGATTGGCCACCACATAGACATGGTGTTAAAAAGTCGGTTAATTTAAGTGGTTACCAAAAATAAATATTTGTTTATCAGATCTTTTACAGTTCAATTACCCTATTTACTAGTGTGAGTCAACCTACTCTATGTCGGCAAACAAGCTACTAGGTTTTGTCATCAACCGAACAAGTTGTAAAACAAGAACTCAAAACACATGCCAATAGTTTAAATAAACCGACAAATCAAGTTGTTTATACGACGTTGTCAATGTCAAAAACAAATCCAAATATGAATGAAACTGAGAAAAGATATTAAACCTTATGAACCGTCACCCTGAAAGAAACCGCTGAGAGCCTAGATGCGCCTTGAACCGTGTACAGCCACCAAAAGCGACTGCCTTCTCCGTGCGTCCAACTCTTGCCGTCAAAAATTTCCCCAAAAGTTCTTCTCTCTTTAGCCATAAAGGCTCCTCCTTTATTCCATGATGTTGCCGACTTTCAATTTCCATCTTACTAGCCCAAACTCTTTTATCCAGGCCCAATTATCTTTGTTGAAGTGGCCCAATAGAAAACATGATTCATTTCTCAATTTTACTTTCGTTTCACCCAACGTTTTCTTTTGCTATTATTAATCTTTTGGCTCGTCTCCACTTCTATAATTCCATTAGCTCCATTCAACCAGATGTATATTGATTGCTCCATTTTCATTCAATGATAATCTGGGTATAGCATTAACAACCCAAATAAATATTTCACATGTATATGTGTATATTTTCTTTCCACGTAGCTTCACAAAAAATAACAATTCCGTTGTTATTTATACTAACAAACATAAACTTGAATTTCCAAAAGTTAAGATTGGTCAAGTTAGTTAGTTTATTTTATTTTTATTATATTTTTATCTTTTAAACTCATTTTCTCTATAACATATTTTATTATAATAAAAGATTTCAAAAATTGCTACGTGACAAAATCTTCTCTAACTTATTTGTTTTTAGCAATTTATAAATATTTAAATTGTAAATAGTTAATAATATACCAATAATTATATTAACGATAATATCTTTAAGCAACTTTTTAGCAGTTCAAATCGGGAAAATTTAATATAACATTAATTAATTTAATATTTTATGCTAATATCAGAGAACTTAAAATATTAGTTTATGTAATGTTATATTAATATTTTTTAATTTAATTTAACTAATATGTTAATTAAGTATGGGTATTATATTTATTAAATACCATCCATACAAATAAAAGCTTCCACAAATGGTATGTGTTATTTTCTTTATCAGCGTATGGGTATTATATTATCAAATAATGTTTATACTAATAAGAGATTCCACTAAATGCTACATGTATTTTCTTCTTTAGTGTAGGTATTTATTATTTATTATTATTTATATAATATAATAACATAAAGGATATTGAATAATAATCTAAAATTATAAATTAATATATAACATAACGATATTGATCTAATTTGCATGGGTCTAATTTTAAATATATGTTTTATTAATATATATATATATAGATATATATATAGATAAATAAATATTAATATAAATATAAATTATTGCTGAATATAGCATTAGAAGATTGGAGAATTAACGAATATACCTTTTGATTTAAATTAATTGTTCTATAGTTACTAAATTTTATTAACTCATTGTTGTAATTTAATTTACGATCAATCATATATTACACGTTATTACTTATTATGTAGAAGATATTTACATAGCTTCTTAAATTACATTTGATCAGTGGAATAAATTAATGAGATAAGTTTATCTTTTTTAGTTATTAACAATAACAAATATATAATTTAAAATTATAAATATTAAGATCCCTCGCACATGCGGTTAGAATCCATCTTCGATCTATATCACTTTGATTTGTTACGATACGAGATATAACAACCTAAAGAAAAAATAAACTGAATAAAATTCTTAAACTTAGTATAACAATCTTATGGTAACTTAAAAATAAATTTTACTATTCCTCACACAAACAAGATATTAAAGTGAAACCCATCAATGAAATATATGTTCTACCTAATATTAGATTTAACGTACTAGCAAATTTAGCATGTGTAACTTTAACTATACATAATAAGTTTTCTAAATTGTTAGTTTAACTTATGTATATATTGATAAATAGCAATAATTATCTATGTATATTAGCATCTTAAATTGTGTTAATTTATTTTATTTTATTTTTTCAGTTTTCAAAGAAATTGATATTTTTGTTATTACAGGTGGTTTTAAGCAATTTTTATAGTATTTATCATCTTTATATACGTGATATATTTTCTTTATTCAACCCGTGTAACAATCGGGGTCCATTACCTAGTAATATATATAAAATCAACAATTAAGGGATTTTTTTTTATAAATAAAACATTACGTTTACTTAGGTTATTACATAAGAGCAACTCTAATTATAGTATTTATTATAACTTATATTATATTTTTTATAGTTATTATATTGTTTTATAGTTTAAAAGCTTAGGTTGTTACATAAGAGCAACTCTTATGGCCAAGTGGAGAGAGATCAAGGTAATCATAGAGATGGGATTGATACACTATTAAAAATATAGGTATCGAATATGTACAAATTGGACCGAATATTATGGTACGGTACAAGTATTATTAATCGGTATTTTCGGTACACTACCTCTTTGGTACCACTTGTTATTTTTTTATCTTGAGCATTCGTACGAGTACCAAATAAGTATCAATATAGTACAGTAACAAATAAATAAAATTGGTACGGGTAGTAATACAATATGGGTACTCGATGGGTAAACTTTATAGGTAGTAAAATTTGCATTCATCTTTTCATACATACTAAATTCCTATTTCATGCTACACTAAGTTGGTGAAATATTGAATGATGTAGCAACTACATTTTCTTTGATTCAATCATATGCCCAAATCTTAAAACGCCAGCAGTCGATCTTAAACATTCGTCTTCATCCATATCTTAAACACTCGTCTTCGTCCATGATCTGGGTCTTACTATTTTCATAAATCGAAAGATTCAAGATTGCAGTCACAACATTCTCCTGTGCAACAATACTTGATGAAGAATGCAAAATCCAAATAATGATTCACACCGATGAACCCCCAGTTCTTCTAAGCTGCTGAGTGTTTTAATATACGCTACGCCAAAAGATGGTCTCCACACATAACATTCGTCTTGGGAAGCGAGACATGACTATCTGCTTCGATCAAGATGTATGTGCCTACGTGTGTGTGCAGGCAGTTCTTGATCGAAATTGAATTTACGTGCAGGCAGTAACCGGTGGTTGCACCGAAAGCTTGGAAAGATTAGGGATTCTTAACTTCCGCGAGCTTAATAAATGAGACGCGACTTCTGGAGGTCCGCACCAACTCTGTGAGATCCATGTTATTTTTTCATAAGGGTAATCGAGTCAAACATGTATAGTCAAATGCGGGGACAGTTATGGTGTGCTCCGAAAATATAGTGGTTGACATTACAAGTCAGCAAATTGACTTTCGAAATGTCAAACTTGTGCATTCTTTAAGTTATCACTTACACGTGCTGTCACGAATAATAGTCGAAGTTGGGTAAAAGTATGACTTGAAGTCTAAATCGATATTTGTCGATCTTTATTTATTTATTAGCAGAACATGATGAGCATACCTTTGTAAGGACATTTAAAAACAACATTGATTTTCATGTTGTCATTGTGTACAAAAGAACGCGTGTTCCCTTAACGTTGTAAAAAAATCTTACTTTTTACTAAATACTATCTTATTTATAAAAGGATACATAATCGATAAACAAGTTCTTATTTTGTTAATAGATCAGTCTAATTTCCTAACATTTACTATAAATAAAACATACAAAATTAAAAATTAATAATAATCTAAAGTCTAATTTCTACATTACATACCACAAATAATTAAATAACTAAATGTCTACTAAACATAAAGATTTCAAGTTGTTTCTGCCACACTATTTACAAACTCATGTTCCACCAAAACTTCCTGTATTGATCAAACCCTCTGCTATCATTATCAGCCATCGAACCAGGGTCCTCATTCGTCGAACCGCCAGGATTCTCGGTCATGAACTGCTCCCAAAACCCATCGTTCCCACCCGCGATTCCCCTATTCCCGCTTTCTTGTTCTTCATTTGCGATACCAACAGGCCTGTATGGTTCACAATTTGTGACAATATCACATTCTTTAAAACCTGTTTCAAGATTTATTAACGACTCGTGATCCAACTCTGGTGGCCATTTTTCACGAAATTCGGTCAATATATCCTCCCAAAACATAATAGAAGACTCCAGTTGCTCAACCAATTCTGAATCCAAAGCCAAAAGGGCATCTACGGTCATCTTTTCATCGGTAGGGACTTCAAAAGAGGAAACCTGATCATTAAATTCAGTCAAAAACCGTCTCTTTCGATCATACGTGTCAAATATTTGAGCTGGTTTATGCAAAGTACTATCCAACGAGCGCAATATATCTTTCTGGCGTTCTCCAGCAATCTTTAAACGCTCGGTTAACGTGTAAGCTGCCAATTCGATATCTTCTTGTTCTTGCCGGTGTGTTTGAAGCTCGAAAGATAGTGATTCTTTCTCGTAGCGCAGCCTGTAAATCTTGGTTCTGTATTGAACTCTTTCGGATTCGGTCATCGGAGAAAATGAAGAACCTCCATGGATATGGAGGTTCTGAATTGAGTGACTGTGAACAGGCTTTTTTCTTTGGATGTTTCTTAGAAGATGTGGTTTTCCTCTAATGAAATCTTCATTCATAAATTCCCATTGCTCTGGATCACTTTTTTTAAAACCCTGAAAGAACACAAAGGCTCAAGTTCATTACAAAACACTAAATTATCGCGACAACAAACCTGAACCGTTTAATATTTTTTTATCCGTCGTTCATATTTTTCAAACTTACACTTCTTACGTACAAATATGCATGCTATGTATATAAAATAACCATTTAACTAATTTGTTCTTGCATATATTTTTAAATCTTTAAACGTTTTACACATGTGTAGGTTATATAAGCTACACGCGATTTCCATACCTATAATTTTGTTCCTTTTTTTTTTGAATTTCAGTATAAATGAATAAATATTGTATTTCAATCATTTCTTTATATTTTAACATTTTTAAGAATTAAAAAAATAAATGATTTATTTTGTTCTTGATGTTATCGCAAAAAAACTGTGTTCTGCCTAAACCCGAATTAACTGAAGATTAAAACTCACATATGTATTGAGTTGTCTAATAAAGCTTGAGAAATTGTTGTGCTTGAAGTATCTTGGAAGCAATTCTCTCGAAAACTCAGGCGGGTTCCAGATGATGAAGCTCCGATTATTATGGCTCCACGACACGATATGATCGGTCAAAGGATCATTTACCATTTCAAATGTCTTCACAATGAATGGAGGAAGACCATTGGCATTACTTTGAGCATCACTCATTATCAAATTTCAAAACTGTAACTATCTTCAATGTTACTATCAAGATTCAAGATCAATCACACCATGCCCTCCAAAACCTGATCAAAATTCAAGATTATTAAACATAACTATAATAAAAGTGCCACTTGAATTCAAACATCATTCATTGATCACAATTTGTACCTCAAAAAAGTGCCCCAAATCCAACCTTACTCTGTTTTGCTCTGTTTCCCAAATCAAGGTCAAAAGCATGAAATTCAGCCAAAAGTTGATATAAAACTCTTTGTTCCCCCCCCCAAAAAGCAAACCCCACTTTTTCAAACCATTGTTTCCTACCAAAAAAAACACAAATAAGAACAATCAGAATTAAGAATTGCTTATTTGAGTCATGAACTCATGATTGCTATCCAAATAATAATAATCCCATCAAGTCGTTAAAACATAAAAGCAGCAACCTATTAACGAAATCTTAAAGCAAAAGCAACCCAAATCAATACCATCTTAATATACCTGAAGATAATTCAAACAATTGCACACCAAATGTTCGATGAAATTCCTGAGACACAAAACAGAGCAAAATCCAAAATTTGATTTTGGGTTGATCAATTATGGTATTATAGAAGAAAAAGGTGTGCTGGAATGCAGGAATCACGTTGGAGATTTGATGATCTTTGCGTATTATATTTATATTGCAATTTTTTTATACGATCATGGGTTATTTTATATTAAAGATTCTGTAGAAATATTTAATGACTTAATGAGTGACGCATGGGCTTCGGTGGGCTGTTGACCAGTTTCTCGAAGTTTTTTGGGTGACAATGAAAAATGTATGCATTAATACCCTTGTGGATGTGGATAAATTACAAAATTTACCCCAAATCTTTAAAGACATTGGATAACAATCTATTGGCCTTCACAGATCGTTAATTCGAAACTGAGTCGTTTTATCACAGTAGGTCTTTAGGCGGACGGGTTTTTCTAGAAATGGTGGCTCGAGTGTGTATTCAACTCTGACCGTTATAAAGAAGGGGATACATTTTGTTTGAGAGAATTGTTAATATTATTGTTATTTTAGTTGAGCGTTCAAAAAATATATGTTTACTTCTGTTGACCGTTGACTGTTGATGAATTATGAGTTTATGACTTGGTGACTTAGATATTAGAATACCATATCTAAACACATATATACATATACAATAATATATGGACTCCCGTTAGATTACTATATTCATTGAATCATATCTCATAGACTTTTCTTAGACTACCTTATTAGTCATAACTCATATGTTCATTTACTATATTAGTGGTTGTGTTTGCACAGTTATTGCTCTCTGTTTTTTTTACTTTCAGCTATTGACTTCAACTTCTAGAATCATGGTTGTGACCTACAAGCGAAGAATTATTTTGATTTTCACAAGACTTGACACGCTCTTAGTGTATATATGATACTTTTAATAATTACTTTTTGCAAGCACATTGTGTTTTTCATCTATATTTAACGATTAAAAAGTCATAAAGTTTTTAAGAGCCATAATTATAGTTGTGTATTAAGAAATATCACTGATCAAATTTGATTTTGAATTTTTATCTATATCTTGATACATCGTGGTTCATATGATAGATTTACATCGCAATAATAAAATAATAATAATAATAGTAAAGGCAAATTAAAAATAAATAATCCCACATTTTTAACTTTGGGTGATAATAATCCCAAGTCAGTTATTAGCCGATAATAATCCGAACTCGTTAATATTTTTTTGTAAAATAGTCCGCCATTAAAATAGCTTAACGGAGTTCAATTTTTTTCCGAATTACAAACCGATGTTTTAGGGCTTTTGATGAGAACAATGATACGAGTCGATTGATGTAAAACTTACCTCAAAATTGTGCTCGAAATGGCTTGATTTTTGTCAATTGGAAGTTTAAACACCCGAATTGAAGCACCGTTTTTGTGGGTTGGGGCAGTATTTTGAGGTAAGTTTTACATCAATCGACTCGTATCCTCGTTCTGATCGGAAGCCCTAAAACATCGGTTTGTAATTCGAAAAAAAATTTAACCCCTTTAAGCTATTTTAAGAGCGGACTATGTTACAAAAAAATTGATCAGTTCGAATTATTATCAGCTAAAAACTGACTTGAGATTATTATCGTTCAAATTAAGAAAGTTGGGATTATTTAAATCTAGTTTGCCTTATAATAATAATAATAATAATAATAATAATAATAATAATAATAATAATAATAATAATAATAATAATAATAATAACCAGAAGAATGATTGCTATATAGATTTGAACTTTTGGAAAGACTTTGGTACATGAGAACTACACAAAAATAAAAATAATGATTAAATTAGTGCTTAAACTACACATAAAAAGTTAGTATAAAATGAAAATTACAATCATATGATAATCATAGTATCATATATTTCTATCTCTTATGTTATTTATATTTATATATAATATAATTTGCAACAAAAATTGGCATTTGGTTGTTGTAATTTATTTGGTGTTTTATGCTATTTGTTTTATAACTTTGTAGTGCTTTAGGTGATATACATCATGCTTGATGCTATAATTACAATATTTTTAGGTATAAGGTTATTGTAATTTATGTTTTATAAGTTTTTTTTAAATGATTTTTACTTTTAACCTAAAACTATTTGATTCTTTATTTTTAATCTAAAACTATTTGATTTTTTTACTTTTAACCTCAAAACTTTTCAGCTTTACTTTAACCTCAAAACTATTTGATTTTTTTTTACTTTTAACCTCAAAACTTTCCCGCTTTACTTTTAACCTAAAATTATTTTATTTTTTTTACCTTTAACTCCAAAATTTTCATTTTTTGCCATTTAGCCTCACAACTGACTTTGGTCCTCTATACTTTTCATTATTCACAAAATTTTCGTTTTCTGTTCTAAATTTTGCCACGTGTATGTGGTTAAACGTTTTTACGTCGTCTATTTTTTCCCTTTTGACAGGTTCATTGTAACGCTCGGGTCCTAGATCGATTTGTTATTCTTTTATATGTTTTACGTTTCAGTTTAATTTCTTCGCATCAACACACCGCAACTTCAATGTTGGTGGTCGCTAGCAGTAGTACGACATTGATATACGCCCCTGCCGCAACACCAGGATGCTTAATACTAGTTATTCTTTAATTAATGACAGAAAGACAAAATAATACTCTTTTGTGTATTGCATGAGCAAACTACATCACTTTGTTTTTCTTTTAAACTATTAGAAAATTACGTCACTTGATTCATCATATTTTAGTTATTAAACTTTCATTACTTTTCAACACTTTTTATAGTATTATAACTTTTTTGACTAATTGTTATCTCTATACCATGTTTTAACGTATTTTTAAACCTCTATTTTGTTCTTAATGGCTTATACTAAATACTATTATTTATATTGTTTATATAAAAATATAAAAATTACTTTACTTTTTATGTTTTTCTAAAAAAATTCTTTGGTCATCATACGACATTTATTATTAATTATTAGTTTTTTTATCAACTGTAACGTTGTTTTGTTACTCATGATTTGGTTTTGTTTTAGATTTTCTTATTTGAAATTAACTTAGGGTTTTGTTAAATCTACTCTTTTTTTAATGTTAGGTTTAAGACATTTATTTATTGCTACATTTTTCAATTTCCATGTTTGTGGAAGATTGTGGTCTTGTGTTGTATTTGTATATGACGGAATATGATGGTGTTGGGTTGTAGATGATGGTAGTGGGCGGTGGAACACAATGGTAAACATGTGCTACATGATAATTATGTGTGTTTTGGGGTTAAAGATTTAAAGAACTCCATGGATAAAGAATTAAGAGTAAAAAACGGTAAAAGACTAAAAGTAATCACAATCTCTATAATATAATGCCTTTATCTTATTAATTATTATCAAGACCATTCTATACAGTTACATAGTTGATATTATTGTTTTGGATCATTTATCAAATGATATATGGACGCGTATAATTTTTTCAAGTTATTATATATTGTTCTGAAATAATCTTTCTCATGGGCACGCATAATTTTTCAAGTTATTACAATATATAAGAGTTCTAAAATGATGTTTCTCATATGTATAACATGTACACACATACACACAAAGAGAGATAAGTATTCAAAATTAAAAAAAAAAGCAATGATGATTTAGCAATATTTTTGGGTGTTTTGGATCTCCTTTTGATGTTTTTGAAGGACAAGTTTTCTCTAATATGAGTTTTTTAGGTTTTCTTTTTATAGATGCACTTATGCATGCTTCCTCTCACTTAGCCACTCATGTTTCAGGCTTCTGTTACACGCTTTCATCTTCATATATCCCAAACTTTCGTTTCATGCTTTCAACAGCAAGAGCAATATTAGAGAATACAACGCGTAGACATTTTGTGATGAAAATGACTTACGCTTTTCGCGTTTCTACCTCAAACCATGTCATATCTGATCTTTAAGTCCCGTGTCGTATTTGATCTTTTAAGTTCCGTTTCTACGCTAATGTCGAATTTACAGCCTGGACCATGTTGTCAATGTTGGTTTATAAGTCAACATGACGTTTCTTGATTATAATTTCATGGATAATATTGTAACAGTTGAATAGCTATATTTTAACTTTTATAAAAGGTCAGTGACCATTCATATCATTTTGCATTTTATAAAACCCATGTAAACAATCAATTTAAGGTCAGAGTGGTACTCACATATTCTTCATTTCAAGTAGTTAACTTTTGCTATCACTTTTTGACTTGTTATGATAGCATCTTCTAGAATCCAATATACTTCCAATTGCAATGCTCCAAGATGTTTTGGATTTATATGATCAAAATAAAAATTATATGGTTGAGATTGATCGTAATCCTTTTAACATAAGTTAGCAATTCGCAATCTAACTTGATATCTAATTACTATATGATAAATTACCATATACATGTTAGAAATTAAAATAATTAGAAGATCTTAGAAGACGACTTACGATAAAATCAAAATATATGTTTCTGAATATTATTTATTACTCGTCATGTTTGGAGGTTTCTCATCACAAGTATAAGAATTTGTTTTATAATTTTTTGTAGTTTTCAGTTACTCGGTAAGACTACTTGATCCCAAATCCATCCTAAAAACCGATTAAAAAGATCAACTGATAAAGCATATTCTAACAACACCACATGTTTTTTTTATCATTTCAAGGATTCAACAAATATACAAACTATTTATTATAGGGTTTTTGGATTTAAATAACGTAACTTTCATCATTTTGCCGATAGCACTCCTAACTTATTAATTGTATCACGATATTCTCAACTTTTAATTTATATTCTCCTGCCACTCCCAAACTAACTGAATCTTATCCCAAATTGACATCATATGTCACGTCACTAAACAAGTGTCAATCAGATGCCATGTTTAGGTTCAAATATTTCTACCTTCCTCAAACCAAGCGTGTTTATATATATATATACATATATATATATATATATATATATATATATATAGAGAGAGAGAGAGAGAGAGTAAAATACAATATCCCTAAACATACAATACGTACGAGATGAAATTATAACATGTGTGATTTGGTTTTTACCCCATGCGTGATTTCTGATTTTATACATGCGTGATTATGGTTTTTCAATATGCGTGATTTATGGTTTTCAACATGCGTGATTAGGGTTTTGAGTTTTATAACGTGTCTAATTTCATCTCGTACGAATTGTACGTCAAGGAATATTATACGTTAACTCACCCTTATATATATGTGTGTGTGTATGTGATAAAAAGTAGTTTACCATAACAAGTTATAAAAAAAACTATTTGTATCTAGTTCATATAACACTTGTAGGAATCCGTTCGCATAAAGTAAATAAAAACTTTTATAAATTCGAATTACAATACAGAAATAAATAAAGCTGTAAATTACAATACTTTTACAACTGAAATAATCAAAATACAAGAACAAAATTTAAACAGAAAAGATCGTCCTTGGCTGAGGATCGTGTTAGACACGGGTCCCTTAAAACAAATTTCGAGTCTCCAAGGATAACTCGTTTGTTTCCAGGATACAACAGCCCAAGCAGTTGCACTGCCGGAGATGACCACAACCCGAAGGTGTACCTTGCTGCAAGAAAGAGAAGAAAATGATTTTTCTAGTAGAGAATTCGTTAATGTTTCTGTGTGTCTTCTAGTGTTGAGGTGATGCTGTATTTATACTGCATCTGGGTTGAAACAGTCAAAAGGAATTAACTTAACGAATTAAATCGTATTAAACGTCTTTAATGCATTTTAATTCGTCAGTTACATTCCTGGTCAAGACCCTTGACTCGTCTGTTTCAACTGCTGAAGTGTAACTGATTTGTCATTAACTCTGGAAGCAGCTGGTCGCCGCGCGCGCGCCTCCATACGCCAGCCTGCTGGTGCGCGCGCATCCGTGCGCAAGTAGGCTCACATCCTTGCGTGAGCCTACTGATGCGCAAGCCCTTGCGCTCGCATCCTTACTCCACATCCTTGCGCGTGCGCAAGTATGGCTCACATCCTTGCGCGAGCCTACTGATGCGCAAGCCCTTGCGCGCGCACGCTGTGTCAGCAGGGAATCCATCTGGTCACGCCACACAATCGCGCCATACTGGTTCACTTTGGTGTGCTGCGCGCGCACACGTTAGGCATCTGCTGCGCAACCTGGACTGCCTACACCATGCGCCACTACCTGTGTACATGCGCGCCCCTTGGAAGTGCAAAGTGCAAAGTGCGCCATCAAAGCGCCATATTGCGTCCATCGCCCACGGCGGGCGCGCGCGCGCACGAATTAAGGCGCTCCACACCCTTCACGAGTACACTTAGTGTGTGCTTCCATGAAACAATAAGGAAGGAGTGTTCCCACTTAAATACTCATTTAAGTTTCATCACTCCTCTTATGTGGGACAAGATGCCACTTTCCCATTTATTTCAGCATTTAATGTTTCAAACACCAAATTTGAGCATCGATATCTCATTCATCTTAGCTCCGTTTTGGACGTGGTTTAGTTCGTTGCGAAGCTCTTCCAACATAGAACACAAACCCGGAAATAAATATCTATATAAACCTCAGTTTATAATATTTATTTATCATCCAAAATTAGGAAATACGCATTTCTTATATTTAAGAAAATACAAAATTTCCAATAACACTTATACACATATTTGTTTTTCTCTAAGAAGATACATATGGTGTGCATCAATATTCAAGTTGTACACTAATTCCTTATTTGGTTTATATGAAAATGTACTTACAAACGTCTACTACTATTATAATTTGTGTGTATATATTAACTGAGATAGCTATAATTGATCCATCATTTTCTGTTCACAAAAAGAAGTGCTCTTTTTATCCTGATATCACAAAATATAATCATTTTAAATAGTTTGAATTGACTTATTTGGTATAATTTCGTCTTTATTAAAAGGAAGTCCTTAACATTTAACAATTTTAAGTTTTCTCTTTACAGTTGTTTTTATTTTTTTATATATATATTAAGAAAGGGCCTACATGTTTGCTTTCGTCAGATCTGACCATATAACTAACTTTCTAGAAACGGGAATTTGCATGGCCTATAATCCATTTTCCACGTTTCTTGAGATTCTACACTTTCACATAAAAGGTAGCACACACTATAGATTATAAAATAAAAAATACACATTATAGTTTTTAGAATTAAAAATATTTCATATACAGACAAGACTTAAAAAAACACCAGTTAACTTACCATTTTACTTTATTTATCTAGCATACCATCATAACCCTTAACCTAATGAGAAACATTTTCAAACATTTCGGTATCACTAGACTACAACATTTTAATTTTGTATCATTAGGCTACTACTCATTTGATTGTATATATTAAAAAGTTAGTGTATCACATTTAGCTCAGCTAGTTTTATTTTGTATCATTTTTTTGTGTTTATTTTTTCATCCGGATTTAATTTAAACTCGATGTAAATTCATATGTGAATTCTATATATATTTGATACATTAAAGCACATGTAAATTGGTGTCCTCTGTTCATGTGTGAACTAATGATAGTCTGATTAAAACAAAACAAGAATTTGAAAAACCAACTTTTGTTTGTTTTGCAAATAAAAGTTAAAATTAGTGCATGTAAAAATCATGGTAAATGGCTAATACACATTCATCATCAGAATCTCAAAAAAAATGAAGCAGTATCAATACATGAAGTTCATAAAATTGATTTTTAAGAATATTTTAACCATCCTATACCAATAGTTTTGTACAAAGGATTTTCGATCATCATTTACATTGTTGTCCATACATCACAAACGTACTAGGGCATCTTCATAGTAATAAAGCACATCAAGAGATACCTTAAGCTTAGAAATGGACGGATACGGTGTGTCAACATATTTGGAACTTCTACTTCTTCAAATTCTGTTGGAGAATTTTGTATATCATGGATAATCAGAGAGATGTGTTATTACTCTTAAATCAAATTATTTTGATGGTTTTCTCAAATAATTCAATCGGATACAACTCTGAATTCGAAGAATTGAACATTATGTGTGTATGAGAATTCGTGAATGAACTAGTAAAATGTCACAAGAACCCTAATTTCGAATTTGGGAATGATACAGGTAACTGCCTCAAGACAATTATTTTTTATTTTAAACTTCAAACTGTCTCTATACTGCATTTATTTTTTATCTAAAAATTATGACGAATTTTCAGAAAAATTAATCTTCTAAGGGGGCGCAACCCTTTTGGAACCCTCTTCCAGGGCTCCGCCCGAACACTTGGAATTATAACAACTTAAACAAGTGTGCACTCCTGCACCTCCTAATTTGTTCTCTGTATATTATATTTCCCTTGGTCACCAAGTTAATCCCGATTGCACTAAAAATTTAACAACTTCTTCACTCGTCAATCAGATGATACAATTTGTAATCCCGAATGCCAAGAGATCCAGTTATAAAAACCACATTTAGCTACTATTTCAGCAAACATTTTCATCCCCTCTTGCTCAAAATACTCTCAATAAAATAATATATATATATATACACACACTAAATATTCAATAAGCATGCAAGTTCAATGTTGAAAATCATATATCCAAACAAAACAAAATAACGTGGGGAGAATTAAGCCAAACAAGGAAATTTTGAAAAAAGAAAAAGAACCAAAAACTATCATAAGAAAGAAATAACTTTTTGTACAATTAAATCCTTCCATCAATTGGAATGGGGTGAATTTAGTAACTTACGGGTAAGCAAACCCCAAAATTTGAAATCCTAATTCATTAATCACAATAGAATCATAAATATACAATGATAAATCCAGTGAACACCTTTCCAATAAAATATAATCATAAATATCGAACTTGATTAACAACTAATGATCACCATAATTAATGAACGAACAACCAACATTGAACGTGAATAAAGCAACATAGATATATAACTAAAAGTTACTTATTTTTCCATCTTGTTTTGAGTTTATAGAAGGATTCAGAGAGTCCGAAAATGAATGAAGCGACAATGAGAGTTGTCATTTGAGGACCGAAAGATTATTTAAAAGAAAATCGAATGAAGTGTGAATAATCGAGACGAAAGAAGGATCGTGGTTTCAAGGTGTTCTTGAGCTTTCGCATGTCATGCGCAAGTGTGAGACGAGTAAAAATTGGCCCCTAAAATAAATTTTATGTACAAACTTTTCTTTTGAAAATGAGGCCCACCAAAAGGGATGAAAACTTGAGAAGTGAGGAAAAAAAGGGTTACTTGATCAAGCTCATCTTTATGTATTAAGAAACATTGTTGTTAAACACTGTTTGTTATACAATCGTATACAGAGTAGACATCACATAAAACTATAAATTCTTTGTACTCGATCTAATATATAAAGCTCTTTCTAACATCTACTATAATTCAGGCAACATATGTTGGAATTGAAGGATTTCAACCCCTGCGCGCCTCTCAAAATGGTACATGTGTCACACCCCGGCTATTACAGCCAAATCCAAATACCGGTGAGCCCGGGTGGTAAATATCGTGACGTAAGTTGATATCATCATAGTCAATTAAACACGGCACAATGGAAGTCTTGGAGTAAAATTACTATTACAAACCAAATGTTCAAAATACAAAATAATATACAAACGATTCATAATAGAAGATCCACAGGCGGATCATAAAATGTACAAAAATGTGTATAACAGACTTTAGGGCAGATCTAGGATTTGCAAGATCCTCTTATCACTACCGAGCAGCTTCCTAGCCTATTTCGTATTGTACATGCAAGCTTGGTCTTTTAAAATACGTTAGCTTTCGCTGGTAAATACACCTAACTGACTCATTTTGAAAACATTTGAAAATGATTTTTAAGTGCACATGGCACAAAATCTTTTATAACTTGGGAAAGTTACTTTGTAACCTTGTTAACAGATTCACTTGTTTTCCATACATACAGGGTCCAGTGCGAAAACCGAGAAATGATTAACGTACACACCACTTAAGAACTCACGAAGGAGTTATCCCCAACTTTGTGGGTAAGTTTTTTAGCATGAGCGTCTGTCAGGTGTATGCCTACACTCACGCCTAGATCGTTGGCCATTATCTAATGTAATGAGCCGAAAATATCCAGGACACGGTAGTTAACACCCGATGTTTAAGTTATTAAACAAAACTGATTAAAATGAAATATGCGGATTTACTAGCCACAATTCGGCATTCGATTGATCTCATTTCCGTATAGTTTACTGTAACCCAAGCCCGTATAGGGGAATAAGTCGAGAGTATTTATCTAAGCTAGTCTTGATTTTATTATGCAAGATTTAATATCTCAGCGGTATCCAAAATGAACTAAGTGCAGATAGCATTTACCGAAAAGCTCTAGTCTGGATTATGGCATAAGCTAACCAATTAAATACTAACGGTCTTAATTAAGTCATAGACTTAGACCGACTAGCGTACAGGATCAAAACGTATAATACGCTAGATTAAGCGATGATTGGATAGAATATAGTTTAAACCCAACAAGTACTTTGAGTTGTATAATATGGGTAAACCATAAACATTCTGGATTTTGAGACTTAAATAATAAGGTTAAACCCCTTTCGGTTAATTTCCGTAAACTAGTTACATATACTTAACCGTACACATGTCAGCGATATTGGGTAACCGGATAAGTCATGGACAAGTTCTATATGCCATTATACTTTAAATAAGTTGTAATATCCGTAGGATATCAATTTATATGCCTGTTAAGGTTTTAAAACGAACTATACCTCATAAAGGCATTTTGTAATTTCATACCGTGTAAAAGGAACTTGAATATAGTTTAATGTTAGAGTTAAATGCTTGGTTGGTCCCTGTGGTTTGCAAATCTTGCAGACTTGGTCCCATTGGTTCACTAATTACACACTTGGTCCCAGAAGTTTCAAATTTTGCACTCGGGTGGTCCTTACCACTAACCTTTGTTAGATTTCTCAGTTAAGTATACATAAAATGTCTATTATACCCCTCGTCTTCTTCATCCTTTCTATCTCTCTGAATAAAAAGCCCTGTCAACCACCTGCAACTACTCTGCTACCACCACCCTCACCCTCGCCGCCTTTCACCGCCATACCACTCAGCCACCACTGCCACAACCACCATCCGCTACAACCACCCTCCGCCACAACCACCACCGCCGCACCCTAATTTTGATATTATATGGTGTTTCTATTATTTTGTGGATAATATAAACTTTAGTTTTTGTGTTTTTATTTCAATTCTTGGATGTTTTTAGTTCTGTCTCAGTTGTTGGAATTTGAGAATTTTGTGATTATAGATTGTGTTTCTAGTACTAAATTTTGCTTCGAATCATGATGAAGAGAACAAAATTACATGGAGTTTATCTTTTATTAGTTAACTTGTCTTCGGATTATGTTGAAACACGTTGGTTTTTGTGACATGGAATCAAATTCTGGTTCAGGTCATGACGAGGAAGAGAACAAATCACAAAGAGGTCTGACAGCGATGAAGAGAACAAATCGCTTTAAGTCCTTTATCACAAAGAGGCCTGACAACGATGAAGAGAACAAAGCGCTTCAAGTCCTTCAGCAGTCGGCGGGCCACACACGTACTTATAGTTATTAGTAGACTTTGACTTACGGGTAATATTTCATGTTTTAACTGACGTTTTAAATTCAAATCTTATAATAATTCATGTTTTATATTTATTATAAAATCACAAAGGCAATGTTAGATTATATATACAAAGTGAAGATACCTACACAGTCTTGTCTTTAGAACTAGTGGCAACAAGGTTGGTATCTTGGCCATCTGTATACACAACAAGAGAAAAAAAAGTAGCATTGCTAATAATAACCTTTTATACTCATCAAGTACATGATAACCAAGATCATATACTTAGCTAAACATATGGTACATGTTGCTTTCACAATACCACCTGATGTTGATTGCATAAGAATCACAATATGAGTGAACGGGTCAGCGGGTTAACGGGTCAGTGGGTTAATCGATGAACGTGTCAGTGGGTTAATCGGTGAACGGGTCAACGAGTTTGCAGATCTGATTATAGTTACATGTGTTTTGTCTTTTTACAACATGTGACAATCTGTGATCACATTTAATTTATCAAGACAACTGTTTTTGCACATTCAGGATGAGCTGCGTAAATCAGAATGTTCCGGAGAGGTTATATGTGGAACACATGATGTGCTCACGCAGGCCCTGGGTACCAAGGAACAACATAGGCATGTATGCGAGATGGGTAAATTTGTGATGCCACAACAATATTTTTTCTTACTCAATATCGTTAAGTATTACTTGGACGATGAGAAGAAGAAGTATGATCAAAGGTTCAACAAACTTGAAGATGAGTTAGAGAAACTGAACAAAAGGTATGACTAGTATCTCCGAGGCAGGAAGTTGCCAAATGTGGGGCAATGAAGATTTTGAAGGCGACCCACTTGTAAGTATTGGGTACAAGTTTCTTTTAAAAAAATAATTTCTTTAAATTATAGGTAAGAATTCATTGCAAGTCTTGGCTACAAGTAACATCCCCTCTCTCTCTCTTTATATATATATAATATATATGTGTGTGTGTGTGTGTAGGATTATTCGTGTTAACTTGCGGTTGACTTTGCCTCAAATATAGTCGCCAAAGGACCCGTATTGATGGATACATGTGAAGGCGGTGTAACACCCCAAAGTTTTATTATATGTGTATATGTTAAAGAAGTATTTATAAACCTAATCATTTTTATAATAGTAACTAGGATTATGAACCTAGTTAAAGTGTAAGTAAAAGTCTTAACATAGAAAATAGATTTTACTCTGAAAATACAAATATCACATGAGGGGCCAAATTAGGATGAATTAAAAGATAATGTATAAAAACAAAATTTAAAACCCCAACACACATACTCGTGTATGTGTGTCGACAGGAGCAAGAGAAAGAGAGGGGAAACCCTCTAACTTAGCCATATCAGTAAAATTGAAAGGGAATTGAAGCTTGATTGAATGCATGAACACAAAAACTCCATCATCTAAGTGTGCTTAACATAAAGGTAAGTTAAATTTCATGATTTTGTGGTTTTGTAGAAAGTGGGTTGTAACCAACCCTTGTGTTCATGTAAAAATTAGTATGATTGTGAGTTGAATCACCTCATAGAACAAGAATTATGCTTGAATTTTGTTAATTGATGACTTAAAATGAAAACCCATTTGTAGTAATAGTATGATGAAATATGATGATCATGTAGATGCAAATAGGTGTAATCTTGATGTATGAACTTGTATATAATGGAGTATTGTTAGATAAATTGATCTGAGATGAATATTATGTGAAATTGATTTATTATAATCATCCATGTTATGAAATAGGAAGAATGTGCATAGACTACTTGTACATTATGCTTTGATTCAAGTATGCACACAAGGTGTTTGATGAAATGCCTAGAATAGAGATTTTGATGTGATTTCAATGGTCTTAAATGATTATAATGCTTAACATATTATGTCAAGAATGTGAGAAATTAATGATGTGTTATGTTAAGAAAAGTATGAGATAAGAACATGAGATTAAAAGCATGTTCATTGTGAAATTTAGGTGTGAAAGAAGAAGGCCTGAGTAACGAGAAAACACAAGGCATTCGAGTTCGAGGTACGTTACTTGTACTATTTAAGTTCTAATAGTAGTAATACTTCTTGTTATAAATTTGTAGTATTGGTAATGCAACTGACTCGTTATGAACATGTCAACAAACTAGAATGTAATGCTAAAGGATGGTTATGTGAATGATCCGTTATGAACGGATAACAAACTAGAATGTAATGCTAAGGAATGGTTATGTGAATGATCCGTCATGAACGGGTCAACAAACTAGAATGTTATGTTGAGAATGGTCATGTAAGTGACCCGTACGAACGACTACACAAGTGAAAGTAGTATAATGAAATTAAGGAAGAATGTCAAAGAAGTATAGTATGTGTATAAGATAAATGAATGTGTATTATGTTTATGGAAGATAGTATGATTAAATAATATGTAATGGATGTTTGGTTATCATGTTTGTTGGAAGTTAGAATTCTATGTTAGTATGATGCATTATTATGTAAATGATATATTTTTTTGTTGTGATATAGGTAAAACTCAAACTTAGATAATCGCGCTATGCTCAAAACGAACACACTCTTATTGCCCTCAACGCGCTTCCGGATTTAAACGTTGTAAACGGCTCAAAATGCTTTTGTTGCCATGAAGTTAAAGTATAGTTGTTAAACTTTAACCAATACTTATGTTCATGACTTTTGTAAACGTTGGATGGTAGAACCTAGTTAAAAATGGTTAAATTTTGTATGTATAACTAGTTTATTCTAGTAATGTGTAAAAGTTTGAATTCGATCATAAAATTTTGTTGTTCAAGTCTTGATTTTGACCAAGTTAAATGTGGGCGTTATAGGCGGGGATTTAATTGAAGTTATGATAGAAGTAGCTTTACAAGGAGAAATTGTACTATCAATTCCACTTGAAGATAAGTTTATTAAGAAGGTTAAAGATGATGTTGGGCACATACTAAGTTAGCCAAGACATCTAGTCATTCGATGCTCTGGCATGATAATACCATTTACATATATTTAAAGAAGTTATTTATATTTATACATGAGGCCTAATTCAAAGGATTTATTTATATTTATTTTTTATTTACATTTATTTCTAGGAAAAAGTGGTGGCCAAACCAAAGAGAAAACATGCTGAGTAAAAAAAAGAAAAGAAATAGAAAGTAAGAAAGAAAAGAAACAACTAAGAGAACCTACCGAAGAAAACAAGAACTAATTGAAAATAACCTTTAACAAGAAACTAATTGAAAAAGAAATTGATGAAAAAAGAAAAAGCAAGAAAGAAATCAAAGACAAAATAGAAATTGGTGAAAAAAGAGAAAGCAAGAAAGAAATCAAAGGTAAAAGAGAACCCGTTAAGGAAAAGGCAAAAGAGAATGCAGGAAAAAAGAAGAGAAGCGAGAGCACAAAGCAATCAAAGGGTTAGAATGGATAGAAAAATCTGTTTAATGATTTACAATGTACCATTTGTTCTTTTTTTTCTCAGTTAAATTTTCTTTTCAAATAATCATCCCAATATATGTATATATATTACAAAAAGTGACGGAGCCACATGTAAGTGTGGGGGCGGGCATCTCTTTAAAAAATAGTGTATTTTGTTAGTAAAATCCCAATCACTCCATAAAAGTTTAGTTAAACCTCAATCCCCTCTTAAAAAATAAATCCTGAATCTGCTAGTCTGCACAAACCAAACAAATCTAAAGCACATACCAGGCATAACCTATCTCACAACTCTCTCTCATTTGTATTAGCGACACATCACATGTTATTCTTTCTTCTTTTCCGTTGCATATATTTTTATCTCATCTACACATCATATTTTATTATTCCTTCTTTTCCATTGTATGCATTTATATCTATATATAATATAACGTATGTAGCTTTATAGTCACATATCTAATTTTACTTATGTAAGTACATGTTCTCACATGTCACTTTTAGTCCGATAATAATAATAAATAAACTATGGATTTTTTAGGATGTGAACCCAAAGCACAAATATTCAAATCTGATTTATGCACCATTTTTCTAGATAAGCTAACACACATATACTAATCATACCCTCAATTCTACATTTATCATTCATTATCGGACTTGAACTCTCAAACTCAGGAGAAGGGATGCATTTCTATTACATGTTGGCATAGGGATGAGCTCGGTACCTAGTGGTACCGAAAATCTCCAAAAATGAATACAGTACAGTACGGTTCGATTCGGTACCGATACCAAAAACGCTAAAAATCAGTTCAAGTATATTTCGATGCAGAAAATTCAGTAACGGTACCATTTACTCATCCCTACCTTTGTATCACTAGACTACAAACGGTTTATTATTCAACACCTCATTTAATAAAAGTAGAAAGACATGTTTAGTGATAGGCAAATATAAGAGACATAGACCCAAATCTGGTACACAATCTGGTAGACGTATTATTTAATATGAGTAGACCAAAATACAAATTTAAAGATATGTGGATCTAAAGATGTGCTTATGAGTTGAACTTTTAGGAATATGTAAACCTGAATATGAAACTCGTTTTCAATTCACATAATAGTTATTCCATTTCTATTTAACTGGGAGTGAAAGTTGTTTTCTCAATTTTTGATGGTACAAAAACAAAATCATGAAATTTGAGGCAGTCGGTTGTTTTCACCATGACAACTTTAAGCCCATGATAAAATAATATATTAAAGTAACTATCTTGACTAAAAGATAATTTGTTTTGGTCCCAGCTTGGCCACTAGACTAAGGGCATGTCTATTTTTCTAATAATAAAATATCATGAAATTTACGCACTCGGTAATTTTATATTCAATTTAATAAATATAATCGACTAGTTTAAATCCGTACATGTAATTTTTTTTATAGAAAATATGCATGTAAACTTTTTTTATTTGCTATGTGATGAACTTCGAGCATATCTCATTAGAGATTCGATAATAAGACATTTAAAATACCTGTAGATTAATCATCATAAGTTTGTGTATCCTTACAAGTTACATAGAATATTGCTCCGTGAAAGCCGACTTCAAGTTGGTTTAAGTTTAAGCTTAAGTTGTTTAATCTAAAAGAGTTCGACTTTAAGTTTAATTTGAGCTTAACTTATTTATTATTTTAACATTTAAAAGCTTCATTTGTTTATTATTTATTAAATTTTGGAATATATACACACCAGAAAAATATATAACTATTTTTATATGCATTTATAGTTTTAATTATACATACTAGAAAAAAATATATTATTAAGATCTTTTTTATACTTTTACAAATAACAAGATTTATCATATAAAATATCATTATGTGTATATAAATGGTGAGTTCATTTTGGATTTCAATGTGCATATACGGGCTCAAAATTATATATATATATATATATATATATATATATATATTATTAAATATTATTATTATTTTATTTAAATTTACAATTTAAAATTTAAAATTGATTTACAATGAATAGTAAAAAACTATTTATTTATAATTATAACTTTTCAGGTTATTTGTCCTTGCGTTGTGATGGTACGTTAACACAAGCAATAAATCGGTATCTGTTCCATTCATAAAGTACCGATACGATACATGCGCTGAGTATAAAAATCAACACGTGTTTTAAATCGACCGAATTTCAACATAAAGCGTGATGTAATCTCATTGGTTCTATATTAAAATTAAAACTGAGTTATGAGTTACGATGAATAGTAAAAAAATATTTACTATTATATAAAATAACAACTTTTAAACTACAACTACTGCTTTTGTTTTTTGTTACATGAGTATTTTTGTCTTTGGCAATAGTAAGACACCTTTTTACCTTCTTTGTTCTTTTCTTAATTCATTATTAAAACTTAAGATTGTCAATAGTTTTTATAATTTTATTATCACAATTACTTTTTAGCGTATTTCATTTTTTATAATCTTTTAAAGTACAATATCTTATAAATTTCTAACTATGATATTGCGATATTGTAACACTCCAAAAACGAGTTTGGTAATCGAACCACGTTAATATAAAGAGCGGGTAAAAGACCGTTAGAGGTAAAAGTGAACCCGTAAACAAAATAACTAGGAACAAGTTAACCTAGTCCATAATATGAAAATAGCAATAAACAATGAGTTGTAGCTCTAAAGAAATAAGACCTCAAATATGAGGGACTAAAAGAGGAAAGGTTGAAAAGTTGAATATATAAAATAAAACTAAATAAAAACTACACACACAAAAGGTGTGTGTGTGTGTAGCGACCAGGAGCAAACAAAGGGAGTGAACCCTAGTTTTGCTTAAATCATCAAATTGAAGGGTGAATTGAGCTTGGAATTGATGCATGAATGCATATAAACGATCACCTAATCGAAGGAATCATAAGGTATGTCTTAAAACCTAGATTGGTGAAAGTTGCGATTTGAGACAAGTAGATTACTTGTAATTAGATAGTTAGATTATGATCCAAAGATAATATTAAGTGTATGTGATGATTGATGTCGTTAAACTTAATGAAATTATGCACAATTGATGTAAGATTTCTTGTTAGTGATTAACAAGTAGATTATAAAGTAGGTTTTGATTATATGATGAAATTAATGATATATAAGTGTTTATGATCATCATACTTGTATGTATGTATAAGATAGTTGAACAAATTAGAGGTTCAAATAGATGTTCATACATGACTTTGAAATGGGTTTTGATGATAAGATGAGATTAATGTTAAATACATGTTAATAGATGCTTAAAATCATCATGTGAATGTGAATGTATTTAAAGTATTTGGCTAAGTTTAATGTTTGGGTAAATTCCATGTATATGATGCAATGGGTTGTTTCATAGTGATGAAACAATCCAAGTTCTTGCATAAGATTGATAAATTAGCATATGATTGTAGAAACTATGTTAATTGATATTAGCAATCATGTGAACTTGGTTTGGAAAAACATAACTCAATTGGTGACCTAAGAATAGTGCTTACTGGATAATTAATGAAATGCGTAAATGAGTTGTTAAACTTGTTTGTGGGTTAGTGTGAGTAAATAGGCAGTTGACTTTTAAGAGTCAAACTGACCTACACTAAGATCGAATGATAAATTTGATATAAAATCCGTAAGGTGGAATAGTCGTGTTAGATGATGACTAACCTAACCATCTTGCGAATGATAAATGATAGTTTGACGCTTGACAAGCTAGGTGGAGGCTTGGGAAGAAGTGGGTCAAACGGAACAAGTACGCGAAAGAAGGCATAATTGGAATTCAATGTAAGTAAAGCTTACAACTTTAAAATAGTGATAATTAACTATGTAGTTGAAATAAGCGTTTTGGGTATTCGGAACAAGATTCCGAAATATAAAAGTTCCAATACGGACAAATATGGTTGGAATAAGTGAAAATGGCATTAAACCATGATTTATGGTAAAAGGGTAAAACGGTAAATTAGTCTTGTGATGACGATTAAATAAGAAGTTTTGAAAAGGATACCATATGGCGTAAGCCATAATGGGTTAAGCGAATCAAGAGATAATTCTTAAGCAATATGATCATATAGTGTAAAACGAAATGGGTTAAATAGTGAGATGGCAATTAAGTGCCATCTCATAATGACAAATGGTTATTTAGACCGAACGGGTCAAATGGTGATAGTATCCCCATTTGACAATGATAACTAATATCCTTGTTGAATTTTTGTGTTCTTAGAAAGAACAGAGCATGACATTTGAACAGATCATGTATGAGCCAGCCAGGTACGTGTAACGGGTCAAAACTCTCAACAAGGACTTAAAGGTCCGATGAGAGTTAAATGAGTCATATATGAATAATGGATTACCTAAGGTAAGTTAAATCCAATTATCTAATCCGTAAACATTATATTCTTAAGAACATAATGATTTTACATAGATTATGGTTAAATGTTCATTTTGGTCAAAACATGTTATGGTAAGTCCTTCATCGTAAAAGAAGAGACTAAGTTGACCAAAATGCCCTCGAGTGATGAAAAATAAGTAAACGACTCTAATAATAGTTTAAAATTGAGTTTTATAATATAATAGACCATTTCGGTAACGTAAAACGAAAAGCATAAACCTTTTTGGTTCAATGACTTTTTAAATGGTCTTTTCCGTAAACGGTCGAACCAAAGAGGCAGAAATTGGACGAAATGTATTTGCGATAATAAATTCACCACAAATAAAGTTATGGTGAGAAATAGGTAGATATCTTAGTGTGGATATAATAAGATAGATAAGTTCGGTGGAAATAAGCGTTGGATTACGCTAAACAACCAAACGGGTCAAAATAACAATAAATAAAGTGTTATTGCATTGCCGAAAAGGATGCGTAAATGTATAGTTTCTTTAAAAAGGGGTTAAAGGGCAAATTGGACAAAATTAGAAAATAAGAATATAAACGGAAATAAATGCGTAAGTCATAGGGAATAAGTATCCGGGTCAAGGATTTCGGGTTAAATATGTAAGAAGAAATTTACGGACAATTAGAAACAAGTTTCGAGTAAAACGGATGAAAATCGAGTGAGTTACAGAAGTTGTCGTAACTAAAATGGCAAATAAGAGAAAATCTGCAGCAAGCCACCGTAAGCTACGGTGGCCTACCATAGCTTACGGTAGGCAGCTGCTGTAATGGATTGAAGGCCGGGACCGTAAGACAGAAGGTCTGGACCGTAAGCTACGGTGGCCAGCCGTAGCTTACGGTGGAGTCTAAAACAAAAAAAATTGTTTTTATTGTTTTAAGCCTTAGAGTCTATTCGATTACGTTATAATCTATTTATAACTAACGTATTTCATAAATTATGAAATATAGGTGATGATTGGGAATACCGGGGAGGATCAAGCTATATGAAGAACTGAACACGATCAAAGACGAAGCTTCCGCACTTGGTTTTGATTATATCAAAACTAGACAATAATAACATGATAAATTGTTTAAATAAATTGAAAAAGTTTTAAAAACTACAATATTTGAGTGACGAGTATTCGTATTTACATGTTTAAATACGAAACCTTTAATAGAAATTCAGTAAATAAAGATAGGGTCTTACAAATATTCTTATTTTTATCAACGTCTTAATATAAACTTTACTCAAACTAGAGTTCTAAATAGCAATATATATACAAGTGACCGAAATAAAAGCCTATATGTCATCAAACCTGTCTCACCAATTTCAATCGAATAACATCAGCACAGCTATACGTATTATCCGAACCGGTACCGATATTCATTTTATGGTTTTTGATCGTTGTCATTATATTATTAACATAGTTAAATGCTCTAGAATAATCTGAATATACCATTGCGACATGGTTACTTTTATCTATATTTCGATACAAGTTTTTATATGTCCTTTATCGTGATGAACCGAATCGATAACGTCTGTTGTCGTCACAAACCGAACCGATTTCGACCGAATAACATCAGTACCGGACCGTTACAAATATTATCCGAACCAGTAGCAGTATTAGTTTTTATGGGTTGTAAACCACGTGTAAATATCATCTAAGATGTATCCTTTTGGTTGCTATACCGAGTGCTGGTATCGTATATGTGATACCGACCAAATGTCCGCCGCAACACGCAACGAAGCCACTAGTTATTATAAATTTTCTAGATTTTATATTTTTTAATTATTTTATCAACATATCTGAAGCATACTATTTTCTGTTATAACTTTTAAGATATGATGTTTCATATATTTTTTTTTGTTTTTTACTGTGAGGAATCGAACCAGTATCATTTGAATAACTTCAGTAACAATAGAAAGTATATTTTGTATATTGTAAATTGTAACAAGCGTCGTATCGTACTGGTACCGTAAAGAACCAAATGATACTATCCTAGCAACACGATGTCATGTCCATTTCGACCAAACAACATCGGTATCGGTATTAGTACTATCGCAACCGTTACTGTATTAGTTTTTTTTTGTTTTCACTGATGTAAAACGCGTGCCCATATCATTTTGGTAATATCATGACTTTATTTTTTGGGTTTTATCTTTCGGTTGATATACTGGTTGTCGATACCATAAGGAATCAAACTAGTATTGACTGAATACTCGCTGTAACGCACGGATGAATTTTACTAGTTGTTATTAAATGTGCTCTAGTTTTGGTTTGAATTGATATAAATATGCTCAATTTGATTCAAGTTTATAACGAGGAACTCATAAACAGCTTGAAATCGTCGTGGCTCGTTCACATATGACATGAGATGATTTAGAATATACCCTATTTTTTCTAATCTATTTTTTTAATCTTTTAGCCTGATAAATGATATATCAAAGAGCCAGGATTAAACTCTCCAAAATTATAAATATTTATAAAAGACATATTTTTGATCTAAAGTTAATATTTATTTATTATTATAACTTTTCTAGATTTTACATTTTTTAATTATCAAATTACATTATATATATATATATATATATATATATATATAGGGCTCGGTTCAAATGAGAACCACCATGAGTTGTGAGAACCGTGAGAACTTTTTCTTCCCGCTCGAGTTGGGACAATTTTTTTTGCACAAACTAGATGAAAATATTATAAACAATTGTAAAAAAAAGTAGAAAAAAAATTGTCGAGTCGTTAGTTTTGACTGAAGTTTTTTTTACGCGCTAGTGTAAATTTGTATGAAAATAAATATTTTTTAGCCCATGTAAATGTGGTTATGCGACAATTTAAAAACATGCTTAAACAAACGATTTTTAATGACTTTTGAGAGAAAAAAATTCGAAAAACCTTTTGGATGACCTAGTTTCTCACAATTCAAAGTGGTTCTCATTTTAAACAAAACACACATATATATATATATATATATATAAACTGAGTTACGATCGATTTGTGAAATATATTTCTAATTATAACTTTTCTAAATTTTATATATTTTTTTAGTTATTACTATTGATCTAGTTAATTTTAAGGTACTTTGTTTTTCTATATATTTTTAACGAAATATATATTATGTGTGTATATATATATATATATATTTATATATAGGGCGGTTAACGTACAATTGGGCTTAATGTCTGTTGCGTACATGAGGACCTTTTCAAAGTGCGATTTCATTTTTTCTCAGTGCGATTTCATCATCTACACACCCCCATGCAAAATATTATCCCCCATTCGATTTCATTGCATATGTATCAACAATCGATTTCTACAAATTCCATACGCGCGCTTTTTTGTAACATGCGAATTCATGTTGTGTACGATCGTACGATAAGCCCTATTGTACGCTACACTTTTTCTATATGTATATATTGTGTGTGTGTGTGTGTGTAGTGGGATTCGGCTACAAAGTCCATTTTTCCTACAAAGTGTACAAAGCATAAAACACCACAATTTCAGCCATAAACACACTTAAAACTCACAAATAACGTAGTGAAGATCACTAAAACACAATATCCAAACCCTAACAATCCTTAAAAACTTCGAACACACTATCGTACAATTATGAATATAAAACACAACATGATAATCAACATAAAACACACAATGTTAATCATTGATAATCAAAGCCTTCTATCCAAAACACAACACAAAACCCACAAATATGGTGTTTTAGTAATCTCCGCTATGTTATTTGTGGGTTTGAGTGTGTTTTATAGTTGACATTATGGTGTTTTATGACTTTGTACACTTCGTAGGAAAAATGGACTTTGTAGCCAACTCCCACCATATATATATATATATATATATATATAATATATGGTAGGGTAGGGTTCTAGAGTGAACATTAGGTTGAGAGTGAACTGTGTGAACTAATCTGAACCATTGGATTATATCATCTAGAGATTTTTAAACAATGACAAGATTGTAATTATAATGTTGTAACTTCCTTTAAATTAATTGGCAGAAGGGTATTTGCGTCTTTTGTAAATTGCATTTATTAAACAATATAATCAAAATTCCTAAAATCTTGCTAGTTTCCGTATATACAAGATACACAGTTGTTAGTGTATACACATGTGTACAGTCTCGATAGTTTAGTTTACACAAGATACACAGATGTTAGTTTATACACATGTGTACAGTCTCGCTAACTATCAATTTATACAAGATACAAAATTGTTAGTTTATACACATATCTACTTGAATAATACACATGTGTATAAATCTGGTTTATACCAACCTATGGGAACAAGATGTAATTATACAAAAGTGTATAAGTCTTGTATATATTGACTTGTATACACATATGTAAAAAATATAATTTAATTAGGTTTAATATTTAATTTTAAAAAGAACATAAGAGTTTATTTAAAAATAAACATTAGCTCTTTAATCTCTTGTAATTAAAATAATAGAGAATACTTAAAAATGAGAGAGAGAGAGAGATTTAAGAGATGAGAAAATTAAGGGATTTTAATTAAAAGTACTTGACTAATATCTATCCTACCCATTTAATCTAAAAAATGATCAAAGGCCAAGATGTTCACTTAGTTCACTCTCAAGAAGTTGTTCACAAATGATTCTAATCATATATATATATATATATATATATATATATAGTAAGCGTACTTTGTTTTTCTAATATATTACTTTTAAAATGCAATGATTAATATAATTGATTTTGTTGTTCTTTACTTTGACGAGTCTAACCAATGTTGCTCAAATAACTTTAGTAACACAATAGAGTATATTTTGTATATTGTAAGTTATAGCAAGTATTGGTACGGTACCAGTATCATAAAGAACCAAATTGATATTGTCCTATAGAATCGATGCCCTATTGATTTCTGCGAAACAACATTGGTACCGGTACTTTTGGAACCGTTACTGATATTCGTTTGTTTGGTTTTGAACCAATGTAAAATGCGTGTCAATATCATTTTGGTCATGTCATAACTTTATTTTTTAGGTTTTATCTTTTAGTTGAGATACTTGGTGCTGATATTGTAATGAATCGAATTGACACTGACTGAATAGATTTTACTGGTTGTCATTAAATGTGCACTAATGTTGGTATGAGATGATTTAAATATGCTCAATTTGAATCGAGTTTACAACAAGCCACTCATGGACAACTCGACATCGGACACACATGGTGTGAGTTAGAATATCCCTTTTTTCTAATTTATTTTCTGATTATTTAGCCTAATGATATGATCTAAGTCTAGGATTAAATCAAAAGGTAATTAGTAACCGTTTATGCGTAGTGAAATAAGTTTATAAGAAAATGTCTAAGGGGAACGAAGCGTTTGCGGGGATGGCAAGCGGTGAACCTGTTACTGCCGGTAACATCGTTGCCATTCCATTTGGCGTTCGGTAAACTAGCAAACCTAGGGAGTGGTCATTTTCGACCGTTGGAGCCTTTCGACAACTAAACAGTTGTTTGAGATTTAAAAAAATTCTCAATTTAAATACCATCTTTCACAATTCTTTTTCTCACGACTCAAAATCATTCACAACCAAACGACAAACCATACACATGTAACATTCGTCGTAAAACGGACTCCAAAACCGTTCTGTTTAAAATTCAAGAATTTATTAAATGTTTCGTTACTCATTTTATTCATTTTATAAATTATGTTAGTTAATTTTATAGTTAATAAATAAATTAGATATTTAATATATTGAATAAATAAAAGAAAAAAATAATACAAATCAATAAAGGTTGAAATAAAATAAATCAACACAAAAATGGGGAAGCCGAGACTCGAACCCGGGTCCCCATACCCACACACACGGTTTTCACCACTGAGCTACACACGCCTACTGGTTTTTTTCGAAACAACTAAATGATATACTCAATCGGAGGTCAAATCTACCATTCAAAATGGGCAGAAACCAGTAACGGTCAAGAAACACAATTTCTGCAAATCAAAGTTATTATCGTTGCTTCTTATGATTAAAATGTATAACTGATGTCAAACATCAGTTATAACGAAAGAAATTAAACCCAATTGATGAAAAACCGTCGAAAATCAATGATTTAAAAACTGAAAATTTAAAACCGAACACAAGGATGTCTTTGCCTATAAATTGTCGATCTCAAACCATTCTAAACTCGCCCACTCCCAATCTTTACTCCAAAGCAACTCGAAGAAACTCACTGTTTCGTGTTTGACGTTCGCCGGAATTCTCTGCAAGTTGCCGAAAGTTATCGCCGGACAACCGGTATCAACACTCTATAGGTAAATCCTTCATTTATCCCTTTATAATTCGCTTTACCCAGCTTAAATCTTTAAACGAATCGCAACAATTATTGATGTTATCATGGTAATCGAAAGAAAACAGTTCTGGGTTTTAAATATATGAGGAAGATGAATTTCAATCAGTGTTTAAATATAATTTAAATTTGGAATATAGCGGGTTAGACACCCAGCCCAATTGGTAGGGCTGGGTGCAAACTAACTTAAGGTCGCGGGTTCGAAACTCTCAATACACGCCGGTTCAAGGATTTTAAATCCTTTTTAAATTAAATAATTTCTGATATGTTCTAATTAGTATATATATCTAATTAAAATGGGGTTTATTTCAGGTTAGACACGTAGCTCAGTTGGTAGAGCTGCGTGCACGCATACGGGAGGTCACGAGTTCGATTCTCACACGAAGCCAATAATATCAAAGTCAACCCGGTTTGAACCGATCAACCCCTGAAAAAGGGGATTTTTTATTATTCAAATTCTTTATTATTTTCATTAAAAATTTATTAAAACACTTAAAAATAAGTTTTTTTAATGTTTAGAAATAGCATTAACACAAAATAATAAACCTAAAATCTAATTAATAGTACTAATTGAAAATGTTAAATCCAAATAAAATTTACTTAATTATCGAATTATTGCGTTATTTATTAGGTTAGTTTCTCTCGTGGTTAAATCCCAAATTCGTGCGCGTTCGTCGTCAAATCAAGGAAACGCACCCACTGTGAGTGAATCCTTACAAATTCCTCTTTTATTCATGTTTTGGGGTATATCATGTGTCGTTTCATATATTTCGTTTATTCAAACACATGTGCTAATACCATTATATGATCTAACGTGTGATGTAAATATTACTTGTTGTTTTGTGTGCTTACATTGTTGTCAGTTGCATGCAAATCATTCATTAGGCCCATCAGTTCCTCATGGGATACGAGTTGAGCATCAGGTGCCTCATTAGATTGGCTCCGTTTGATTGAGCCTTGATCTCATTGTTCATCATTTGATACGCTTGTGTGTGCATTAATTGATATTATGTGGTTTGTGGTTGAATTTACATATGCGTATACTCATGTTTGGTTCATGCACATTTTTATCTAAATAACCAATATAACTATTCATTCCAATGTTTAAATAAGATTCACTCGCCAACTTTTGTTGACCCAAAAACCATTTTTACACATGATACAGGTGAACAGGTTGAAGCAAGGAACACATAGGAATTTGCCTTAGAAGAAAAATAAAGAGTTCATGAATATTGTGTTTAGTACATGTTGTGCTTGTATGTTTATTGTAATTTCTTCTTTAAATTGATATGATAAATATGAAACTTTATAGTAAATGTCATGAGCTTTGATGAAAACCCAATCATGCCCCGACTACCATTTCCGTTGCGGGTCAGGGTATGACAACACATCATGGATAAACAAAACAAAGGTAATGCCAAGAAAAAAAGATTCGACTAGTCGAGGATCGGGTTCCAAACATAGGGGGCGCGTCTCCCAAATGATGCAAGGCGGTTCGAGCGGCCCGAGTACACCTTTCAGCCCTCACTCGGGAATTCACCACACTCTCAACCTCACCTTTTTTACTCCCAAGCTTCACATCTGACTTTTTACAACACCCTACCCCAACCAAATTTTCCATGACAAGTATTTTTCACACCCACACGCACCAACAATGGTCACACCCTGCCTGTATGATCATTCCATGGAAGCGCAAAACTCATTCGACCTATTTGCATATAGAAGCCCAGCAATTCAATCATCAAGAGAGAAAGTTGAACGCTCGCTTCCGAGCTACGACGATAGTGAAGAAGAAGATGTTGTGCCCGAAACGCAAAATTTGGATGAAGATGAAGATCTTGGCGAAGCCTAAGAAGAATAGGAAAATGAAGATGAAGATGTTGGTGAACCGAGAAGCAAGAGAGGAAAGATGAAGTGTCAAAGTTGGATGAAAAAACAAAAAGAGATGTTACCCAAGGCACGGGTTCATTGCATAATGTAATATTATTTAGTTTAATTTAATGTTATGTATACTTTTAATTTAGTGTAATTTTATTTTGATTAAAATATCTTTTAATTATTAATACATGACTTTTAGAAATTAAAAAAGAAAAGAAAAAGAAGTGGACTACTACCCTTACGTTTGAGGTAAAACATGAAGTTAAAACGGGAAATTGACACTTAACAGAGTATGATTGGCTGTTATGAAAAGATGACTAATTCGTACAAATGAGCACCCCTTACACCCTAATTATTACATAACACATTTTTAATTTTAACCTCTGAACAACAATTAGACATCCGATACCCTTTAATTTCTAGTATATGTTTTATCTTGAAAAACACTCTCAAATTATAAATATTTATAAAAGACATTTTCTAATCCAAAGTTAACATCTACAAATTCAAAAATGACAATTAGTCAATTTAGAACTACTTAAATTACACATGTTAAAATGAGTTATTCTTTGTAACTTGCTAATTAAAAACCGGTGCAAACGAGTTAGTACCAATTCCATTATATAATAGTCAATTTATTTCGATATATTTAAATTACACATGTCAAAATGGGTTATTCTTTATCATTTGCTAATTAAATACCGGTGTAAACGGGTTATTACCACCTAAGACCATTGCTTATCGCCACCATCGACTCGTCGTTACGACACCACCCTAGTACCTCCTATTGCCACCACTTGCGTTGTCATCAGTGCATCCACCTCCATTTTTGGCACCGCCTCCATCACAATCATTACCACTCACCACTTGTGTTTCCCCGAGGAGCACCACCACAACTATTGACATCATCAGATCAGCGTTACTATAAAGTTTTATCTTATTGATATTTTTAACATTAAACAGGTCTGGTCTTCCATTACTATATTAGTCTGACTTGACGTAACTACACATTTTTAAGTTTTCCTAGATCATATGGGTGCTTAATTGTAATCGTGCTTCGAACACATTATTAAAACTACTTTGTTGCCATTAAAAAATTCTCATTAAATAATAAAGCTATTAGAGCATTCACATTCTATCCATTATTTTCTACCCTATAATTACATAAAAAACAACTATATTTTCTCTCTACTTCTAATGAAAAACATATTTTTATACTTTTATCATTACCTTTTCTCTCGCCTCTACTCATAACTAGTTTCAAAATATATTAAAAAATTATAAATGGTGAACAGTGTCCCCTCAAATATATAGATAAATAGTAAAATTTTCTCTCAACTCTACTCATAACCACTTACAATAACTTTTTATAATATAAAAATATCTCTTTCAGAATTTAATAAAATAGGATGTAAATGCTTTTATACTCTTTTCAGCAGGTGTGTTTGTTTTTTGTTTTTGACTAAATTACTAATGACTATGGATCTTAATCTTATCCGCAATGTTCTTGAAGGTTGCGTTAACGTGTATTTACTTTTTTACAATAAATAGCACTAAATCAAAATTAGCTATTACATAACAAGTTACTATATATTTAAGGGATGGATTATTAAAAAATATTTTAAATGAGAAAACAAAAAAATTAATTAAAAAGTTCCTAAAAAACACAACATTTTTTTTTTGAATTTTTAAACTAAATTTCGCTATATTTTATATATAAAAACTTTTTTTTTTCAAAAAAAAAAAAAGATATATAGCACATATGCAATAATACGAAAAAAGCCTAAACCACCTAACTCACCCCCACCGACACCCACTAAAGATCTAACCCCCCCCCCCCCCCCCCAAAAAAAAAAAAAAACATTAAATTAAAAAAAACTAAAACTAAACCTTAAACATTAACCCCAAAAAACCAAAACCCCCCCAACCGCACCCTCCCAAAAACCTAAACCCCCTCCTCCACACCAAAAAACCTAATCTTAATTCTAATCCTAATCCTAAACCTCTGAAAAACCTAACCCATATAGCTAAACTGAACTCAAAAACTAACTCTAAGCATATAATGTACATGTGCAGTACAACCTTTTTTTTGAAATTTTTTATATATATATAGTAGCGAAATTTAATTAAAAACTAAAAAAAAAAACTGATATGTTTTTTTAGGTTTTTTTAGTTAGCTTTTTAGTTTTCTCATTTATATGTAGTTTTCTCATAATTCTCTCCCTACATTTGTAATGGTTAATGCCCTCTAAGGGACATTTTTTTGTAATGTCAGCATCATAACGACCTTTAAAAGAATGTGTAATTATTAACGCATTTTAATGAAATTCCAATCATTATTTTCTAATTTTTCACCTCATTTGACATTATACTAAACACCCCTTCTTTAATCATGCTCATATAACGCCCAAGGGGACGGCATTGAGGGTGTTACAAAGTTTTTCACGCACATATTATGCCAATTACGCATGATCTAAAATAAAACGGGACGATACAATGAATTCCGCCACCTATATATTTCATAATTTAATTTCTCATGTTAAAAATCGTTTTCAGCCCAAACGATTAAGCCGACTAAACCTGATATACATGATGATTATTGACATTGTAGGCTATTAGTCAACCTAATTACATAAACTTTATCATAATTTTTTCGTTATAATTCTTCTTCTTCTTCTTCGTTATAATTACATAAACTTTATCATAATTTTTTTTCGTTATTATTATTATTATTATTATTATTATTATTTTTGTTATTTAGTTATTGTACCTTTTAAATTGTCCAATGGTATAATAGTTAAACAAAGGTTAGCACTATATAATAAAACAAACATATTGTTTTATTTTTCATAAAGAGTTCACTCAGCCGAATTTTGATCTACTAAAGTCCTTAAACATGTATAAAAACACACAAAAAAATCGCATAAGATTATAACAGGAAATCAAACTCCAGTAACATTAGAGATTTAGACTTTAGAGACACAAAAAGAAACATTAAAGACTTAATGCCTTTAATGAAACAAAGAGAAATTTAGTTACTATTATAAAGAATTCCCTAACAAGTACTTTAATATAGTAAGATTGAGTTAATAATTTTTTTTTTTCATTTTTTACATGTTTGGATACTTTAATGTACGAAAACTAAGTTTATGAAATTTTTCGTAGAAAACAAAACAATATATTAGTTTTTTAATTATTCATTATAATCCTTTTAAAAGTTATTAAAAATAAGTTTCTATTGTTAGCTGATGGTTTAAAAGTTCTAATTAGGCAAGTAAACACACATTCCATTGGTGGCAAACATCGGCCTAAACTTTTGTTTGTTGTTGAACTAGTGAAGTACTATTTAGGTTGTTGTTAACCGAACATGGCCATACGGCCCATTATCCCATACATAGACATGACGATATGATAGGCCCAACTATAGACATTGGCTGAGATTAGAAGTTCTGATCTCACTGAAACAGTGAAGCAAAGGCCCAATCATCCACACCCTTGATGTTTATTAATCATAAAAATGAATAAAAAAAATTTGTCATTAAAAAAATTAATCTATAAAAGTCGGTAGAACAGTGACTGGGTAGTTTAGTAATTTCAAATCTCCAGATATTCAGCCTCTGCCCTCTTGCACCAAACCTATTTTGTTGTTTTTTTATGTAAAGGTTTTTATATATCTTTTTTATACCTGTTTTGAATTACATCGCGGGTTCCGTCAATTTGTATTTGATTTAATATACCAACCGAAAGAAATATACTCAAAAGAATATTTACACATGTTTTACATCCAACGAAAACCATGAAAACAAATTTAAATTGGACAGAGGTACGGGCTGATATTAAATTATTAATTATAAATGGAAATGTAAACACTATCTTTAATATAAGTTTAATGAAAATTGAAGTCTAAACGTAAACTAACTTGAACTTATATCGAAACGTACATAAAAATAAGCACGTAAGAAAATATTGTTTTGGCGGTCAAAATGTAAATTGACTCGAATTTATACAGTCTAATGAAAACATATTATATTTGATCTGAATCATTTGTGAACAAAATTTATGTCAAAACGCAATCAAACTGAAAACGTACATAAAAATAAGCACGGAAATGTATTATATTTGACCCGACTCATTTTTCAGAAGAATAATATAAAATAAAATTTACGCCAAAACATAGATCAACTGAAAACGTACACAACAATAAGCATAATAACATATTATATTTAACCTAACTCATTTTCGTGAAAAAATTTACGTTGAGACGTTAATCAACTTTAATTTATAGCACCACCATCGTCCACCACCATGCGTATACCACCACCAATTTATTTTAGAAGTCTACATACGTTAAAAAAACAAACAACCTTCTTCTTACAGACTGCAGAGATTTGGTCCACCTTTTCTTCTACTTATGTCTGCAAATGAGATCCGCAAACTGCATACATTTTACCTTTTAATAAAACAAAGTGCACCTAATTCACCAACTCAATTCATGATCCAATGATGATTGCTTTTCTGTAATGTGAACCAAGCAAAATGTAAATATTAGTTTTATTTTTCCATTTAAACTAAAAACTATTTACTCAAAACTAATATATGAAAAATGGCAACTGGTTCGATCGTAAATCATCAATATATTTTTATCTTTTATTTACTTCGTTACATCATTTTAATTCGTTCTCTTTCAACGTACATGATATAAAATACTTCAAAGTATTATACTTTAATACCAAAATCCATACCTTTACATTATAAATAATATTCAATAACGTGTATTTAAAACATACCGATCAGGCCCACGTCTAAACTTTTTTTTTGTTGTTGTTGACCAAAGATCGGCCATACGGCATATTAGCCCATACTTTAAATAATGACCCCCCCCACGCCTCGTATAAGCCTGTTTGGCCACATCCTTTCATGAAAACATGTCTCTCTCCTCGACATCACACCCTTAATCTTTCATATCACATATTCTCCTAAAAAACATAGAACAATCTTGTTGCTCTAATAACTACGAGCGCAAATCTAAATATAATAATTGTATTAGGAAAAAAAATAGATAAAAAATTATGATCATGAAATATTAAATGATTATCTTTTTAAGTTTCTCTTACATGCATTTGTTGTAACAAGTTTAACTAGTGTTTAACACCCAGTGTTGCGGGCACGTGACTCGTAAAACCGTGCTGAGTAGTAAGCAAACGATGGCCAAAACTGAGAAAATTGTAAAACCAAAAGGTTAAACTATATCGTCACGTGGAATAAAACGTAGGGTAGAAATCATATAACAAACATGTGGATTTATACCGACACGTGACGTAAAACATAGGCAAATACAACGCGAACTTATGCCGCAAACTAGCATAAAATGTAGAAAAACTCAAATTTATACCAAAAAAACTTTAACCAAAGAACAAAAAGACAAAACTTGAAGACCATATAAACCACTCTAACTAAAAAAACAATAAAAGACAAAAAAAAAAAAAACTTCCCTAGAAGATAAAAACTATAAAAAAGAGGTATTGTTCCTAAGAACATACCTCAATTGTTATTATATAATAATGTGTATGTACAGATAAGAAGGTTATAGTCAAATTATATATGTGCAGATGTTTATAATATATGTACACATACAAATTTGCTTGCAAATATCAATTAAAGTACATCATATAACCATAATTCAAAATTTGCTTGCAAATATCAGTTAAAGTACATCACAGTTTTAGTAGTCATGATATAATTTTGGATAAATACACACGTTAAAAACGATTACACATTAGTTCTCACAGTTCGTATTGTTTATGATCTTATATTGGACCCTCATATATACTTTCGTTTTAAGTGAGCATCACCAGAACGTTTCTAAAAGATGGCCTACATTTTTGTTGTTGAAAGATAAAAAAAATATGTGGCTGCAATCAAAGATGATTTTAGATTGCATGGGAAAATCAACATTACTTCATGCTTTGTGTCGTCTTTTTTGTTTTCGAACGGCAATTTCTTTTATTCATGTCGTCTGTGGGACTTGAACCCACGTTTGTTTCACGCATCTAAACATATTCATAATTTTCAGATTTGAATGTGTCTTTCATATGCATCAAATCTGAGAAGAAAGATTGAAATAATTGAAAAAAATCAAACCTTGTTGAAATGAAAGATAGTTGATCGAAAAAGATTGAATGATAACACGTTTAGGGGCGCAACAACTTCTACGGAGCGGGAGGGGACAGGCGATTCCCCTGAACTTTTCGTTCAGTAGTGGAGAGTATATAGTTTTCGTATAGAACTTTTTGGGTATATACGTTTTCGCACCCCCTCCGATTTTATAGAAAGTTTTGGGTATATACGTTTTCGATCTCCGGATGAAAATCTCAAGTTTTGTCACTGAACACATTGAGCGAGAACAATAAAAATGACAAACATTAAACAACGATAAAAATGACAAATATTAAAACAATACAAACGAATAACAAAGCAGATCATAATTCATATAGTATATTCATCATGGAGTACAGTATATAAAATCCTAAAATTAATGTTGTAGCACATGAATTGTAAGTTTATAACAATTAACTTATTTTTTTGACAAATATGTAATTTAGCGGCAAGTTAACCTCTCTTAGAGCATATGATAACTAGAAGTTAACATTGTTTATAAATAAAATGGAACAAACTATGCATTTATAGAACATGTATAATTATTTTAAATTCAAAAGTTTTATGAAATAAACAGAATGATTATCAAACAAATTATAAAGAATCATATGTTATCATTTGCTAAGATAAATTAGACAAACATTAGATCATCACGCTACTAATATAATAAATATTGATTGAAAAATAATAAATATTGATTTAAAAAAAAAGAACTAAACGCGTTATCACATAAGTGACGCACGTGCAGGTTATTGTCTTAATCTCCGTCATCACGTGGGTGGATGATCTTATTATGTCCCCACCCTCTTCATCCCGAGTATTTTCATGTTTAATTACATGTATACCCTTTCTAGTTTTCTCTGCTCATAATTAGCGGGATTCGTCTCGCTTCGCGACGGGTTTTTATCAGTATAGGTTTAGTTTATTAAAATATCAGCACGATATCGGTATTCGACATAGCAATTCACACGTGTTTTATATCGAATGAAAACCATAAAAACGAATGTCCATACTGAAACCAGTGTTGTTCGGTTGGCATCGGTTACATTACCACCTTACTAGTATGATACTGACACTCAGTATAGCTTAAGATACTGAAAAATAATTTATTGCAAATACAAATACGTGTTCAACAAATTTTATATCGCAACGTCGAAAAAAACCATAAAAACAAACATGGTACCAATACCAATGTTGTTTGGTTAGTATATGTTTGGTTTGTGACAATATAAAAAATCAATTATATTTAACCCGTTCGAATACAACTTTTATCGAATCATATGTAATGATAAGCACATTGCGACAATATATTCCACATTTTATTAAACTTTATATTATGTTAACAAATAAACGAAAAGGGTAATCAAGTGAAAACCATAAAAATGAATATAATATCAAGATGTAGTTTTATCGGTACATATAAAGAGCCATAAAAACATGTACGGTTACCGATTTTATATGATTGATATATGTACGGTTACCGATTTTATATGATTGATATATGTTTGATTTATGATGATAAAAAAATCAACTAATAAAAATAATAAAAAGACTATACTATTAAAAAAATAAACTAATAAAAATAATAAAAAGACTATAGTATTAAAAAGAAATAAACTACCATACATGGAGTGGAAAAACAAAAGCATAAATGACAAAATAGAAATTGTTTATGTTCCCTATAGTATGAGAACCTCCTTCTATGATATGGGGGAGGTTGAGTAAGGGTTTGGCTATGCTTTAGGAACTTGACGTTTCAAAAGAAAGCAAAAAAAAACACAATACTCTACCTCAGTACTAGATTGAGCGATTGTATGTCGTTTCTGAAAACTCGTACATAAGAGATCGCATCCAGGAACCACAATAGATTATGGTAGATCGACAATCATCTAGACAACCAACCTAATTCTCATATGCTTTAGCATGAATGACGATACCAGACAACATAATACTAGGGGTGTTCTTCGTGTTAAAACATTTAAAAGGCGCCCTTACGTACTGCATAACTAGGGTGTTCTTCGTGTTGTTTTCTCGCGTTTTGAGGTTTTCAGGTTAGGTTGTTCGGGTTTTCAAAACTAAAAATATTGTCCGGTAACCAAATCATTTTAGGTTCAGGTTTTATCGGGTCGAGTTTCAGGTTAGTACAGTTTTATCGGCTTCAGACTATTTAGTTCTCCCTCCCCTACAATAGGAACTTTTGGAGGAATGCTCAGGTGACCCAGTAGTCACATTCTGCAATATCTTCGTAAGGGGCTAATTGAGCTCGGTTACTTGCAATGGAGTTGTATCAAAATTGGTATATTCAATTATGATGTTTTTGCTTTCCATTGTCAACAACCAATACTTTGCTGGGCTGACACCTTGACACATAATAAGAGTTTTTCATTACAGTTTTGCCACTACATCAGGTGTTATTGTTTCTCTACTTGTCCTTCTTTACTTTGTATAAATTTTACAACAAAGTCGGTGGTAGCATATGAGCACATGCCACAACTAGTAAGATAAATCAAGTAACATGCTTAGAAAACAGATAAAAAATTCTTAAAAGCACACACACAATAAAAACATATAAAACAAAAGTCTAAAAAGTGCATTATCAAGTGTTTCAAGGTAGGATTCATCGTAATTTGTATACGAGCTTTATAGTTGTTCAGGTTTTTTTGTGTGAACCTGAATCATCAAAACTATATTCATTAATCAAACCGTTTAAGGTCAGTCAGGTTTGTGTTTGCTTCACATCAGCTTCGGGTTTGATAGTTTCTCGGATCATGTGACATCGAGTCGGGTTCTGATATCCGGTATCGAGTTTTGGATAAAATAAACATCCCTCCGTAATACGTTATCGATTCAGTCAAAATTTTTTATAACAAATATCGCTTTTAAATATTCAGGACACGTGCGCCAGTGGCATTCCCGTAATTCACCCCAATTACAAGGGTAATTAATTCTATCTACAATCCTATAAATACATCTACCCTTTTTCCTGTTATTATTCCTCTACTGAATCCCTCAACCACTCGCCGGCGCCGGCGACTTTTCTGTTTCCGATCATCAACAAGTAACCGACTCTCTATTAATCTACTAGCCGGAGAAATATCATCGTTCACACATATATACGTCGGGAACACGGTTGCCGACTTGGAAGGAGAGAGAGAACAACAAGCGTAGAGAGAGAAGAAGGCGTGCAATCGCCGCTAAGATATTCGCCGGACTTAGAGTTTATGGAAACTACAAACTTCCGAAGCACTGTGACAACAACGAAGTGTTAAAAGCCCTATGTAATGAAGCCGGCTGGATCGTTGAAGAAGACGGAACGACTTATCGTAAGGTAATTCGAAATCTCGCAATCTGTTTGTCAAATTGATGGGCGTACTGGTGTTTCCTAGTTTAATCGTGGAATTATAGTGTTCGTTTATTTCTGCTGCATAACTTTTAGTTTTTTACTGAATTTGAATAGATCTAGTGCTTGATTGAGTTACTCTAATTAAAATTTCGAAATCTTCGTTCTGATTGATGTAATGTTTCCATGTGTACTGTTAGATTGCTAGTTTAATCGTTGAATTATTGTTTTTAGGACTGAATATTGATACGTTTGTTAATTTAGGATGTGCTGATAGTTGTTGGATGTTATTTTTGGTTTATAATTTCTAGATTTTTAGTGAATTTTATTAGATCTAGTAATCTATGTTCTGATTGATGGAATATTTCTATACGTAGATCTTATCTCCGGTTAGGTTTTTAAGTTAATCTGATTAGATCTAGTGCGTGATTTCAAATTTTCAAATCACGTTTGCTGTTTGTGATCTGGTGGAGAATTTATCTTTAATTTCGGAATCAATTAAGCTGAAATCGTGCAATACAGCCGAAAAATAGGAGATATAAATCAACGGTGATGATGAAATTTGACTAGTCTTTGGTCACAAGCTTGTTTGTGGATCTAGAGATCTGTCGTTATAGGAGACATGATAACGTGCTTGCTGATCAAATGGCGCATGTTATCATGATGGAGTAGCACTCAGATCACCTGTTTATTACATCTCTTTCCGTGCGTTCTCTCTCTCTCTCTCTCTCTCTGATCGTCAACGATGGAGACTAACTTTCCTTTTTTTCGTAAAATAATTATTATTGTCCTATCCCCCTAAGCGTACGATACATTCTTTCTTTCAGGATTCACGTGGATTCACACGCATCACGAAAATTTCGTTTTATCCATTTTCTCAAGAAAATTGAGCCACACGTTTGTCCTAAATTCCACTTTTTGAAAAAATTGGCCTGGGAACAATAGTGATCCTTTCTGAAACACAACTATTAGTCTATTAGGCCATTTGTTATGCTTGCGGGATAGATCACGGCGAGCCTGAGGTGGCCATGTGGTTTGCGCTGTCACCATCCCGCTTGTCACTCGGAAAAAAGAAGGATTTGGGGATGATGTGGGGGAAAGAAGCTGATGTGGAGGTGCGGGATGGCGGGGAACACCACGCCGCTACTTTGGCATGTTGCGGGAATTCGACATGCATAATGGATAGCCTTATCTTTAACATTTGAAACCACAACTATTAGTCTATTATCTACATATGTTAATGTTAATATAACACTGATAAGTGGTAAAGCTCAAAGTTTTAGTTAATTTCGGATGTTTGCCATCCGTAAGAAAACCACAAGTTTCAACTGTACACATAAAAAGATTTTATGAAACCAATATAGTAGGTTTAACAAAATGATTATGAGCTTGATCTTACAGCAGAAGTCTTTCAGAATATGTGCCTCTTCAATTACATAGCGGACCCACGATTTATTTATTGAGGGTGCGATCGGAGGATTTATCCATACTTTTAAGGGGGATGATCGGGATTTTGGCTTAAATAATACACTATTTTTTACGGGGATATATCCATCAATGTGTTTGGGAGTGAGAGAACTTAAAGTTCAGCATATATTGGTGAGAGAATTTTTAGGATGAGTGGCCTCCTAGGAAGTTTCCCCCTGAGCAAAGAAAAAACAAAGTAGTGGGTTAGCGATTGTCAAGGCAGACAATAGTATTGTATTTTCTTATGATGCGATATGCTATCTTGCGTAGGTTCTTCATTATTATTTTTTCAGATATTAGATGCACTGTTATTTCAATACATGGTTATCTTGATACACTGCTATTGTGGTATCTTGATACATTATTATGTTGTTAACCTGCTATTGATTATCCACTAGTATGGTCTCTGAAAACCTTAGGTGGCCATTTACTGTTCTTTTTAAATTTCTAGTATCTAAACTATATTAATTCATGATATATTTTCAAGACTTTACTACAAAGCTAAACCATCTTATCTTCATAATAAATGTACTAGATTTCATAAATGTATGTTCACTATGTATTCAAGACTCAAGAAACAGTTTTTTGGAAATACTTTTGCTATAACTAGAGTTCATAGTATTTTCTCAAAGATGACGAGACATCCAAAGTTTATTAAACCTTACCACTTGTGAGTTATGAATCTTATAACATTTATAAACATTGTTGTTTTCAAATGTCACTAGGAAAGGAGTCATTTGGAAAAAAAAGATACTGATTATATTGTATTCTCAACCATTCGTTGTGATTTGCTTGGGATTGTGTACTTGTCCGTTGTCTTTCGTTGGGAAGTCTCCACACAAGTAACCTTAAACTTAGTCATGAGCTCGTATTGGTCGGTATGAGTGACCGGATGTTACACTTACGTCTTAGATAATATATGAATATTACTTTTTTTCTAATGTCTTCCTTTAACTTTGTTCTTGTGTAGGGCTATAAACCTGTTACACGCGTGGAGGTTACAGGTGGATCGGCATCAGCCAGTCCAAATCCTTCTTACAGTTTGAACCCCAGTTCATTATCTTTTCCAAGCTCCATCTCATCTCTCTATTCCGCTAATGGCAATCCGGACCCTAATTCTCTTATACCATGGCTAAAAACCTTTCATCCGGTTCTTCTCCTTCATCCAATTTTCCTCACCATCTTTACACACCCGGTGGCTCAATAAGTGCTCTGGTCACTCCTCCATTAGCTTCACCTACTTGTCAGACACCGCGAATGAACGACATGGATCCCGCCTGGGTCCCACAACACTACCCATTTTTACCATCTTCAACCCCTCAAAGTCCAGGCCATCAAACACCAACCGGTTCAGGATGGCTATCCGGGGTCCAAACGCCCCAAGAAGGACCATCGTCGCCCACGTTTAGTCTTGTCGCATCAAACCCGTTTGGTTTCAAGGAAGCACTTTCGGGTACTGGTTCACGAATGTGGACCCCGGGGCAAAGCGGTACTTGCTCACCTGCTATAACTGCTGGGGTTGACCAGACGGCGGATGTTCCTATGTCTGATGCGGTTTCATCTGAGTTTGCTTTCGGTAGTCATATGAGAGGTCTAGTGAAACCATGGGAAGGTGAAAGGATACATGAAGAATGTGTTTCTGATGATCTTGAGCTCCCCCTTGGGAACCCTAGCACTAGGTAACTATCACTTCTCTAGTTGGTGGGAAAATGGGTGGGTGGGTCGGGCAGGTTATGTAACATGTGAAAATGAGTTTGGGTCAAAATGGATAATTTACCTGGTCCAAGTGGCCACATCGGGTTGATCAAAAACACCTTTAGAAAAGACACATTTTACTCCTTAACCCGAATCAACTGATTTGATTTCTTATGCTTTTTTTAAATATCATGAATTTATAATTACTTTTTTTATGGCAGATGAAGAGGGCTTGGTGGAATCTTTAATGTATCATCAGCTGATTTTCTTTCTTAAAAAGATTTTTTTTTCAAGAAAAAGGAGAGAAATTTATAGTAAATTATAGGTGATAGTTCATGTGTGATGGTATCTCTTTATTTAAGTATTTTTCTATTTTCTATTTTTTCTAATTTATTTATTTTTATTCCCAGAAATTACATCATTGACACACCAAATACATATATCATTTTACTTCTTTTATTTCATGTAAATCTATAAGACGTAGTGAGATTTTTGCGAAAATAAAACGATATACAACAGATGGCTAAAACACAACTTGCATTAGTGGTAAGAGTTTTTGGTGAAGTATGTTGCTACTACAATTACGAACCCAATATATGTTTTCTACTGATGTCATTTTTAAAATGGGTTGTATATCGGTGACACTCTTTAAGGTTTTAAGGTTGGTGATGTTTATTAACTTAAGTATCATACAAAAAATTCTTCGGTGTGTCACATGACACGCAACCCTTGTATGTAGCTTAGCCAATGTCTACCGCACCCGATGAAAGCTTGTGTTTTTTGAGTGAATTCTTCCTTTTATCCCCATGTAGATAAATATGGTTTCTTTTGCAGATCGTATAGTTTGTTAATATTATGACCATTATACATCCAACCCCATGGCGACGACTGATAAGTCTTTTGGGCCTAAACGGGATGATAAAATTTGAGACCTTTTCATGTAATTCCTTTTGCAGTTCATATAGTTTGTTACTATTGCGACCATTAAAAGGAAATCAAGTTTCTGTATCTGACACCCTGGGTAGTTTACGTTTTATTTTTTGGTCCAAGCAGATGATAAAATTTTGGACCTTTTCATCCAATTCTTTTAGTTAATTTGCTTTTGATTATGTGATTCTTCAATTACATGCATGTATGTATAAATTTGTATGTATAAATTTAGTGGCGGATCTAGAAAATCCATATAGAGGTAAGGTTTAAAGAAGGGGTAACGAAATCGAAAAAACGTCAAACTTTTCCAAAAATTTACACTACCGTCGGAGCGTCACCGGAACAACGGACAATCACGCAAAGGCAAGCACGAATGCTGCTGCCTACGAGACCGGAATCTTACACTGTGCGCAGAGAACCCCTCTCACTTTAGACAGAAAGGGAATGACGATGGGTAGCCAAACCGTTTTCTTTTCTTTTTTGTTTTTTTTCGTTTTGGTAGTGAAAGAGGTTGGAAATCAGGTTGTTTTTGATGATGAAAAGAGCTTTTTTTCTCTGAATCAATTTGAAACCACAAACCATAGTAGCAACAATTACAAAGCTTAAATTACGTACATATAAAATTTTCTTTTCACAATTCAGATGTCCAAAATCCTTGCTTTATTTCCCTCTCCTTTAAGCCTCCCCTTGTCGACACCAAGTATTTGAATGAACAAAACATGATAATTCCCTTTTCATGTGGTGAAGAAGCTAAAAATACTTTTCATAATCAGAAGCAGAAATTCTGTATTACGAAGACTTTATAAGTGTTCTTAATGAAAAACATGTCAGGGACGAGTTAAAATATAGACAAGAGAAAAGAAAGAAAAAAATAAAAATAAAAAATAAAATGTCCAATGCAGATCTCAAACCTGCACCCTTCGCGTTATTAGCACACCACTCTAACCAACTGAATTAACAGGCCTTTATCCTCATTTTCGATTCAAAGTTTATAATTAGTAGATCTGTGAAAGAATATTTAAAACTTAATATTATAAGATAAAAAGACAAAAAAAATGGTTTTATATTTTTGTTTTCTCTCATTTAAAGATGCATTTGCGTATACTAAAAGATACAACTGTATTTATAATATAAAAACCGTAACAAAATATAAAGATATATTAACGTCACATAACAATGTCTAAAGCATCTCATAGGCTGATATAAACTTATGCGGCAAAACGATACATGATCTCAATTATATAACAATGTCTAAAGTATCTCAAAGGCTGATATACACTTATGCGGCAAAACGATACATGATTTCAAGTAAATTTTTTATAAAATATCTAAAAAATGATTTATAGTACTATTTTTCATATATTTATAAAGGTCGTATTTTCACAATAATATCGAATAAAGCTCTATCATATACTTCTTTAATCACAATTTAATGTTTTAATATATAAATTTCTTACTAATATAATTTACATTATACCCATTGCTTAATTAACTAAAAATTAAATTACATATAAGGTCTATGTAAATAGCAAGAAAAAAACATGCAATTGGCCTTCTGGTTTGATGGGATGGTGGTGATGTTATTAAGAACTTGGATGTTTAAGGTTTAGGTTCAAACTTGACTCAACAGCGTTTAATTTTTTCATAGTCACGGGTTTCTTCTTTGATGATGTTCTTGGATGAGTAAAGTATGGAACGTTAAAATCAGTATAGACGTTTGACATCTCGTCTTAGAAAGGCTTACTCAGGTATTGGGGTAGTTTCAAATGCCTGTAGATGAAAACCTCAACCCAAATTTGAAGGATGAAATGAAATTTCTTACATAAGTTTCTTTGCATTCTGATTTTTCTTTGTTTTGTAATTAGAACATAACTATTTTATTGTATTTTATTGAATTTAATTAGTTTATACATTTTGAGATATCGAAGTCACCTTTGTGAACAACATAGACTAAGAACTTAATAATATAAACAAACAAATAGATATAATACATGACCATATACATTTCCGCTTTGTGCATCTTCATTTCACATAAATACGTTCTCTTGTTTTTACTTTTCTTTTTCTTCCCTACATTCCATCTTCTTTTTTCCTCCTCACTCTCTCTATATACACACCAATTTTAGAGGTGCTGGCCATGGTGGAGAGCGGCGAGGTTATCATTGACCACCGTGGATCATTCAAATTAAGCATAGCGAAAGAAGACACTAAAGATACCATACCACCTTTGATCACTCGTCAATATTCCCAAAAGGTCTTTTCCTTAACTACGTATTTCCATTTTTAAACCGTTATAGAGATTTTACTAGTACAAAATTATAACTCAGAGTTATGTTATTTTACACATAAGTCGGTTCTCAATAAGTTTTATATCAAAGCGTAGATAAAAAAAATTGCATATTTAGATTATAAAAAAATATTGGATATTAAATGTATTAGACAAAAGCTAAATGAAATGTTAATTTAAAAAGCAAAAAAACAGAAATTTTAAAAAGTTTGGAGCTAAAAAAAATTCTTCGAATTCTTTGGCAGCTACTAGCGGGAGTTGTTCGGTACATACTTCTTAGTATTTGCAGGTTGTGGTGCGATCATGGCGGACGTCGGCAAGAACAATATGGCTGGTCAGCCTGAAATCGCAATTGTATGGGGGGCGGCAAGGATGGTGATGGTTTATACCATTGGACATGTCTCTGGTGCACATATTAACCCTGCTGTCACCATTGCTTTCGCATCTTGTAGAAGGTTCCCTTGGAAAGAGGTGATTTTGGTTTTGAATTTGATGATCATCTGGATATTTCAAAATGACAAAGAGCGGAAGCACATAAATAAAAAAAAAGATAATTCTCAAAGAAAATTGATGTATCACTGAGGGTGCTTTGTATATTCTAAATTTTACATCATTGTCAAAATTTCATAACTACAAAGTGTCAAATCAATGCTAAAATTAGAGAAAAAAAAATAAATGTGCAAATTAAGTCAATTAGTGATTTATGAGTTTTACATTCTAAACGGCAAAAATTTAGGGAAAGTCTTATGTGATAAAACTAGAGCCTTAAGTAATGGAACTCGAATTCGATAACTGGGCCAAACCGCCTATGATGTTTTCCACATGGCCTAACTTGTCTAGATCTTTCCGTCCACTGCTTATAGGCCTTATAACTATACTTGTAGCCCAAGTTATACTTGTTATATGTTAGGGCCTTTTTCGGATCTGTGTCCCTCTTTTAGAGGGTTTAAAGCAAGAGTTGTCAGCTTTGGATCATCTTTGTATCACAAAATCTTGATCTTGAATGATTTATCCATGTTTGTGTAGGTACCCGGATATGTGATTTCTCAAATCCTTGCATCAACCCTAGCAAACGAAACACTACGGTTGATATTTAATGTGACACATGATCAATTCGTTGGAAATGTTAATGTGACATGATCAATTCGTTGGAAATGTCCCTCCCGGGTCCACCTTCAATCCTTGGTGATGGAAATTATTATGACATTCTATCTTATGTTTGTCATCACTGCTGTTATCATAGATGATCGAGCTGTTAGTATATTTCTACTCACTTTTACTTGTCACTAACAATATTTCACGAATATGTCAATGTAACAATACATCATGATCACTTAATTAATCTAGACAGGACAACTAGCTGGGGTCGCCATTGGATGAACCGTTCTACTTAACGCCATATTTGCAGGGTACAATCTAAATATCAACACTGGTAAAATATTACATAATTAGTAGTCTTTATTGAGACGCATATTTTGATGACAGACCAATATCAAGTGCGTCAATGAACCCAGCAAGAAGCATAGGACCAGCACTCGTGTGGAATGAGTATAAAGGGTTATGGGTCTATATTTTGGGACCAATCATTGGCGCCATTGGTGGTGCATGGGCTTACAACACCATAATGTAAGCCCTTGAGTGAGATAACCAAGGATACATCTCATCAGTGATTTTTGGAGTTGTACCTTTATTTACATCTATGGGTTTATTTGCATGATGTGATACATATATTTGCTCTCTTTATCATAAAGAAAAGGTGTGGTTTGGTAATTATATATACATGCATTGTTCTTATAATTTTTGTACTTTGTTATGAGTTACAACCCTAGGTAATTTATGTGACCATGAATGTGTGTTAATTATATAATAGGCATTGTGAATATAAAAATAATACGTAAGAGAAGATTTATCAATATTCTACATATATAGCTTTCAAGGAATTATTATTATTAATATTAGTATTATTATATATATAAAATACAAGTTGTTGGGGCCAGTCAATTTTATGAATTTTGATTTTGAACTATAAAGTTTAGTATCTTTTACTTTGGCCACCACGTGGCAATCATTGATCCATTCATACTCTGACTAGTATTTTAACCCGTCTTGCGGTGCGACGATGTCTACACTTAAAGTAACTCGAATTTATAGTATTAATTATCTGAGATAACTCGTTTTCGAACAAAATTTACGTCAAAATGCAGACAAACTAAAAATACACATACTAAGCACGAAAATATTATATTTAACATGACTCATTACCGAGAAATTTTTTACGTCAAACGTAAACCAACTTGGATTTATACCGAAATGTACTTAAAAATAAGCGCGTAAGAAAATAATTTTTTTAAGTTAAAAAATGGTATCGCGTGTTGCAACAACGTCAAAATATAAAATAACTCGAATTTATACCGCCTAGTGAAAACATATTATATTTGACCCGACACGTTTCCGAACATATTTATGTCAAAACGTAGACCAACAAAAAACGGACATAAAAATAAGCACGAAAACGTATTATATTTGACAACACATATAAAAATAAGTACGTAAAACTCGAAATGGTCAAAATGACATTTTACAAAGTTTTTATAAAGCTGATGGAGTGTAAGTGTTAATACTAAAAGTTGAGGTACATAAAAATAAAAAAAAACAAGATAAAAATAAGCAAATCTTTACGGGACATTTTATGCAACGATAAAAGGCCATATCATGGCGGTATATTAGAAAGTTACATAAAAATTATTGGTTTAGTTCATTACAACATTTACACTAACCTACTTATGACGGTACTTATGGAATTTAGAAAAAAATATTACGCTGAAAAAAACGTCAAAAAATAAAACCTTATTAAAGTTGAGGTGCTAAATATGTCATTACCAAATTTGATAGACCGTATGATAATTTTATTAAAGTTCAGAGGTGTAAATGAAAACTATATAATAATAAAAAAGGCTACTTAATGATTTTGTAAAGCTTTCAAAAAATAATTAAAAAAAAGATGGCGTGGGTTGAATAAATACAATTTTATATACTAAGTAATAAAAATGTTATATTAAAAAACATGTGTTGAATAAACTGGTGGATTATATTAATTGAACAAATATAATGTAATATGCTAATATATACAGTCATCAGAATTTACCTTTCAATAAGCGAACTTTAATGTACTATTTATGATTATAATATTTTACTTGTTTATTTATTAAGTTAAAAACATGTGTATTACGCAGGGTTGATAAATGAAATATGGAAAATAGCTAAGAAAATAATAAGAGATAAGCGTGAAAATTGTGATTTAATATTATTATTAAATAGTATAGGTAAACGAAAAAATTCCTGCCGATGTATATCATATATATATATATATCTCATGGTTGAAATGTATATGGTTTATCATCACTTATAACATATCTTTGGATTTGAATACCATCAATAAACAACTAAATAAAATTTAAAAGATGAGTTTTATAAAAATAGGTAGATATATCTAGTTTATTAACTATAATAATCTTTTGATTTTGATACCACTAATAGACAAATAATTATTACATATTATTGTAAACAAATTTTAGAAAATATAATATCGTTAACCGACTAAAGTTGTTATTTCATGTTTATAATTAGTATGAGATTGACAAACAAATAAGTAGATTAGTAGTTTATTACTAAAATATAAGTCAGTGATACGTAACATTGTTTGGAATTACCACGAGTTAAATATTGAAAAAAATATAAATTGTATTTTTAATTAATTATTTGGATTCATTTGTTAATTAATAATTATTTATTCAAAAAGTTAACTTTTTTTATTAGTTATTAAAAAGTTAATTTATTTAGGGTCATTAATGTTAAAAAGTTATTTTTTAATTATATTAACACAAATATATTTGATAAATATTTTATGATAGTTGTTTTCGTGTGAATGATCACTCATGTTTTATATTTGTTGTTTTTTTATTAATTATTTTTTTATTATTTTAGAAAAGGATAAGTAATATCTATGTATTAATTCATTATTAAAAGATTAAAATAAAATATAAGTAAAAAATTTAGATTGAAGTAGATAATAATAATAATAAAATTAATTTTAAATAAATTAAAAGTAAAATTGTGATGGGAAGTAGAGATTGATATGTGTTTGGAGTGTTTTATTAGTATTTGGATTTGTAAATGTAAAGAAATAGCGACGTTGATGGCTAGAGAGAGAAAGCACACCGGTCCTCGGCGTTCTTCCCACCTCCTGCCGTCCATCATACTCCGGCCACAACGATGGGCGGAAATAAGTTCGAGTGAAGGACTGCGCGACGGCTAGGTTTTCACGGGGTCTATAAGTAGCGGCGATGGTGGCTAGGATTTTGAGACCGAGCGGCAACTTTGAAGGTTGTCCGCTGTATCATCAAAGGTAGAGTGTCAAGAAGAGTTCCACAACGATAGCCCACTTGCCGACCGATGACGACAACGGTGGTGGATTCGAGATACAATAAGTAACAATGAGAATTTATGACTTAGATGAACACCGGCGACCTAAGCGATGGCAACAAAAATTCCGATGAAGGTCTACATGTCCCTAAATGTAACATCTCGTAAAAAAATGTGTCCAATAGTATAGTGACACGTGTTGAATTTTATTTTTTTAGTCTATTAAAGACTAATAGGGATTAAAGGTGTCAACATGCTCAAATTTGGCCTCTAAGTGACTGATATGTCAACATTCATAGCCTCTGAGTGACTGATATGTCAACATGCTTAAACATTGGCCTCTGAGTGACTGATATGTCAACATGCCTAGCCTCTGAGTGACTGATATGTCAACATGCATAAAACATTGGCCTCTGAGTGACTGATATGTCAACATGCATAAAACATTGGCCTCTGAGTGACTGATATGTCAACATGCCTAGCCTCTGAGTGACTGATATGTCAACATGTATAAAATGAGCCTCTGAATGATCCTTTACAAAGTTCTAACTCTCATGCGTGCCACTTGTTGGACGAGAGAGGTTAATTCTGTAAAAATATGAAAGTTGGATAATGGAGGGGTTAAAAGTGTCAACATGTTAATTTATACCTCTGAGTGAACTTTTAACGAACCGAGAGCTCGACAATGTCCAGGCATACTCCCGGGTATGCCAAATATTGGTTACGGAGGGCTAAATGTGCTAAAAAGGTGTTTTAGAAGGTTTTATAAGTTGAGGGGCTAAAGTGTCGAACTTTGAAACTCGCAATGGGGCGCTCGCGAGGCGCGAGAGGCCTGTGTCTGCAGAAAATTTGCTTGGCCTCCACACAAATTTCCAAAAACCATTTGATTCGAAACATGGTCTTCCAAACTGCTATGCCATGTTTTAGGACACTTGGAAGCTTCCTCTTACACCCCTTAGCACCTGACATCACCTCCTTCAAGCTCTCCAACTATAAATAGGTGCCAAGGTTCACCATTTGAACTTGCACCTTTCTCATTCACAATTCTATCTCCCTCCTCTGGAAGTTCCTAACTGAAAGGAGCATCCAACTTAGTTCTATTGCATCCTATGAACCACTTGTAAGTGTTTCTTGCTCTTGCATTTTCGTTTATAGGTTTTTATAGCAAAAAGTGAAGCGTTTTACGAAAAACGCCTTGATTTTCGGTTAAGACCATTATGGTTCAGCCATTGTTCGTAACGAACATGGCTAAGTGATTGTAATAAGGTAGGTGTTAGTCCCTATAAAGGGCACCCCCTGAAGATCACGTTTGCTAGACCAATTGACGGGTCAAAGTTATTATATTAAAAAGTCAAACAAGCCATTTTTCAGAAATGTTATAATTTGATATTATGTATGTTATGAAACATGTTTTGACGCTTAAACAAGTTGGATAATAATTATTAGAACATGTAAGAACATGTTTGGCTCGTCAATTTCAGTTCTAGGGTCGGTTCGCAACCGTAAGTCGTGAAGTTTGACTTCTGCTTTGACTTTCGATTCTGACCCGATTTAGATTAGTTAGCTACTGATCTAAAGTTGCATTATGATCATAATATAATGTAGCATAACTCTCTGAGGTTATATTACATGATCATAATCAGAATATGAGTTTATGCACAATATCGTAATTATGCCATTTTGACTAAAATGCCCTTTTTGCATAAAATAAAGTTTACATGATAACGAACTTAAAAAATAAGTTTCTTACTGATGTAATATTATAAGTAAGAATGTTTGGGATGTTAGATCAGATTATAAACTGAGTTTATGAACAAGTCCTTGTATTATGTCGATAAATGACGATAAAGTCCTTGTGGCTTATAAAAGGATTTTATCATATCTCTTTAAGTAAACCTTTTATCTATTGATATGTTATATTAAATAACATATCTAAGACATGTTATCTTAACCTTAACATCAGTTTTCGTTAAACATCTCACAATTCGTTATTTTACAACATAAGCGACGTTTCGACGCATATTATGGTTTTAATCCATAATTATCAACCAAGACTTGATACCTATTGATTTCAAAACTTATTTTAAATATTTTTACAGTAGGTACATTATACAAACTCAGAATCCCAAACAATTTATAAACTATGTGTAAAATGACCAAAATGCCCTTTCGGTACATAGTTTGGTCATAAAAGATAATTACACATTTAATTAATATCCTACTGATATTACATCATAAATAGGTTATTTTTCCAGAATACTTATGATTATAACATTAAATTATATTTAAGTTCCTTTTATACGGTATGAAATTACCGAAACGCCCTTATGAGGCATAGTTTCATTTTAAAACCTTAATGGGCATATAAATTAATATCCTACTGATATTACAACTTATTTAAAGTATAATGACATATATAACTTGTCCATGACTTATCCGGTTACCCGATATCGCTGATATGCGTACGGTTAAGTATATGTAACTAGTTTACAGAAATTAACCGAAACGGGTCTAACCTTGTCATTTAAGTCTCAAAATCCAGAATGTTTATAGTTTATCCATATTACACAAGTCAAAGTAATTGTTGGGATTAAACTACATTCTATTCAATTATCGTTTAATCTAGCGTTATACGTTTTGATCATGTACGCTAGTCGGTCTAAGTCTATGACTTAAGAAAGACCGTTAGTATTTAATTGGTTAGCTTATGCCATAATCCAGACTAGAGACATTCCGGTAAATGCTATCTACACTTAGTGCTTTTATGTACGGCTACTTAAAATATACCGATCAGGCCCACGTCTAAACTTTTTTTTTTTTTGTTGTTGTTGACCAAAGATCGGCCATACGGCCTATTAGCCCATACTTTAAATAATGATATAAAACATTTCATACTTTAATACCAAAATCCATACATTTACATTATAAATAATATTCAATAACGTGTACTTAAAACATACCGATCAGGCCCACGTCTAAACTTTTTTTTTGTTGTTGTTGACCAAAGATCGGCCATACGGCATATTAGCCCATACTTTAAATAATGACCCCCCCCCCCCCCCCCCGCCTCGTATAAGCCTGTTTGGCCACATCCTTCCGTGAAAACATGTCTCTCTCCTCGACATCACACCCTTAATCTTTCATATCACATATTCTCCTAAAAAACATTCGAGAACAACCTTGTTGCTCTAATAACTACGAGCGCAAATCTAAATATAATAATTGTATTAGGAAAAAAAATAGATAAAAAATTATGATCATGAAATATTAAATGATTATCTTTTTAAGTTTCTCTTACATGTTTTTGTTGTAACAAGTTTAACTAGTGTTTAACACCCAGTGTTGCGGGCACGTGACTCGTAAAACCGTGCTGAGTAGTAAGCAAACGATGACCAAAACTGAGAAAATTGTAAAACCAAAATATTAAACTATATCGTCACGTGGAATAAAACGTAGGGTAGAAATCATATAATAAACATGTGGATTTATACCGACACGTGACGTAAAACATAGGCAAATACAACGCGAACTTATGCCGCAAACTAGCATAAAATGTAGAAAAACTCAAATTTATACCAAAAAAACTTTAACCAAAGAACAAAAAGACAAAACTTGAAGACCATATAAACCACTCTAACTAAAAAAACAATAAAAGACAAAAAAAAAAAAAACTTCCCTAGAAGATAAAAACTATAAAAAAGAGGTATTGTTCCTAAGAACATACCTCAATTGTTATTATATAATAATGTGTATGTACAGATAAGAAGGTTATAGTCAAATTATATATGTGCAGATGTTTAAAATATATGTACACATACAAATTTGCTTGCAAATATCAATTAAAGTACATCATATAACCATAATTCAAAATTTGCTTGCAAATATCAGTTAAAGTACATCACAGTTTTAGTAGTCATGATATAATTTTGGATAAATACACACGTTAAAAACGATTACACATTAGTTCTCACAGTTCGTATTGTTTATGATCTTATATGGGACCCCCATATATACTTTCGTTTTAAGTGAGCATCACCAGAACGTTTCTAAAAGATGGCCTACATTTTTGTTGTTGAAAGATAAAAAAAATATGTGGCTGCAATCAAAGATGATTTTAGATTGCATGGGAAAAATCAACATTACTTCATGCTTTGTGTCGTCTTTTTTGTTTTCGAACGGCAAATTTCTTTTATTCATGTCGTCTGTGGGACTTGAACCCACGTTTGTTTCACGCATCTAAACATATTCATAATTTTCAGATTTGAATGTGTCTTTCATATGCATCAAATCTGAGATGAAAGATTGAAATAATTGAAAAAAATCAAACCTTGTCGAAATGAAAGATAGTTGATCGAAAAAGATTGAATGATAACACGTTTAGGGGCGCAACAACTTCTACGGAGCGGGAGGGGACAGGCGATTCCCCTGAACTTTTCGTTCAGTAGTGGAGAGTATATAGTTTTCGTATAGAACTTTTTGGGTATATACGTTTTCGCACCCCCTCCGATTTTATAGAAAGTTTTGGGTATATACGTTTTCGATCTCCGGATGAAAATCTCAAGTTTTGTCACTGAACACATTGAGCGAGAACAATAAAAATGACAAACATTAAACAACGATAAAAATGACAAATATTAAAACAATACAAACGAATAACAAAGCAGATCATAATTCATATAGTATATTCATCATGGAGTACAGTATATAAAATCCTAAAATTAATGTTGTAGCACATGAATTGTAAGTTTATAACAATTAACTTATTTTTTTGACAAATATGTAATTTAGCGGCAAGTTAACCTCTCTTAGAGCATATGATAACTAGAAGTTAACATTGTTTATAAATAAAATGGAACAAACTATGCATTTATAGAACATGTATAATTATTTTAAATTCAAAAGTTTTATGAAATAAACAGAATGATTATCAAACAAATTATAAAGAATCATATGTTATCATTTGCTAAGATAAATTAGACAAACATTAGATCATCATGCTACTAATATAATAAATATTGATTGAAAAATAATAAATATTGATTTAAAAAAAAAGAACTAAACGCGTTATCACATAAGTGACGCACGTGCAGGTTATTGTCTTAATCTCCGTCATCACGTGGGTGGATGATCTTATTATGTCCCCACCCTTTTTCATGTTTAATTACATGTATACCCTTTCTAGTTTTCTCTGCTCATAATTAGCGGGATTCGTCTCGCTTCGCGACGGGTTTTTATCAGTATAGGTTTAGTTTATTAAAATATCAGCACGATATCGGTATTCGACATAGCAATTCACACGTGTTTTATATCGAATGAAAACCATAAAAACGAATGTCCATACTGAAACCAGTGTTGTTCGGTTGGCATCGGTTACATTACCACCTTACTAGTATGATACTGACACTCAGTATAGCTTAAGATACTGAAAAATAATTTATTGCAAATACAAATACGTGTTCAACAAATTTTATATCGCAACGTCGAAAAAAACCATAAAAACAAACATGGTACCAATACCAATGTTGTTTGGTTAGTATATGTTTGGTTTGTGACAATATAAAAAATCAATTATATTTAACCCGTTCGAATACAACTTTTATCGAATCATATGTAATGATAAGCACATTGCGACAATATATTCCACATTTTATTAAACTTTATATTATGTTAACAAATAAACGAAAAGGGTAATCAAGTGAAAACCATAAAAATGAATATAATATCAAGATGTAGTTTTATCGGTACATATAAAGAGCCATAAAAACATGTACGGTTACCGATTTTATATGATTGATATATGAACGGTTACCGATTTTATATGATTGATATATGTTTGATTTATGATGATAAAAAAATCAACTAATAAAAATAATAAAAAGACTATACTATTAAAAAAATAAACTAATAAAAATAATAAAAAGACTATAGTATTAAAAAGAAATAAACTACCATACATGGAGTGGAAAAACAAAAGCATAAATGACAAAAAAGAAATTGTTTATGTTCCCTATAGTATGAGAACCTCCTTCTATGATATGGGGGAGGTTGAGTAAGGGTTTGGCTATGCTTTAGGAACTTGACATTTCAAAAGAAAGCAAAAAAAACACAATACTCTACCTCAGTACTAGATTGAGCGATTGTATGTCGTTTCTGAAAACTCGTACATAAGAGATCGCATCCAGGAACCACAATAGATTATGGTAGATCGACAATCATCTAGACAACCAACCTAATTATCATATGCTTTAGCATGAATGACGATACCAGACAACATAATACTAGGGGTGTTCTTCGTGTTAAAACATTTAAAAGGCGCCCTTACGGTACTGCATAACTAGGGTGTTCTTCGTGTTGTTTTCTCGCGTTTTGAGGTTTTCAGGTTAGGTTGTTCGGGTTTTCAAAACTAAAAATATTGTCCGGTAACCAAATCATTTTAGGTTCAGGTTTTATCGGGTCGAGTTTCAGGTTAGTACAGTTTTATCGGCTTCAGACTATTTAGTTCTCCCTCCCCTACAATAGGAACTTTTGGAGGAATGCTCAGGTGACCCAGTAGTCACATTCTGCAATATCTTCGTAAGGGGCTAATTGAGCTCGGTTACTTGCAATGGAGTTGTATCAAAATTGGTATATTCAATTATGATGTTTTTGCTTTCCATTGTCAACAACCAATACTTTGCTGGGCTGACACCTTGACACATAATAAGAGTTTTTCATTACAGTTTTGCCACTATATCAGGTGTTATTGTTTCTCTACTTGTTCTTCTTTACTTCGTATAAATTTTACAACAAAGTCGGTGGTAGCATATGAGCACATGCCACAACTAGTAAGGTATATCAAGTAACATGCTTAGAAAACAGATAAAAAATTCTTAAAAGCACACACACAATAAAAACATATAAAACAAAAGTCTAAAAAGTGCATTATCAAGTGTTTCAAGGTAGGATTCATCGTAATTTGTATACGAGCTTTATAGTTGTTCAGGTTTTTTTGTGTGAACCTGAATCATCAAAACTATATTCATTAATCAAACCGTTTAAGGTCAGTTAGGTTTGTGTTTGCTTCACATCAGCTTCGGGTTTGATAGTTTCTCGGATCATGGACATCGAGTCAGGTTCTGATATCCGGTATCGAGTTTTGGATAAAATAAACATCCCTCCGTAATACGTTATCGATTCAGTCAAATTTTTTTATAACAAATATCGCTTTTAAATACTCAGGACACGTGCGCCAGTGGCATTCCCGTAATTCACCCCAATTACAAGGGTAATTAATTCTATCTACAATCCTATAAATACATCTACCCTTTTTCCTGTTATTATTCCTCTACTGAATCCCTCAACCACTCGCCGGCGCCGGCGACTTTTCTGTTTCCGATCATCAACAAGTAACCGACTCTCTATTAATCTACTAGCCGGAGAAATATCATCGTTCACACATATATACGTCGGGAACACGGTTGCCGACTTGGAAGGAGAGAGAGAACAACAAGCGTAGAGAGAGAAGAAGGCGTGCAATCGCCGCTAAGATATTCGCCGGACTTAGAGTTTATGGAAACTACAAACTTCCGAAGCACTGTGACAACAACGAAGTGTTAAAAGCCCTATGTAATGAAGCCGGCTGGATCGTTGAAGAAGACGGAACGACTTATCGTAAGGTAATTCGAAATCTCGCAATCTGTTTGTCAAATTGATGGGCGTACTGGTGGTTTCCTAGTTTAATCGTGGAATTATAGTGTTCGTTTATTTCTGCTGCATAACTTTTAGTTTTTTACTGAATTTGAATAGATCTAGTGCTTGATTGAGTTACTCTAATTAAAATTTCGAAATCTTCGTTCTGATTGATGTAATGTTTCCATGTGTACTGTTAGATTGCTAGTTTAATCGTTGAATTATTGTTTTTAGGACTGAATATTGATACGTTTGTTAATTTAGGATGTGCTGATAGTTGTTGGATGTTATTTCTGGTTTATAATTTCTAGATTTTTAGTGAATTTTATTAGATCTAGTAATCTATGTTCTGATTGATGGAATATTTCTATACGTAGATCTTATCTCCGGTTAGGTTTTTAAGTTAATCTGATTAGATCTAGTGCGTGATTTCAAATTTTCAAATCACGTTTGCTGTTTGTGATCTGGTGGAGAATTTATCTTTAATTTCGGAATCAATTAAGCTGAAATCGTGCAATACAGCCGAAAAATAGGAGATATAAATCAACGGTGATGATGAAATTTGACTAGTCTTTGGTCACAAGCTTGTTTGTGGATCTAGAGATCTGTCGTTATAGGAGACATGATAACGTGCTTGCTGATCAAATGGCGCATGTTATCATGATGGAGTAGCACTCAGATCACCTGTTTATTACATCTCTTTCCGTGCGTTCTCTCTCTCTCTCTCTCTCTCTCTGATCGTCAACGATGGAGACTAACTTTCCTTTTTTTCGTAAAATAATTATTATTGTCCTATCCCCCTAAGCGTACGATACATTCTTTCTTTCAGGATTCACGTGGATTCACACGCATCACGAAAATTTCGTTTTATCCATTTTCTCAAGAAAATTGAGCCACACGTTTGTCCTAAATTCCACTTTTTGAAAAAATTGGCCTGGGAACAATAGTGATCCTTTCTGAAACACAACTATTAGTCTATTAGGCCATTTGTTATGCTTGCGGGATAGATCACGGCGAGCCTGAGGTGGCCATGTGGTTTGCGCTGTCACCATCCCGCTTGTCACTCGGAAAAAAGAAGGATTTGGGGATGATGTGGGGGAAAGAAGCTGATGTGGAGGTGCGGGATGGCGGGGAACACCACGCCGCTACTTTGGCATGTTGCGGGAATTCGACATGCATAATGGATAGCCTTATCTTTAACATTTGAAACCACAACTATTAGTCTATTATCTACATATGTTAATGTTAATATAACACTGATAAGTGGTAAAGCTCAAAGTTTTAGTTAATTTCGGATGTTTGCCATCCGTAAGAAAACCACAAGTTTCAACTGTACACATAAAAAGATTTTATGAAACCAATATAGTAGGTTTAACAAAATGATTATGAGCTTGATCTTACAGCAGAAGTCTTTCAGAATATGTGCCTCTTCAATTACATAGCGGACCCACGATTTATTTATTGAGGGTGCGATCGGAGGATTTATCCATACTTTTAAGGGGGATGATCGGGATTTTGGCTTAAATAATACACTATTTTTTACGGGGATATATCCATCAATGTGTTTGGGAGTGAGAGAACTTAAAGTTCAGCATATATTGGTGAGAGAATTTTTAGGATGAGTGGCCTCCTAGGAAGTTTCCCCCTGAGCAAAGAAAAAACAAAGTAGTGGGTTAGCGATTGTCAAGGCAGACAATAGTATTGTATTTTCTTATGATGCGATATGCTATCTTGCGTAGGTTCTTCATTATTATTTTTTCAGATATTAGATGCACTGTTATTTCAATACATGGTTATCTTGATACACTGCTATTGTGGTATCTTGATACATTATTATGTTGTTAACCTGCTATTGATTATCCACTAGTATGGTCTCTGAAAACCTTAGGTGGCCATTTACTGTTCTTTTTAAATTTCTAGTATCTAAACTATATTAATTCATGATATATTTTCAAGACTTTACTACAAAGCTAAACCATCTTATCTTCATAATAAATGTACTAGATTTCATAAATGTATGTTCACTATGTATTCAAGACTCAAGAAACAGTTTTTTGGAAATACTTTTGCTATAACTAGAGTTCATAGTATTTTCTCAAAGATGACGAGACATCCAAAGTTTATTAAACCTTACCACTTGTGAGTTATGAATCTTATAACATTTATAAACATTGTTGTTTTCAAATGTCACTAGGAAAGGAGTCATTTGGAAAAAAAAGATACTGATTATATTGTATTCTCAACCATTCGTTGTGATTTGCTTGGGATTGTGTACTTGTCCGTTGTCTTTCGTTGGGAAGTCTCCACACAAGTAACCTTAAACTTAGTCATGAGCTCGTATTGGTCGGTATGAGTGACCGGATGTTACACTTACGTCTTAGATAATATATGAATATTACTTTTTTTCTAATGTCTTCCTTTAACTTTGTTCTTGTGTAGGGCTATAAACCTGTTACACGCGTGGAGGTTACAGGTGGATCGGCATCAGCCAGTCCAAATCCTTCTTACAGTTTGAACCCCAGTTCATTATCTTTTCCAAGCTCCATCTCATCTCTCTATTCCGCTAATGGCAATCCGGACCCTAATTCTCTTATACCATGGCTAAAAACCTTTCATCCGGTTCTTCTCCTTCATCCAATTTTCCTCACCATCTTTACACACCCGGTGGCTCAATAAGTGCTCCGGTCACTCCTCCATTAGCTTCACCTACTTGTCAGACACCGCGAATGAACGACATGGATCCCGCCTGGGTCCCACAACACTACCCATTTTTACCATCTTCAACCCCTCAAAGTCCAGGCCATCAAACACCAACCGGTTCAGGATGGCTATCCGGGGTCCAAACGCCCCAAGAAGGACCATCGTCGCCCACGTTTAGTCTTGTCGCATCAAACCCGTTTGGTTTCAAGGAAGCACTTTCGGGTACTGGTTCACGAATGTGGACCCCGGGGCAAAGCGGTACTTGCTCACCTGCTATAACTGCTGGGGTTGACCAGACGGCGGATGTTCCTATGTCTGATGCGGTTTCATCTGAGTTTGCTTTCGGTAGTCATATGAGAGGTCTAGTGAAACCATGGGAAGGTGAAAGGATACATGAAGAATGTGTTTCTGATGATCTTGAGCTCCCCCTTGGGAACCCTAGCACTAGGTAACTATCACTTCTCTAGTTGGTGGGAAAATGGGTGGGTGGGTCGGGCGGGTTATGTAACATGTGAAAATGAGTTTGGGTCAAAATGGATAATTTACCTGGTCCAAGTGGCCACATCGGGTTGATCAAAAACACCTTTAGAAAAGACACATTTTACTCCTTAACCCGAATCAACTGATTTGATTTCTTATGCTTTTTTTAAATATCATGAATTTATAATTACTTTTTTTATGGCAGATGAAGAGGGCTTGGTGGAATCTTTAATGTATCATCAGCTGATTTTCTTTCTTAAAAAGATTTTTTTTTCAAGAAAAAGGAGAGAAATTTATAGTAAATTATAGGTGATAGTTCATGTGTGATGGTATCTCTTTATTTAAGTATTTTTCTATTTTCTATTTTTTCTAATTTATTTATTTTTATTCCCAGAAATTACATCATTGACACACCAAATACATATATCATTTTACTTCTTTTATTTCATGTAAATCTATAAGACGTAGTGAGATTTTTGCGAAAATAAAACGATATACAACAGATGGCTAAAACACAACTTGCATTAGTGGTAAGAGTTTTTGGTGAAGTATGTTGCTACTACAATTACGAACCCAATATATGTTTTCTACTGATGTCATTTTTAAAATGGGTTGTATATCGGTGACACTCTTTAAGGTTTTAAGGTTGGTGATGTTTATTAACTTAAGTATCATACAAAAAATTCTTCGGTGTGTCACATGACACGCAACCCTTGTATGTAGCTTAGCCAATGTCTACCGCACCCGATGAAAGCTTGTGTTTTTTGAGTGAATTCTTCCTTTTATCCCCATGTAGATAAATATGGTTTCTTTTGCAGATCGTATAGTTTGTTAATATTATGACCATTATACATCCAACCCCATGGCGACGACTCATAAGTCTTTTGGGCCTAAACGGGATGATAAAAATTTGAGACCTTTTCATGTAATTCCTTTTGCAGTTCATATAGTTTGTTACTATTGCGATCATTAAAAGGAAATCAAGTTTCTGTATCCGACACCCTGGGTAGTTTACGTTTTATTTTTTGGCCCAACGCAGATGATAAAAATTTGGACCTTTTCATCCAATTCTTTTAGTTAATTTGCTTTTGATTATGTGATTCTTCAATTACATGCATGTATGTATAAATTTAGTGGCGGATCTAGAAAATCCATATAGAGGTAAGGTTTAAAGAAGGGGTAACGAAATCGAAAAAACGTCAAACTTTTCCAAAAATTTACACTACCGTCGGAGCGTCACCGGAACAACGGACAATCACGCAAAGGCAAGCACGAATGCTGCTGCCTACGAGACCGGAATCTTACACTGTGCGCAGAGAACCCCTCTCACTTTAGACAGAAAGGGAATGACGATGGGTAGCCAAACCGTTTTCTTTTCTTTTTTGTTTTTTTCGTTTTGGTAGTGAAAGAGGTTGGAAATCAGGTTGTTTTTGATGATGAAAAGAGCTTTTTTTTCTCTGAATCAATTTGAAACCACAAACCATAGTAGCAACAATTACAAAGCTTAAATTACGTACATATAAAATTTTCTTTTCACAATTCAGATGTCCAAAATCCTTGCTTTATTTCCCTCTCCTTTAAGCCTCCCCTTGTCGACACCAAGTATTTGAATGAACAAAACATGATAATTCCCTTTTCATGTGGTGAAGAAGCTAAAAATACTTTTCATAATCAGAAGCAGAAATTCTGTATTACGAAGACTTTATAAGTGTTCTTAATGAAAAACATGTCAGGGACGAGTTAAAATATAGACAAGAGAAAAGAAAGAAAAAAATAAAAATAAAAAATAAAATGTCCAATGCAGATCTCGAACCTGCACCCTTCGCGTTATTAGCACACCACTCTAACCAACTGAATTAACAGGCCTTTATCCTCATTTTCGATTCAAAGTTTATAATTAGTAGATCTGTGAAAGAATATTTAAAACTTAATATTATAAGATAAAAAGACAAAAAAAATGGTTTTATATTTTTGTTTTCTTTCATTTAAAGATGCATTTGCGTATACTAAAAGATACAACTGTATTTATAATATAAAAACCGTAACAAAATATAAAGATATATTAACGTCACATAACAATGTCTAAAGCATCTCATAGGCTGATATAAACTTATGCGGCAAAACGATACATGATCTCAATTATATAACAATGTCTAAAGTATCTCAAAGGCTGATATACACTTATGCGGCAAAACGATACATGATTTCAAGTAAATTTTTTTATAAAATATCTAAAAAATGATTTATAGTACTATTTTTCATATATTTATAAAGGTCGTATTTTCACAATAATATCGAATAAAGCTCTATCATATACTTCTTTAATCACAATTTAATGTTTTAATATATATAATTTCTTACTAATATAATTTACATTATACCCATTGCTTAATTAACTAAAAATTAAATTACATATAAGGTCTATGTAAATAGCAAGAAAAAAACATGCAATTGGCCTTCTGGTTTGATGGGATGGTGGTGATGTTATTAAGAGCTTGGATGTTTAAGGTTTAGGTTCAAACTTGACTCAACAGAGTTTAATTTTTTCATAGTCACGGGTTTCTTCTTTGATGATGTTCTTGGATGAGTAAAGTATGGAACGTTAAAATCAGTATAGACGTTTGACATCTCGTCTTAGAAAGGCTTACTCAGGTATTGGGGTAGTTTCAAATGCCTGTAGATGAAAACCTCAACCCAAATTTGAAGGATGAAATGAAATTTCTTACATAAGTTTCTTTGCATTCTATTTTTTTTTGTTTTGTAATTAGAACATAACTATTTTATTGTATTTTATTGAATTTAATTAGTTTATACATTTTGAGATATCGAAGTCACCTTTGTGAACAACATAGACTAAGAACTTAATAATATAAACAAACAAATAGATATAATACATGACCATATACATTTCCGCTTTGTGCATCTTCATTTCACATAAATACGTTCTCTTGTTTTTACTTTTCTTTTTCTTCCCTACATTCCATCTTCTTTTTTCCTCCTCACTCTCTCTATATACACACCAATTTTAGAGGTGCTGGCCATGGTGGAGAGCGGCGAGGTTATCATTGACCACCGTGGATCATTCACATTAAGCATAGCGAAAGAAGACACTAAAGATACCATACCACCTTTGATCACTCGTCAATATTCCCAAAAGGTCTTTTCCTTAACTAGTATTTCCATTTTTAAACCGTTATAGAGATTTTACTAGTACAAAATTATGACTCAGAGTTATGTTATTTTACACATAAGTCGGTTCTCAATAAGTTTTATATCAAAGCGTAGATAAAAAAAATTGCATATTTAGATTATAAAAAAATATTGGATATTAAATGTATTAGACAAAAGCTAAATGAAATGTTAATTTAAAAAGCAAAAAAACAGAAATTTTAAAAAGTTTGGAGCTAAAAAAAATTCTTCGAATTCTTTGGCAGCTACTAGCGGGAGTTGTTCGGTACATACTTCTTAGTATTTGCAGGTTGTGGTGCGATCATGGCGGACGTCGGCAAGAACAATTGGCTGGTCAGCCTGAAATCGCAATTGTATGGGGGGCGGCAAGGATGGTGATGGTTTATACCATTGGACATGTCTCTGGTGCACATATTAACCCTGCTGTCACCATTGCTTTCGCATCTTGTAGAAGGTTCCCTTGGAAAGAGGTGATTTTGGTTTTGAATTTGATGATCATCTGGATATTTCAAAATGACAAAGAGCGGAAGCACATAAATAAAAAAAAAGATAATTCTCAAAGAAAATTGATGTATCACTGAGGGTGCTTTGTATATTCTAAATTTTACATCATTGTCAAAATTTCATAACTACAAAGTGTCAAATCAATGCTAAAATTAGAGAAAAAAAAATAAATGTGCAAATTAAGTCAATTAGTGATTTATGAGTTTTACATTCTAAACGGCTAAAATTTAGGGAAAGTCTTCTGTGATAAAACTAGAGCCTTAAGTAATGGAACTCGAATTCGATAACTGGGCCAAACCGCCTATGATGTTTTCCACATGACCTAACTTGTCTAGATCTTTCCGTCCGCTGCTTATAGGCCTTATAACTATACTCGTAGCCCAAGTTATACTTCGTTATATGTTAGGGCCTTTTTCGGATCTGTGTCCCTCTTTTAGAGGGTTAAAGCAAGAGTTGTCAGCTTTGGATCATCTTTGTATCACAAAATCTTGATCTTGAATGATTTATCCATGTTTGTGTAGGTACCCGGATATGTGATTTCTCAAATCCTTGCATCAACCCTAGCAAACGAAACACTACGGTTGATATTTAATGTGACACATGATCAATTCGTTGGAAATGTTAATGTGACAATGATCAATTCGTTGGAAATGTCCCTCCCGGGTCCGACCTTCAATCCTTGGTGATGGAAATTATTATGACATTCTATCTTATGTTTGTCATCACTGCTGTTATCATAGATGATCGAGCTGTTAGTATATTTCTACTCACTTTTACTTGTCACTAACAATATTTCACGAATATGTCAATGTAACAATACATCATGATCACTTAATTAATCTAGACAGGACAACTAGCTGGGGTCGCCATTGGATGAACCGTTCTACTTAACGCCATATTTGCAGGGTACAATCTAAATATCAACACTGATAAAATATTACATAATTAGTAGTCTTTATTGAGACGCATATTTTGATGACAGACCAATATCAAGTGCGTCAATGAACCCAGCAAGAAGCATAGGACCAGCACTCGTGTGGAATGAGTATAAAGGGTTATGGGTCTATATTTTGGGACCAATCATTGGCGCCATTGGTGGTGCATGGGCTTACAACACCATAATGTAAGCCCTTGAGTGAGATAACCAAGGATACATCTCATCAGTGATTTTTGGAGTTGTACCTTTATTTACATCTATGGGTTTATTTGCATGATGTGATACATATATTTGCTCTCTTTATCATAAAGAAAAGGTGTGGTTTGGTAATTATATATACATGCATTGTTCTTATAATTTTTGTACTTTGTTATGAGTTACAACCCTAGGTAATTTATGTGACCATGAATGTGTGTTAATTATATAATAGGCATTGTGAATATAAAAATAATACGTAAGAGAAGATTTATCAATATTCTACATATATAGCTTTCAAGGAATTATTATTATTAATATTAGTATTATTATATATAAAATACAAGTTGTTGGGGCCAGTCAATTTTATGAATTTTGATTTTGAACTATAAAGTTTAGTATCTTTTACTTTGGCCACCACGTGGCAATCATTGATCCATTCATACTCTGACTAGTATTTTAACCCGTTTGCGGTGCGACGATGTCTACACTTAAAGTAACTCGAATTTATAGTATTAATTATCTGAGATAACTCGTTTTCGAACAAAATTTACGTCAAAATGCAGACAAACTAAAAATACACATACTAAGCACGAAAATATTATATTTAACATGACTCATTACCGAGAAATTTTTTACGTCAAACGTAAACCAACTTGGATTTATACCGAAATGTACTTAAAAATAAGCGCGTAAGAAAATAATTTTTTTAAGTTAAAAAATGGTATCGCGTGTTGCAACAACGTCAAAATATAAAATAACTCGAATTTATACCGCCTAGTGAAAACATATTATATTTGACCGACACGTTTCCGAACATATTTATGTCAAAACGTAGACCAACAAAAAACGGACATAAAAATAAGCACGAAAACGTATTATATTTGACCACACATATAAAAATAAGTACGTAAAACTCGAAAGGTCAAAATGACATTTTACAAAGTTTTTATAAAGCTGATGGAGTGTAAGTGTTAATACTAAAAGTTGAGGTACATAAAAATAAAAAAAAACAAGATAAAAATAAGCAAATCTTTACGGGAAATTTTATGCAACGATAAAAGGCCATATCATGGCGGTATATTAGAAAGTTACATAAAAATTATTGGTTTAGTTCATTACAACATTTACACTAACCTACTTATGACGGTACTTATGGAATTTAGAAAAAAATATTACGCTGAAAAAAACGTCAAAAAATAAAACCTTATTAAAGTTGAGGTGCTAAATATGTCATTACCAAATTTGATAGACCGTATGATAATTTTATTAAAGTTCAGAGGTGTAAATGAAAAATATATAATAATAAAAAAGGCTACTTAATGGTTTTGTAAAGCTTTCAAAAAATAATTAAAAAAAAGATGGCGTGGGTTGAATAAATACAATTTTATATACTAAGTAATAAAAATGTTATATTAAAAAACATGTGTTGAATAAACTGGTGGATTATTTAATTGAACAAATATAATGTAATATGCTAATATATACAGTCATCAGAATTTACCTTTCAATAAGCGAACTTTAATGTACTATTTATGATTATAATATTTTACTTGTTTATTTATTAAGTTAAAAACATGTGTATTACGCAGGGTTGATAAATGAAATATGGAAAAAATATATTCAAAATAGCTAAGAAAATAATAAGAGATAAGCGTGAAAATTATGATTTAATATTATTATTAAATAGTATAGGTAAACGAAAAATTCCTGCCGATGTATATCATATATATATATATCTCATGGTTGAAATGTATATGGTTTATCATCACTTATAACATATCTTTGGATTTGAATACCATCAATAAACAACTAAATAAAATTTAAAAGATGAGTTTTATAAAAATAGGTAGATATATCTAGTTTATTAACTATAATAATCTTTTGATTTTGATACCACTAATAGACAAATAATTATTACATATTATTGTAAACAAATTTTAGAAAATATAATATCGTTAACCGACTAAAGTTGTTATTTCATGTTTATAATTAAGTATGAGATTGACAAACAAATAAGTAGATTAGTAGTTTATTACTAAAATATAAGTGAGTGATACGTAACATTGTTTGGAATTACCACGAGTTAAATATTGAAAAAAATATAAATTGTATTTTTAATTAATTATTTGGATTTATCTGTTAATTAATAATTATTTATTAAAAAGTTAACTTTTTTTATTAGTTATTAAAAAGTTAATTTATTTAGGGTCATTAATGTTAAAAAGTTATTTTTTAATTATATTAACACAAATATATTTGACAAATATTTTATGATAGTTGTTTTCGTGTGAATGATCACTCATGTTTTATATTTGTTGTTTTTTTATTAATTATTTTTTTATTATTTTAGAAAAGGATAAGTAATATCTATGTATTAATTCATTATTAAAAGATTAAAATAAAATATAAGTAAAACATTTAGATTGAAGTAGATAATAATAATAATAAAATTAATTTTAAATAAATTAAAAGTAAAATTGTGATGGGAAGTAGAGATTGATATGTGTTTGGAGTGTTTTATTAGTATTTGGATTTGTAAATGTAAAGAAATAGCGACGTTGATGGCTAGAGAGAGAAAGCACACCGGTCCTCGGCGTTCTTCCCACCTCCTGCCGTCCATCATACTCCGGCCACAACGATGGGCGGAAATAAGTTCGAGTGAAGGACTGCGCGACGGCTAGGTTTTCACGGGGTCTATAAGTAGCGGCGGTGGTGGCTAGGATTTTGAGACCGAGCGGCAACTTTGAAGGTTGTCCGCTGTATCATCAAAGGTAGAGTGTCAAGAAGTTCCACAACGATAGCCCACTTGCCGACCGATGACGACAACGGTGGTGGATTCGAGATACAATAATAACAATGAGGGTTTATGACTTAGATGAACACCGGCGACCTAAGCGATGGTAACAAAAATTCCGATGAAGGTCTACATGTCCCTAAATGTAACATCTCGTAAAAAATTGTGTCCAATAGTATAGTGACACGTGTTGAATTTTATTTTTTTTAGTCTATTAAAGACTAATAGGGACTAAAGGTGTCAACATGCTCAAATTTGGCCTCTAAGTGACTGATATGTCAACATTCCTAGCCTCTGAGTGACTGATATGTCAACATGCTTAAACATATGGCCTACTGAGTGACTGATATGTCAACATGCATAAAACATTGGCCTCTGAGTGACTGATATGTCAACATGCCTAGCCTCTGAGTGACTGATATGTCAACATGTATAAAATGAGCCTCTGAATGATCCTTTACAAAGTTCTAACTCTCATGCGTGCCACTTGTTGGACGAGAGAGGTTAATTCTGTAAAAATATGAAAGTTGGATAATGGAGGGGTTAAAAGTGTCAACATGTTAATTTATACCTCTGAGTGAACTTTTAACGAACCGAGAGCTCGACAATGTCCAGGCATACTCCCGGGTATGCCAAATATTGGTTACGGAGGGCTAAATGTGCTAAAAAGGTGTTTTAGAAGGTTTTATAAGTTGAGGGGCTAAAGTGTCGAACTTTGAAACTCGCAATGGGGCGCTTCGCGGGGCGCGAGAGGCCTGTGTCTGCAGAAAATTTACTTGGCCTCCACACAAATTGCCAAAAACCATTTGATTCGAAACATGGTCTTCCAAACTGCTATGCCATGTTTTAGGACACTTGGAAGCTTCCTCTTACACCCTTAGCACCTGACATCACCTCCTTCAAGCTCTCCAACTATAAATAGGTGCCAAGATTCACCATTTGAACTTGCACCTTTCTCATTCACAATTCTATCTCCCTCATCTTGAAGTTCCTAACTGAAAGGAGCATCCAACTTAGTTCTATTGCATCCTATGAACCACTTGTAAGTGATCCTTGCTCTTGCATTTTCGTTTATAGGTTTTTATAGCAAAAAGTGAAGCGTTTTACGGAAAACGCCTTGATTTTCGGTTAAGACCATTATGGTCCAGCCATTGTTCGTAACGAACATGGCTAAGTGATCGTAATAAGGTAGGTGTTAGTCCCTATAAAGGGCACCCCCTGAAGATCACGTTTGCTAGACCAATTGACGGGTCAAAGTTATTATATTAAAAAGTCAAACAAGCCATTTTTCAGAAATGTTATAATTTGATATTATGTATGTTATGAAACATGTTTTGATGCTTAAACAAGTTGGATAATAATTATTAGAACATGTAAGAACATGTTCGGCTCGTCAATTTCAGTTCTAGGGTCGGTTCGCAACCGTAAGTCGTGAAGTTTGACTTCTGCTTTGACTTTCGATTCTGACCCGATTTAGATTAGTTAGCTACTGATCTAAAGTTGCATTATGATCATAATATGATATAGCATAACTCTCTGAGGTTATATTACATGATCATAATCAGAATATGAGTTTATGCACAATATCGTAATTATGCCATTTTGACTAAAATGCCCTTTTTGCATAAAATAAAGTTTACATGATAACGAACTTAAAAAATAAGTTTCTTACTAAATGTAATATTATAAGTAAGAATGTTTGGGATGTTAGATCAGATTATAAACTGAGTTTATGAACAAGTCCTTGTATTATGTCGATAAATGACGATAAAGTCCTTGTGGCTTATAAAAGGATTTTATCATATCTCTTTAAGTAAACCTTTTATCTATTGATATGTTATATTAAATAATATATCTAAGACATGTTATCTTAACCTTAACATTAGTTTTCGTTAAACATCTCACAATTCGTTATTTTACAACATAAGCGACGTTTCGACGCATATTATAGTTTTAATCCATAATTATCAACCAAGACTTGATACCTATTGATTTCAAAACTTATTTTAAATATTTTTACAGTAGGTACATTATACAAACTCAGAATCCAAAACAATTTATAAACTTGTGTAAAATGACCAAATGCCCTTTCGGTACATAGTTTGGTCATAAAAGATAAATTGCACATTTAATTAATATCCTACTGATATTACATCATAAATAGGTTATTTTTCCAGAATACTTATGATTATAACATTAAATTATATTTAAGTTCCTTTTATACGGTTGAAATTACCGAAACGCCCTTATGAGGCATAGTTTCATTTTAAAACCTTAACGGTCATATAAATTAATATCCTACTGATATTAAACTATTATTAAAGTATAATGACATATATAACTTGTCCATGACTTATCCGGTTACCCGATATCGCTGATATGCGTACGGTTAAGTATATGTAACTAGTTTACAGAAATTAACCGAAACGGGTCTAACCTTGTCATTTAAGTCTCAAAATCCAGAATGTTTATAGTTTATCCATATTACACAAGTCAAAGTAATTGTTGGGATTAAACTAATTCTATTCAATTATCGTTTAATCTAGCGTTATACGTTTTGATCATGTACGCTAGTCGGTCTAAGTCTATGACTTAAGAAAGACCGTTAGTATTTAATTGGTTAGCTTATGCCATAATCCAGACTAGAGACATTCCGGTAAATGCTATCTACACTTAGTGCTTTTGTGTACGGCTGAGTTAATAAATCTTGCGTTTAAACGAAGACTAGCTCAGGTAAATACTCTTGACTTATTTCCCCTATACGGGCTTGGGTTACGGTAAACTATTACCGCTTGGTCGTAAATGGGATCAATCGAATGCCGGATTGTGGCTACTAAATCCGCATATTCTGTTTTAATCAGTTTTGTTTGATAACTTAAACATCAGGGGTTAACTACGGTGTACTGGACATCCTCGGCTCATTACATTAGTTAATGGCCACGACCTTAGCGCGGGGTGTAGGCATACACCCAAAAGACGTTCAAATGCAATTACCTAAGACGTTAGGGATAACTCATTCGTGAGTTCGTAAGTGGTGTGTAGTTAATCCTGTATCGGTTTTCGCAATGGGCCCTGTATGTATGGACAAACATGTGAATCTGTTAACAAGGTTGCAACGTCAATTTTTCCAAGTTATAAAAAGATTTTGTGCTAATATGCACTTAAAACATATTTTTAAATGTTTTCAAAAATGAGTCAGTTGAGTGTATTTACCAGCGAAAGCTGACGTATTTTCAAAAGACTAAGCTTATAGTACAATACGAAATAGGCTGGAAGTGCTCGGTAGTGATAAGAGGATCTTGCAAATCCTAGATCTGCCTAAAGTCTGTTGTACATTCTTTCTTTGTACAATTTATGATCCGCCTGTGATCTTCTATTACGAGCCTGTATATTATTTTATTTCGAGCATTCAGTTTGTAATAGTAATTTAAATCTGAGACTTCCGTTGTGATGTTTTTAATTGTCTGTGATGTTATCAACTTACGTCACGATATTCCACACCTGGGCCCACCATGGCTGTGGAAAGCCGGGGTGTGATGACGTGAGGTCGTTGTCACACGCAAATTTAATCCCAAAACTGCTATTAGCTAGCGGTAAGTGGGTATCGAACACAAGGAATTGTGGAACTAGTGTTTTCACAAGGTTGGACTATTATACTAATTACCTAATTTGCACTAATTTAATTTTAGATTTTCGTTTAATGGATTTGGATTTTTTAACTACTTAACGATTCAAAGATTGGTTCTTTTAACAGATTAATAAGAGGATGATCATCTTGGGTTTCCCGTTCACAATGCATGTATTTCGATTTTACTAGAAAGAGTCACATAGACATGACTCGTGTTTGATTAACTATGTGTGATAAAAGGGAACAAAGTACTCGGACTGAAATGCGAGGTCGTTACCCGATAACCAATTGATTAATACCCAACCCGTAAACCTTCCGTGATATCTCGATTGTCAATGACACCAAGAACGTACGAAATAAGCAACAAGCACAGTATCAACCAATTATTTACAAACAATCAATCAACACCATAATCACCATAACATAGCAATTATTCTAGAAAAATGTAAATCAAAACACAATTATTTAACGAACCTTCCACACAAGATGATCACCGAAATGTTTAGCCACTCATGTTCTCACAATCAAACATACTTCAATTGTCTTGTTCATACGAATCGAAAACACAAAAATATTGTTTAGAACTTGTTAGAATCAATGAAAACCACTCAAAATCGCCTCCTATTTGCTCTGCAACTCATTCCAATGTTTGATAATGTGAAAGGACTCCATAACTCAGCTTAAATTGGGCAGTTACAACTTTCCCGTAGCTCACCAACGTAGCTTGTGGTGGGCAACAATTTCCTTACGGCAGTCAGCCTCTGTCTTACGGTGGTCTTTTAAGATTGGACTCCACCGTAAGCTACGGTAGCCACCTTAGCTTATGGTGGTCAGCAGAAATTCCCATTTTGCCCCTCCATCAATCTCTTGAGTCTAATCTTCAATTAGGCTCTTGCAAATGCCCGATAAAGCATGTTTAAGCTCCCTCATTATGCTCTTCGGCACCTGAAAAGCCAAACACACCGTAGACATCAAATGGTAACAAATATACGTTTAAAGCATGGAATATATATCATTTTAATGCACTTACGGGTTGTCCAAAAGACCACCCGTCACATCCCCACACTTAAACGTTGCTTGCCCCAAGCAACCATTTCACAAAAGTTTTAAACAAGCAAGTGATCATCATATAAACCAAACACAAACAAGTTGCCCCGTTATCAACTTTTACCATCATAACACATAACACAACCCTCACTAAACTCTTCTCTCGGCGACAAAGTAACACTAGCAAAATTGTGTTAGATCACTCAATGCAAGTATGCAAATGTGCGACAAAAAGCTTGGATAACAATAAAGTCTTTACCTAAAAATTTGTCTAACATGCTCGTGAATCAGAAGGACTTCCGGGTTGTAACAAGGCTATGCGTATAGGTGGGAATTGGTGGGAAATATTCATGTAGCTCGCTTAGTCGACCCGATTCATTATTACATCAACATAAATAACACACTCAATTTGTACAACTAATCTTCTTTCTTTTTTTCTTTTCTTCATTTCTTCTCTTTTTTTATAACATTCATTGCATTACACTATTGAAAGAGAACATACTAACACAACAAGAACAACTATCTAAACCGGGTCGATTAAAAGGTAGAATTTTGTAGGACATAGGTTCGGGTAACAATTGAAAGGTAACAAGCTCAAACTTGGCTACTAATGTCCAAACCCCCGTCCCGCTCACTACCAAGCTCATATTTATAACTTATGAGGTCCAACCCCCAAACCCACACTCAACACACATCCAGACGAGGCTACCTAAATGCCCTCATCATATTCACCAGCATGTAAACTCAGGTTTCGACAAGCATATATTACCCAAGTTCTATTAACACACTATACACACCGCCACTCAATCAAATAAAACAATAAATTCTCAATGACATATATGTGTGGCTCAATCCTCACCAAGAAAGAAATGGAATTGGGATAATGATGTGTCATGCATAATATGGCATTACTTTCAAACTTTAGCAACTGTTTCGTTCGGTTCACAAAAGTTTTTTTCAAAATTCCTAAAAATTTTCCCCCATCCCCACACTTGTGATACATTGTCCCCAATGTATGGTTTTAGAGGAATGATCACTCCAGTTATCTCCAAAATCACCTTTCGGTCAACACTCAAATCCCAAGATTTCTTTTTTTTTTTTATATCAAAACTCAACCAAACACACCAACCCAACAAAACTATCAACCACATTACACCCCCGACCTTCCCAACCATAAACACAAAGCAACAAAATAAAACTACACTACTATACAAAGGAAGAACAGAACTTGATCAGTAGTAGCACGGCTGAGGAGGTCCGAAGATGGAAGTCATCATCTTCGAAAATTCGTTAAATGCAAATGCGCCACCTCCTCCTTCTCCATGTTGTTGCTCCGAGCTCTGCTGCTGCCCATACCGAGGGTCCACTCACTGAGAATGATGCATCGGCGGTGTTGGGTAAGAACCACTCCGTCATTAGGTGGTAGGGTCGAGTAGTCAACTGGCGGTGGGTCCACAACCACTGGACGCCCTGCATGCCAATCATCATGCATCCTCCGTTTCTGATCATCCAAATACTGGTTATTAATCTCCTGCTCAAAGGCGTAAGCATGTGTACGATTCCAAGATTCTTGTCTATCAAAACTGTGCCTTAATGCACGTTCCATGCTTGCGCCCATATATGTTTGGTGATCAAAAAACGTCCGCTTGGCCCCACTCCAGCTATCAAAAACCGAGGGCCTTTGATTTTCTATGACTTCCTGCATGGTACCTTCATGAGCCCAATTCGGCTCATAGGGAAATCTAGAAAAGTCAAAGAACCCCCCGGTTGGAATACTACTCGACCCACCTTTCTCCACATTCGATGGGGCAACCTGTGGTTCATCCATATAATCATCATCGCCACTCGGGCCCTTTTCATCACTTTCAGGGTCATCCTCTTCCCCCGGCCGAAGTGGTCGCGCATCAACCTTTAAAACCCCCATCGTTGACCTTCACTTTTCAACTTATGATATCTCTCAGACTCTGAATATTTCCACCCAGCTCCCAGCTGTCGGATGTCAAACGGCTTAAACTTCTTGTAAGATCCCTCATCATCTGCATCAATCACCCCATACATCTTCAATAAAGCAGTGATGAGACGACAATGCGAAATGATTTTCCGCTGGTCGCTGTTCCGACTGATCTAAACATTGTTCATCACCAAAAAACGGAATGGAAACATGGGACCCCTAGTTAAAAAAGCGTAGAGCACCGGCACTTCCGGCCGTCGAACTTCGGTTTTATCACCCCGCCTCGGGATGACATTCTGCATGCAAATGGCTAGCATTAGCTTCCCCTCGATCCTTAGATTCTTCCGATATAATTTCCCATGAGTGGTACCCGGTAAGAACAAGTAATCTAACATGGTATTCCACCTCGGATGCTTTTCGGGCTCGAAATAAAGATCTTCCAATCTTGGAAGCATATATTGATTAACTGGTTTACTATCAAATTTCGCAACCCGCCTTAAAGAATCAAAGGACATCTCTACCTCAATGCCATTTATAGTGCCGATTAATCTCATCTTCGACGCACCACCCCTGTATGGAGGGCACCTAAGAGTGGCCATCCACTCCTGAATCTCCGTATCAAATAGATTTGTGCCCTCATAGTCATAGCACTTCAGGGCTGCCTCCCATCCTAAAGCCCGGAATTTGTCCGTAATCCCAAACGGACCAAAATCAACCTCCCTAACCTCTTTCTCACAAATCAATGCCTCCTTTCTTTGCGCCAACCGGTTAATCTGATCATTAAATAATTCTGCCTGCCACTCTTGCGGTTGATCATGTAATGGACTAGATGTCCATCGTGGCTTTGGCCCTCGATCGGGCGCATCTTCCTCTATGTCCTCTTCACCATCGCCTTGCACTACTAACCGTCTTTTCCTTGGAGCTGGGTTACTAGAGGAACCCACCTTTTCTTTACCCTTGCGACCCATTATAGTCCTGCAAGACATAATCATGAAGAACACATATTATTCACCTTTTCAAACACCCACACTATCCCCACACTTGCTTATTAATATGGTCATGAAAACTAGACAAAACTTGAAGTTCATCATATGCATAAATTTGAACAAATTCCCCTAAATTAGTGAAATTTACTCAAAAATCATATGTTTATCACCTAGCTAACTTCCATGACCATAATCATTCAAAACTCATTCAAGTTCATCTCAAAATTATCAAATATAAGCAAGTATGGGCTCACGATAACCTAGTTCATCTCAAAATCTCCAAACCCTACAATGTAATGATAAAAATGTAAGAACTTGCATACCTTGGTCTTGTAGAAGATGAAGAACCCTAAAACTTCAAGATTATCAAAAACCCACATAACCCTAGAAATTTCGGCTCAAAAAGTTCCCAACTTGAACCCCAAAACAATAGATTCGATCAAATGCAAGCACACAATCGAAATCCTTGCGAAATTTTAGCCAAAATACACCCATAAATCGCTTGATTTGGTTAGAAACTGAAAGATTTAGGTGGATGAAGGTGGGTGTTCTTGAGGGTTAATGAAGGAGAAGAAGAAAGGGAATGGTGGCTGAAAATTGTGCAGAGAATGAGTGGATAGGAAAAAAATCTTAAAACACTATTTTGCGGACCCCTTTTACGCCAGAGACCACCGTAAGCTACGGTGGTCATCGTAACTTACCGTGGCCAATATGTAAAAAGAGGCCGTAAGTCAGTTTATAAGCACCGTAAGGGATTTTTAACCCCGCCGTAGCTTACGGTGGGGACCGTAAGCTACGGTGGGTACTGGGCAAAATTTCAAAATTTTTAAATTTTTTTAAAAATTTTTATAACAATAAAAAAAAAAGAACAATTAACCACAATTAACCTATATTAATACCACCCCCCTTGAAGAATCCGTGTTGTCCTCAACACCGTGTACGAGAAATTTCGAAAAACTTCCCCTACACTTGTTTCAAACACAAATTAACAAGTACGGATAAAGACACAAAATAAACTAAACACCTAAACAACAACAAAGTATTTTACAATACCAAACCTGGGCCTTTTTCATTAATTCTCGTCCAAGGGCCGTAAGATGTAGCCCACTTTATCAAGTTCAAGATGCTTGATATCATTCCCCTCTAAGTACGGTTTGAGCCGATGCCCATTCACCTTTTGCTTCTTGTTGGTCCGCTCATCCAAGATATCAACATCTCCAAACCTTCCTACACGTGTAATAACATATGGGCCCATCCACTTGCTTTTTAGCTTGCCCGCGAACATCTTCAACCGCGAATTAAACAACCATACTTATGACCCGTTTCAAAAGTTCGCTTTCGAATCTTTGCATCGTGAATCTTCTTGAGTTTATCCTTGTATGCAGCTGCACATTCATATGCTTAATCTCGAATCTCTTCGATCTCACTCAATTGAAGTTTCCGGATCTTCCCCGCTTCATCATAATCAGCGTTTACCATCTTAATGGCCCAATGCGCTCTTTGTGCCAACTCCATTGGTAAATGGCATCCCTTCCCAAACACCATCCGATAAGGAGTCGTACCAATAGGAGTCTTGTAAGCCGTGCGGTATACCCACAACACATCATCCAATTTACTTGCCCAATCCTTTCTGTCTGTTCGCACCGTTTTCATTAGAATTTCTTTGATCTGATGTTTGACACTTCGACCTGTCCACTGGTTTGTGGATGATATGGTGTGGCAACACGGTGGTTCACATTATATCTCTTTAACAATTTGCTAAAATTAAAAATTTTAAAATGCGAACCGCCGTTACTGATTATAACACGTGGAATTCCAAAACGAGCAAAAATATTTGATTGCACAAACTTACATACAACCGAATGATCATTAGTCCGCGTCGGTATGGCTTCAATCCACTTCGAAACATAGTCCACGGCCACCAATATATATAAAAACCCATTTGAACTTGGAAACGGCCCCATGACGTCTATCCCCCACACATCAGAGATTTCTACTACCAAGATAGGTTGCATAGGCATTTCGTCCCTCTTTGAAATACTCCCCAACTTCTGGCAATTCAGACAATTCCGGGCAAACTCACATGCGTCTTTAAAAATTGTGGGCCAATAGAACCCGCACGTGAGGACCCGGTACCCCGTCTTATGACCGCTAAAGTGTCCCCTACAAGCGGAGGAGTGAGCATGGTTTAAGATTTCAACCACTTCCGATTCCGGAACACACCTTCTAATTACCTGATCACGCCCAATTTTGAACAAGTCTGGTTCATCCCAAATATACTATTTAACTTGTACCATGAATTGTTGCCGTCTTCTCTTTGTCCAATGTTAGGGAATAGCACCCGTGGCCAAATAATTTACGTAATGTGCATACCATGGAGCCGTAGAAGTAGAGACAGCGAGCAACTGTTCATCTGGAAATCGCTCATTAATCTCACGATTATCAACCCCTTCAACTAAAATCTGAGACAAGTGGTCCGCCACCACATTTTCACTTCCCTTTTTGTCTCGAATTTCCAAGTCAAATTCTTGCGATAAAAGTACCCATCAAATCAACCGAGGTTTAACATCCTTCTTTTCCATTAAATACCGCACCGCGCTATGGTCAGAATAAACCACCACTTTGCTCCCCCAAATATATGACCGGAACTTATCCAAGGCATACACCACCGCTAATAATTCTTTCTCGGTCGTGGTGTAATTCAGTTGCGCCTCAGATAGAGTTTTGCTTGCATAATAGATCGCCACCGGTTTCTTATCAACACTTTGCCCCAAAACCGCACCAATAGTTGTATCGCTGGCGTCGCACATGATTTCAAACAGTTTTGACCAATCCGGTGGCTGTAAGATAGGGGCCTTCACCAACTGTTCCTTCAAAACATTAAAGGCTTGCAAACATTCATCAGTAAAATCAAACCAAACATCTTTCAATAATAAATTACATAAGGGTTTGGTAATTACACTAAATCCCTTAATGAATCTTCTATAAAACCAGCATGTCCCAAGAATGACCTTACCCCTTTAACATTTTTAGGAGGAGGTTGCGATGAAATTACCCGAATTTTTGCTTGTCTACCTCCATCCCTTTTTCGGTCACAACATGGCCCAACACAATACCTTCCTGAACCATGAAATGAGTCTTCTCCCAACTCAACACTAAATTTTTCTCGACACATTTTTTAAAACTTTTTCTAATTCGTCGAGAAATGACTCATAACTTGTGCCGAAAATGGAGAAGTCATCCATGAACACTTCAAGCGACTCTCCAACCATGTCCGAGAAAATACTCATCATACATCATTGAAAAGTTGTCGGAGTGTTGCACAAGCCAAATGGCATTCGCCTAAAAGCAAAAGTACCATAAGGACAAGTAAAGGTGGTTTTGTATTGGTCATTAGGGTGAATTGCAATTTGGTTGTATCCTAAATACCCATATAAAAAACAGTAGTATTTTTGACCCGAAAGTTTTTCAATTATTTTGTCAATAAAAGGTAACGGGAAATGGTCCTTGGAGGTTGCGGTATTCAGCTTTCTATAATCGATACAAACACGCCACCCGGTGACCGGTCGAGTGGCGATTTGTTCACCATTTTCATCTTTAACAACTTGAATACCGGCCTTTTTAGGCACTACTTGGGTAGGACTTACCCAAGCACTATCAGATTTAGGATAGATAATACCTGCATCCAACCATTTGATTACCTCCTTTTCACTACCTCGCGCAGATTCAGATTCAACCTTCTTTGTGCTTCCCTTGTTGGCTTTGCATCCTCACTTGTAATTATCTTGTGCATAACGATAGATGGATTGATCCCCTTCAAATCAACAATTTTGTCCATCCAATGGCCGCCCGATTCGCCTTGAGCACTCTTAACAATTCATTCTCTTGAGCCACCTCTAAATTAGAGGCAATAATGACCTGTAATGTGTCATTATCCCCTAGAAATGCGTATTTTAGATGGCTCGGCAACTCCTTCAATTCCAACAAGGGGCCTCTTCCAAGGATGGTTTTGTTCCCGAATCAATTTCCGCCGATAGACTCTCGAACTGATGAGTCCACGGTTGTCGCCCCTCTTTCAATGCCATCACATCTTGCTCTCCTCCTCCACCCGCAAGTCATTAGCATGTACCTATTCAAACACATCACAAACACAAACACAAGTATCCTCTTCCGATATTCATGTGGGTTGCACCCATCCACCAAATCTGCCATGAAACACTAGTCAACACCAACAGAAATTAGATATGTTAGTAAAAACATTTAAACGCATTTTTCTGTTTCCAAATGTCATGTCAACTGTACCAATTCGACAATCAATTACAGCATGAGCGGTGCTTAAGAATGGCCGGCCCAAAATAACATTCTGTTGTTGTTTTGGGTCAGCGGACAATAGTCAAGTACCAAAAAGTCTACCGGGTAGTAGAACTCGTCAACTTTTACAATTACATCTTGGACCATCCCTCGAGGTAGTTTGTGAGACAAATAGGCTAAAACTCCGTCGTCTCAACCGAGCCAATGGACCAAAATTATATTGGTCATATAACCCACCCGGTAGAATACTTACCCTGGCTCCAAGATCTAGAAACGCTTTTGACATTGGAAAGTTTCCAACTTGAATATTGATTAGAGGGTTCCCAGATCTTGGAGCTTTGGAGGAAGAATTCCTTTTAGCACCGCACTAACTTGTCCGGTCAGATCTACCCGCTTAGGCAACTTCTTTTTTTGTTGTTGTTTTTGAGTGCATAATTCTTTTAAGAATTTTGCGTAAGCGGGTACTTACTTTATAGCATCAAGCAATGGAAGGTTCACTTTCACTTGTTTGAAAGTATCTAAGAGTTCTTCCTTTTGGGGACCTCTTGTTGAAATAAAATTTTTCTTTTCGGGGTCGACTAACCCGGAAGGAAACGGGACTTGACTCGGTCCCCCTTCCTCCTTTGGTTCATTTAATAATTCACCCAAACCCGGTTTATTAGTTACATTTTCAACAAGAGGTTCCTTTGACACATTCGAGGATGAGACATCATCCTCATCACTCTCATTACCCGTAGTATCCTCAACAACCAACCAAAACCGGTTCTAAATTTGCTTTAAATTCTTTACCGCTTCGTAAGACACTTACATGGTTAATATTGATATTACGTGAAGTATTATGAGAGGGATTTACCTTTGTGTCACTCGGAAGTTGACCTTACCTTTTTTAAGATCCGCTACCTCCGATGCAAGTTGCCCCATTTATGTGGTAAGTGCTTGGATACTTTTGTCGCGGACTTCATCCTTTTGTAAACGAACTTCATCGAGTTTCTCCGTTGCATGTCTTGTTGCATCATGGGAGCATATCCATCACTTCATTACCGCTCGATGAATTTTGAACCATTTTTCCACCTTGGTCACCCCCTTGTTGACTTTGACCTTGATACCCTTGATTATTTCCGCCCCTAAAGTTCCCTTGGTTATATTGGGGGTGAGGAGCAAAAATCCGTTGAGCTCCTTGGAAATTAGGGTTAGCCTGATTAGCCGGGTTCCCATAGCAGAAATTCGGATGATTCCGTAACCCGGGGTGGTACGTGTTCGAATTCATGTTAAAGTTCCGACCACCCCCTCCAATTGCATTCACCTCCTCTACTTGATTTGCATTTACTCCCACCAAGCACACCTCAGCTGTATGACCAAGTTCATTACAATTAGTACAAACATTATATACCTGATTCGATGCTTGTGCTTCTCCATCCTCCACTGCATACACTTGAGGCCTTGTGATTACATGTCTAGCTCGCCTTGATGATTGTGCTTTCCTTTTTGATGTGACCGCCATTTGTTCTAGAAATGCCCAATCATCTTGCTCGTAATTTGTTCCAAAAGTACCATTCATGATAGACATTAAATCCCGAGCATCCTCCGAGCTTAAGCCTTCATGAAGCATTCAATAACTCCCACAATGCTATACCATGATGAGGAAAATTCTTCAACATCATGTTGAATCTTTCAGATGTTTCATGAAACATCTCACTTGGCTCTTGTTGAAAACTCCTTATACTCCGCGTCGCTTCATTTGTCTTTTGGGCTGAAAAGAATTCCTCGAGAAATCGTTGTTGCATATCGGCCCAAGTATATATAGATGCGGACGACAAAGTATGAAACCACCTTTTCGTTTTATCCTCCAACGAGAATTGAAACAACACCAACTTAACATCATCCGATGAAATCCTTACCAATAGTGTTACAAATGGAATCATACGTTTCCAAATGGAAGTAGGGTTCCTCCGTTGCTAGACCCTTGTACTTTGGCAAGCTTTGCAATGCAGTCGTCCTTACCTCGAATGTCCTCCCCTCCGGGCGTTGATGTATTACTGCCGGAGAGGGATTATTGGTAATAACCGGACGAAAATGCGCTTCAACCCCCGCATTACTTCTCGATGATGTCGACGCGGGGCACCCAATGGTACTCTTGGTCGGCCCACCGGACCTTGTCTTAACCCTTGAGGTACAAAGTGTTGTTGAGTGGAGGTTGATGCATCGGTCTTTGGAATTGCGGTTGTTGATGTTGAACTTGGAGTTGTTGTAGAGGCATTGGTTGTTGAAATGGTGGCCCCTGAGGACGAACTTGTTGCACCCCCGTAGGTTGCCTTGGTGGATAACCCATTCCCCCTTGCGATCCCAAGTTACCTCCTTCACCCCCATAATAGTAACCTTCATCTTCATAACCTCCAAATTCCTCTTCATAACCATCGTCATACCCATCTCCTCCTACACCCGATGTTTGCACGAACTGTGAAGAAGGATTATGAGAACCCGGTTGGTTTGATGGTTGAAATGTAGGTGAAGTGTGGATGATAGTGGAGCTAGGTAAAGGTTGAGTTGGTAAAGGGTATTGGGTAGATAAGGATTGACCAGATGTGGAAAAGAAAGATGAGAATGGTGGTACTAATGATGCGGTGTTAGATGGGTCAACTTCATGTGTCGAAGTTGGGTGAGTGGTGGAATTTGGTGGAGGTGTAGATGGTGAGGTTTGGTTTGTGGTGGTAGGTAAATTTTCCATGGTGTGGAGTGGTGAAATAGGTGTTGATGGTGTTGTTGGGGAACCACTGATTTTATTCTCTCGTAACAAAACCCTGTTGCGTCGTAAGGTTCGTTCAATCTCCGGATCAAATACCAATGGTGATAGCTTGTTAGATCCTCTAGTATGCATACACCTGTAAGAACCTGCACACTAACACAACCAGCGTAAACCCGGAAAAATGACAAACTATACTAACACAAAATAACACAAGTTGCGCACAAGTCCCTGGCAATGGCGCTAAAATTTGACGTGAGGTCGTTGTCACACGCAAATTTAATCCCAAAACTGCTATAGCTAGAGGTAAGTGGGTATCGAACACAAGGAATTGTGGAACTAGTGTTATCATAAGGTTGGACTATTATACTAATTACCTAATTTGCACTAATTTAATTTTAGATTTTCGGTTAATGGATTTGGATTTTTTAACTACTTAACGATTCAAAGATTGGTTCTTTTAACAGATTAATAAGAGGATGATCATCTTGGGTTTCCGGTTCACAATGCATGTATTTCGATTTTACTAGAAAGAGTCACATAGACATGACTCGTGTTTGATTAACTATGTGTGATAAAAGGGAACAAAGTACTCGGACTGAAATGCGAGGTCGTTACCCGATAACCAATTGATTAATACCCAACCCGTAAACCTTCCCGTGATATCTCGATTGTCAATGACACCAAGAACGTACGAAATAAGCAACAAGCACAATATCAACCAATAATTTACAAACAATCAATCAACACCATAATCACCATAACATAGCAATTATTCTAGAAAAATGTTAATCGAAACACAATTGTTTACCGAACCTTCCAGACAAGATGATCACCGAAATGTTTAGCCACTCACGTTCTCACAATCAAACATACTTCAATTGTCTTGTACATACAAATTGAAAACACCAAAATATTGTTTAGAACTTGTTAGAATCAATGAAAACCACTCAAAATCGCCTCCTATTTGCTCTGCAACTCGTTCCAATGATTGATAATGTGAAAGGACTCCATAACTCAGCTTAAATTGGGCAGTTACAACTTTCCCGTAGCTCACCACCGTAAGCTACGGTGCCCACCGTAGCTTACGGTGGGCAACAATTTCCTTACGGCAGTCAGCCTCCATCTTACGGTGGTCTTTTAAGATTTGACTCCACCTTAAGCTACGGTGGCCACCGTAGCTTACGGTGGTCAGCATAAATTCCCATTTTGCCCCTCCATCAATCTCTTGAGTCCAATCTTCAATTAGGATCTTGTAAATGCCCAATAAAGCATGTTTAAGCTCCCTCATTATGCTCTTCGGTACCTGAAAATCCAAACACACCATAGACATCAAATCGTAACAAATAAACGTTTAAAGCATGGAATATATATCATTTTAATGCTTACGGGTTGTCCAAAAGACCACCCGTCATGTGACAGGTTGGTATCAGAGCCAACGTTTGAGAGAATTAAACACTAGCCTTTTTGTGTTTAATCTTAAACTTACACAAGCACATTCCTTAGACTTCCGAGTCTAGGCATTGACCTAGGATCACTCATTTCATTATGAAGTTATTAGTATTGTTTTTGAATTGATTTTAACTGGAAAATGTCGCCACGTGTACGAGGAAGAGGAAAAGGACCAATGAGGGGAGGACCTTCAGGACATATCCCTTCTCATCCCCATCATCCGAACCTTTATGAAGATTCGGGGGATTCATGGCCGTTATCACAACATTCACCTTCTCATACTCAAAACTCTTATCATTCCTATCATTCGCATCATTCACATCATTCACACCACTCCCACCATTCTCATCATTCTCATCATTCTTATCACGATGAGTTTAACCCCAACCAATACTTTAATACACCCCCAGCCGACCAAAACCAATTAGACCAACCCAATCCCATGGATGAGGACTCCGACCCGGAGATGCTGCCGTCAGGATCACACACGCATCCCATAGAAATCTCAAGCGATACGAACTCTTAAGCCGGATCGCCATACCAAGGTCCTAATGAATGGGACCAATATTAGAACCAATTTATCTTTGCCAACACTCCTTCCCATCACTCTCAACCACCTCCTATACAAGAAGATGTTCACATGGAACCAGTGGAACATCATTAATCGCCACCCGAGCCACCAAGGAGGAAACGTGGAGCACGTATGTCAGTACGTGCAGGTCAACGGTCGGGTTCGCTACCACCATTGCCCAAACCTTACCCTACTATTCACGAGGACCCACAAATGGGTGGACCCTCTAATGCGTCACCTGTGGTGGAACCAACACCACCACCATCGGGTTATAATAACCTCTCCCAACATATCCGGATACGTTTGAATATGATCCTTTTAACCCAACTACACCTGTTGATTATCAAGTATTATCGCAAGACCCTTACATGCAAGCGATCATGCATAATGCACTTTACCCGTCTCCTTGCCCACCTGCTTATCCACTACTAGATATCCAAGTTATGGATACCAGTATCCTGTTATGCCACAACCACAACCTCCACCACCACTTGAGGCCATTAACGAGGCCTTAGAACGAATGAAAGAAATATAACAACAAGCGGAGAAAACGGAGAAGAAGACGAATAAGTTCTTCAAGAAACTCTCCAAGTTGGTTAAGGGAAAGAAGGACGAGTGAAATCACTTCTAATATATGTTAGTCCCTGCGAGGACATTGTTATTTCTTTAGTCCCTGCGTGGATATTTTATTTCTGTAGTCCTGGCATGGACAGTTTGTTTCATGTTTCTAGTATTGTAAATATTATTGAAATTTAATGAAATATTTTTGGAATTATATATATATGTATTCATTCTCTTCAAGCGAGGTCTCGATTTTATTCGAAATTTGTGCTCTGCTCTATAATTCCAAAAGACCTTAATGAATTTGATTATGCCAAGTGACACAGACCACACATTGGCCAAGAAATGATAGTTAAGAATAAAAGGTTTTCTATCAGATAGTTAAGGGAAGTTATCCTTCTATCTGGAGGTGGTGGATTAGGTTCAAGCCTCCAAGGTCGTTAAGGTCCAATGTGACCGGGACCATTAATCAATCATTAAGGTACTCTTATGTTAGCATTAAGGAATGTTCATACTCCTGGTAGTGTGATTTGAGGAACCACACTAGCCGTCTAGGTAAAAGGACTGCGTCCTAAAACCCATTATATAGCCTTTGTGATTAACGTGATCCCGGCTAAAGTCATCCATGTCATGACAAGTGTAGGCCAACGTGCCATAAATTTCTATCTGTTATGATGTAGGCCAAGAGCCATAAATTTATATACGTTATGATGTAGGCCAACGTGCCATAAATTTACATATGTTATGATGTAGGCCAACGAGCCATAAATTTACATCTGTTATGATGTAGGCCAACGAGCATAAACTTACATATATTATGATGTAGGCCAACGTGCCATAAATTTACATCTGTTATGATATAGGCCAACGTGCCATAATTTACATATGTTATGATGTAGGCCAACGTGCCCTAAATTTACATCTGTTATGATGTAGGCCAAGGTGCCATAAATTACATCTGTTATGATGTTGGCCAACGTGCCATAAATTTATGTCTTTTATGATGTAGACCAACGTGCCATAAAAGTACATCTGTTATGATAAAGGCCAACGAGCCATGAATTGCATCTGTTAGTGATGTAGGCCAACGTGCCATATTATTATGTCCATTAGTGACAAGCCTATAAGCTGTAAATAAAATTGTCTGAATGACAATGACAGTTGTGACATTACGATCCACTGTCTAATAATATATGGACTATGTCCATATTGTAATTTTCCTTTGATGGTCTTATTAAGACCTAGGCCAAATATAGATATGATAAGCCTAATAGATGTGATGTTATTCACACTAGCTTAATGGGCGATGGATTGTTATATCCAATGTTCAAAGCCAATATGGTTGTTATACCATGGCTAAGAGATATTTTGTTTGATGTTTAGAGCCAAAGTTTCAAAATGGTAAACTTGGACAAGGCACAGAGTAACCACCGTGAGATTAGCTCTAACAAGGCTAAAAATATAGCCGTTAATAACGATGACTTCCAAGCTCGCATAAATGCAGCTGTTGGAAAGGCTATGGAAAAGGCCATAGAAAAACTTAGGGAGTCGAGCGCTACTCACTCCAGACCATTATCAATCACACAATCCTCAGCTCATAAGGAGAGCTCAGTTCACTTTTCAAATGCGAAGAGTGAACCAAAGAAAATAGAATTTGCTGATAGGTCCATTTCTTCAAAAGACGGATGTACCTACAAATATTTCGTCTCCTGTAAACCCCGGGATTTTAATGGGGAAAATGGGGCAGTAGAAGCCTTGAAATGGCTTGATGAGATGGAAACGATTGTAGATATCAACGATTGTGCTGATAAGGATGTGGTCAAGTATGTATCACAATCCTTTAAGGGCGATGCCCTGATTTGGTGGAAGGCCATGATCCAATCTACAGGTAAAGTACACCTGTACAACTTAGGATGGCCTAAGTTTGTCGAATTAGTCAAGGAAACATACTGCCCACCTCATGAAGTGGAGAAATTAGAGACATACTTTCTGACTATTTCAATGAGGAACCTAGATTGTTGAAAATATGTTTCTGACTTCAATTCCCTGTCTAGGTTAGTTTCATATCTAATCACCCCTGAATCCAAACGCATTGCGCGTTTTGTAAATGCGTTAGCGCATGAGATAAAAGGCATGGTAAGGCTGCTCAGCCTAGTACCTATAGGTCTGCTGTTGACCTATCTCTCTCCCTCACCTTAGATGTAGTGAGGCAGAAGTTTGTCAAATCCGAGACTGACGGAAAAAGAAAGAGGGAGGATGATAACTCCCAGAGATTTAATAAGAAAAATAAAGGGAAATTTGGGTTCAGGAGGAACCAAGATAAGTCGGGTGCAATGCCAACATGTAAAAATTGCAACCGTAAGCATTGGGGACAGTATAGTATTGATCCACAAACTAGACCCTGTGGTATCTGTAAGAAAAGGGGGCATAAAACCTTAGATTGCAAGGATCTTAAGAATGCTGTCTGCTACATCTGTAATAGAAAGGGGCATATTAAGTTCAACTACCCCAAGATCCTTAAAGGTAATGATGCAAAGCCTGGAGAGGCTAAGAAAGGGAATGCTCGTGCCTTCCAGATGATTGCAAGGGAGGCCGTCAATGACAATAACGTCATAACAAGTACATTCCTCATCAATGATTATATGTTAGAGTTCTTTTCGATTCGGGTGCAGATAAATCTTTTGTTGACCATAAGTTTAGTAAACTATTAAACTAGCCCATAAGAACTCTAGATATAACTTACAAGGTAGAACCGCTGATGGAACGTTAGAGACAACATCTTCCATTCTTGATGGATGCTCTATATCCATTAAGAATCATTCTATCCCCATCTCTCTTTTGCCAATGAAATTGGCAGGGTTCGATGTAGTTTTAGGCATTGATTGGTTATCCCATAACCAAGCCCGCATTGCCTGCGATAAGAAACTCATTGAAATTAAAACCCCATCTGGTGAAATTATCACCATCCTTGGAGATTTTCACTACGGATTGCCAGACAAGGTGTCGTTATTTAAGGCATCCAAGTGTTTGGGGAGAGGTTGTGTCATTTATATGGCACAAGTAACTATCAATGAGCCTAAGCCAAGTATTGAAGACCTTCCAGTTTTCTCGGAGTATTCCGATGTTTTCCTCGAAGAATTACCTGGCCTACCTCCAGATAGAAAAGTAGAGTTTAGAATTGATATCATACCTGGATCAACACCAGTGGCCAGAGCTCCATACCAATAAGCACCAACGGAAATGAAGGAATTGAGGACGCAGTTAGATGAACTCTTAGAGAAAGGCTTTATTCAGCCAAGTTCCTCGCCTTGGGGAGCTCCTATTCTTTTTGTTAAAAAAGATGTTTCAATGCGGATGTGCATTGATTACCAGAATTGAACAATATAAAGATTAAGAACCGGTATCCTTTGCCCAGGATCGATGATTTATTCGACCAACTTCAAGGTGCTAGCTACTTCTCTAAGATCGATTTGAGATCAGGATATCAACTAAAAGTGTTCTGACGCTTCAGGACTCGATATGGTCATTTTGAATTTCTAGTGATGCCTTTTGGGCTCACAAATGCACCTGCAACATTCATTGATCTCATGAATAGGGTCTGCAAACCGTATTTGGATAAGTTCGTCATTGTCTTCATAGACGACATACTTATCTACTCTCGTAATCAAATTGATCACGAGAAACACCTTCGGTGCATTCTAGAATTGCTAATGCAGGAGAAGCTTCTAAATTCTCTAAATGTGAATTTTGGCTTAGAGAAGTCCAATTTCTTGGACATGTTGTAAGTGAGCGTGATATTCAAGTGGATCCCGCCAAAATAGAAGCCATATTGAATTGGGAAACACCCAAGACCCCATAAAAGATTCGTAGTTTCCTAGGATTGGCTGGTTACTATAGGAGGTTCATTGAGAACTTTTCAAGAATAGCCACTCCTTTGACTACCTTAACCCGTAAGAATGTCAAATTTGTTTGGGGTCCAAAAACAACAAGAATCCTTTGAGATTCTAAAACACAAGTTGAGAAATGCTCCTGTGTTATCTCTACCTGAGGGTATTGAGGATTTTGTAGTTTATTGTGATGCTTCGCACACTGGCATGGGCTGTGTGCTAATGCAAAAAGGCAAGGTAATTGCTTATGCATCATGACAGTTAAAGGTGTACGAAAGAAACTACACCACCCATGATTTGGAATTGGGTGCCGTTGTATTTGTACTAAAACTATGGAGACATTACATATATGGCACTAAGTGTATTATATACATTGACCATAAGAGTCTCCAACATCTGTTCAATCAGAAAGAATTGAACATACGACAGCGCTGTTGGATGGAAACACTTAACGATTATGATTGCAAAAATCGCTATCATCCCGGGAAGGCAAATGTCGTTGCTGACGCCTTAAGTCGCAAGGAAAGAATTAAGCCCATTAAGATTAATGCGAAGAGCATTGAGCTCAGAATTAGCTTGAATGAGAAGCTATTAGATGCGCAAAATCAAGCCTTAATAGAGGCTAACATTCCTAATGAGAAATTAGGCAGAACTGTTGATCAGTTAATGCCTGGAAAAGATGGAATCCTTAGATTTAATGGAAGAATTTGGATTCCAATCTTTGGAGGACTTAGAGATCTAATCCTCCAGGAAGCACACACTACGAGATACTTAGTTCACCCTGGAGGTGACAAAATGTATCAGGATCTGAAAAAGAATATTGGTGGATTGGTTTGAAGAAATCTATAGCCACTTATGTAGCTAAGTGTCTGACGTGTTCGCAAGTTAAGGCGAACATCAGAAACCGTCAGGACTTCTACAACAATTGGAAATTCCCACATGGAAATGGGAAATGGTAACTATGGACTTGATTACCAAGTTACCTAAGACCAAACATGGTAATGACACGATTTGGGTCATTGTGGATAGGCTGACCAAGTCAGCACATTTCTTGCCAATTAAGGAAACTTATAATTCAGACAAATTGGCTAAGTTGTATGTGGACAAGATTGCGTCCCTACACGGTGTGCCGGTATCTATTGTATCCGACAGAGATATTAGATATACCTCTCATTTTTGGAAAAGTTTCCAACAATCCTTAGGCACAAGATTAAACTTTAGTACGGCTTACCACCCGCAGACTGATGGTCAAAGTGAGCGTACTATTCAGACGTTGGAAGACATGCTTAGGGCATGTGTGATTGATTTAGGTGGAATATAAGCATCAAGACTTCTCCTTATGAGACCTTGTATGGGAGAAAGTGTCGAACGCCTGTATGTTGGGCAGAAGTTGGGGAAGCCTAACTATCTGGACCTGAGATTGTCCCGGAGACCACGGAAAAGATTGTGCAAATCCGTGATCGTCTCAAAGCTGCCCGTGATAGGCAGAAAAGCTATGCTGACAAGAGGCATAAACCTCTCAAGTTCCAAGTAGGGGACAAAGTCATGCTGAAAGTATCACCTTGGAAAGGTGTAATGAGATTCGGAAAGAAGGGCAAGTTGAGCCCAAGATATATAGGACCATTCGAGATAATCGAATACGTCAACACCGTAGCTTATAAGCTCAAACTGCCAGAGGAGCTCAGTGGAATTCATGATGTGTTCCACTTATCTAACCTTAAAAAATGTCTAGCCGATTAGTCGCTAGCAATGTCGCACAAAGATGTGCAAATAGATGAAAACCTGAGGTTCGTTGAGAAACCAATTTCGATCGAGGATCGACAGGTTAAGAAGCTTCGAAGGAAATTAATACCTATAGTAAAGGTTAAGTGGGATGCCTTTAGAGGTCCCGAGTATACATGGGAGGTTGAGTCCTCTATGCAACAAAAGTACCCCCATCTTTTTGAATTAAACCTCGAGGATGAGATTTCTTTTAAGGGGGTGAGGATTTCACACCTCGTAAAAAAATTGTGTCCAATATTATAGTGACACGTGTTGAATTTTATTTTTTAGTCTATTAAAGATTAATAGGGACTAAAGGTGTCAACATGCCCAATTTGGCCTCTAACTGACAGATATGTCAACATGCCTAGCCTCTGAGTGACTGATATGTCAACATGCTTAAACATTGGCCTCTGAGTGATTGATATGTCAACATGCCTAGCATCTGAGTGACTGATATGTCAACATGCATAATATGAGCCTCTGAATGATCCTTTACAAAGTTCTAACTCTCAGGCGTGCCACTTGTTGGACGAGAGAGGTTAATTCTGTAAAAATGTGAAAGTTGGATAACGGAGGGGTTAAAAGTGTCAACATGTTAATTTATACTTCCGAGTGACCTTTTAAAGAACCGAGAGCTCGACAATGTCCAGGCATACTCCCGGGTATGCCAAATATTGGTTACGGAGGGCTAAATGTGCTAAAAGGTGTTTTAGAAGGTTTTATAAGTTGAGGGGCTAAAAGTGTCAAACTTTGAAACTAGCCATGGGGCGCTCGCGGGGCGCGAAAGGCAAGGCTTGTGCATCTCGCGGGGCGTGAGAGGCATGTGTCTGCAGAAAATTTGCTTGGCCTCCACACAAATTGCCAAAAACCATTTGATTCGAAACCATGGTCTTCCTGTAACATCCGTAAAAAACCGGTTAACCAAACCCGCTTCGTTTATTAACCGAACATCCAATTAAAAATTTCGTTGCGTATTTAATGCTCAAATTAATTTTAAACGATACATAATTAATAAATATATTAGAATATAAAATTTATAATTGAAAATTTATTAAATATAATGAAATAAAAATATTATGCTGATGCCGGGTTTCGAACCCGGGTCAGCCGGGAATCATCAAAGACTTAACACACACACACATCCAACCACTCCGCCACTTGTGTTACTTGTTGATTTATTGAAACAATTAATACATATAATAAAACTGGAAATCAAACCCAGTCAACAGCGCGCCCAAATCCGCAGACGCCGGAAAATCCGACGATTTCGCCAATTATCGTCGGTTACTTTTGACTTAACGTGAGTATTAACTCTTACATCGGTTACAACCGATGTCCAGTTCCGCGACATCAGTCATAACCCCGGAGAACAATTTACCAATGAATTGAGACTAGAAACAGACCTAATTCAACTTGATTTTTCCCTATAAATGCACACCCTAGCCTCTGGTAATCTTCTCGCTCAAAATCGCACCGATTCTCGAATCAATTTCACTCGCCGAAATTCTCTGCAAGTCGCCGGAAAACCGAGACTTTCATCGACACGGTAAATACCTTGACTCTTTCTGTTCCATTCCATTGTTAGACCATTACTAACATCAATCCATCACCCAGAATCGATCCGAGACGACGTTGCCGGATTTCTGTACTCGCCGGAAAAATCGCTGGAATTTCCGAACTCATGCTGTTAATCGGTATGATCAACTAAACCTCCTGTTAATCATTGTTTAGTAACTCAATTTCACATCTAATCAATCAAAACTGTTAATTGATCCTAACAGCCGAAGTTCACAAAACAGAGCCGACGAATCCTTGCCGGAGTTCTGTGAAAGACACCTGTTCGGTACATCCTTTCCCCAAACCCTCTCCGTTCATTACTTTTCAATTGCTTATAATGTTCGTTAATCGAATTAAACAAGAAACAGTTTGGTTAACCGTTGTCTGTGTTTTGAGCGAAGAAGACGAAGTCGTTTATGTTTATAAGATTAATTAAAATCAATATTATAAACGGGTTAGACACACAGTCCAGCGGTGGACTGTGTGCAAATAATACACACACGTCGCGAGTTTGATTTTTATCACAATCCTAACCTCAGAAATAAAAAGGTTTTTTTTTTTTTTTTTTAAAACCGAACCGGGTTAACTCACACTAAGATGTTAAGTATAATAAAAACCGGAATATTTACCAGGTTAGACAAACAGTCCAGCGGTGCACTGTGTGCCAAACTAAACCACAGGTCCCGGGTTCGAGACCTGTGGAGATCACCGGGTTGATACAATTAAATCCTTTTTAAATAAATGATTTCCGGATTAAGTTAAATAGTATATAAATATAATTAACAACAGAAATATTTCGGGTTAGACACGTAGCTCAGCTGGTAGAGCTGCGTGCACGCGTACGGGAGGTCACGGGTTCGAGTCTCACTCAGTGCAATAATATTCACGACCGAACTGTCAACGGTCAACGGGCAACGGTCAACAGTCAACAGTAACAGTAACAGTCAACAGTCATGGTCAAAGTCAAAAAGTCAACTTTTTTTTATATTATTTATTTATTTATTTAATTTAAAAATCAATTAAAAATACTTAAAAACAATGTTTTTAAAGTTAGAAAATAGCCTTAAACTCACAAAAATATATCCAAAAATCCTATTAAAATTGTTAATAAAATCCATTTATTTACCTTACTTTTTCGTTATTAAGTAGGTTAGTTTTTCCTCGTCGATCAATCCTCTAAACTCGTGCGCATTCAACATCATCAACCAAACGCACCCAATGTGAGTGAATCTCTATAAATTCCCCGTTTTAATCACGTTTTTGGGGTGTATCATGTGTCTTATTATTTATTACATTTAAACGCTTGTGCATCCATCATATCCATGATCAAATGTATATCCAACATGTATCATCTGTTTGTGTGATTATTGTTTAGATTAAATTTATCATTTCCAGAACATACATTATCATAGGCCGCCGCTCCCCATTACCTATGAGCGTTGAGCTGTTCCCCATTACCTATGAGCGTGAACGAGGCGTTGCCAACACATGATCGGCTCCGTTTGATTGAGCCTTGATCGCACATACATTTCATCATAGGCCGTCTGCTCCCCATTACCTATGAGCGTGAGCCGTTCCCCATTACCTATGAGCGTGAACGAGACGTTGCCAACATTTACATTATCATTCATGTTACATATTCATGCAAGGTGGTTTGTTATTGTATGCTATTTGTTTGTTATTGTATGTTTATTTACGTTTGTTCATATATGATTATTGCGCAATTTTTCCATATTAAATACAACAAGAAATAAATAATAAATGTTTCTAACAAGGTTCACTCGCCAACTTTTTGTTGATCCAAAAACCATTTTTACACACGATACAGGTGGACAGGATGAAGCAAGGAAAACATAGGAAAAGTGCCTTAGAAGAAAAATAATGAAGGATAGAATAATGTATAGGACATGTTGAACTTGTATGATATGATTGTATGATCTCCTTTAAATTGTAATAATAAATATGAAACATTATAATAAATGTCATGAGCTTTGATGAAAACCCAATCATGCCCCGATCACCTTTTCCGCTGCGGGTCGGGGTGTGACAGATTGGTATCAGAGCTTTTGACTATAGGGATATAGGATAGGTTATTAGACTCTTAGAGCCTATACTATAGTTGATTAGATTTTAATTGTTTATGTGGTTATATGCAAACTCATGATGTTTATTTCTTCCATATTTATTACATACGCAAATGCATGCAAACACTTCCGATACTACATTTTGTGATACATAGTGGATTATACTTACAGTCAAACATACATAATTACATACACACTCATCATACATATTTCAATGTTCACATATTCAAATCATCTTCATACTTCCGTTATTCAAGATTTTGGCGCATTTGTCATTTTTCAAATCTCATCAAAGTGAGTTCTATGATGGGCATGTAGTAACTGTAAGGGTACAAGTACCGGTAGTCGGAACGTCCTGTCTAGGTTGGCATTCGTATAAATCCAATATAACGGACCAGTTTGCCTACCTGGGTACTAACGATGAGAGTACGAAGGACCTATTAGGCCAAAGCATGCCACACCAAACGTCGTTCGAACTAACCCCACTTTGAGGTGTCACCGTGTCCACACCTGGATACATTCCAAATATCATACGTTACATACATATTTCTCGATTTTCTCCGGGTTTTAGTGTACGTAACCAGGCTAACACATGCGAACCATATGAAAAACCCGGTAATCATGGGGGCCTACATGATTACGAAGGTGAAGTATGGCGGCATACAAGGCCCAATTACGAGCAAAGCCCAAGACATCCTATGGATGTGGTAGATTTGTTATTCTATATTTAATTTATGAATGTTCATTCCTAAATACGACACAAGATCCCTAAAACATCCAACTCATACTCATGTTATGTATTCCTTGTAGATGTCTTCTAATTCCGCTCGTAGGAAGATGAGAGCAGGAAAAGCCCGCGAGTGCATGGCTGCCCAAATCGCTCAACAAATGGCTGCCGTAATACCCGACATTGTAGTTCAAGTTCAACAAGCCCTTACCGCTAACCCCGTCAATCAAGAAGATCAAAATATTGTCAACACTCCCCCAATTACCACTAAATGCAACTTCAAGCATTTCAAATCCTGCGACCCTACAAAATACGAAGGGACTGAAGGTGTCACCGCTCTCCTCCATTGGTTTGAAGAAATGGAAAACATTTTTCTAAATTGCGATTGCCCCGATGATCGCAAAGTGCGATATGCTACTGGTCGTTTACTTGGAATAGTACTTACATGGTGGAATACAGAGAAGGCCAAACGAGGTGTTGAAGATGCTATGACTTTGACTTGGGAAGAGTTGAAGGAAATCATGACAAGACGGTTTTGCCCAAGAAAATTGGAGGATGAGTTCTATTCTTTGAAAAGGAAGGCGATCACACCACATACAACAAGAGATTCCTCGAGTTAAATCAAATGGTTCCCAACTTGTTCACTCCTCTTTACCGTTTAATCGAGCACTACATTCGAGGTCTTCCTTCAGAAATTCAAGACTCTGTAATAAGTACCACACCTGCAACTTTGGAAGCAGCAATAGAGTTAGCTACAGAGCTCACCGAGAACCGCATACAGAATAAAGACTTCAAGGAAGAGAAGAAGAAGGATAAAGCATCAACTGAAACCTCAAACTCCACCCAAACCGAATCCCCTTCTCAACCCATTTCTAAGAGAAAGCGAGATGGGCAACTTTTCGCTGTCACCCAACGCAATCAACCAGCCTCACAAGCTGTACCCCTCCAAGCTATCCCAATCACTCAAGTAGCACCCAGCCCAACTTACCCAAATAAGAAACCTTACCTTGGACCTCACCCTCAATGTAACACCTGTTTTTATCACCATCCATCTACCTTACCTTGTCGACTATGTGCGAATTGTGGACGCTATGGTCATTTGAGCAAGGTTTGCCGCATCCCTCAAAACCAAACCTCACCCCCTACTCAAAACATGATCCAAACATATCAACAACCCCCATACCCCATGTTTCCTTATGTTCAAGCTTGTTTTAATTGTGGCGACCCTACTCACTATAGAAACACGTGCCCTCGATTGGTTAACATCATAAACGCCCAAGCTCAAGCAAACCCCGTTAACCAAGCAAATCAAGAAAACCCAACCACTAGGCCACCAGCAAGAGGAAGAGTTTTCAACATCAACGCCAATCCTGTTGAAGATAATGACGGCCCAAACGAACCACCCAACTAGTCTCCTTCACCAAAAATCAAGATTCAACTCCAACCGCTTAGTTTTTATGTTTTTCTTTATGTTATCTCAATTTTCACGTACCCCAGTTATAAATTGGAAATTTATCCAAAGAATCTTAATGTGAATTACTATTTCAGTTTTGTTTTATACTCATTGATTTAACATTCATATCATCATACCTCACGACGTATCTCAGTCTCATCATTTAAAGAAGTTGAGCTGTGTCTCTCATCCACATGGACTAACCTCTCCATCATAACAAACGAGAGAGGTACTGTCATCATTCAAACATGTATACTATCAGAATTAAGACTCAAGCTTTGGTTGTTGTGTTTGTTATGTTTTAGAGTCACATAGGACTAATCGTAACTTACTGATAAAACCAAAAAAAATTTGACAAGAATATGGTGGATACGCCACTGGTACTTCCTATATATAAGTATTCTTGTCAAAAGATCAGAGGCATTATCAGGCGGTTATGAGAAGTTCAATGTAGGATTTAGTAATGTCATGGTTGAAGTTTGTTTTATACTCACTGATTTAGCATTCATATCATCTCATCATTTAAAGATTGTGTTCCATTTCTACATAGACTAACATCTCCATCATAACAAACGAGAGAGGTACTGTCACCATTCAAACATGTATACTATCAGAATTAGGACTCAGGCTTTGGTTGTTGTGTTTGTTTATGTTCTAGAGTCACATCATAGAACCAATCATAACTTACTGATAAAACCAATGAAAATTTGACAAGAATATGGTGGATACACCGCTGGTACTTCCTATATATAAGTATTCTTGCCAAAGGATCAGAGGCATTGTCAGGCGGTTATGAGAGGTTCCATGTAGGTTTTAGTAGTAAAAGTTTTGTTTTAGGATATAACCCTATCTTTCCAAACATATCCAAACTCTTATGCATAAAATCATACTTAGTCAATCAACTCTGTTTATCAATATTTTTATCGTAGGCATCAAAAAGCGATTCCTGTAGCAGGGTACTCAACCCTTACAAGGAACGTTACCGCCTCAAACAAAATTTACACTCTTACTCCCTTCTAAGTATGTAATTGTCAAATTAAACCACCATTCCTTTTGAGTCAAACATGCCACTACTTAAATTTCGGGACGAAATTTCTCAAAGTAGGGGATACTGTAACATCCGTTGAAAACCGGGTTAACCAAACCCGCTTCGTTTATTAACCGAACATCCAGTTAAAAATTTCGTTGCGTATTTAATGCTCAAATTAATTTTAAATGATATATAATTAATAAATATATTAGAATATAAAATTTATAATTGAAAATTTATTAAATATAATGAAATAAAAATATTATGCTGATGCCGGGTTTCGAACCCGGGTCAGCCGGGAATCATCAAAGACTTAACACACACACACATCCAACCACTCCGCCACTTGTGTTACTTGTTGATTTATTGAAACAATTAATACATATAATAAAACTGGAAATCAAACCCAGTCAACAGCGCGCCCAAATCCGCAGACGCCGGAAAATCCGACGATTTCGCCAATTATCGTCGGTTACTTTTGACTTAACGTGAGTATTAACTCTTACATCGGTTATAACCGATGTCCAGTTCCGCGACATCAGTCATAACCGCCGGAGAACAATTTACCAATGAATCGAGACTAGAAACAGACCCAATTCAACTTGATTTTTCCCTATAAATGCACACCCTAGCCTCTGGTAATCTTTTCGCTCAAAATCGCACCGATTCTCGAATCAATTTCACTCGCCGGAATTCTCTGCAAGTCGCCGGAAAACCGAGACTTTCATCGACACGGTAAATACCTGACTCTTTCTGTTCCATTCCATTGTTAGACCATTACTAACATCAATCCATCACCCAGAATCGATCCGAGACGACGTTGCCGGATTTCTGTACTCGCCGGAAAAATCGCTGGAATTTCCGAACTCACGCTGTTAATCGGTATGTTCAACTAAACCTCCTGTTAATCATTGTTTAGTAACTCAATTTCACATCTAATCAATCAAAACTGTTAATTGATCCTAACAGCCGAAGTTCACAAAACAGAGCCGACGAATCCTTGCCGGAGTTCTGTGAAAGACACCTGTTCGGTACATCCTTTCTCCAAACCCTCTCCATTCATTACTTTTCAATTGATTTTCGTTAATCGAATTAAACAAGAAACAGTTTGGTTAACCGTTGTCTGTGTTTTGAGCGAAGAAGACGAAGTCGTTTATGTTTATAAGATTAATTAAAATCAATATTATGAACGGTTAGACACACAGTCCAGCGGTGGACTGTGTGCAAATAATACACACACGTCGCGAGTTCGATTCCTATCACAATCCTAACCTCAGAAATAAAAATGTTTTTTTTAAAACGAACCGGGTTAACTCACAGTAAGATGTTAAGTATAATAAAAACCGGAATATTTACCAGGTTAGACACACAGTCCAACGGTGGACTGTGTGCCAAACTAAACCATAGGTCCCGGGTTCGAGACCTGTGGAGATCACCGGTTGATACAATTAAATCCTTTTTAAATAAATGATTTCCGGATTAAGTTAAATAGTATACAAAAATAATTAAAAACAGAAATATTTCGGGTTAGACACGTAGATCAGCTGGTAGAGCTGCGTGCACCGGAGTCAACGGTCAACGGTCAACAGTCATGGTCAAAGTCAAAAAGTCAACTTTTTTTATATTTTTATTTATTTATTTAATTTAAAAATCAATTAAAAATACTTAAAAATGATGTTTTTAAAGTTAGAAAATAGCCTTAAACTCACAAAAATATATCCAAAAATCCTATTAAAATTGTTAATAAAATCCATTTATTTACCTTACTTTTTCGTTTTAATTAGGTTAGTTTTTCCTCGTCGATCAATCCTCTAAACTCGTGCGCATTCAACATCATCAACCGAACGCACCCAATGTGAGTGAATCTCTATAAATTCCCCGTTTTAATCACGTTTTTGGGGTGTATCATGTGTCTTATTATTTATTACATTTAAACGCTTGTGCATCCATCATATCCATGATCAAATGTATATCCAACATGTATCATCTGTTTGTGTGATTATTGTTTAGATTAAATTTATCATTTCCAGTACATACATTATCATAGGCCGCCGCTCCCCATTACCTATGAGCGTTGAGCTGTTCCCCATTACCTATGAGCGTGAACGAGGCATTGCCAACACACGATCGGCTCCGTTTGATTGAGCCTTGATCGCACATACATTTCATCATAGGCAGTCTGCTCCCCATTACCTATGAGCGTGAGCCGTTCCCCATTACCTATGAGCGTGAACGAGACGTTGCCAACATTTACATTGTCATTCATGTTACATATTCATGCAAGGTGGTTTGTTATTGTATGCTATTTGTTTGTTATTGTATGTTTATTTACGTTTGTTCATATATGATTATTGCGCAATTTTTCCATATTAAATACAACAAGTAAATAAATAATAAATGTTTCTAACAAGGTTCACTCGCCAACTTTTTGTTGATCCAAAAACCATTTTTACACATGATACAGGTGGACATGATGAAGCAAGGAAAACATAGGAAAAGTGCCTTAGAAGAAAAATAATGAAGGATAGAATGATGTATAGGACATGTTGAACTTGTATGATATGATTGTATGATCTCCTTTAAATTGTAATAATAAATATGAAACATTATAATAAATGTCATGAGCTTTGATGAAAACCCAATCATGCCCCGATCACCTTTTCCGCTGCGGGTCGGGGTGTGACACTTCCAAACTGCTATGCCACGTTTTAGGACACTTCTAAGATTCCTCTTACACCCTTAGCACCTGGCATCACCTCCTTCAAGCTCTCCAACTATAAATAGGTGCCAAGGTTCACCATTTGAACTTGCACCGTTCTCATTCACAACTCTATCTCCCTCCTCTGGAAGTTCCTAACTGAAAGGAGCATCCAACTTAGTTCTATTGCATCATAGGAACCACTTGTAAGTGTTCCTTGCTCTTGCATTTTCGTTTATTGGCTTTTATAGTCAAAGGTCAAGAGTTTTACGGAAAACGCCTTAACTTTCGGTTAAGACCATTATGGTCCAGCCATTGTTCATAACGAACTGGCTAAGTGATCGTAATAAGGTAGGTGTTAGTCCCCATAAAGGACACCTCCTGAAGATCACGTTTACTAGACCAATTGACGAGTCAAAGTTATTATATTAAAAAGTCAAACAGGCCATTTTTTGAAAATGTTATAATTTGATCTTATGTATGTTATGAAACCTGTTTTGACACTTAAACAAGTTGACAATAATTATTAGAACATGTAAGAACATGTTCGGCTCGTCAATTTCAGTTCTAGGGTCGGTTCGCAACCGAAAGTCGTGAAGTTTGACTTCTGCTTTCACTTTCGATCATGACCCGATTTAAATTAGTTAGCTACTGATCTAAAGTTGCATTATGATCATAATATAATGTAGTATAACCCCCTGAGGTTATGTTACATGATCATAATCAGAATCTGAGTTTATGCACAATATCCGTAATTATGCCATTTTAACTAAAATGCCCTTTTTGTATAAAATAAGGTTTACATGATAACGAACTTGAAAATAAGTTTCTTACTGATGTAATATTATAAGTAAGAATGTTTGGGATGTCAGATCAGATTATAAACTGAGTTTATGAACAAGTCCTTCTATTACGTCGATAAATGACGATAAAGCCCTTATGGCTTATAAAAGGGTTTTAATCATATCTCTTTAAGTAAACCTTTTATCTATTGATATGTTATATTAAATAACATATCTCAGAAATGTTATCTTAACCTTAACATCAGTTTCGTTAAACATCTCATAATTCGTCATTTTACGACATAAGCGCCGTTTCGACGCATATTATGGTTTTAATCGATAATTATCAACCAAGACTTGATACCTACTGATTTCAAAACTTATTTTAAATATTTTTACAGTAGGTATATGATAAAAACATAGAATCCCAAATAATTTATAAACTATGTGTAAAATGACCAAAATGCCCATTCGGTGCATAGTTTGGTCATAAAAGATAAATTACACATTTAATTAATATCCTACAGATATTACATCATAAGTAAGTTATTTTTCCAGAATACATATTATTATAACATTAAATTATATTCAAGTTCCTTTTATACGGTATGAAATTACGGAAACGCCCTTATGCGGCATAGTTTCATTTTAAAAACTTAACAGCATATAAATTAATATCCTATTGATATTAAAACTTATTTAAAGTATAATGGCATATAGAACTTGTCTGTGACTTATCCGGTTACCCGATATCGTTGATATGCTTACGGTTAAGTATTACGGAAATTAACCGAAATGGATCTAACCTTGTTATTTAAGTCTCAAAATCCAGAATGTTTATAGTTTATCCATATTACTTGTTGGGATTAAACTACATTCTATCCCATCATCGTTTAATCTAGCGTTTTACGTTTTGATCATGTACGCTAGTCGCTCTAAGTCTATGACTTAAGAAAGACGGTTAGTATTTAATTGGTTAGCTTATCCCATAATCCAGACTAGAGACATTCCGGTAAATGCTATCTGCACTTAGTGCTTTTGTGTACGGCTGAGTTAATAAATCTTGCGTTTAAACGGAGACTAGCTCAGGTAAATACTCTTGACTTATTTCCCCTATACGGGCTTGGGTTACGGTAAACTATTACCACTTGGTCGGAAATGGAATCAATCGAATGCCGAATTGTGGCTAGTAAATCTGCATATTCTGTTTTAAGTCAGTTTTGTTTGATAACTTAAACATCAGGGGTTAACTACGGTGTCCTGGATATCCTCGGCTCATTATATTAGTTAATGGCCACGACCTTAGAGCGGGGTGTAGGCATACACCCGACAAACGCTCAAATGCAATTACACAAGACGTTGGTGATAACTCATTCGTGAGTTCGTAAGTGGTGTGTAGTTAATCATGTCTCGGTTTTCGCAATGGGCCCTGTATGTATGGATAGACATGTGAATCTGTTAACAAGGTTGCAACGTCAATTTTCCAAGTTATAAAAAGATTTTGTGTTGATATGCACTTAAAACATATTTTTAAATGTTTTCAAAATGAGTCAGTTGAGTGTATTTATAAGTGAAAGCTGACGTATTTTCAAAAGACTAAGCTTACATGTACAATACGAAATAGGCTAGAAGTGCTCGGTAGTGATAAGAGGATCTTGCAAATTCTAGATCTGCTTAAAGTCTGTTTTACATTATTTCTTTGTACAATTTATGATCCGCATGTGGATCTTTTATTACGAGTCTGTATATTATTTTATTTCGAACATTCGGTTGTAATAGTAATTTAAATCCAAGACTTCCGCTGTATTGTGTTTAATTGTCTATGATATTATCAACTTACGTCAAGATATTCCTCACTCGGGCCCATATGTGTTTGATTGGTTGTGGAAAGCCGGGGTGTGACACTAAACCGGTGAGATCTTTAAATTACAAGTCTGGTATGACGGATATGTATGTCGAACTCAGTTCAATTTAAGTTCCAGCCCTTGTGTTATTTTTCTGGGTAGGTTCGTTGATAATGGTTTTATGGTTACCATAACCAGAATGGTAATTGGGTTTCTCAACTCAGTATATGCACCAAGTAATCTTGAATCCACTTGTAGTATGTTTATTGTCCATCTTTTCCTTTTAACTCTATACTTGAACTATTTTCCATGTGATTGGTTGATTATCTTATATAATCATGAAAATAATTAGAGGTTAATGAATTAGTGAATTCAGCATATTCTTGATATGGGTGGGAATATAGTTGTTTTGCTCTTCGTGCTACTTTCAACAATCCAAAAAGAGTTGTCAAATAATAACCAGTGGTGGGCCCATGAATTATCTTTTAGGGTGTGAATATGAGGTTTAATCAATATTTTATGGGGTGCAGTCAGGATTTTTGCTTATAAAATACATTTTTTTAAAGGGTGCCCCCGCCCACTCAACTTATACATGTTAAAGATTTAAGTTTTACTGAATATAGTTACCTGACCTGAGATTTTCCACCTCTTTATATACATTGGCCTTCAAATACTAGGAATCCATTCGCCACATGCACGGTAACAGTCACACCAGAGGAGCGTGAACCTATTGAACGAGTAAGTGATTTGTTTACACCTACACAACTTTGATGGTAGAATGTATGAACTTATCACATTTCCTGTTATTTTTTTAAAAATATCTTCAATTGTAAGCAATGGGATTTGATATTTTTTTGCAACAACTTATTAGTGCTACCAACCAGTACATTCGTCATGAAGAATATGTAAACTTGCAAAGTTTGAGAAATAAGAAGATATCAGTAGGTGAGTATAAATTTTGACTGCTTGGTTTTATAAGTGCGCTTGAGGCGATCATTAGAATGCTCCCATTTGTAAAGCATATAAGACACTGTTAAAAAACCGCCGCAATGCGTGAGGAAACCCACTAACTATAAATAAAAGGAATGAATCCGATATTTTATCATTTTACGTACTTTATTGGTCTTCACGCACACTTTTACCAAGAAACACATGATAGTTTTATTATTAATCCTAACGTGAATAAGGATCGATATGATCATACAAGAATGATGAAATGGACCAACATAAAAGAGCCGTAACATGCATGTGATAACGATCCCCAAGAAAATTAATTTGGAATTTTAAGAACCAATTAACGCATATAAAAGAATTATAACCCCCAGGAAAAGTATTGAGGTTTTAAAAACTTATTAATCCATATAAACCTACTACAAACCAATTAACGCATATTAAAGAGTTATAAACTAATTATTTAATCGAACCAACACCTATTATTTAATTCTTCTCAACCAATTAACCATTCTTATAAATAAAGCACATTATTCGTTAGCCCAAAAAGCATTTAATCCAAATACTCACTTTGAACAACTAAATAATTAACCTAAGTAACAGTATAAATCACAAAATTCTCATAAATTAAAGATAGAATAATTCAGTGATATCATGAACTATCACATTGAAATATATCATCTTTGTTCTTCTAACTGTTACACTGTAAAAAAAGGAGTATCATCAACAAGGGATTACTAATGGATCCCATGAAAAAAAGCAAAATTATTTATGAGTATGTAAATAAAATACTAAGTATAGTACTCGTTATTGGTGGAGTAACAAAGGCAATAAAGATAAGACTGGTGGGTATGGGGCGTGGATTGTGACGTTGAAGGGGGTTTAACGTCGGCTACACCACCCCAGCTCGGTGTTGGGCTTGCGTTGCCCGCTTGGCGTGAATATCTGTCTAATGTGGGGTCAGAGGGCTGGGTGACGTGAACGGGCTATGGTAGGCTGGTTCAAAGTAGCTGTTGGGGGTAACTGTTGCTAAGGGAAAGAAAAATAAAAAAAATCCACATGGCTGGCCACACTCAGCTAAGCGACACCCCATCACACCTTTAGTTTTTGAGTATTAGCTTGTAATCTCACCCTCACCACGTGTCGAGCAATGCCCAACCCAAGCCCCTCCACACCCCATAGTTTAAGAACTAGGTCTATTTTCGTATGTTTGAATCCGAGTCAACACGGGTTTTCGTCCCATAGTACGTTACGGCAGAGAGTCTCGGCTCTTGTGGGGCGCAACGTCTATCAAGTGGCAGTCGGCGGAAGGTTTCCTATGGGGACACAGAGAGGTACCGTAAGCCGGTGTTATGTTCTTTCGTGGAGAAACCCAGTGGATTCCATTCCGGGGCCAGCCTCAAAGTCGTGCCTGCTGGCTACCCAATCTCAACCACCTAGTGGATGGTATCTTGATAGTCGATGTTAAAATATAAATAAATAAAACACTAAGTTAATATGTATTAAAAAATTACATAAATTACAGTTCTTTTATAACCCGTTTAAAAGATAGTATAACCTAATACAGCTCCAAAGTATTTATCAATATAATAATTATATAATAGTATAACTTGCAACATTTTCGTGTAGTAAATGTTGTACATACTGCTTAGAGTAATGTATCAGTTTGTGGGTGTTTGTTCTTTGATTGGGTAATTTGGGTGGTGTTACACCTTGAATTTCCAACCAAATCTTGGTGGGCCGAGTGGGGAGTAATTGACGTAAGTTGATAATATCATAATCAATTAACACAGCACATCAGAAGTGTTGGAATTAAAATACTATTACAAACCAAAGTATCCAAAATTCGAAAATAATATACAGACGGTTTGTAACTAAAGATCCACAGGCGGATCGTAAAAATATACAAAAGATAATCAGCAGACTTTAGGGTAGATCTAAGGATTTGAAAGATCATATTATATCAATACCAAGCAGCTTCCAGCCTATTTCGTATTGTACCTGCAACTTAGTATTTTGAAAATACGTCAGATTTCGTTAGTAAATACAATTAACTTACTCGTTTTGAAAACATTTCAAAAATTGATTTAAGTGCACATGACACGAAATTTTTTTTATAAGTTAAGCTTTTAACCTTGTATACAGATTCACATGTTTGTCAATACATATGGGGCCCAGTACAGAGACCGAGACATGATTAACTGAAACACCACTTATGAACTCCCGAAGTAGTTATCTCTAACTTGTGGATAAAAATTTTTAGCATTCGCATCTGTCGGGTGTATGCCTACACCCCGTGCTTTGGTCGTGACCATTAATAACTTAAATGAGCCAAGGATATCCAGGACACGGTCGTTAACTCATAATGTTTAAGTTATCCAACAAAACTGATCAAAACGGAACATGCGGATTTACTAGCCACAATCAAGCATTGGATTGATCACATTTCCGATCAAGCGGTAACAATTTACCCTATCCCAACAACCCTTAGGTATCATCCTTTTTTAGCATATAAATAGGTTTTAACAACCCTTAGGTATGTGAGATACATATGTATGAGAGGTAATAGTGGCAGTTTGGTGTGTTGAAATTGATGAACCTCAACATGAGCATCTCACATACTCAAACTATCGGACAGTCTTCCAAATCTAGATTATCAGTCATTTTAAATAGACCCTGTTATGATACCTCTCTAAGCAAGCCACAGGGCAATGAAAACCAAAGATCTTGCACACAATGACATACATGTACACCAAGCCAATATAATACTCTAATGTCCTCGCCCTAAAGTATAGTGAGATGAAGAGGCCCGACTCATGCTCTCTTACATGGAGTGGATCTAATATGTATTCTCATGTCAGAAGGCTCGTTATGAAACTCAAATAATGGTGCTTTGTTTTGTAAGTATATAGCTCTGGTCTTGAGATACGTAAGAACTAACCTAAACTAATTCAACATTTTCTCATATTCAAATCATGAAACTTAATATCGTCCCACTGACATTGATTTCTTTCAAAATCTTCTTAGATGATATCATTTTCTCGTATTTAAATCATGAAGTCCTTAACACATAAAATTTGACCAAAACACCTCTCTTAATTATGAGTGACGACAAAATAAAATTATAATTTGACAAATTACATAATAAGTGATAACGGGTCGTGCACAATATCTTCCTTTCACCCATTCAAATATATCTCAATCAACCCTTTCTCATTCAAAATCTAAAAACCCTCTTTTCTTTTTCCTTAATTTCAATACGAACGTCGATGGGTTCAATCAATGTAGCCCTAAGGTACACCACTAGTTTCACTTATTTTTTTTCTTTTCAATTGCACAAATCGATATCATGATGGGTCCATGATTGATCATTCTATCATAGGCCTTTGATAGATAAACTGAAATGTTATTTATTTTTTTGGAGTCATCTTGTCTTCTCCATCCGTACATTGTATGTTAGATGAACTATAATGTTTTTCTCTCTGAAGGTGCATTATGGTCTATATAAGTTTAGGACAAATAATTAAGTGTCATGTGTGGGTAACATGAGGGACGAATTGGATATTAATACCTAAAAAAGAGGCCAAATAGATATACAAGTAAAGTCAAATAAAAAACTTAAGTGGCCCATGCAGGTCTCGAACAGATCTGCATGTGTAAGAACGGGTCTTTGAATGAACGAAGATACTTTAGTTTTATTTGGAGTTATTATTATTTGACCCGACCCGAATCGAATAGCCAACTCGAATATGTAACCCGAAACATAGCGATAAGAAATTATTTTTTGGGTCACATGACTTTTGCCCCCGCATAACTTTTGGTAAAGCTCCGCCATTGTTTACTTCCCTCCCCTTTAAGCCTCCCTTGTTGACACCCCAAGTCTTTGAATGACCCACACATGATAATTCCATTTTCATGTGGTGAGGAAGCTTTAAAAAAAACTTTTCATAGGGGACGAGTTGGAATATAGACAGAGGTAAGAAAGAAAAAAATAAAAAGCTAAAATGACCCATGCAGGTCTCGAACCTGCGACCTTTGCGTTATCAGCATGACGCTCTAACCAACTGAGCTAATAGGCCTTGATGTTTTTCGTTTCAATAATTTATTAATGAGCTTAGAAACTAGTAGTGATGCGTGTATTTTTTTCAACGTTGTCGTTCTGGACCAGCATGAGGTCAAGAAAGTCAAAGATACAGCTAAAGCCGTGGTCGGTCGACGGGTCGATTTTGGTAAACTAAAGTCATGTGAGTTTAGCAACTTCTTTATAATCAACTGAATATCCTATGTGGTCATTTAATATAATATATTATAAAATATAAGAAAATCAAGTTTTATTCTCTTTTATTTTATCGTATATGTATAGGTACTATTTACAAAATCAAAACCGTAACAAGATTAATACTAAAAAATGGATGCTTTTAAATGTTTAATACACATATGATATATACGTATGATACATAAATAGTTATAAATGAAGAATTACACGAATGACATAATGCATAATGTTGATGAGATGTACATATAATGCGAGGAACAAAAAGTTAATGTTGATGAGATCTACATATAATGCGAGGAACAAAAAGTTAACGAGTAGCATTTAAAACTTTATTACAATAAGTATAAATGTATATACAATTTTAGCAATTTCTAGTAAAATTATTTGTGCATTTGAGTCATGTATGTAAGAGTTTATAATGTATTTTAAACCGTATTTAAAATTATTTGGCAACGTTTGGCTTCAGAAAGTTCGTATATGATCCATTTTTGGTAAGAAGTTTTTTGATCTATAGATTTTTCAGTAAATTTTTCTACAATAATTGAATAGGAACCGATACAATAAATTACTATATTTTTATAGAAAATTCACAATTTGTTTTCTATAATAGTTGAATTGGAACCAATACAATAAATTACTATATTTTAATAGAAAATTCACAATTTGTTTTCATATAGTTTAATGGAACCAATACAATAAATTACTATATTTTAATAGAAATTCACATTTGTTTAATAACTATAGATTAGCAATTTGGGAGGGAAGAGGGCAAAACGAGTTTTAGATATGTACTAATAATCCCAGTTCTATTCTTAATTGTAGAATTATGTTTCATATTTGTCGGATATCGAGCATGTTTGTAGATATCATGTATACTGTTAGTCTATAATATTACTTGTTAGAATTTCTAAACACACTTCTTACTATTTTTTTAACAGAATTCAATTAACAAAAATATATTAGAAACATAAATACGCAAAATTAATAAATTAGTAGATCATTGTTTACCTATGTACAAAAGAAAATAAAATGCTTACAAAGTATGGTACAAGTGTAAGTATGTTCGGGTAATCAAGTGGAGCATCCTCTAACACCATTTTTCCCATATGCACCCAAAAAAAACCCTCATACATGGTCTCGTAGCCGAATACCTTTTTCATTACCCGGTTCAAATCTTTGCCCATTAAAATTAGGTTTGTTTGTCACCCTAACTTTCATAAATAATACTTTTAAAACAGTGTATTTCATATGTAATTTAAGTAACTAGTTATTTGTTAATTGTTAAATCTTGAAAACCAAATAATAAACTAATGAATGCTCAAACATGTTCAATATGAAACAAAAATTACTCGATCCAGTTGTTACCACCTCTAGCTTTCATCCTTGCTGTCCACCATAATCTTCTATAAATGCATTGTTTTCTTCTTCCCCGAAATCTATCTCCATTTTCAGCCTCTATCTCTCTCCACACTCACACACAGGCTTCCTGAGGTGAATGGCTATGGGGGAGAGCGGTGGTGCTGCCAATGACCACCATGAAGTCACCTTCATCATAACAAAAGATGACACTAAAGATACCACACCACCTTCCTCCCCTTTGATCAGTCCTCCGTTTTCCCAAAAGGTTCTTTCTTTTACTCCATAATTCCGTGTTCAAATAATTAAAAAACAAACAAACAAACAAACAAACGCACGCACGCAATAATATGCTTTCCTGTATTCTAGAGGATAGAGAGACTGCTTTCATTTCCATCCAACTTTGTTAATAAGTGAACAGTTATTTCATTTTCTGTTAAGAAGCAAATATTGTTATTATTGCAACAATGTGACAAAGAAACCTATGGATTGTAGAGAATCGACTGATACTTTTTCATGATCTGATTTTTGGGCAGTTGCTCGCGGAGTTATTCGCTACATACTTCTTGGTATTTGCAGGCTGTGGTGCCATCATGGTGAACTATGACAAGAACGATCTGTTGGGCCATACCGGAATTGCGATTGTTTGGGGCGCGGCGCTGATGGTGATGGTTTACGCAGTTGGACATGTCTCCGGTGCCCATATCAACCCTGCTGTCACCATTGCTTTGGCATCTTGCAGAAGGTTCCCTTGGAAACAGGTGATTATATTTTATATATGATCATGAATTTGATGTTCATTTGGATATCTGTTTCAACATTATTATCTTTATCTTGAATAATTTTTGTAGTCGACTTTATTATTTATTATTACTACTTATTATTTCATGCGTTAGTTATTTTTTAAATTTGTTTTTAGGTTATTATTGTATCTAGCTAGTTGAATATTCAGATATATCGATTGACATTTTATCATTATTTCATTGTCAAAGGCGGAACAAGAATGGGTCAAGAGGGTCTAATGCCCTATGTCATTAGAATTTGTTGTTTTATTATATAAGATACGATTTTTTTAATAAAACATTACTTAGACTCACTATCTGTAACAAGTGGAGAAAAAGAACGCTACGATGACTTTCACTAAAAAGTTAATTATGGTTCCACAACTGCATTATCATGTAATTTGGTTGCAATTCTATATATAACGTGGTGAATCTTGATTAAGGATTATATGAAAAACTCTAAAACTTGTCACGACTTATTAATGTTTGTTTAGGTACCAGGATACGTAATTGCTCAAATCCTTGCATCAACTATAGCCAGTGGAACCCTATGGTTAATATTTAATGAGGCACATGATCATTTCATTGGAAACATCCCTCCTGGATCCAACCTTCAATCCTTGGTGATGGAAATTATTGTCACATTTTACCTCATGTTCGTCATCAGTTCAGTTGTGACAGATGATCGAGCTGTTAGTAAATTTTTACTCACTTATACTTATTATTAATAATATTTTATGTATATGATCAATCTAATGATACATTATGATCACCTAATCTAGACAGGAGAACTAGCCGGGGTTGCTATTGGATCAACTGTTCTACTTAACGCCATTTTTGCGGGGTACAATCTCCATAGCTAGTTATACATTTTGGATATAGTAATCACTAAGATTGTGTTTTAAGACATGCATTTTAATATGTTGATAGACCAGTATCAGGGGCGTCAATGAACCCAGCAAGAAGCATAGGACCAGCGCTCGTGTGGAACGAGTACAAAGGGTTATGGGTCTACATTTTGGGACCGACCATTGGTGCCATAGGTGGTGCATGGGCTTACAACACCATAAGGTTCAAGCCTTCAAGCGAGATAAGCAAGGACGCATACGACCTCTCAGCAATGATTTATGGAGTTGTATCTTTGTTTAAGTATGATCTATGGGTTTATTTGCATGAGATGGTACACGTAAACAAACAAGAGATTACAACCGCGATGTAATACATATATATTTACACTCTTTTCTTTTATGAAAAGAATATATCATGCCTTGGTCTTATATATTATTTATTATATTTGATAATATATGATTGTAAAATTGTGTCACATACCTGACCCCGTATTTTCCGGGTGTGTGCGGATATTGGGGATACCTACGTAGTACTTTTCTTTTGAATGTTACTTATTGTGGCATATGAGATGTTACTTCCCTTCTCAACTATCAGTATTTTATTACATTTATTATAATACATTCATTTTACATGGATATATTTGTTTCCTCACACTCCTTAGCCTTAGATTTATTTCAAAAGCGTTACAGAAAACATTTACAATCTCGCCACTGTCAAACATTTGTAGTGTGATGATGTACATGAGCTGACGACCCGACCCAAGGTTAGGGTTGCCTTGTGGAGTCATTTCTATAATTTAAACTCAATTATTCACTTCTTTGCAACTTTGGGTGCGTGTGTTATCCGATTCTTGGCATTCGTTGAGTGGACAAACTCTCACCCAAATCAGGTTCCTGTATCTTTCTTGGGTATGCACATAACCATCACACATGCGTAAAAGTTTTTACGATCCTCACATGTCTGGAAGTGTGATCCTCATACATGTTGCATATACACATCACACTTCCTAACATGTCACTTTTCATGACACAGATATTCTTTATTCCTTCCTCTTATGCCGTCAGTAGGTTTCTTAGTTCCTTAGGAGACCTACTGACCATCACTGGATTGTTGTGAAGCTTAATCTTCACTATCTTCGAACTATCATGTCTCGCCGGTTTACCATGAAGATATAAGTCTTACTATTCATGCTTATGCATATACTAGCTGCTAGATAGGCTGCCTAGACGATCGTCGCTCTACCACATTTTATTGTGTGATTCTTGGTTCAAACGCATCAGTTGGAGCTCTAAAACAACACATCGTGATGTAACAATATTAGAGCTACTTATCTGGTCATCAATCTCATGTGTCATTAGTGTACGAAATATCTTGAGATTGACTTTAATTTCATCAGCATATGGTACTCGCACATACTCTCAGATTCTTTATGTTCCGACTGTTGTTCATTTTGTTGACGTTCATTATTATCAGTTAGAATGTGCGGTTTTATGATGAAAGAATACCAGTTGTATGTATAATATCTTAAAACATTTTAGGGGGCTATTGTACGTCTACATAAACTCACAATTTCTGTTTCCAAGATTTGAAAAGCTCCATCTTTTGCCACAGTTCATATGAAGTTTAAGCATGAGATCTATGGAACGTCGAATCCGTCATTTCAGATGATTAATTCATAAGTTGATCAAATGTGAGCCAGCAAATTGCAATGCATGTATTAATTCATAAGTTCAGAATTTGAAGATAACATATATATACAATAACACAGAAGCATCTATAGCAAATTGCAATGCATGCACCAAGGTTACCAGATAAAGAAACTAGCTGACTGATCCTCAACCAATATACCCATCAACAGGGCCTCCGTCCCAGTGTTATTATGCTTCAACTTCCTAGCTTCCAATTCACCCCTCGGAAGCGACTTTATAAATCTAAACGGCCATCTTCACGCACTCCCACCAGGAACAACAATTTTGTTAGACAACAGAAAATGATAATTGCTTGGTTTACAAAAGCGCACCTCAATAACGCCTAGATGCAAGGCACACTTTGACGTGACGGTGTTGTGTGTGCTAATTTAACACAAACAGAGAACAAAAATGAGACAAAGTCTGAAAGTATTCTATTGATCATAAGAAGGGAGATGTGAAGATATAGAGGTGGGAAGAGAACAATTAATCTGCCAAACATTCTTCATATCCTTCTAATCTACTTTAATCTTGATTTATAGATGCGAGTGTTTATTCACAGTTCACACTGATCGGTTCAGCTTGTTGTGGGTCTCATGAGCTGGGCTGCCTAAATGGATCTGTTGGGTTAGGTTTATAGCAGAGGGTCTGCCTAATGGATCTGTTGGGCCTTCATCAGTCCTAAACGGCACAAGCACAAAACATTCCCTTGGTTTTAACATGTTAACCCAAGTTCCCGACCCGATCGATGAACTAATATGTTAATGATTGAATTTCGAAGTACTTGATTTGTTATGTTTAAGTTTAATTGTTTATGTTTGAAGTATACTATGTGAACTTTGAAGTACTATATTCATATCGATGTGTTTATGTGTATATATTAAGTTTGAAAATTATATATAAAAATTCCTAGTCGGTACCCCTATGAGCGATTAGCGCCTAATGACTTTTACAACACTAATTCCTTTTGTTGAAGATATGACAATAGCATATAAACAAACTCATATAAGTTTTTAAACACTTGTTAACATCCGTTGACTTCAAAAAGTCAAACATCAACGCTCAATTCAATTGAATATTAGAATCCACATGATAACAATCTGTAAGCAAGAATCGCAAGACTTACAGATTCAAATAGGTTACCATCTTGGTTCAAAGTTCAAATAGGAAAATTCCTGTGTGTTCCAGATTATTTGACTAAATAATGTATATGTTGGATTTCCTTTAAATTCTTTTGACCGACCCAAACAACCATTTTGCAACCTTTATATAACAGTGTACATATCCTGCAACTTCTATAGTTATTTGATGTTTGTCTCTACTATTGAATCTATTACAAATAATAACAAAATCATAAAAAATAACATCTAATCTTCCAAACTGAGATCAAGATTTATGTACTCCCATGAACAACGATCATAATGGCCGGAAGCTTTACCATAAGAAAAGTACTAAACCTTTTCTTGAACACATGATGGATCATAAACACAACCATGGTTGTAAAACAAGGTCTCCAAAGCCGAGTACTTCCCGAGTAATCGCTACAAGGTAGGTTGCCGAGGTGACTTTCTTCAACTCCGCCTAATTACTCAGAATCGATCAAACGCAGTTAATCTCGGCCAAAAATGGATCTAGTAGGTCAACTCGGGCCGAGTTTGACTTAAAAAAAAATAAATCATAATTTCTATGCCTATTCGACATGTATTAATTTCCGAAAACTAATTTCTTTATAATTTCACATGTCCGAGTACTCTTCCGCCTAGGACGAGTACTCTCAACTCCCTGGTCGACCGACGAGGGAGTACCTAGCGACTTTTGCAACCATGAACACAACACATAATCATGAAAGCAACAATAACCTTGGAAAAACAGACAAATACTTACTTTGCGAATATGACCAATAAACAAAAACAAATAGAAAAAACATCTATAACCTGCTTGTATGCTTAAAAAATGTAATAACGGGCTGATCAAAGCAGAAGTTGCGTTTCCATGTAGGAACACACATAATATGAAGATTTTCTTCCAATAATCCCAACATTACGGATTGATTTAAAGTAGGGTTCATAAGCAGCAAGTCCTCTAGCGACGCCAAGAAATTCAAATAAAGGCTCACCTGTCTTCCAAAATCCCCTAACATCAACTATAAATATGTCTAACAAGTGATTACTAATAGTGAAGAGCTTTTTAAACGATTTTAGAACACCGTCCTCCATCATCCATACATGGTAGACTACTTGATCACCCTTTAGACCTTCTTCAATCACAACCACCGACTCCTTTAGCTTATACAAGGTCAACCATAGAAAACTTGTTACACTATCCGGGAGGTTTACTTCTCCAAATTCTTTACCTGTCATATCAAACGAAACAATGGAATGACTACACATACCGGTTCCAGTCAAGCTATCATTACCAAGCCAATAAAGACACCCGTCTACAACTACATGATTCATGTGAATGTAAATCGAATTACTACGAGGGAGAATGCTGCTATACGGACTTCTCCAAGACTTCGTGCTTAGCATAAACACTTCAACTTGCCAAGGGTTGGTGCTAACCGGACTTGTGGAATCTCTCCACCAGTTTCTATTATCAATCTTGACAATCTTAGGGTCAGTCGTTTCACGACAAAACCCAAACGATAACTTATCCCAGGAGGCATAACGACAGTAACCGCTTTCCTAATAGAAGGATTCCAAATAACAGCCTTGCAAACTTTAGTGAAAAAACATAACAAGCCATGAGAGCTGCCAATTTTAACAACATTATCATCAACCAATGGTCGAAGGGTAACAAAAACCCTATAAACGATAATGATGGGGTGTAAACGAGTCGGGCTGAGCCCAACTAGGCTCGAGTTCGGCTTATTATATTTTTATGAAGTTCAAGCTCGGTTTGATTCGAGCCAACTTATTTGAGCTCGAGTTCGAATCGCGTGTAAAACCCAAAGCTCGAGCTAATTGAAAACTACCTCAAACGAGCTGATAGCTCGGCTTGAGTAGTCGAGCTTGCTTCAATATCACTTAAACGAGCCAGAACTCGGCTCGCCAATGTTACCATCATTATTAGTATTATATTATAAATAAAAAAACTAAAACTTTGCTTGGGCTCTTTTACGCTCGTGAGCCTAAACGAGCTTTGTATATGAGACTTGAGCTCGATTACTAAAATGAGTTCTATTTCAGGCTCGAACTCGTTCAGTCTTTTAACCGAGTCGATCACGAATAGCTCTCAAGATCTAGACTTGTTTACACCCCAAACAATGATTATAACAAGACATGTGAATTGTGAAAAGCTGGATTAGGAGTTAGAACAAAATGGGGATGGGTGGGGTTGGGTCCAATTGATTAGACATTTAGTTTATAGTGTGGATTAGAGGTGATTAAAGTTGGATAAGGGTTCTACCCGTGTGACAGTTTTGAACGGTTTTTGCCGCCAAATCCTTAACTACCTTTCAAGCCGTCAAAAATTCGATGTATATATTACTGAATTGTATTGTGTACTGACAAAACCATCAAGATTAATCCACTTTACTTGATTAATCCACAAAAAAACATTTCGTGATCTATTTCTTTCTTTATTTAAACAACAATATTCGAATCCATCGTTTTGATACACAAGTTTAGTGTCTGATTGCCTTAGTTAGCTCCCATCTTCTACAGTGTGACGAAATCATAACTTTTTAAGAATTTTAAATTCATGATATGCATTTAAAGAGGCCAAAAATAAATGCAGGTAAAATCAAAATAAAAAAACTTAAATGGCCCATGCAGGCCTTCACATTTGGTTTATTTTCAATAAATTATTAAAGGGATCATAAACTAGTAGTGATGCATGTATTTTTCAACATTTTGTACCAGCATGAGGTCAAGAAAGTCAAAGATACAGCTAAAGCCGTGGTCGGTCGCGGTCGGTTTTGGTAAACCAAAGTCATGTGAGTTTAGCGACTTCTTTATAATCAACACAATAGTCTATGTGGCCATTTAATCTAATATAATGTAAGAAAAACAAGTGTTTATTCTATTTTATTTACCGTGTATATGTATAGGTACCGCTTACTATATAGAAATTGTAACAAGAATGCATAAAAATCAGTGTATTTGAATGTTTAATACACGCTTGATACAGAACCAATTAATCAATATAAATGAAGAATTACGAGAATGACATAATAAATAAAATGTTGATTAGATATAATGCAAGACAAAAAAAGTGAATGTGGTAAGTAGTTACGTACGTGGTATAGCATTTAAAAATATAATACAACTAATAAGTATAAATGTGTATACATTTTCAACAAGTTTCTAGTAAAATTTAATTATGTATTCAACTTAACAATTTTCTGGTAAATTTAATTATGTATTCAACATCATGTATATAACAATGTATAGCGCATGTTAAACCTGATATAAAACTATTCGGCAACGTTTATATCTATACAATAGTAAGATATATCCTACATTCTCTTCAAAACGTTTGTATATGATCCACTTTAGGTGTGAAGTTTTTTGGATTATAGTTTTTGCCGTAAATCCTTCTACAATAGTTTTCCTTTTAAATTCGGTTTTCTAATCTTTAAAAATTAAAACTTTACTTATTACTAGATAATGATATCCGGAAGTCCCCTCATAACTACATGATTAGGAATCGCTACAATAAATTACTATATTTTTTATAGTATATTTACAATCTGTATAATTTTTATTAAGTTTAGCAACTTTGGCTTGAAAGAGGATGAGATGAGATGGGTTTTAGACACTATCAAATCCCAGTTCTATTCAGAGTTGTAATACCGCATTCTATATTTATCGGGTATAGGTATACTTGTTGACATCAGGTATATCTATTAGTCCATAAATATTAATAGATGGAATTTCTAAACACACTTTTACTATTTTTAATAAATTCTATTACCAATATATTACAAATATAATACAAAAATTATAAATTACTATTTTAAGTAATTTTTATCACTAATGCCATTTTCACCATAGACATGAAGTTTAAAGTTAATTAATGTCATATCCTAATCTCATATCCTAATTCCTTTGTCATCCTTAACTTTTTATAAATAACACTTTTAAAATAGTCCATAACTTTTATAAACAATAGTGTATTTTATAAGTAATTTTAGTAACCTAATTCTTTATTAATCTTTAAAAATCAAATAATAAACTAGTAAAAAGCTCAAACATGTTCAATCCAGTTGTCCACCTTAATCTTCTATAAATGCATTGTTCTCTTCTTCCCTGAAATCTATCTCCATTTTCATTTTCAGTCTCCATCTCTCTCCACACTCACACAGGTTTCCTGAGGTGAATGGCTTATGGTGGAGAGTGGTGGTGCTGCCAATGACCACCATGAAGTCACCTTCATCATAGCAAAAGATAACACTAAATATACCACACCACCTTCCTCCCCTTTGATCAGTCCTCAGTTTTCCCAAAAGGTTCTTTCTTTTACTCCATAATCCCATCTTCAAATAAATAGCAAACAACCGTACGCAGTAATATTCTTTCCATTATTCCGGAGGATCGAGAGGCTGCTCTCAAGTCACTGCCACCTTGGCTCCAAACTTTTTTTTTATAAATGAACAATTATTTCATCTTCCGTTGAGAAGCAAATATTATCGAATCAATGTAACAAAGAAACATAAGGATTATAGAGATTCTACTGATAAAATTTCATGATCGAATTTTTGGGCAGTTGCTTGCAGAGTTGTTCGCTACATACTTCTTGGTATTTGCAGGCTATGGTGCCATCATGGTGAACAATGACAAGAACAATCTGTTGGACCAGACCGGAATCGCGATTGTTTGGGGTGCAGCGGTGATGGTGATGGTTTACACCGTTGGGCATGTCTCCGGAGCTCATATGAACCCTGCTGTCACTATTGCTTTGGCATCTTGCAGAAGGTTCCCTTGGAAAGAGGTGATTATGATCATAAATTTGATCTTCCTTTGGATATATATTTCAATATTATGAACTTTATCTTGATCTTGATTGAATTTAACAATTTTAGTCGAGTTTATCATCTATTATAAGCATTGCTATTGTCATTCACTTTTAAGTTTGCTTATTTGTTATTATTTTTGTCTCTAGTTTGAATATATGAGATAGTTAGTGACGGTTGCCATTATCTAACGTATCATGTAATTCGGTTGCACTTATATATTAAAAAATGTGAATCTTGATTGATCATATGAAAAACTGTGAATTTTATCATGATTTATAAATGTTTCTTTAGGTACCGGGATACGTGATATCTCAAATCCTTGCATCAACCGTAGCGAGCGGAACCCTATGGTTGATATTTAACGAGACACATGATCATTTCATTGGAAATGTCCCTTCCAGGCCTGACCTTCAGTCCTTGGTGATGGAAAGTATCATCACATTCTACCTCAGGTTCGTTATCAGTTCAGTTGCCACAGATGACCGAGCAGTAAGTACATTTTTACTCACTTTTACTTATTACCAAGGATATTTTACAAATATGATTGTTGTAACAATATATCATGATCACGTAATGTAGATGGGACAACTCGCCGGGTCAACATTGGATCAACTATTCTACTTAACGCTATGTTTGCAGGGTAAGATCTACATAGCTAGTTATACATATATGTTATAACAAAATTAGTAATTATTAAGATTGTGTTATAAGACATGCATTTTAATACATTGACAGACCAGTATCAGGGGCGTCACTGAACCCAGCAAGAAGCATAGGGCCAGCACTTGTATGAATGAGTACAAAGGGTTATGGGTCTACATTTTGGGACCAACGATTGGTGCCATAGGTGGTGCATGGGCCTACAACACCATGAGGTTCAAGCCTAGTGAGACAACCAAGGGGAATCTGGCATCTCAACAATTATTTACGGAGTTTTATCTTTGTTTAAGTATGATCTATGGGTTTATTTGCATGAAATGGTACACGTAAACAATCAAGCGATTACACAGGACATGTAAAATATATATGCATATTTACCCTCCTTTTTATGAAAAGAATGTGTTGTTTGGTTATATGTAACGTATCATGCCTTTTTCTATTATATTTGATTATAAGTAGAGATGAAAACGTAAGGGGTATTGGTAACTTAAGTCTCATTCACATGATTGTAATACTATATCATATACCTGGGTCAATACCAATGGGGTACGAGTTGGGCATACCTGCGGATATTTGGGATACATATTTTGTATTTTTTTTTCTTGAAATTTAATTCATTGTGGAATTTGAGGGACTTTGCCCGTTACTTCCCTAACTAATTACCGTTATTATTAGATTTATTGATTAGTTTAGTTATTTTTACATAGATATATTCGTTGTCTCACCACTCATTGGCCTTAGATTCATTTCAAAGGCCGAATGGAAAACATTTTTGATCTCACCACTATCAAACATTTTAAGTGTGATGATGCAAATTTGATGTCCAGTGTTATACATGTATTTATCTAATCTTGGCAACTTTTTACCGCATATCTTGTCCCTACACCCCAACGATATGGGGTTGCCAAACAGAATAAATGTGATATCTTTAAAATCACTAGAGTGAAATTTCTATGCATACTTACCTAAATAATACTTCCATGATACCTACGTCTCAAAATCCTTTTCAAAGTCCTTTACCTTACAAATTCCAAGATCACTTCTCCTCGTATGAGATCCACTTCATTGTAAGCCCAATTAATTACTTCTTTGTACCTTTGAGTGCTTATTTTCTCCATTTCTTGGCAATCACCAAGTGGACAAACTCTCATCTAAATTTGTTCTTTTGGCACTTTGCTTTTGACACAAGTGTCTACCTCATCAACCGAATGCCATCCTGAACGTCAACTCTTCATGTAAACATCACTTCCATCATCACCCTGACTACTTCTTCCTTCAAGTATAGGATTGTCAGTGCTTTCTTTATCTTTGACCCTACAATCCTCACAAAATGAATTTTCGGTCTACATTGTGCATATTCCTTTGCTACAGTCCACAACATTATGGGTATTGGTGCCTCGATAAAACAAATGATCGCATCTACATTGCTCGATAGGTTTGATTTCTTGAACACAATTTCCCATTCCAACCAACAACTTCCAATACTCCTTCATCTCCAAAGTCTCACCCTTACACATCCTTTTCCGACTTCACATATCCTCTTGGTACATCAATTGACAATCCACAACCACATACTGAACTAAACATACCTCCAACATCCATATCAACCTTTACTCCTCCACCCTCTCCTATATCTACCTCGTCCCCATCTTCTTCCAGCAGTTCTTCATATATAGAACCTCTCCCCTTTCCTCCTCGCCAACGTCCTTCCAATCTTCTCTAATCCAAAACCTCGAGCCCCTTACAGCTCGTCCACCAGCATGGCTTTTCCTTCCACCTCTGTCACTGTTCAATCCAGTTCCTTTACCCGTGGCAACCAACATCCAGAATGACCTTAAGCCATGGCCAAGGAATTTTAAAGCACTTATCAAAGATGATATGTGGACTTTGGTTCCATCTGTCCATAAAACTAATGGCATTTATTGTAAGTGGGTGTACATGATTAAAAAGGATCAACATAGTGCTATTACAAGATATAAAGATCACTTTATTACCAAAGGCTTTCGTCAACAACGAGCATTGACTTCAGTGGAACATTTAGTCTAGTTGTCAAGGCTACCACTCTCATAGTGGTTCTTTATCTTGTTGTTACAAAGTAGTAGCCACTTCGACAACTTGATGTTCAGAAAGCCTTCCTTCAAGGAAATCTTAACGAAGTTATCTACATTCGACAACCACAAGGTTTTATTGGTCAGAAACATCCAAATCACAAATGTTACTTGTGCAAAGCCCTCTATGGTTATAAACAAGCACGCACACTGGGTTTCATCAACTGGATTTCCACAAACTTGGCTTCCAAGGCTCTAAGACTGGTCCTTCTTTGTTCACTTACAAATATAACAACACAATTCTCTACAGTCTGGTCTATATTGAAGACGTCATTGTTGTTGGCAATTATATACCTGTTGTCAATCGTGTCATACAACTGCTTATTCAAGCTTTCACTATAAAATATCTTGGCAAACTTGATTGTTTTCTCAGGCTTGAATTGGTACTCAAGGCAAGAATATCCTTTCATCACAACAGAAATACATTGCGGATATTCTTCATCGTACTGCCTTCACTGAATGCAAACCGGTTCCCTCTCCAATGAGCTTGTCACAACAATTATCTCTTGGGTATAGTCCACTATCAGCCGATCCATTCAAATATCTTAGTTATTGGGGGCTCTTCAATATGTCACCCTATCTAGACATGAAATTACCTTTGTTGTCAACAAAGTTTGCCAATACATGCATGCATCCATTAAGAACAATTGCTTAGCCGCCAAATGCATTCTTTGATATCTCAAAGGCATAATTGATCATGGGTGCTCATTCGACATGACTCTAGTTCTCATCTGCAAGCTCTCACTGATGCTCACTGGCAAAGATCCACACTACGAGCCTTCCCCAATGTTGACTAGGTTGGTTGTCTAGGTGAGCATGAATCCACGAGGGGATTCACCATATACATGGATTCCAACCTTTCACCCGGATTGCATGAAACAGAAAATTGTTTCACGGTCCTCCATCGAGTCAGAATACAAAGCCTTGGCCAATACAATGGTTTCACATGGTTAGAGGCTCTGTTAAATGAACTTGGATCAGACACAACTTCTACTCCAACCCTCTAGTGTGATAATCTAGGTGCTACAGGTCTATCCAGAATCTTGTCTTCCATGCTAGGATAATGCATGTTGAAGTCGACTTTCACTTTGTATAAGAGATGGTTGGACAAGGAAAATTAAAAGTCCAATTTATATCTATAGAAAATCAAATTGCGGACATTTTACCAAGCCTCTACCTACTCATAGATTTACATTTTACGGTTCAAACCCACAGGTTGTTGGCCTTAGCTTGTCAGAGAATCTTAAACAACAAAGTTATCATGGATAATTAGAGGACCATTGTGTAAATATTAGAGGTAGTATTATGTATATTTGAGGTTTATAAATACCCCTCTCTTCCATCCTCTTATATAAAACATTGCAATATAAATCACAATTACACACACTTAACATGTTTTACTATTACCACTCATGATATTATATATAATAGGTGAAGTTATCGTACAAAGTCTACTAAAAATGATAAGGGTACAAAGGCACAATGGATTGCAAAATATAACACAATGTCAAGAAAGATAGCACAATGTTAAGGAAAAAAGACACAATGATCCAAACAAAAATTCTAAAATATGCAAGCTAAAAATCCAAAAACAAAAACCTAAAATCTCATATCGTAGAGTTTAATGAGACGATTACTATGCTGCTTGAATGGGTTCAATCAGAGTGTCACACCCCGACCCGCAGCGGAAATAAAGTCGAGGCATAATTGGGTTATCACCAAACTCATGACATTTACTAATAAGTTTCATATTTATTAAATTGAAATTAAAACTTCAAATATTCGAACACAATGAGTAATACAAGCGCAAATATAACCAAAACATTGTTCATAACATAATAGTTTTGGTTTATTCTTCTAAGGTCATTCCTAAGTGTTTCTTTCTTCAGCTTGTTCACCTGTATCATGCATAAAGCAAAAGATTTGGGTCAACAAAGTTGACGAGTGAATCTAAGTAAGACATTTAAACATTTGTTATATTAGTTGTTTAAATAAAAAATTGTGCATGAATCATAAGTGAACATAAGTATATATATAACCATCACAGACCACATAATATGCACAATGAACACATGACATGATGAATGATGAACTTGAGATCAAGACTCAATCAAACGGAGCCGATCTAATGAGGCACCTGATGCTCGACTCGTATCCACAAGGAACTGATGGGCCTAATGAATGATTGCGCTGAAATGATCAAATGTAACCGCACATAATCACACAAACAAATATACACATTTGATCACGAAATGATGTTAGCACAAGTATTTAAATAAAACATGTATGATACATGATACACCCCAAAACATGATTAAAAAGGGAAATTGTAGAGATTCACTCACAGTGGTTGCGCTTCCTTGATTGACGAAGAGTACGCACGAAGTTAGGGTTTAACCGATGAAGTAAAACTAACCTAAATAATAGTGTAACGGTTCAATATCTAAATAAGAATTAATAGTTCAATTTAATTCTTTTTATTTGGTTTTTATATTATTTTATTTTATTTTAATGAAAATTTTAAACTAGTTATGATTGGGATTATTATAATAAGAAAGTAGTTATTTTAATAAAAAATTAATAAAAAGAATTATAAAAAAATTTTGGGCCTGACAGGCTTGTCAGACTGCTGGCCGGTTCGAAGGTGAGGCTGGCATGCGTGTGGTGAGGCTCGAACTCGTGACCTCTCGGTTGTGTGCACGCAGCTCTTTCAACTGAGCTACGTGTCTAACCCGTTAGGATTCTGTTTTAAATTAAATTTATATATTGTTTAGGTTATTACTGATTTATTTAAATTAAAAAGATTTTTAAAATCAAATGGTTCGCGTTAAGAGTGGGTTTCGAACCCGCGACCTAGAGCCAGTTTTGCACCCAGCCCAACCAGTTGGTGCTGGGTGTCTAACCCGCTTAAAACTGGATTCTTATTATACATAAATACTTACTGAGGGTTACTGTAATTGCTTAAAAACGAAATAACTGGTTTTTATTTGACTAAAAGAGCTTTAACCATACTCGAACTCGGGACTTGTATATTATTTATGCACACAGTCCACCACTGGACTGTGTGTCTAACCCGGTTGTAAACCGTTATTCATTCTTTTAACACCGACCACACTTTATCTTCTTCATTGATTTTGATGTTGAACTAGGACTCACTGATGAATGATTATTATCATTCTGGTTCATTGATTACTATATAGCAGAAGTATAACATGAATATAAAGGAAAAAGAACTTAAAGATTCATACCACTGGTATAGTCGGATCTTCGGTTTTCTTTTTCGACGATTGAAATCCGACGCAAATAGCTGGGGGTTCCGGTGAAACAGGGGAAGTTGAGCAGAGAAGGTCTGAGGTTATTTGTGAAAGGATTGAGCGAGTTTGTTAGTGGAATAGGATCGGTATATATAGATTGAAGAGGATGCTTTGATTTAGAAACCGAAATAGTGATTGATTACATGCAAAATGGTTTGATTGAGTATTGATTTGGGAAAAATTAACGCGGACTGACAGCTGTTCTTAACCATTTGCAGAATGGAACGAAATCAGCGGGTTTGTTGATTTGAACTTGCAGACAACACGCGGGATTTACATATATACTAGTTGTTTTCAAAAACTTAACAAAAAGTGCGTGTGCCGCGGCGGTGTTTGATGTGTGTGTTTACCCGGGGAACCGGGTTCGATTCCCGGTTTTCCCCTTTTTGTTTTTATTTATTTATTTTATTATTTCTTTAAGTTTATTTTAATTCCTTTGTTATTATTATTTTTTTTAATTATAAATCTTTGATTCTAATATCCTTATTAAATAAAAAAATGTTAAAAATACGTAACGATATATAAATAAGCACTGATTAATAAAATAAACCTGTTTTACATAAATGTTACACAGAGTTCCTTTAATACCATTTCTACAACCTTGTATTTTTAGGAGACTATTTATTTGATCCTAATTTACTATATATACATTTACAAAGATGGGGGAAATAGTGCCAGGCAGCTGCCTTGCACTTCCGCATTGGTTCAGGTATATTATAATTTTAACCGCTGTTAAAATTTGCGAGTTTGCCCCCCTACAAAGTTATGATTTTGCACTGGTTAAAATTACAGTATTGCTATCGCTTTATTTTCGTAAATTACGCTTTTACCCCAGCCCAAAATTATATTTTTGCCCCCACCAAAATCTATAGCATTGCCATTCCTAGCACTTCCCATTGGTCCAGGTATATTACGATTTTAACACCATTTCAAATTACGAATTTGCCCCTTGCTCAAAGTTACGATTTTGCCCATGGTTAAAAATTACAGTATTGCTATCGCTTTAGCTTTTAGCAAAGTACGATTTTGCCCGTTTAAATTACAATTTTGCCCATTTAAATTCACATTTTTGCCATTGGTTTTGTTCTTTTTTCTTCCAACCAAATTACGATTTTCCTGGGTTCAAATTTACGGTTTTACCATTGTTTTTGTTTTTCCCTATCAAATTACGATTTTGCGCCATTGTAAAATTACAATCATGCCATTATTTTAGTTTTTTTTATAAAACTAGGGTAGTGTTTGTTTTAATTGGTTGACTCGGTGTAAATTTTATTTGTATAGGGCGGCTACCTGACAAACGCTCATTTTTCCTAAAAAATACAAATTTACCCAGTTTAAAATTTTGTTTTTCTATCGTATATATTTATATATATATATGTTTGCAAAAGTATGGTAGTATTTTGTTTTAATTACAGGTTGACTCGATATAATTTTCTTTGAGATTGTATTATGAGTAGTATGTACAAGTAACCGAACACACACACGTACATGTTAAGAGAGAGAAATATTTGGCTTGGTGCCATGCAACGCGGACGGGGCTATAACTAGTAATGTATATATAACTTATTTAATTATCTTGTTTAATAATTTTTTATTCAATGAGTGACACACTTGCAGACTTTCCAGTTATATAATGTGTGTTATCTTCTAGGAACACAGTATTGGAAATCAGACCCTTGATCGAACACACAAACACAATATTTGAATGAACTGTTCGACTCTTTTATTATTATTTATCAATGAAGCACACCTATTACAATAACTCTAACCATCTATTTATACTAAACTAAACCCAAACCTACTACGACTCAAACATCAATTAAATAAGTATTAAACCCTAACTAGATAAATATATCTAATAAACTAATTATTATCTTCAACAGTTTTGATTATCTTGAACCCAATTCAACTCCAATTAAGATTAACCCAACAATTCAGAATTATCTCTTTACACAGTCAATATTAATTATTTTCTAACTCCATAACAACCCCACCCCAACCGCACCCTGAAAAACCCAGCCCGAAACATTCTGTGATGGCTGAGATTGATGTAGGGGCAGCCCATGAAGAGATAGCTGACATAAAAGATGCAGCACTTTCTTCACAACATCAAAACAATCTTTTCACTCTTCCTTTTTTCCAGAAGGTACTCTTTATTTCATCTTCAATCATATACACATTACCTCTACTTTTCACCTTTTATAAATTTATAGAAAACTGGGTTAAACGGTCTGTCTCATGCATAGGTTTATATATATTCTTGACAAATTAGATATCATAATCTTGTTAGGAGAACATAAATTGATACATTGTGTACATACTTTTACACTCTTTGAAAAGAAGCAATCACATGCATATGTATTTATTCATTTTATCAGTTGCATTTTGATGAATGATGATATAGACCGATCTATTTATATTACGTAACTGTTAGTTAACACGCTCTTATTCATCACTAAAAAAACATACATAGATGAAGGTTAAGTTAAAGTTTGTTTACACATAAATTCATATTTGTAACAATACATGCATATGATCAAATGAGTTTGTATTGCATAATTCAAGGATATCCTTAGGTTGCACGTCTTCTCTGTCATCTTTTTGACTTCATTTTTCTATTATTATTGTTTTTATGATCCTAGAATTTATTATGCATCTTCAAGTTCCCTTTAAAAATAGTGAGATTGAAGTTTACCATATTGTTCTTTTGTTTTTGTGATTATTACTTATGGTTATAAGTTTTGGCTGTGAATTGCAGAATTTTTGGGCACATACTTCATGGTATTTGTAGGTTGTGGTGTGGTGGTGGTTGATACCAGGAGGGATCATGTGATCGGTCAAACAGGAATTGCCATCGTATGGGGGTTGGTGGTGATGGTGATGATTTACACCGTCAGCCACATCTCCGGTGCCCATTTCAATCCTGCGGTCACCATTGCTTTCGCTTTGAGCAAGAGATTCTCTATGAAACATGTAAGTTATTGAGCATTAAATTGAAGTTACAATTTGGCATGCATGCTCAAACTTTTGTCATTTTTGTTTGTTTAGGTGCCTCCCTACATTATTGCTCAATTACTTGGATCAACCCTAGCAAGCGGAACCTTGCGGTTGATATTCAACTCGAAAAATAATAATCTAGGAGCAACCGTTCCCCCAGGGTCCGATCTTCAATCTTTGGTGTTGGAATTCATTATCACGTTCTATCTCATGTTCGTTATCTCAAGTGTTACCACAGATGATCGAGCTATTCCAAATAACAAGTTTCCTTGTTACCCATATCATTTTGAATATTTAACAGTAGTACTAAATCAAAAGGTTCATACAATACCAGATCAGGGGGGAAGGGTAAATGCACGGTACCCCTGACCGCGGGAGGGTTCTCCCTCCCCAAGCTAGCTTAGCCCCATAGCTGCCTGGCGGTTACTACCTAGCAGGATTATTCGGGCCGAGCTGGACTCGAACCCGCGTCCTCCCGTTTGGAATGGGTGAGGCTGGCCACTGGGCTGACAACCCGTGGTTTACAATACCAGATCAGCCATAAGTAGAGATGTAATAACCAAATAAACATTTGTACACATTGCGATGCATGGAATATAATCACATACAGTGAGTAAGAGAGAGAAATAAAAACCGGTTAAATTGTCTTATTTACCACATATTCTATACTGTTGTGAAACAACGGTCTATTAGCAACTAATATATATGTATATAAACATGAGAGCTAGACTATGAAATCATGTACAGAATATAACATGGAGAATCTTTATTCATTCATCTAACATCATATACAAATGCCATTATATATAGGCACTCACATTAGTACAATAGTAAATAAGAGAAAGGGGTTATACATGTGGAAGGTCACTACATAATGGATGCATTCATAGATAGGGGTTATACATGTGGAAAATCACTACATAATGGATACATTCATAACACTCCCCCTTGACTATCCACATGATGGAATACTATTCTTTAATACGCTTAATGACGTTGCCTCATTAAAAACCTTGCTAGGAAAACCCAATGGGACAAAACCTCAGCTGAGGGAAAAAGAGTGCAACGCGTATTGTCTTCCCTCAATATAATATGTATCATTTGAAGTAACAAGTGCCAATCTTCTATGAAAGTTGTTGAAAACTTTTATAGTGAGTGATTTGTCGCTTGATGTGCAATCTATTAATGAACTTGATGTACGATCTTCATGTAAAACTTTAATTACCTCCTCTTGTGAGTAGATACCATAAGATCCATGAATGTGTTTTGTTATAATCTATGCATTTACAAAACTAACCAAACTTGTTGATGGGTTAGTAAAATATGAACCCATATAAAAAAAATGTTTTACTCATTACACTATCTCCTCGTCGTACACGAGTTAAATCTTGCCAATGAATTCAATGGTATATGTTCATGTGTAGCTAGCAAGAGGTATTAATACAATTTGTATTGAATTATGGTACTTCATGACCAATGATCTTTGCTTCTTTGATAGAAGATGATAAAGTCATTTTTATCTATATCAAATATTTGTACATCATTAAATGTACTTACACCAAAAGCTTTGTCCATATGAAAATGTCCAACATTTTCTAGATGTATTATGATTTATGGATTATAATATAAACTTATGTCTTACGTATCGAGCCATAAATTTGCAATACTGTAACATCCGTCGAAAAACGGGTTTTCGAAACCCGCTTCGTTTATTAATCGAATAGTCAGTTTCAAATTTTCGTTACTTATTTAATGCTCATTTTAATTTTAAACGATACATAATTAATAAACATTTTTTATTATGGAAACTAAAATTGTTAAAAAGTAAAAATAAGGTAAATAAAAAAGAAAATAGGCTGCCGGGTTTCGAACCCGGGTCAGCCGGAAGACACAATCATCAAACATTTAACCACTCCGCCACTTGCTGTTTTTGTGTAATCAAGGAAACAAATAAAACTTAACTTCTACCCGAGAAATTATCTGTTTGCGCCAAAACTGAAACCGATAATCGGCTTTCAACTTTCCAGACGTTTGAGTGATCGTGAGTTACTGAGTATAACCGATAAAGCATTTGCAACCCACGTTCTAATCAATTCAGCCTTCAATTCCTTCGATTCATATGATTTTTGGAGTTGAAAACCGAAATCATTTACTTCCTGATTTTCACTAACAATATCATCATCTCACAACTCAAAAACACTCACAGAACCTCCAATTTCACTTTCGCTCTAATTTCTGTTCATCGGAAACGTTTTCTGATATCGCCGGACTTTCGCCGGAAAACCGTGACATTCATCGAATTGGTAAATATCTCAATTCTTTCATCTTCTATCCATTGTTAGACTTTTACTAACTCAAATCCTTCAATCAGAATCGGTCCCAGACGACGTTGTCGGATATTCAGCACTCGCCGGAAAATTTCTGAAAATTCCAAAATCACGCTGTGAATCGGTATGAACATCTAAACTCTCTGATAACTCTTGTTTAGTCATTTAATTTCACAATTAGTTAATCAAAACTGTTAATTGGTCCGCTCAGACGGAATTCATAAAACAGAGCCGACGACTTTGCCGGAGTTCTGAGAAAAATCGTCTTTCCGGTACATTCATTTCCAAAACCTTCTCTATCCAGTTCATTTTAATCATTTATATGTCCGTCAATCGAATTAAACAAGTACGGTAGAATAATCGTTGTCTGTGTTTTGAACGAAGAAGGTGAAGTCGAACATTAGGTATAAGTTTAATTAAAACAAGATATTAAACTGGGTTAGACACACAGTCCAGCAGTGGACTGTGTGCGCAAACAAAACAAACGTCACGAGTTCGAATCTTGCAACACACCAACTTTCCTAATTAAAACCAATTTTTTTTTGTTACTGAATTAGAGTAGGACCCAGGTTGTTCTTAAGATTAATTTAAATTGTAAGTTTAACAGATAAGTCACACAGCCCAACTGGTTAGGCTGTGCGCTTACAAACCAAGGGACCCGAGTTCGATTCGGTTTCCCTGCACCCGGTTCAATCACTTAAATTCTTTTAGTATAAATCGAATAAATTAAAAGATTTAATTAGTATATATATATAATTAAAACTTAGAATATTTCGGGTTAGACACGTAGCTCAGTTGGTAGAGCTGCGTGCACGCGTACGAGAGGTCACAAGTTCGAACCTCACTCAGCGCAAACAAACACAAGTCCGAACCGGTCAACAGTCAAAGTCAATGGTCAACGGTCAACGGTCAACCCAAAAAGTCAACATTTTTTTTATATTTTAATTTATTTATTTAATTTAAAAATCATTTAAAAATACTTAAAAATAATATTTTTAAAGTTAGAAAATGACCTTAAACTCACAAAAATAAATCTAAAAACCCTATTAAAATTGTTAATAAAATCCACTTATTTACCGTACCTTTTCGTTATTATTTAGGTTAGTTATTCCTCGTCGATCAACCCTCTAAACTCGTGCGTATTCAACATCATCAAACGAACGCACCCAATGTGAGTGAATCTCTACAAATTCCCAGTTTTAATCACTTTTTGGGGTGTATCTTGTGTCCTATTTATATTACATTTAAACACTTGTGCATCCATCATATCCATGATCAAATGTGTATCCAGTATGTATCAATTTTGTGTGGTTAATGTTTAGATTTAATTTACCATTTTCAGTACATACATCATCATAGGCCGTCTGTTCCCCATTACCTATGAGCGGAACCGTTCCCCATTACCTATGAGCGGAACGTGGCGTTGCCAACATACGATCGGCTCCGTTTGATTGAGCCTTGATTGTACATACATCATCATAGGCCGTCCGTTCCCCATTACCTATGAGCGGAACGTGACGTTGCCAACATATACATTATCATTCATGTAATATACTCATGCAAGGTGGTTTGTTATGGTTTGTTATTGTATGTTTATTTACGTTTGCTCACATATGATTATTGCACAATTTTTCCATATTAAATACAACAAGAAATCAATAATAAATGTTTTCTAACAAGATTCACTCGCCAACTTTTGTTGACCCAAAAACCCCCATTTTTACACATGATACAGGTGATCCAGTTGCAGCAAGAAACATATAGGACGGCTTAGAAGAATAAATCGGTTTAGGCTTTGGACTGTTTATTTAGTTATCTTTTCCTTGTAATTGTATGAACTTGGTTGGAATATTGAAGTTGTAATTTTGAATTTAATAAATATGAAACATATTAGTAAATATCATGAGCTTTGGTGATAACCCAATTATGCCCCGACTCTTATTCCGCTTCGGGTCGGGGTGTGACAGATTGGTATCAGAGCCATGACTATAGGGATATAGGATAGGTTATTAGACCCTTAGTGCCTATACTATAGTTGATTAAAATTTTAAATTGTTTATGTGTTACATGCAAAATTCATGATGTTATATGTTTTATGTTTATTGTTACATTCAATGTTATGCAAGCATGTTCATAAGTACATATTACTATACAATGCTCATCATGAATCATATCCTCATTACATATCATATCCATGAGAGCACACACCCCACAATTTCCATCATTTTTGCAACGATTTTTGTATTTTTTCAAATCACATCAAAGTGAGTTCTCATGACGGGCATGTAGTAACTAGAAGGGTACAAGTACCAGTAGTCGGAACGTCCTGTCTAGGCTTGGCATTCGTATAAATCCAAAATAAAGGACCAGTTTTCCTACCTGGGGACTAACGATGAGAGTACGAAGGACCTATTAGGCCAAAGCATGCTATACCAAACGTCGTGTGAGCTAACCCCACTTTGAGTTGTCATTGTGTCTACACCTGGACACCCTCCGACCATACATTTTGCGAACATATTTCATGGTTTTCATTCGGGTGATGCAAGTGTTAAACCGCCAAAACCAATGTGAATCCTACCAAGCCAATAGTCATGGGGGCCCACATGACTATACAGGCGATGGTATGGGGGACATTGGAGGCCCAAACATGAGCAAACCCAAGACATCCTATGGATGTAGTTGCATTATTGATGTTTATGTTATTTTTTTTACGACACATGACACCTAAAAAGACTCCTTAAACTCACAATCTTCTTATCTATGTTCCTGTAGATGTCGGCTAGGCAACAACGTGGGGGTAGAAGGTCAGGAAGATCAAACGAACGCTTGGCCACCCAAATCGCAAACAAATGGCCGCGGTGCTTCCTGACATCGTAATTCAAGTCCAACAAGCTCTCGCCGCAAATCTCATCAATCCTCCCCATCAAGAAGACCAGAACGTCGACAACCCTCCCTCCAAAAAGTGCTCATACAAACACTTCAAGTCTTGCGATCCCCCGAAATTTGAAGGGACCGAAGGTGTCACTGCTCTCCTCCACTGGTTTGAGGAGATGGAAAACACCTTCCTCAATTGCGATTGTCCCGAGGATCGCAAGGTACGTTACGCAGCCGGGAGACTATTTGGAGTAGCTCTTACCTGGTGGAATACAGAAAAAGGTAAGAGAGGAATCGAAGATGCAATGGCCTTAACATGGGAGAAGTTAAGGGAAATCATGACGAGACGCTTCTGTCCAAGAAGCGAGATCAAAAAGTTAGAGGATGAATTCCACTCGTTAAAGCAAAAGGAAGGAGATCATACTTCCTACAACAAAAGGTTTCTAGAGTTGAACCAAATGATCCCCAACTTGTTCACCCCAGTATACCGCTTAGTCTAACACTATATTCGAGGCCTCCCCTCGAAAATTCAAGACTCAGTTCTAAGCACTTCGCCTGCAACACTTGAAGCTGCTATGGAACTAGCTACCGAGCTTACCGAGAATCGTATTCGTAACGGCAAATTTAAGGACGAGAAAAAGAAAGCCCCCATTGAGGGCCAAACTTCAAACCATTCCACCTCCTCCTCAAAGTTTGCTAGTAAGAGGAAACGAAACACCAGAAACTTTGCTGTCACACAAACAAATTTCCCTATCCCTGCTGCACCCATCACTCAAGTTTCCCCCTCAACTGCACCATATAAAAAGCCATACTCCGGCCCATACCCAAAATGCAACCGTTGCCAATACCATCACTTTCCTGATCATCCCTGCCAACATTGCACCGGCTGTGGCCGCGCAGGTCACACCATCCAAACCTGTCGCGCACTTCAGCGAACGAATCGCAATCAACCCTCAACCCAAACCCACCATCAGATAGTGGGTCAAGCCCAACAACCTTTACTCCTACCACCTACCCAATATGTAGCCCAATCCTACTACCAACCCAACTATCCTATGATGCAACCTATGCGGGCTTGTTACAACTGTGGAGACCCGAACCATTTCAGGAATACCTGTCCACGCTTGGTGAACATCATCCATGCCCAAGCTCAAGCTAATCCAGTAAACCAGGCTAACCAAGCTCCTCCACCTGCAAGAGGAAGAGCTTTCAACATCAATGCTAATCAAGCTAGGGCTGACAACAATGTGGTTAACGGTACGTTTCTCATCAATGGTAGTTATGCATCCATGTTATTTGATACTGGCGCGGATAAGAGTTTTGTGTCCTTAGAATTTGAACCCATCCTCAACCAAACTCGTGATAAACTCATGGAATCCATAATGGTAGAAGTTGCTGACGGAAAACCGGTCTTATTAAACTCTATTATACGCAATTGTACTCTCACCCTAAAAGATCACGATTTTCCAGTTGACCTCATACCTATGAAGTTGGGAAGTTTCGACATTATAATTGGTATGGACTGGCTCAGCCAACATCATGCTGAAGTTGTATGCCGCGAAAAGTTTATTCGCATTCCTCTTACAAACGGTCAGACTCTATGAATCTTTGGAGAAACTCCTTCGAAAGGACTCAAATTAATGTCCTGTCTTCAAGCCCGAAAATATCTCCGCAAGAATTGTGTCGCATTCCTAACTCATGTCGTCAAAAAGGGAATCAAGGAGAAGAAACTCGAAGACATCCCAGTAGTAAAAGATTTTCCGCAAATCTTTCCTGACGACATTTCAGGACTTCCTCCCGTGAGAGAAGTCGAATTCCGCATTGATCTTATACCTGGAGCTACACCAGTTGCAAAATCTCCTTATAGGTTAGCCCCATCCGAAATGCAAGAGCTAGCCAGTCAACTGCAAGAGCTGACTGACAAAGGATTTATACGTCCTAGCTCATCGCCTTGGAGTGCCCTGTCCTTTTTGTGAAGAAGAAAGATGGAACGTTTCGCATGTGTATCGACTACAGAGAACTCAACAAGTTAACGGTCAAGAACCGCTACCCATTACCTCACATCGATGATCTTCTAGACCAACTTCAAGGCGCCACCTGTTTTTCAAAAATCGACCTTCGTTCTAGTTATCATCAACTCAGAGTACATGAAGAAGACGTCCCAAAGACCGCCTTCCGAACTCGTTATGGTCATTATGAATTCATGGGCATGCCATTTGGTTTAACCAACGCCCCAGCTGTCTTCATGGATCTAATGAACAGAGTCTGCAAACCTTATCTCGACCGTTTTGTTATAGTCATCATCGACGACATCCTCATCTACTCAAAGTCTAAGTCTGATCATGAACGACATCTTCGACTCATCCTTACACTCTTAAGGACAGAAAAGCTGTACGCTAAGTTTTCGAAATGTGAATTCTGGTTAAGGGAAGTACAATTCCTTGGACACGTCGTCAATGACAAGGGAATTCATGTTGATCCCTCAAAATCAAGGCAGTACAGGAATGGAAAGCGCCACGTACACATACTGAAGTAAGATCATTTCTTGGTTTGGCTGGTTATTATCGCCGTTTCATTGCAAATTTCTCCCGTATTGCTGTACCACTCACGGCTTTAACTCATAAAGGAAAACTCTTCATATGGGGACCCAAACAAGAAGAAGCCTTCCAAACTTTAAAGCAAAAACTCTGTGACGCACCTATCCTCACATTTCCTGAGGGTAGTGATGACTTCGTGGTTTATTGCGACGCGTCAGGGCAGGGACTAGGCTGCGTACTGATGCAAAGAGGAAAAGTGATAGCTTATGCTTCTAGACAACTCAAAATTCATGAGAAGAATTACACCACCCACGACCTAGAACTTGGAGCCGTTGTGTTCGCTCTTAAGATATGGAGACATTACCTCTATGGTACCAAGTGTGAAATATACACTGACCACAAGAGCCTCCAACATATCTTCGACCAAAAGGAGTTAAACATGAGGCAACGAAGATGGGTCGAACTTCTTAATGACTACGACTGTGAAATTCAGTATCATCCTAGCAAGGCAAACATGGTGGCCGATGCGCTCAGTCGAAAGGGTTATGCGAACTCCATTCGTCTTCTATGTTCGCAAATCATAACCGACATCAAAGATCAAATCCGAGAAGCCCAACATGTTTCAGTAACGGAAAACGACGTACGCAAGGAGCTGTCTTGTGGAGCTGAACTTAAAATTGAAACTAAATCCGACGGTATTCTGTACTATCTAGATCGCATATGGATTCCCGATCACAATAACCTTCGTGATTTCCTTATGAATGAGGCGCACAAAACACGATACTCTATACACCCAGGAGCCGACAAGATGTATCAAGACCTTCGATACACCTACTGGTGGCCTGGAATGAAAAAGGATATTGCTGTTTTTGTTTCCAAGTGCCTTACATGTTCCAAAGTAAAAGCTGAACATCAAAGACCCTCAGGACTTCTAGTCCAACCTGAAATACCTGTATGGAAGTGGGAAAACATAACCATGGACTTCATTACCGGGTTACCTCGCACCTCCAGTGGGTATGACACTATATGGGTAATCATTGATCGTCTTACAAAATCAGCTCACTTCATTCCGATTCGCGAGGACTTCAAGAATGAGAAGTTAGCTCGTATCTACATCAGCGAGATCGTAAGCCGTCATGGTGTACCGTTAAGCATTATTTCAGATCGTGATGGTCGTTTCACTTCACGAACATGGCAAGCCGTACAAGCCGCTTTGGGTACACGATTAGACCTCAGTACCGCTTATCATCCTCAAACTGATGGACAATCTGAACGCACCATCCAAACACTTGAAGACATGCTTTGAGCATGTGTCATAGACTTCAAGGGAAAATAGGACGCTCATCTACCATTGGTTGAATTTTCGTACAACAACAGCTATCATTCAAGTATCGGCATGGCACCTTTCGAAGCTTTATATGGTCGTAAGTGCCGATCTCCAGTGTGTTGGCACGAAATTTGAGAAGCTCAAATCACCGGTCCAGAATTGATTCAAGAAACCACAGACAAGATCCATCAAATTCGAAACAATCTTCTAGCGGCACAAAGTCGTCAAAAGAGTTATGCAGACAAACGACGAAAGCCTTTGGAGTTTAACATTGGTGATCATGTACTTTTAAAAGTATCACCGTGGAAGGGAGTAGTTCGTTTTGGCCAAAAGGGCAAGCTGGCACCACGCTACGTAGGACCTTTCAAGATACTCGAAAGAGTAGGACCTGTAGCATACAAGCTTGACCTACCAAAAGAACTCAACAGAATTCACCCCACATTCCACGTATCAAACTTGAAGAAGTGCCTCGCCGATGAAAACCTCCATATTCCCCTGGAAGATATTCAGATCGATGAATCTATGCATTTCATTGAAAGACCAGAAGAGATCATGGACTTCGGAGAAAAACGTTTAAGACGGAGTCGGATTCCAATTGTTAGGGTACGCTGGGAGTCGAAACGAGGACCTGAGTTTACTTGGGAACGTGAAGACTCAATGCGCGAAAAATACCCGCATCTTTTTCCTGTTACCACTACTACTTAAATTTCGGGACGAAATTTCTAAAAGTAGGGGATACTGTAACATCCGTCAAAAACGGGTTTTCGAAACCCGCTTCGTTTATTAATCGAATAGTCAGTTTCAAATTTTCGTTGCTTATTTAATGCTCATTTTAATTTTAAACGATACATAATTAATAAAAATTTTTGATTATGGAAACTAAAATTGTTAAAAAGTAAAAATAAGGTAAATAAAAAAGAAAATAGGCTGCCTGGTTTCGAACCCGGGTCAGCCGGAAGACACAATCATCAAACATTTAACCACTCCGCCACTTGCTGTTTTTGTGTAATCAAGGAAACAAATAAAACTTAACTTCTACCCGAGAAATTATCTGTTTACGCCAAAACTAAAACCGATAATCGGCTTTCAACTTTCCAGACGTTTGAGTGATCGTGAGTTACTGAGTATAACCGATAAAGCATTTGCAACCCACGGTCTAATCAATTCAGCCTTCAATTCCTTCGATTCATATGATTTTTGGAGTTGAAAACCGAAATCATTTACTTCCTGATTTTCACTAACAATATCATCATCTCACAACTCAAAAACACTCACAGAACCTCCAATTTCACTTTCGCTCTAATTTCTGTTCGTCGGAAACGTTTTCTGATATCGCCAGACTTTCGCCGGAAAACCGTGACATTCATCGAATCGGTAAATTTCTCAATTCTTTCATCTTCTATCCATTGTTAGACTTTTACTAACTCAAATCCTTCAATCAGAATCGGTCCCAGACGACGTTGTCGGATATTCAGCACTCGCCGGAAAATTTCTGAAAATTCCGAAATCATGCTGTGAATCGGTATGAGCATCTAAACTCTCTGATAACTCTTGTTTAGTCATTTAATTTCACAATTAGTTAATCAAAACTGTTAATTGGTCCGCTCAGACGGAATTCATAAAACAGAGCCGACGACTTTGCCGGAGTTCTGAGAAAAATCGTCTTTCCGGTACATTCATTTCCAAAACCTTCTCTATCCAGTTCATTTTAATCATTTATATGTCCGTCAATCGAATTAAACAAGAACAGTAGAATAATCGTTGTCTGTGTTTTGAACGAAGAAGGTGAAGTCGAACATTAGGTATAAGTTTAATTAAAACAAGATATTAAACTGGGTTAGACACACAATCCAGCGGTGGACTGTGTGCGCAAACAAAACAAACGTCACGAGTTCGAATCTTGCAACACACCGACTTTCCGAATTAAAACCAATTTTTTTTTGTTACTGAATTAGAGTAGGACCCAGGTTGTTCTTAAGATTAATTTAAATTGTAAGTTTAACAGATAAGTCACACAGCCCAACTGGTTGGGCTGTGCGCTTACAAACCAAGGGACCCGAGTTCGATTCGGTTTCCCTGCACCCGGTTCAATCACTTAAATTCTTTTAGTATAAATCGAATAAATTAAAACATTTAATTAGTATATATATATAATTAAAACTTAGAATATTTCGGGTTAGACACGTAGCTCAGTTGGTAGAGCTGCGTGCACGTGTACGAGAGGTCACAAGTTCGAACCTCACTCAGCGCAAACAAACACAAGTCCGAACCGGTCAACAGTCAAAGTCAATGGTCAACGGTCAACGGTCAACCCAAAAAGTCAACATTTTTTTTATATTTTAATTTATTTATTTAATTTAAAAATCAATTAAAAATACTTAAAAATAATATTTTTAAAGTTAGAAAATGACCTTAAACTCACAAAAATAAATCTAAAAACCCTATTAAAATTGTTAATAAAATCCACTTATTTACCGTACCTTTTCGTTATTATTTAGGTTAGTTATTCCTCGTCGATCAACCCTCTAAACTCGTGCGTATTCAACATCATCAGAACGCACCCAATGTGAGTGAATCTCTACAAATTCCCCGTTTTAATCACTTTTTGGGGTGTATCTTGTGTCCTATTTATATTACATTTAAACACTTGTGCATCCATCATATCCATGATCAAATGTGTATCCAATATGTTTCAATTGTTTGTGTGGTTAATGTTTAGATTTAATTTATCATTTTCAGTACATACATCATCATAGGCCGTCTGTTCCCCATTACCTATGAGCGGAACCGTTCCCCATTACCTATGAGCGGAACGTGGCGTTGCCAACATACGATCGGCTCCGTTTGATTGAGCCTTGATCGCACATACATCATCATAGGCCGTCCGTTCCCCATTACCTATGAGCGGAACGTGACGTTGCCAACATATACATTATCATTCATGTAATATACTCATGCAAGGTGATTTGTTATGGTTTGTTATTGTATTTACGTTTGCTCACATATGATTATTGCACAATTTTTCCATATTAAATACAACAAGAAATCAATAATAAATGTTTTCTAACAAGATTCACTCGCCAACTTTTGTTGACCCAAAAACCCCCATTTTTACACATGATACAGGTGATCCAGTTGCAGCAAGAAACATATAGGACGGCTTAGAAGAATAAATCGGTTTAGGCTTTGGACTGTTTATTTAGTTACTTTTTCCTTGTAATTGTATGAACTTGGTTGGAATATTGAAGTTGTAATTTTGAATTTAATAAATATGAAACATATTAGTAAACATCATGAGCTTTGGTGATAACCCAATTATGCCCCGACTCTTATTCCGCTGCGGGTCGGGGTGTGACAATATGTTCGTGTGTAGCTAGCAAGAGATATTAATACAATTTGTATTGAATTATGGTACTTCATGACCAATGATCTTTGCTTCTTTGATAGAGGTTGATAAAGTCATTTTTATCTATATCAAATATTTGAACATCATTAAATGTACTTACACCAAAAGCTTTGTCCATATGAAAATGTCCAACATTTTCTAGATGTATTATGATTTATGGATTATAATATAAACTTATGTCCTACGTATCGAGCCATAAATTTGCAATATTGTATTAGTTTCGAATAGCCTACTTTTGATTGGACTTGCATTTTGCAGGTTTTCGGAGTTTAAGGAGCTATACGGGAGTGTTTCGGAGCATCGAGGCGGAAAATGGGTCAACCGGGAGCGAAAATGGGAAAACAGAAAAAACATGATTTAGGGAGGCCGTCGCCGATGCCCATATGGACCGTCAACGACGCCCCTCAGATAGTCCCGTCGGCAAAAATTGTTCGTAGACAGTGGATTAAGGCGTCGGAGGAAATATGAAGATCTGGGGGCCGTCGGCGACGCCCCATTGGGCCGTCGGCGATGCCCTTCCTATTATTCTGTCGCTGAAATTCAAATTTGAACGGGTTTTTATGTTTGTGTTGACCCATTTGTGAGGAGTTACGAGTGGGAGAGCTTAAAAACACCTCTTGGGAGCCAAGAAGAGGATATCTTTGATCTACAACATCACCAATCCATAATCAATCATCCAAAATCATCATCCTCATTATTCCTAACCCTAATCCATTACCATCATCATCTCCAATCATCCATCATTCCATTCATCATCACCATCAACCCTAAAACCAAATCACCATCCATCATCATCACCAAGATCGAGATGTCAATGTTCAAGACTTCTTCTTCCGTTGATCAAGTCCCGTTCACCATGAGCGGCTAACTTCCGAAGGTTTCACCCCGGTGTAGGTTTTGTAAGTTCTATGGTTTGACATTGTTTTAAGTTTCGATTTGTGACAAATTGTGACTTGATTTGAAAATCTATGATAATTGTCTCGCATTGGTATTGTATTTGTAAATTGTCGAATGAGTTATGAAATTTGACTTTGCGAAATGTTTATGTGAGATTATGCCTTATCTAGGTTAGAGTTTACATGTTCTTGGTAATGAAGTGTATTGTAATCCATTGTTTATGATGTTGATAGCTTTTGACACCTAAACCACGCAACATGAAATTTGTTGAAAATTGTTTGCAATTGAGTTGAAATTAAAAACGTGTAGGAACCCTAGGATTTGCATTACCGAACCGGGTGTGAACCTTGTTCTCAAACTATTGTTTTCATCAAGGCAATCAAAGTTTTCTTACAACCAATTGAGTTTTAAGTTAGTAATTAGATAGTGAAATTAAATTCGTCGGATCATTCTGATATCCTTTTTCAAAACAAATCAAATTACTTAATCGTTTAGCAAGCTTCATAAAAAGTGACATTTTACCAAAAATCAATCACATCCGAACACAAACCACAAACTCTTCGTGGTTCGACCCCTTACTACCACTAACGCATTGTTAAGGGTAATTTGGGTATATAAATATTATCTTTGACCGGGGCGCGACACTCCGATCAAATTTTGGCGCCGTTGCCGGGGAGTACGTGCGCTTTGTGTGTGGAATTGTTTAATTTTGTGATTAACTATTTAAGTACTTATTTCTTATTCTCGTCTTTGCTTTTGTGTTATACGGGTGTGTTACTTGTGCAGGATACAGGTAGTGCATGCATACACGGAATTCCGGGAGGACATCACCATTAGTGTTCAAACCGGAAATCGAGTGGGTCGTGAGAAGGAATTTAGCCAACCGATTAGAGGCAACTCTTGCTTCTAATCCTCTCAACACCAATTCACCATCTACATCATCCACTGAACCATTCCAATGGATCCTCAAAATTCCAACCAACCCAACACCAAACACCAACAATATGACTACCCACCACAAAACCAAACCCATCAATCGGGTGGTGGTCACAACTCTAGACCACCAACACCACCATTCCAAAACCGAAATCGAAACCCAAGCAATCACCAACGCACACCTCCACCTTTAAACCAAAACCGGCAAAAACCCAATGCCACCCAATATCAACAACCGAAACGTTAACGCCAAGAATTAATAACAGTCGTGGCAATCCTACGAACGAAGCTCAGTTCATTGACCTTGAAGAGTTGAGGAACAATATTCCTAATGATGCACCATACAGTGTTCCCGGTTATCAATCACCGGATCACATAAGCATTCCTTCGGAATACTCAGACGACGGGGGGAATCGTGATGAGAGATTCGAAGATGATGAATGGGGGGATAATAACATGGGAAACTTCTACAACGCGCGGGGGTTTGATTATGAAGAATTTGGTTATCAAAATGCCAATTTCGCGGGGAACGATGGCGGCTATGGGAGGAATGATTGTTATGGGAATGACCGTCAGCCAAGGAATGATAGACGGAACCGGGATTATGGTAACAACAATGGTAACCGTGCTCGAATCCCAAAATTTGTAGGCGGCGGAAATCAAGGTGGGAATGGGGGTGGTGATAGTAGAGGTAATTATGGGCCCATGAATCAAGAGGTGAACGGCCCAAGATGCCAAGTAAATCAACAACCTCCGAGGGGTGTTAATGGGCGATTCAGACCGGTGGTCACCGACAATGACTCACCGATTGTGCCTACACCTCGAGGAAGAAGGGCGTTCGATTGCAAGCCGAACTACATCAACATTCTACCCCACTTCAACGGTAGAACCAATGACGAGCCATATACCCATTTGGCAGAATTCTCGGCCATCTGTCGCACAATTGGAGGTCATGATTTTGCCTTAGAAGAAGTGAAATTGAGGTTGTTTCAATTTTCATTAAAAGACAAGGCGAAGCAATGGTTTCTCACATTGCCGGCAAATAGTATTCATACATGGGAAGAGATGCAACAAGTGTTCTTAGACGAATATTATTCTATTGCCAAGACCAACGATGCAAGAGATGAGATCCGTTAGGCAATTACCGGGGGAGTTGTTACATGAGGCTTTGACCCGTTTTAAGGAATTGGTTAGAAAATGTCCTCATCACCAAATTCCAAGGTGGGAGTTGCTTAAGTGCTTCGTAAGGGGGTTAGATGCCGATGAACACAAGTATTTACAATCATCTAGCAATGGACTTTGTTGAACAATCACGGGGAGGATGATTGAGAATTTTTGGAGCAGATGAGTACAAATTCAAAAGCGGTCGCTATGGTAGACCGATCGAAGAAGCATCCAACCTCTCTATCTCTTCCCGATCTTGATTCAAGCGCAAATGATAGAATTGCCACCTCGGAGAGAGATTTGGCACGAATGAAAAAGAAAGATGTTGCGGCGGTTCAATTTGTGGTGTGTGAAGATTGTGGAGATATTGGACATCGAACTTAGGAATGTCAAGTGGGCATGGTACAAGCGAGTGAAGAGGTGAATCAAGTCTATGGTGAGAGAAAGCAGTTTGATATGAACTCAAATACTTATCACCCGGGGTTGAGAAATCACCCAAACTTTCGCTATGGAAATGCTTCAAACCAGATGAACCCTAATTTTCAAATGAATAATCAAGGTGGGAATCAAGGGGGTTCGATGTACCAAAACCGCCAAGGCGGTAATTAAGGAGGATACCAACGAAATTATAACCAAGGGAGTGGCCAACATTATCAAAACCGCGAAGGCGGGTATCAAAGGGGTTACAACCAAGGTGGTAATGGAGGTGGTAATGCAAATCCTCCGATGGGTAGTGAAGACTCCCTAAGCTCCAAGCTAGATGCTATCGTGAATGCCATCACAACTTCGAATCAAGAAATCAAGATGGAAATGAAGAAAGAGTTCGAGGTTCGTGATAAGTCGCATAAAGCCTTGGAGAAGCAAGTGGGGCAACTTGCGGAGGAGATGGCACAATTGATAGGCAATGGAGGGAAGCTACCTAGTGATACGACCGTGAATCCAAAGCATCAAGGCTCAAGCTCAAAGAACACACCTGAGGTACCTATTAATAAAATTTCTTTGCGTAGTGGTCGAGTCATTGATAATGGTGTCGTGTCACCGCCACCTCAGTTTGTTGAAGGGGTGGTGGAAGAGGCTAGCGATGATGAGAATGTTGACGGGTACAAGTTTTTATATTGTACCATGCGTGTACACTATTTATTAAGATGTCACAATCACTGGGTACAAGTTTCAATGTATGTTTATTGGTGCATAAGAATTACATCATTAAGATGTTTGATTCACTTTTAAAGAACTCAATTGCTTTAAGGACCTCATCAGGAGTTCAATCGTATTCAAAAATGAATCTGTATACAACGATCATATTGTTCTCGAGAACTTACTTTACATGAAATACATAATTTAAATCCTTCAAGGACTTGCATGTAAACTTTAGTATCTAAATGATACATAACATTCATAAGACGCATATCAATTCTCTCTTTATATTACCAGACTAATTAAATATTGGAAAGCTATTGCATCCACCACTGGAGAATACATCTCCTCATAATTAATCATAGGTCTTTGCGAAATCCTTGTGCCATCAATTGTTGATCCACATAAAAGACCTAATTATATTAAATATATTTTTACAACTTTTTTTATGGACTACTGGCCCGTAAGCTTTCCATTTCAATAGAGAATTCAACTTTGCCTCATTTGCGTCGTTCCATTTTGGCCAATCATTTCTTTGTATTTATTCATAGGTAGATTTTAAATCTTGATCCTCATCATTTCATATTTTCAAGCGCTATACATACAAAAGTATAACGACGTCGATTTTGTTTCAATTCCATACTCTTCTAGACATGATATAATTTACTAAGAGTTCTTTATTTTCAGGTACCTGAGGTTCTTCCAGAACCATCATGTCTAATGTCTCTTCAAGAAACCTTTTTTTTACTATAACCTCGACTTGACCATCTTCTTCATTACTTGCTCCAATTTTTCAAGGAATTTTTATTTTCTTGGAATCGACTAGTCTACCACGCTTCAGGTGTGCAACAGACTCATTAATATATGGTTTGCCCTACTAGGACAATTAACTTAATTGGAGCATTAGCAGTTGACTACGTGACTTACTTAGTCACTGTATTTAGGTCAGTTAACATGTCTGGTGATTAATTCTTTAATCTAGGTAACGAATTATCTTTTGAACTTCTTGTTCACACAATTTCGTTTGAGGATCAATGATAATTCATGCATACTCATTCCTTTTTCAACTGCCATTAATCTCCCCTTAACGTTGAAAATGTTAATTTACTTAAAGTAAGATTTAACGAGCCATAAATAAATCTCTCGTTAATTGCTCTAAGTATGTAATCATAAATAATTTTTTCATCCAACATATATTCCCAACATTATTTGAGTTTTAATCTTTATGCGTTGTGGTGGATCAATTCGAATGTATACTGTACAATAAAAAGTTTGATGGGAAATATTTGGTTCCTGACCAAAACCAACTATAATGGGGAGAAACTATTACAACATGTTGGCTTGATGTGAAATAATGTTACCGCATTTAAAATCACATGTGCTTAAATACGAACTTTTGCTCTCTTTATTATTGGCTTTGCAATCACTTTATAGACGTTTGATCATGGTCTTCAACAAAAGCAATTTGTGTCTTAAGCATTTAGAAAGTTCAATACTTATTCCAATAATCATTAGTAACTAGGATACTAAATTAAATGTTATAACCACCATAAATATGATAATATGGAATAATATACTTGCTATCTCATTAGCTAAGCTACACACAACTTCAAGTTGTAAATTTGATGACCATTTAGACGATGCATCGATTTAAAAACACTAAAGGTATCATGTTTGGATATATACATCCTTCATTCATTCCATAATATTTTAGGGATTTATACCATTAATTGGCAAATAAATAATTTCCCTTAAGAGCAAACATAATATGCTATCAACTAAAAGAATCCTCAAGTTCTTCATTATATTTCACATCATCATTGACTCGGTGTGGTCTAACCGGTCATACCAATAAAGTAAATAATCATGATCCATAAACTTATGGTTTATGATATTGTATATGTATTACTTGCACGTATGTAATACAAAACATAAGATATGAAAGAATGTATTATAACTTCAAAATTCAAACCATCGTGTTATGTAATCACTAGTTTACCACTTTTGGTGGTCGATCTCATCATAACTATCATTATAATATTGATATTCGATCTCATTATTAGCTTCACTATCTTATAATTTTTGATAGTTTGATCTCTTATATACATGATGATTGTTGCACTTCTAATGGTCAATCTCATTATTAATATGATCATGATTACAATTTTCTCAATGATGCCAATGATCAATATATATTCACTTCATGCATCAGAGTAAAACCATACAATTTTTACGGTTTTCCATTATTTTCTCGAACATATAGATATACATTCGTTTCAAACCGTTTATACCCTTTAAATGATATTGCTACTTCAGGAGTATATTTGAGGTTGACAAACAAAATTTGTTTTATCCGATTTCCCTTATAAATAAACTTCTCTTCGTATAACGTCAATTGAGAAGTAATTATATGTCCGAGTCATATAATATTTCTTTTATACTTGATAATGAGATAAAAGGAGTATAACACTTTGGTTGTCAAATCGAAGCATATTTCTACTTTTTTCATGAGAATGACAATAAACCACAACTTTGGTTTAGTCGTTATATTCGATATTATCGATACAAAGAAGTAATAGCATATAGAATACAAGGTAGAAACCTTTTTTATCACTAATAAGCAAACGCATATAATTTATGTAATAACTTATTATGGTATAACATAACATAATATCTTATATATTTTGGACACTTACTTTAAAACTTAAACATATATCTCTTTCAAGTTCTCAGATCATTTATTACTTGTATTTGAAAATTTTATTTGAAAATTGTAATACTGATGAATTACATAACATACTCATTTTTTTCTTCTCAAATATTGATATTTAAACAATTGATGACATTATATAAGCAATCTATACATTGTACATATGAAGCAATAGCAATAGTCACCATTTTATACTAGCAATAGTAATAGTTAATATGCAAATATATTGTTAAACATTATGACATGGCATAATGAATGCATGAGAGGTACCGACATCGCTAGAAAATGTTTCTCTAAAAACAACTAATGATATCTAGCAATATTAATCTATTATATCAATTTCTTATATGCAAAATTTGTTATAGCATTAACCTTAGTATAAGTACCAAACGGTGTTTGCATAATCATGTTATAACAATAATAATAATATATTGCATTATAAGTTGTATAGTTTATTTAAAACTTAATCAATTGATGTTTACTCACATACTTATTTATATCTGATTATGTAAAAGTCTTTTGGCATGCTATGTATTAACAATGATTAATGAAAACAATTAATTACAGAATTCGTATCCATTTAAATTATAAACTATACAAAATGAAAATGTAGTACATACATCATGTATATATTACCACCAATACAAGCATATATACCTAATACAATTGCATTGTTTAGTCCATAAATATTGAGTTCCATACTTTTTAATATTGAATTTAATTGTTTTTCATAGATTCTAAAAGCACATATAATATTCTCTAGATTGCAAATTAACTTCCTCAAATCAAAATAATTCAACAATTTTATTTACAACTTAACAAGGTTAATAAAGAAGCATAAATATATGATTATGGTGGCTCAAAGAATATGTAGATGAGCATCACTAGATTGTAAGAGTCCTAAACAACATTTATTAAAATTAACTAATTAAATGATAATCCAGCCAATTTAAAATAATAGAAGGGATCATTTGTAAAAGAGAACAACAAAATAAATATTCGTTGTAACATTTGTGTAAATCGGGTTTCGAAAACCCGCCTCTGTTATCAATCAGAGAATAATTGTTTTCGTGTTTAGTTATTTATTTATATATAATGATTAAATTAAAAGTTTAAAAATAAATTTATAAATAAAATTTAAAGATTTAATCCATTAATTAAGAAAAAACAAATCAATTAATTAATGATTATTTATAATAATAAAAACAACTAAGGAAAAACGGTTTAAAAAAAATGGGTGAACCGGGATCGAACCCGGGTTCCCCCGGTTGCACAAACAACACACCACAAACACCACTGCGCTGCACACATCAATCGTGCTATCTTTAGATTCTTATTTCTCTTATATTCAAGTTAAAAGGAACCTGCAACACCCGCATTCTTCCCCTCGCCGGAAATCTCGGCAATCTACGCGGTTGCCTCTAAAATCACAACTGTCCGATCTAATTTTGGTAAATGCTCGTCTGTGATTGAGCTGGCAATCAATCCAAGCCAATTTGCCAAAACCGAGCTCTCGATCACCCCTATAAATACCAGTCGGACTATCCCCGACTAAACTCACTTATTTCCTCTATTCTCTCTCTAAAACCTCAGTCGTCGGAAATTTTTTGTTCCACCGGAGAACCACCGAACTGTCGGATTTCACCCACCAGAAAAATCGTGATCCTCCACCCCTGTTCTACGGTAGACTCCTACTCATTTTCCTTTGAATATTAGTTAATTAGCATAACATTCTGATGTTAATCAGAAGAGAATCAGAATTATATGGGTGGGTACAGGTTTGGTTAAAATTCAACTTGAAGAAGACAAAGCAAAACTCGTGTTTTATATATTTAAATTATAAGTTTCAAACAGGTTAGACACACAGTCCGGTGGTGGACTGTGTGCAAACACACTCGTATGTCGCAGGTTCGAATCCACGCTTATATACACCGGCCCGACCACTTTCAAACCTTTTTAAATCCATCATTTCTGTATAAACATAATTAGTGTATGAATATAATTAAAATGATAGTATTGTCGGATTAAACACCCAGCCCAGTTGGTTGGGCTGGGTGCACAACGTACTCAAGGTCACGGGATCGGATCCCATTCCACACACCGGCCGGAACAGTTTATTCCTTTTAAAGATTAATTAAAAGCTGATAAACCTAAAAAGTGTATAAGTATAATTAAAATCCAGATTCTTTCGGGTTAGACACGTAGCTCAGTTGGAAGAGCTGCGTGCATGCAACCGAGAGGTCACGGGTTCGAGCCTCACCATGCGCATACCTACAAATACTATCGAACCGGTCTGACAAGTCATCTTGTCAGACTGACAAGATTTTTTTTATTATTTTATGTTATTTTACTTTTATTTTATTTTTATTATTATTTTAATTCTAAGGTTTTTATTAAAAGAAAAATCAAATAAAAGGTTTAAAAATATACATTTTCAAGGGTTTAGAATATCAACACAATCAACAAAAAAATAACCTAAAAACCTAAACAAAGAATTTTCACCTAAAAATTAATTTAATTTATTTACCGAGTTATCGCGTTATTATTTCTAAGTTAGTACTTTCTCGTTGATTAAATTTCCAACTCGTGCGCTCTCCTTACCATTCAAGAATACGCACCCAAGGTGAGTGAATCTCAACAAATTCCCCGTTTTAATCACGTTTTGGGGTGTATCATGTGTCGTACTATTCCTTTATTTTATTTAAACACTTGTGCTTACATCATTTTTGTGATCAAATGTATATTGGTTGTTGTGTGGTTTATATGTGGATTAAATTTATCATTTCAAGTGCACTCATTTCATTAGGCCCATTAGTTCCTCGTGGGATACGAGTTGAGCATCAGGTGCCTCATTAGATCGGCTCCGTTTGATTGAGCCTTGATCTCAGAAACATCATCATTCATGTTATATATTCATTCAATGTGGTTTGTGATTGGTTACATATATATATTTGCTCACATGTGATTTAAGCACAAATTTTCTTTAATAAACAAAACAAGCAATTATTTAAAATGTTTTATCAAGGTTCACTCGCCAACTTTTGTTGACCCAAAATCTCATCTGTTTTACACATGATACAGATGATCAAGTTGAGGAAAGAAACACTTAGGATGGCCTAGAAGAATAAACAAGTTATTGCGTTGGAATAGACATTTAGATATTTTTCTTTTATTGTATCTGTATGAATTTTGTTTGTTGGATATTTAAATTTGTAATTTGAATGTGATAAATATGAAACTTCTTAGTAAATATCATGAGCTTTGGTGATAACCCAATCATGCCCCGTCTTTTATTCCGCTGCGGGTCGGGGTGTGACATTCATAATATCGTCGTCGTCAACGAAAACTATAGTTATTCAATTAATAATGAGTATTAGAAAAAAAAGATGATTTAGTCAATTGTAACATCATAATATTTATGATGTAACATCTAAATCCTGATGAATAGCAACATGCTAATATATATATATATATATATATATATATATATATATATATATATATATATATAATAACTTCTAAAAGCAAATGAAAAAAATATATAGATAAGAGTTCAATCATGAGACTACATTCTAGAATTTATAGTAATGATCATTTTTAAGTTTATATACGTATATTAATAAGTGCCACCAGTAAGATTGATGTATCATCATCATCAAATATAATATGAAATAATTATACGAAGAATCATACCTTTATTAGTAGAGATAGTTGCATAATTATTGGGTTGCTTTCTCAACGTGCGAGATTGAGTTAGGTTGGAAAATAATGCACATCAAAGACAAGGAAAAAGGGATACCAAGGGTGGCAAAATACATAGAGCACGTTCGTGCTGATAACGTGTTGTGAAACAACGGTCTATTAGCAACTAGTATATGTATATAAATATGAGAGCTAGACTATGAAATCATGTAGAGAATATAACATGGAGAATTCTTATTCATTCATCTAACATCATATACAAATGTCATTATATATAGACACTCACATTAGTACAATAGTAATAAGAGAAAGGGGTTATACATGTGGAAGGTCACTACATAATGGATGCATTCATATATAGAGGTTATACATATGAAAAGTCACTACATAATGAATACATTCATAACATATACATAGTTATCACGGTTGTAGGATTAAAAAAAGTTTATGTTTGTAACATGCTTTTGAAACCATAAAATTTTATTTGATAATACTGACCTCGTGGTTTTTTTTATAATTCCTGGAAATCTACTTTGGTTTAAATGTGAAGGGTTTTTTTTAGAATAACGTATAGAATAAAGCAAGGACATTATAAAAATATGAGACTATTGGAATGCATCAAATAAAAATATAACAGAAAAAGCACTTAATCTGAGTTCACTTTGTTTTGCAGAATAAAAATATAGATTATTAATGTATAATAATCTGGAAGCAGCCTCTCTATCCTTAACGATAGAGGTAAGATTTACTTAAATCCCACCCTTCCCATACCCTGCCATTAGCTTTGCTAATTGCAGGATTTACTGACTATGGTTGTTGTATTATTAATGTATAATAAACTCAAGTTGACTTTAAGTATATGTTTAGCAAATATATATTTTTTTAATATATGTTTACAAATTGCTTTTTTTAATTACAAATAGTCAAGAATATACTTTTGATTATAAATTATACTGATGCAGATAGGAGAAGCAGCAGGACTTGCCATTGGATCCACCATTTTACTCAATGCCATGTTTGCAGGGTACAATATATCTTTTCCCATAGCCCTTTCTTTTTATTATTTGTTTTAAAGAATTTAAAACATTTTTGTTGGTCAAGGCCAATTTCAGGGGCATCAATGAACCCAGCCCGAACCCTTGGCCCGGCCATTGAGTAGAACCAATACCAAGGCTTATGGGTCTACATCCTGGGACCGATATTGGGAGCCATAGCCGGGGCGTGGGCATACGGTATCATAAGATAAACCCGTACGTGAGATTGTCAAGAATTCATCTTTCCTCCAGAAATTAGATGCACAAATATGCCCTTTTTAACTCCATTCGGTTTTAACACAATTACACGAAGCAAGCCCAAAACTGGTGTCTCACATTATTTGTTGCTTCTCACGTTATTATTGTAAGTATTTTTTTGTTTGGTTGTTTTCTTCCATTTACACTTTTACAAAACGAATGTAACGATATTCAAAGAGTTGAATAACATAGAAAAAAATGAGCTGGGATCAAGGTTCACATGTGAAGGACGATCGTGTGTGGCGGGATATGTGTATACATATGGGATATAAAAAGCGCATAAACAGAATGAATATGTGAAAACAATGTAAGATACATCATACAAGATGAATATGTTGCATTGTTATGATGTCCAGAAACTAATGTAGTAATATACAGTTCTATTATAAACATCATTATGCTAATCCACATGCATATCAATCCCTTCCGATTCCGCAACATCCTCTTCCAGAAGGGAAACTGAGTCTCTAATTTCAAAGACACTGAGTATACTTCAGGAACACCGCCCCCTTTTGCAAACTCGCCCGTTGGTCAATGACAACCCGTAAACATGACAAAGTATACCGGCTAAAGTTTATGTCCAGAGTTTGTGTTTCTGATGGATAGGCGGTGAGAAGAGAAGCTATTTTGACAAAAGTTGACTGAAGCCGAATCGGCTCACTTTTGAATTGCAACATACATGGCTTCCTTGTACTTGCAAGAAGTTTACCATCACTAGACAGAAAGTCAACCCTCTCCTTCAATAAAAAAGTAGACTAACAATGATTTAGGAACTTCTAAGTCAAAGATATCAAGTTTTCTAATAGAAAAATAAATGTTAACTGTGATTTACGTCCCTGTGCTTTGTTCACTCCTTCGAAGACGATCCTATATGAATTTTAAAAACAATATTTGTTTCTGTATATTTAACAAAAAATACTTGTTGTATATTTAATAAATTCAAAGTTAAAAATACATATTATTAAGAATCTTACCGATTAAATCCAATAGCGTGGACCGTATTCATTTGCTTAAATATTTTCATTTTGGATTGAGTTGATGAGTATGATCAGATCCACCTGGTTGTAATTTGTATTTTTTTAGTATCGTTTTTTTCAAAAAAGTATCCCGTTTGTTGATTTTCTGTTTGTTTTCCGAGGTGTAACTCAATGCTTTTGTCAAAGCTACTCTTGCTCGTTTGTCCATGGTGTACTCTCTGCACGTCCGGCGAATTTACTTTTCGGTTCATCATATGCATATACATCTTCATCGTCAAAATCTTCGCCTACATTTTCATCATCAAAATCTTCGCCTACATTTTCATCGTCATCCAAATTATATTGTTGATGCTGAGTTCCGGCCACACACTCATTATCATCACCTTCAAAGATTGGAAGACGCGAGGGAATGATGTGTTGAGCTCCTCATCGTCCAAAATTATCGAAGTTTATGTTGTCTTCTTGAGAATACTCATATCGGCCCAATACTAGATTAGGGCTGTGTGTTAGATTTTGTGGTTGAGATGATGGTTGTGAGAAAAAAATTAGGCGTAAATTGTCAAAACCTAAAAGATGAGGTTGTTGTTGTTGTGTAAAAATTTGGTGTTGTGGTTGTTGCGGCCTATTCCCATCATCATTTGAATCGCCTACTCTAGCCCTTGATCCGCCACCTCTCGAATTTGGTGTTCAGGTACGGGTTTGGGTATTGATCTTAAAATGTATACCCTATCCATACCCTACGGATAAGGTGAGATTCGGTTAAAGGTATAGAAAACACTGGTACGAAAATAACGGTTCCAAATTATTTTCTCGGGTCTGGGTGCTGGTTTTTTTGTGCATGTCTGGTTTTTCCATTAATGGTTAACTTTTAATGATTTTGCTTCTCCCTTCTTTATTAGATTGGCTAGACTATGATCCAGTTCCTACTTTGACAGTTTGACCCAGCAGATCAAGCCCAAATCTTTGAAACTAATTAGTAGAAGCCCAATTTAAAATAACTTATAATCACGAATGGCTATAAAACAATATATATAAATTTAATTTGTAGAATGCATATAAAGTTTATATATTTATAAATGAAATAAGTAATTTAAACCGATAATATATATATATATGTATGTATATATATATATATATATATGAGAAAGTTCATTTGAGAAAAAATTTAATGTGAGAAGAAAAAGAAGAAAGTGCATAATGATAAAACATTAAATAGTTTATAATTCCTCTCATTTACTTATATTATCTCTCATTAATAAAACAAAAAGATTTTATCCTACACATTTCAAAATTTATCATACATATGTCTTACATTTACCGGAATTTACCCTACATGTAAATTTACCTTAGACATTTCAAAATTTATCCTACACATACTAAAATTTATCCTACACATAGAAAATTGTCCTACACCATAAATTATTTTATCTTGAAAGAGTATATGAAAAAAATGAGTTACAAGTTTAATTAATTAGCTAACTAATGATAATTGTAGATTTACCTATATGCCCTTTTTCATAACATTAAATACACACATTAAATAAAGTAAATGGAGAATTTCTATTGGTTTAAAAGTTATTCTTTTTATTCTTACAAAATTTTTCTTCTCATTTGAACTCTCCACTATATGGAGTTCTAGAATGAATACTAGTGTATTTGTTAACTGAGTAAACAAATCCTGACCATTAATTTACATAATCAAATCGTAAAATACACTACTGTATTTTCACCATCAAATCCTTGCCATTGATTTATACTTGTGTATTGATAATGAAGGGTAGGATTAGTTCACAAATGTTCACAATAAAGAGGGTTGTTCACTAATGAACCTAGCTCTCTCTCTCTCTCTCTCTCTCTCTCTCTCTCTATATATATATATATATATATATATATATATATTCATAACAATTCTAAGAAAAGAGAGATAAATATATTGGTTAAGATCTTTTTATATTTTTATAGAACGGCTTAACTTACACTTTCATAAAAAAAATTTATTAATGGATGTTTCAAGCAACTGGATTTCAGGTGCCCTAGATATTTCACTAACGGTTTATAGGTGTATATATTTCAAAAATCAATGTGTTTACAACCTAAGCAATCAATGCTAAATTCAAGATTTTTTATTAAGATAGGGAAATATGGGTCTTCAAACTTCAAATGACACATCATCTGATAATAAAATTACAGTGATTTAATATAACTTAAAAATAATCAATGCTAAATTCAAGATTTTTTATTAAGATAGGGAAATATGGGTCTTCAAACTTCAAATGACACAACATCTGATAATAAAATTACTTAAAGTGATTTAATATAACTTAAAAATATACTTCACAAGACACAATATATCATCGAACAAATTACTTTAGTTCTTTATTTTCATGGTTTTTTTTTTCATCTTATGAAAAACACTCAATTACATCACATTAAGATACACTTTTCATTTTGATTATATTTTGGATAGCTCAAGAAGCATAACAAATAAAACATAATTGTCAATTTGGGTAACCATTTGATAGAGGCATATACCTCTCAAGTTCAATCCTAAACAAATATGAATAATTTAAAATATTGGTAAATAGTAGAGCAAGCTTTGCCGTTAAAAAGAAACATAATCCATGATTTGTAGTTAACACTAGAGTAATAGGGCGACTCGACCATTGTCAACGTGGGGCCCTCAAGAAGAGCCCAACTCAACCAATAAGCTCTCAATATAGCCTTAAAACTATAACTTGTATTTTATTTTTTATTTTTTTTGGAAGAGAAGGAGGTGGGGGGAGTTTAACAGAGAAAGTTAAGGAGGTATAAAAGTACGTTTTGAGTGTTTCTTTTTGAGTAGTTAATAATTTAGTAGTAAATTTAATGAGTACGAATTAGCAACTAAAAAACATATTTCAAGCGTCATCTTCTTCCATCAAAACTACTTGGGCCGAAAAAAATATTTAAATAGCAATTACTTTGTCTATGTTTTTTGAAATAAGTGTACATTTGTCACTAAGAGTGTTTTCAAGACAAAAAATATTAATAACTGCGATAACCATATAATTCATTTATTATAAACTAGTGGGTTACATATGCTCTCCGCAGAAGCGACCCGATTTTTAATAAATTTTAAATGAAAACGTAGACTCGGCGGTAAAATACGTTATTGGTTCGGTTCATTATGCTATTGATACGACACTGACACTTGCTATAGCAACCGAAAGAGAATAATTGAAAAATAAAGTCGTGATGAGTCCAAAATGATGTCGACACGTGTTTTACATCGATCGAGTTGTTTTTTTTAATATAATTAGGGTTATTGCACAACTTTCAGTTGTTTGCCGGCAACACTCCTAACTTTCAACTTATTTTACTCTTGAACTTCCAAACTAAGTGAACCTTAACCTAATTAGTTTTTTTTTTTTGCCATTTTTATTTTATGAGCTATATTTTACTCTTTAGATTTGTTCATTTTTATTGTAGTATATGGTAAAGTTTGGAATTTTGGTGAAGTGGCCAACAATGGCGTAAACAGATCACTGTTGAATCTAGGAGGAAGTAGACTCGGGAGGTACGCCTTTTATTATAACTGGTATTTTGTCCGTCACGCGTTGCGGTGGCGTTAAGCGGTTGGAAACTGTTAGTAAGACAACACACTATTCATAAATCACGATGTGTAAAAGATAATTACAAAACAAGTGTATTAGGTCGTGGCACCAAAAATCAGTCGGGCCGTGAGGTATGGGTTCGGGAAGAAACAGGGAAGGCTGAGGTGAAGCTTTTGCCGACGAGGAACACCCCCTCCCACCATGGTTCTTCGGTGCCCACAGGGTCTTCCCCGATCGCCTCGATCATGTGTGTGTATATTTTATTTGATTTTTTTTTTGTTTTTAATATGTTTTTTAATGCTCTTTTTTTTGTTGCAGGTTTATTATGGAAGAGGAAGAAGGTTATTTGTGTGTTGCAGGTTTTACCCCTCAAATCTGTTCTTTTAACTTGCTAACTCATCAAATTTGTTTTAGTTTTAAATAATACACCTTAGAATTTGATTTTAGTTTTAAAAAAACCCGTCAAATTTAGTTATATATGTTAATGTTTTAAAGTTTAATTTAAATTAAAAAAATTCTTATTTATTATTATTTTAACAAATTAAAGGAATAAAAAATGTTATTTACAAATAGAATACACTAAATAAAATATATAAAAAATGAAAGGGGAAAGGAGAACCACACCCAATGTTAAGGAAAGAATGTTGAGATGAAAAGGGATAGTGATGTGACGTAGAGATGGACATAAAAAATAAGCATAAATGTACTAAAGAAGTATGTGCATTTGTTGTGTTAAGTTGCCAAATAAGAAAGAAAACCTAAAAAATAAAGTGTCATCCTCAATAACATTTGTTTTAATATAAGAGATTTTAGTACTCTAAATAAATCTCTGGAGAGAATATTTATAATAAATTTACCGTTAAAAAACAAGTTAAATGAGAGGTATCGGTTAATGATAAGTTAGGTTTGCTATTAAAAAAAATTATCCTTTTCTCTCTCTATATATACCAAACATCATGGAAGTAAATACCTTGTCATTTTGTAGTTGTCCTTTAGTCCTTTATATCTATGTCATCTCCCTCAAACATTTTTCCTTTTATTCCATCTCGACTTTCATTAGTTTACTTTTATTACATTTGTCCTACAAACATTTGTCCTTTTATTTGTATCAAAATATGAGACACACGCAAGGAAGTTCGAATAAACTTATATATATATACAAGAGCCGAGCAATGTTTTCCAGCAAATTCAAATCAGGAAAACACCCGCCGATCTTGTCTCTGTTCTGGAATCCGGTAGGAACCAGCTGTCTGTCCGCGTAAACTCTTCCCAAAATTAGAGCCAATCAATCAATCTCGCAAGAAATCAATCATTCAATTCAGTTTCCGAATTCCGAATTCAAGCAACCCTTTTCAAGCCTATAAATACTGACCGAACTCCTCATTGTTTTAATATAAGAGATTTTAGTACTCTAAATAAATCTCTGGAGAGAATATTTATAATTGATTTACAAGTTAAATGAGAGGTATCGGTTAATGATAAGTTACGTTTGCTATTAAAAAAAATTATCCTTTTCTCTCTCTATATATACCAAACATCATGGAAGTTAATACCTTGTCATTTTGTAGTTGTCCTTTAGTCCTTTATATCTATGTCATCTCCCTCAAACATTTTTCCTTTTATTCTATCTCTCTCCCAAATCAGATCTGACTTTCATTACTTTACTTTTTAGTTATTAAACTTTCATTACTTTTACTTCATGATATTTTAGTTATTAAACTTTCATTACTTTACTTTTTATGTTTTTCTAAAAAAAATTCTTTGGTCATCATACGACATTTATTATTAATTATTAGTTCGGGATAACAACCATCTCATGGTTGGTCTACGGTGCAACCATGGAACAACCATCTAACTCTAATGAAATGAAATACACTAGTAGGAAAGTGACAACATCTTGATTTGTGTTAGATCGATTTTAGAAGGAAACATGCGGTATGAAAGTAGTGGGGAAGTCATCATTCATAAGATTGATTTTTGTAGTTAATAGAGGAGAATATAGATAGTCGGGAGGTGCGGCAACCTCTCTCTTATCAACACTAAAAGTGACAATAATGGGCTGATTTGTATACCAAAAGTGACAATAATGGGCTGATGGATACAAATCACTTGCCTATGGGTCACCGCAAAGTAGTCGACGGGTCCACTAAAAAAAGCTTAAAAAATACCGCAACATGGCATAAATCAAATAGCCAGTCTTGTCGAAACCTATAAATCTTCTAAGTCCAACATTCACAACATATATTCATCATAATGGTATTCTCGATGAATTTGACTATTAACGAAGTCGGCAGTAAGTTCTTATTTTTTTTGTGACTTTTGGATGCGTGGAATTATTTTCTTTATGTTTACACTACTGATAAGATTTTAGAATGTTATACATATTGTGTTTATACTATTGATAAGATTATTGATAGAGATCTAATGGTTAATGATTCCGCCTTCTCATGAAACCTGCAGACTCTAACAGAGTAACAAGTCCAACGCCTTGGAGACGTGGTAATAATAACATGTTTTCAAACGTTGAGCTTCCTCGTACGCGCGAGAGGTTCTGGCGTTTCGCTCCTCAACGTGGTGGAAGAATAGGTTGATTTTTTTTTTCTTAACAAAGAGCTGCACTAGGGTGGTACGAGGCCAAAAATACTAAGTTTAATTCATGTTTTCAGAGATCTGGGAAGCCCTTAAAGAGGCTGCTGAGAGCAAAGATTTGGAGCGTAAGCAACGAATCCTCAACGTTAATAACATCAGACTAGGTAACCGCGACATGTCATTGTGCTATGATGATGCCGGTACGTTCATTCTTCATGTATGTATTTATATGAACATGTAGTTATTCATGTTGTGAGCTTGATTAATTTTTAACACTTGCAGATAACAGATACCAGCTACCCCCATACGTTTTATGCGATCCAACGGATATGAGTTAAGTGATCCACCGGAGATGATTTTTGTACTTCTCAAAGTAGAATAATAAGCGATCCAACGGATATCAGTTTTGCATTTTTGAATGTAGAATGATATTTGAGGACAAATATATGTGGGATTTTATCCATCTAAATTAATGTTATAATGTGCAATTTGTGATCATACATACGCTGTCATTCATTGTTATTTCACTGCCAGGTAAGCATGGAATCATCTCTCAATTTAACACTTCTGGTTGGTCAGGTTCTTCTTTAACTCGGTTTGGGTGACTTTGAATTGGGGTCAGGTTTAAAATGAATAACCGTAAATGAAGGACGGGTTAGGGTGGCTTTAAAATCAAGTTGGGTTTCGGGCTTCAAATAAATATGGACATACCTGAAAGGAAGGAGGATGGGTTCGGGTGGCTTTGAATTTAAGTTGGGTTTCGGGTTTATATAAAAATAGACAGCGCTAAATGGAGGATGGGTCCGGGTGATTTCGAAATCGGGTCGGGTGCGAAAGTGACGGGAAAGAGTGATAGATAAATTATTTTTTTACATATAACTCATCAACACCCACCGAGTTATCCTTCAATCAGTTACCATTCAGTGCTATAACTTTTTGAAACTAATATTATTTATTTAATATTTTAAAACAAAAATAACGAAACTTGGTACCCTTCACGTTGATTGATGAGTCAAGAGTTTCTCACGAATAGAAAGATACTATGGGAAAAATAAACTTTATTTTCAGTTATAAGAGGAAAAGAAACCAAAAATAACATTAATTTACTATTTTCATGGCTTTGGTACAAGTCATAACACACTTTGTATAAAAAAAAAAAAAAAGACCATGTCATGCTTTGACATCAAAGACCACAATACCGGGCTTCATGATGATTCTTGCACGTTGGCGGGTTTGTTTTCCGGTCTTTTATGTTGCAAGACGGGAACCAGACCTTCGTCTAAGCCAGGCCTGAGCTAAACTCCACCCTTCCGTCTTCTTCGATCTTCGTTGCCGGGAACCTAACCAATCGGACCCTCTTTCCGCCGCTTGACCCCAAGACCGCCATTCGAATCTTCAACCACAACCACGGCCACACAGAGAAAGTGAATATGGCATAACCTGGAAATGCACTGGGCCTTATTCAAATTTAAAATAAAATAATGACAGTTTTCTATGTACAATCATCTTACGAGCGGGAAAACTTTGATAGAAATCATTTTGAAAACAATACAAATTGTTTCAATGTTAAAATTAGAATTTAGAAAGTAATGAAAGCATATGGAGGGAGGACGGTGCCACTTGCCATTATCGAAAGAATGCATAGTTTCATTTAAAGAACCTAGGTAAAAGAGATGGTAAGGTTTACCTACTTTAGTGGGTTCTTGATCAGGTGGTCACGAGTTCGACTCCAAGGCCGATCCACAATCAACTGGCACGCACTTATGCGGTTCGTGGTGTTTCAATGCCTAGCGCCTGTCATGGATCGAACGTGATTTGTGTGAGTAGTAGTTTGGTCGTTGTACCGACTGCACCAACCGTCCAAAAAAAAGGATTAACGTATTTAAATTGAATTATAAATTTACACTACATCATTTCTAAAAAAACTGACCGATGCTTCACGGCTGACAGACCGATTTTTAATAAAACTGAAACAAAAACGTATGCACATAATTAGAACCATCAACTTTATGATTTTAACAATTGCATTGAAATGGCCATACCCAAAAATGAGCTTTAAACTCACTAATATTAATAATTAAGCTGACGGATGATCATTTATGAAGTCACAAATATTACAAGGAACAACCTGCAGCAGCAAAGAAGCCAAATCAATGTAAAGCTACAGGAAAAAAACAATAAAAATGCGTGCGTAAATTGTAGAGTATAAACTATTTTACCGGATTACTTATATGATGGATTTTCTCCATGTTTAAAGTTTTAAGTCTCAACTTACAACAAAAGCCATTAAGACCACCCGGTGTCTGGCAGCGCCTCTAGCCACCTCAGCTAGGTGGCATCCTCAACACCATTCTTGCTCCGCTAAGATGGGGGCGCCTTGGCTGCTCAGCCTCACGTATGCTTCACATAACCGATAGGCTTTAGCGTCAACTTGCACGGAGTGAGATAACGCCCCATTTAAGGCTCCTTTAACTATATAAAGAAGTATTATAAAAAAATAATACTTCGGAGTGACTTCGCGGCTAGAGGGTTGTTTGGTCCGCGCAGGGTCAAGTGGCCTGCGCATCTAAGTCTAACTTGCCGTTGTGCCAAGTACACAAGGTTCGTTGTGTGACTTATATCTCCAGGTCTAACTTGCCGTTGCGCAGAGTGCGCCAGGCTCGTTGTATGACCAGCATGTGTTGGTCTAACTTGCCATTGCGCTGAGTGCGCAAGGCTCGTTATGTGACCTGCATGTGTTGGTCTAACTTGTCGTTGTGCTGAGTGCGCAAGGCTCGTTGTGTGACCTGCATGTGTTGGTCTAACTTGCCGTTGCGCTGAGTGCGCAAGGTTTGTTGTACGACCTATTGGTTCCAAGAAAGGCGCACCATTGCACATTGCGCGCAAGGTTATTCTTGTAGTATGTTGTTGGGGTATGGTCGCTTGCGCAGGCGCAGAGTTTTTGGATCCATATCCCTCCAATAATCACTCAGAACCCAATCCCACCTACACATTCTTGGACCCAGACCCGTCGCCCATTATATTTCAGCCTCAGCCCACCACCGAACCTTCCCCACATGCTTCCGCCACCACAAAATCCCGTCTTGAAGCCCAAACCCATACCAACCCCTCCACAGCTCGCGATAGCTCTCGTCATCAACCTGGCCCGACACCTATTTTTACCCAGCCGAACACTATACCCATTCCCGTGTCACCTATTCAGCCTAAACCCATTGCCACTTCTTCCCAACCCGACACCATACCCACCCCCACACAACCCATTGTTACCAACCAGCATACCATGACCACTCGTGCCAAAAGTGACATATCCAAACCACGCTCGACGCTTAATCTTCGTGTCGAATCTGATCCATCGTCGATCTCACCCGTACCCACCTCACACCTCAAAGCCATGCATGACCCGAAATGGTACACTGCCATGAAAGATTAGTACAAGGCCCTTATGGATAACAACACATAGGAACTTGTACCTCAACCCAAAGAAACTAACATTATTCGTTATATGTGGCTTTTTCGTCACAAGTTTAATTCACAAGGTATCTTACAACGGTACAAGGCACGGTTAGTTATTAATGGCAAAAGCCAACAGGTGATTGTGACAAGACTTTTAGCCCCGTGGTTAAACCGCATCTGTACCGTCCTCAGCCTTGCAGTTTCACGTGGATAGCCCATCCACCAGTTGGATGTTAAAAACGCCTTCCTACATGGTGACTTACACGAGACGGTTTACATGTTTCAGCCACCTGGTTTCCAAGACACCGCTAGAGCTGATTTTGTATGCAGGTTATGCAAATCACCATATAACCTTAAACAAGCTCATAGGGCCTGGTACCAACGATTTGCAACATCCATTCAGCGGTGCGATTTCAAAAGTGCAATTAGTGACACATCACTATTCATTTTCAAGCAAGGCACTCAGATGGCGTATTTACTTTTATACGTTGACGATATTATACTAACCGCTTCAACTGATCATTTGCTTCAACAGATTATCACCTCATTCTCCAAAGAGTTTGCTATGACTAACCTTGGAAAGCTACATCATTTTCTAGGCATAGTTGTTACACATGAGAAGGGTGGATTATTTTTTTATCTCAATCACAATCTGCCTTGGACATATTGGCACGGGCAAACATGACCAATTGCAAGCCCTCATCTACTCCAGTAGATACATCATCTAAGTTACGTGCTACTAAGGTACTCTTCTACCCGATGGAACCTTATACCGAAGCCTTGCAGGCGCACTCCAATACTTAACTTTCATGAGACCGGACATTACAACCGTTTTGCCTCTTCATGTATGCACCACGTGATCCTCGCTTACATTTTTTGAAACGCGTTTTACGCTACCTCAAATCCTCCAAATCACGCATGGTCTCTATATTATACCCTCCAATTCCTCCCAACTAACAGCCGATTCTGATACGGATTGGGGGGGGTCCGATTCACGACGATCCATGTCCGGTTATTGTGTGTTCATGGGTGATAATCTCGGGTCTTCGTCTTCAAAGTACCAAGCTACCATATCTAGATCCAGCACCGAAGCCGAGTACCGCGATGTGGCAAATGCGGTAGCCAAAACAACGTGGGTACGAAACTTACTTCTGGAGCTCTCGGTTCTGACACGCAAATATTTCAGTAGTCTACCTATCTGAAAATCCTATTCACCATCAACGTACCAAACACGTGGAACTCGACATTCATTTTGTAAGGGATTTTGAACGGAGATCAAGTTAGGCTAACAAAGGAAAACCACTATTCATGTCAATTTGTACCTCATCTTAAGTAGAAATATAAGTTGAGTTAATGGAAGCTCGATAATGAAGAATGTTGCAACAAGTTATGTTAAGCATGGGAGATACTCACAAGAGTTGGAACACCAGTGTGTCATACATCGATATGACATTGACTAATGTAGTTAACATGTATGGGGGGTTGTTGCACAAAATATGGTTTAGGCTAGCTTTACCCGTTGTATTTGAGTGACTTGTAAAAGGAAAATTTTAGCTATCATGGAATGATCCGAATATTAAGTAGCCAACACTTCATGAAGCAAGTGTATCTAATGTATATTTTGATGTTGCCCGGATGGACACGAATGTCATGCGTCATAAACGCAAGGTTGACGAAATAAACTGAACTGGAATTGTGTTAAGGTAATTCTTTAAAGGTCAAATTACTCAAATTCTAGGATTACGTGTGTTGGGTGCACCACCGAGAATTCACTCGAAGTAACTGTCGTGGAAGTAGTTAAAGTGAATATAAGAGATTTTCATTTCTATGTGATGTTGTTATCGGAAATCAAAAATGGTGCAATCATCACTACCGAAGTATATTAAAAAAAATGGGTTACAAATTTAATTAGTTAGCTAATTAATGATAATTATAGATTTACCTATATGTCTTTTTTCATAACATTAAATACACACATTAAATAAAGTAAATGGAGAATTTTTATTGGTTTAAAAATTATTCTTTTTATTCTTACAAAAATTTTATTCTTATTTGAATCCTCCACTATATATATATATATATGGTAGAGTTCTAGAGTGAACAGTAGGTTCAAAGTGAACTATGTGAACTAATCTTGGTCATTGGATTACATTATCTAGAGATTTTTAAACAATGTCAAGATTTTAATTATAATGTTGTAACTTAACTTTAAAATAATTGAAAGAAGGGTATCTGCATCTTTTTTAAATTGTATTTATTAAACAATATAATCAAAACCACTAAAATCTCGCTAGTTTTCGTATATACAAGATACACAGCTGTTAGTGTATACACATGTGTGCAGTCTCGCTAGTATCAGTTTATACAAGATACATATATGTTAGTTTATACACATTTGTACAGTCTCGCTAACTATCAGTTTATATAAGATACACACTTGTTAGTTTATACACATGTGTACAAACTTTTATATATCTATGTATTCTATTCAGAAATGGTTATATATGTGTATATTAATAATATATAGTATGTTATGCATGCACACGAGTAAATTCATATAAAATTATGAAATAATGAAATCAAAACAAGTCACATGTTTGCAAAAATAAATAACTTCATCACATATTTAGAAAAAGTTAATGTCCAAAAATAATTACAATTTCAATATTAGAGAAATTTTTCAATATTTATTGAAAATATAATAAATTAAAAACAATATATTATGATATCGATATATACGTATAATAAAAGAAAAACAATATTCAAGTTAAAATTAAAACAAAATCTATGAATAAAGAAATGAGTGCTATGAATATTTAGAAATTAAATAATTTGTAAACAGAATATTACAAAAAAAAACATTAAAAAATTAATAGTTTTATCTTTATCATCTTCTTGAGTTATAAGAATACCTGCAATATTCATTAATCAACTTCAATATATAAGATGATATAAAATGATAATGTCATAATCAATCATCGTCTACCAAAATTTAAAGCTCTTCAATTTATTATAATTAAAATAATAGAGAAATAATTAAAAATGAAAGAAAAAGTTAAAAGATGAGAAAATTAAGAGATTTTAATTAAACGTACTTGGCTAATGTTAATCTTATCCTTTTAAGCTAAATAATATCAATGGTTAATATTAGTGTCACTCAGTTCACTCTCAAAAAGTTGTTCACTCTTGGACCTAATCATATATATATATATATATATATATATATATATAGAGAGAGAGAGAGAGAGTGAGGATCCTGTAAAAAGGGCTCTAAGTTGAGAAGTGTGAAAAATATTGTGAAGATGACATGTGTCCTCAATCTAAATTAATTCGAAAGGGTAAACAATTAATTTTCTCGTTGATTCAATTAATTGATAAACTTCCATAACTGTCACTCATTATTATAGGAATACGAATTTGTACAGTGTTATATACTATTATATTTCATGTAACAGGTCTATGATGGAGGTATAGTGTTATTTTCGTTGTAACAAATCTACGATGGATGTATAGTATTATATAGTGTTATAGTGTTATGTATTCTATAACAGGTCTATGATGGATGTATAGTGTTACATAGTGTTATATATTTTCTGGTAGCAGGTCTATGATAGATGTATAGTGTTATATAGTAGTTATATTGTTATGTATCTTGTAACAGGTCTATGATGGATATATAGTATTAAAGTGTTATATGTTTCTGGTAGCAGGTCATTATTTGCAATTCTATGGTGTCTTATTTTTACGTTCATGGTGTTTTACTGTAAAAACACAATGCACTAAAACATCCAATCGAAACGTAATTTTTTTCTCTACATAAGTATAACAATATGGTACTCATGTAAAGATAAAAAAAACACTTGTTATTATAGTGTAATTTTTTTTTTAAAAAAAAGAGTTACATATAAAAAGTTATTAGCATTTAAAAAAGAATGGGGAGAACTTGCATGTGCATTGCATGTGACTTTTTAAACTTAAAAATGTTAAATTTACCTTTATACCCTTAATCTAGAAAATTAATTATTTTAATGGTAAATACTATTTACAAGATTGTCATCAAAATCTCAACTTATTAGATTAAAAATTTAATGGTTTAGATTCTTTCTTGCCCTTCTCACAAAAAAAAACACATTTTTACAATAACCTCACCCCATATATATATATATATATATATACTTTTTATAAATTTTTTAGAACATTCAAATTTTCGGTATCAGCTTTAGCCAAAAACTCCACTAGTGATATACTTGTATATAATGAGTATTTATCAAAGACTACCACCAGTGATGTATGTTCACGTCAGGAAAATATAATCTTCAAACAACTCTTCCATGTGCTTTACCTACATTCTTTTCAACTGCATTTTCTACTACTGGTTATGCAATTCACCAAATCTTATTTTCAACATTTTCTTTTACTCATGTGAACCGTTTTGTCTCTTGCTACTTTAATTAACCACTTCAAATTCCACATATTGGATTATTCTTCATCTTTACATAGGCATATATACTACTTGAAATGAAACCACTCATGAATTTTCTTTCAAAGAGAGATTAACCAAACTTTTATAGAGGGTGATCAGATTTTTTACGTGAAAATAACACTTTTTTTTCATGAAGGGCACTGCCCCACGGTTTGTGAGTGGGTCCGCCTTGGAATGCAACTCGGCCCGTTTACTATAAATGAATCATATAAATCATTCTGATTCGACGTAATGCCCATTGAAACTGTTATCAAAATTAATTATATAATTCTTTCTGTTTTGACGTAATGCCGATTGAAACTATTATCAATGTACAGCCCGGCTTAAGCCCAAGTCAAATAAGGCATTTGCTTTAGCCTCAAAGTGTTAAGAGGCCCCGTTTTTTGGACTTTCTTTATAAACAGTTTATTACATTTGGCATTAGAGTTTGATTACTTTATTAATAAATGAACCAGACGCTTTTGTATAGATCTCTATGATATTGCGATCTACAAGGAGAAACATCAAAACCATGGATATTTCATCTTTTGATCTTATAAACTGAACCTGTAAGTACAAACTTGTGAGTTTTCCATTGTTAATGAAAACATTATTATCCATGTGATTTATTTGTTTTCTACTTTAGTTGTTTATTAAATTGTTCTTGGTTAGAGTTTCTTGTTTTTCTGTTTTCCATCTAAATTGATTTTGTGAACTAGTTCAGTTCCTAAATATGATATTAGTGTTATATTGTTTACTTATTTTGCAAAGAAATTGAATAGTATGCCATCTTTTGATTTTGATTATCTGAATTCGTAGATTATATGATATAAGTAGGATTTTTTTTATGAAGATGGTCAATATATTTGAGATAAATTAGCTTAAAGGAATTAGATATGTAGTATTTATTGATTACAGTGAGCTAAATGACCACTGATTTTGATGTTCCAAGCTTTGCTATTTTGTTGGAGGTAGTATTTTCTTCATATTTACAAGTGACCATCTTTGTGACTTGAAATTGTGTATTCTTGTTTTTCTTTATGTGTTACATGTTACGATTGTAAAGCATAATAGTTATTTTATTTATTTATCTTGTTTCTGGGTCACAATTTAGGAATTCGCTTTAGACTACCAGAAAAGTTGAGCCGGTCCTGTCAATATACATTGACCCATTTAGAAACATATCTTGTCACCCACTTTGATTATCTTGTCACCCACTTTGATCCGTTGGTTTCCAATCTTTAACATTAAAATTTTTTCAATGGTTTTCGTTTTTTTATTTATGATGCAAGGAGATAACGCTTTAATATGTTATTTGTTCGTTTTGAGGAGATTAGTGACGCATTTCTTTGAGGAAGTTGTAGTTCATTCTTTTCAATTTCACCTATAGTTTTGTAATTTAGATACAAGGTTATTAGTGGAATAGATGAATTGGGAATTTTACTCTTTTACCCAAAGAGTACATTATTAAACCCGACGTCAAACCTAATTTGTTTTGTAATATTAACATGAGTTGCATTATTATACCCCACGTCATTCGTTTTGCATGCTTGGGCAACCTCCCATATATATATATATATTCGTTTTGTATGCATGGGCAACCTCCCTATGTATAACACATATTTGTAAAACTATTTTTTTATATTTTAATATATTAACTACAATTACAACAATAAATTTGTTGATATTATTTTGTAGTAAAACGTATTATAGTTTTACAATAATACTATTTTCATTTATTCCAATCTTGCAAAAATATAAATCATGCGACCGGTAATTTTATATTTTTAATAAATAACTGAGTTGTTAATATTACGTTACCGCAATAAAAAAGTACCATTTTTTCTAAATGCCTAAATGATAGTTGGTAAAATGGTAACTTAAATGTTTTTACGTACCATGTTAAATACCAATAAAAAAATTGCGTACTTTATCGAATGACAGTCGTTAATTCAAACCAACTCTCATGCAATAAAAAATACCAATTTTTTAGAGTTCATTTCTTGTAATGTCTAAATGATAGTTGGTACCTTAAATGTTTTTACGTACGCGGTTGGTAATTGTTTTTACATACAGTGTCGAATGTCAAAAAAATTACGCACTTTGTCGAATGTAAACGTTTTTTTTATTTTGAATGTAAACTCACACGTGTTTTTTACGTACAGTGTCGAATGTCAAAAAAAAGGTAGGGTGTCGAATGTCAAAAAAATTGCGCACTTTGTCGAATGTCAATGTTTTTTTTAAATGTTGAATAAACTCACACGTAAAATGTTTTTTTATGTACGGTGTCGAACGTCAAAAAAAATTTCACATACGGTGTCAAATGTCAAAAAAATCCCACGGTGTCGAATGCAAACTCACACGTAAATGTTTTTTTACGTAAGGTGTCGAATCTCAATTTTTTTTGCGGACAATGTCAAATGTCAAAAAATTATTTACCCACGATGTCGGATGTAAATTAACAACACCGAACCCTAAAATTATTTACGCACGATGCGGACAGTGTCAAATGTAAATTAACGCCCTACATGATAAGGATGCTTTATGACACAATTGATATATAAAGTGTTTATCTTATTGATAATAATGTATGGCACAAAGATTTGAAACTCAAATTACAACATCTAATCAGACTAAGTGTAGCCTGATGTAACAACACTTCCACCAGACCACACCAATCCGGAATAAACATTTCTACCAGACTATCACAAATCTGGGATACACTATTCCACCATACTATTGCAAGCCTAGGATGACGAGCAACGATCATGTGCCATTACCTGTGACAAATGATTAAAAGATGTCAGCTATAACTTTGTGAGTTCATGAATATACCCAAGTTATAATTCACATTATTTCACCATGACTTTGTATCCGCCCATATTATCATAACCCAACGTCAACACGTGACTTATATAACCATACAGTTAATGCCCACTACACCACGGGTGTAGTACCGACAAATCCTGCCGTAGCAGCACGTATAAGGGACCACAAATATCATGAGTATGTCATGCTCAGGTTATATACATGCGTACAACAGTCATGACATATGATTACAGTTTAGGACAAACATATTCACGTTTGGAAAATATTTATAAAACTTACATGTGTAACAATTGCTAATACAATAAAGTAACAATTACTAGTACAATAAGACAACAATTGCTAGTATAGTCAAATAATATATATGGTTCCTTAATACTATCTACTACAAGTTGATGTGTCGGCTGAATTCTTGTACTCCGAAGGTACGCAAGGAGTTTTATGACATGGGATTCACTTTATACTAAAGTTTTTTCCAATTTTGTACATTCAGTTTGAAACTTATGTCTCTTATTTATAGTAAGGTTTTAACCTGCTTCGATGGTTTCTTTGTTAAAAAGTTTCCTTAACCATCAAGGCTTCAATTCGAGATATCTGGCACCTCCCCAACACGTGTCTTTGCTAGACCTTACACAAGTTCTTGTATTACATTTTTATTATATTTTATTATTGCATTTCATATAATCCTCAATATATATAAACATTTATATTTGAAATTCTAGAACAATTGTTACAAATGATTTACGTATTATATAGTTTAATACTAATATATATTTTACAAACAGACAGACGTATCATATTAATATTATTATATAGTTGTAATTAATTTAGTTTGAATCTTGATTAGAGTATGATGTTTATAAAATTATAAGTATATTTTTCAAACGGGTTTATTTTTTTATGTTTTGACCTAACTTATGTTAAGAACGGAGTAAGTTTAAAAATAATATATTTTATTGCTAACAGTAAATAGTCTCCTATAATAATTAAGGCTTGTCAAGATATCTCACATTTCAACTAACTATTTTACCTATTACCTACTCGTTTATCATATATAAAATATATATATGTATGTATTTTTGTCTATAAAATGGGTTGTTACATGTGCAATCAAAAGGTACTAATTTTTTGTAACAATACCACAACACCATAGGTTAAAATTAAATATATTAATACCACAAGTAAGAGAAAAAGATAAATAAACTTTGAAAAAATAGAGAAAATGATGAATAAACTTTGAAAATTAGAAAGAGAGAGAGAGATGAAGTCTGAAAATTTATAAGAAGATGAGAGAGAAATATATGGTGATGTATGACATGAAGAGAGAAAAACACAGAGTGATGTTTGACATGAGAAGAGAGATTGAAGATTAAAGTAACTATTTTACCCTTCTAGGAAAAAAAACAAAACATGTATGTGTGGTATCACCTAATTGGTGTATAAGAGTTCTTATGGTTCTCGCAAGTGGGTATGGTTCTCCATTGAACCGAATCCTATATATATAGGGCAAAATGAAAACTTATCCTACGAGTTGTGAGAACGTAGAGAACTCGGCTTTACGAAAGGTTTTTTTCAAAAAAAAAATCAACTTTTCAAAACAAAAGAAAAACTAGTTTTTATTATTTATTTACACCAGCCGTAAATACTATCAGCTTTTTACAGCAACTGTAAGGGCGTCAAAAACACCAATTTGATTTTTTTTACGGTCGTCGTTGTAACATTTTAATCTAGAGGTGTGAAAGAAATGGAGGCGAAACTCGCATGAAAAGACTGAGTTCTTTAAGTTCTCAAAACTTATATAAAATTTCTCTTGATCTTCATCATATATATATATATTTATATGCATGTGAGAAAAAGAGAGATCGCAGACAGTCAGACACACAAGCACAAACTTATAAAAACATGAAACAACCTTGGACCCATTCAGTCATCCACAATAAAGAATTACAAAAACAATTCTAATCAGCTCCAAATCAGGAAAACAACAATTTTTCAAAAACACAAAAACTTACCCAATAAAAAACCAAAAATTCTTGTCACATAATCACCATTTTTTTTTATTTTTAACCACCTAGTTTGTTTTTGTGTAAAAACAAACAAAAAAACATTAGCTAAAAACAAGTTCCACAGTAATAAAAATATGATGATGTATAAAAAATATCTAAAAACATCTTCTTAAAACATATATTGTGGATGCTCTTATAACATCAAACGCTACTGTTAATTATTCTTTACTATTGTTTTCATACATGTGTGACCATGCATGTAGGTTTATATACATAAACCCTCTCAATCGGTATACAAGAGAAAAAAGATTAATAAATTAATGTTGTTAATTATGCACTTCGTCTTGTTAGTTTCATTTGGAAGCCATATTAAGCACTTTTAATGTGTGCGCTCGTGATCACAAAACAAAACATAACTATGTCTCTTTAGAACAACAATTTACATATTCTCTAATTTGCATTGAACCATCACCACTTAAAAAGAAAAAAAAAAATGGGTTCCAATATAACACTCAACACCTTGCTAGTGCTATTCAAAAAGCCCTTTAGCAGCATACCTACATGAATGTTGAGTTTAAAGTTGTGTACATTCAAAGATAGTGTTGTCCTTGTCAATATATAACTTATTGTAGTGATTCAAAATTCCCTTTAAAATGGTGGAGATTATTAGAGGTTAATTACCGTATGGCGTATTATTATGTTATTATTGTTTATGGTTTTGAGTTTTTGGTAGTTGATGGTAGATTTTGGTATCAGGTCGGTTCATTACTGTACCGGCACTCGCTATAGCTAACTATAAAATATACTATATAGAGTTAAATTGTTTGGGTTGGTATGTTTATATATATTTAGAAAGTGGAAATTTTTTGGACCCCTAAAAATTTTAGGCCTTCTTTGGTTGCACGCCTTTGGGCCGGCTATACAAAGAGGGGTCATGTAATTGGTCAAACAAGAATCGGGGTGGTCATGGTGATAGTTTACACCATTGGCCACATTATTGGTGCCCATTTCAACTCCGTGGTCACCATGGCTTTCGCCTCTTGCGAGAGATTTCCTGTGGAACATGTAAGTCCTTAACATGTTAGATTGAAAGTTACATTTTCGACTTAAAAAACAATGATCTAGAGCAACCGTCCCTACAGGATCGGGCCTCCAAACTTTGGTGTTGGATTCATCATCATGTTCAATGTTGCCACTGATGGTTGGGTTGTTAGTACTAACTTTCAAGTTTCCTTGTTACTATTAGTTTAGCATCATCTTGAGCAGGGGTAGACCGACGCTCCAGGGTCAAATGACCTCGAAGAACATTTTTTTATCCTTTATCTAGTATCTCAATCATACTCCTTATTTATGTACAATATATGATGAGGAGTTGCGCCGGTAATTGATATAAAAATTAGGTTTTTAAAATGCATCAAATAAAAATATGAAGGAAATATATCTAAATTCAAGTTGTATTTAGGTTATTAAAATGCATCATATGAAGGAAATATATTTGAATGCAAGTTGTATTTAAACATATTAGAGGGAATCCATCATGATGCGACAGAGTGTCAATTCACTACAATGATATAGTTAAAATAAGGTTCAAAGTACGTGAAAATAAGATGAAGGTGTTAGATTTTAAAAGGTTAAACAACCCTTACATTGAAGGGAATGAGATAATAGATCTTTAGGTTAAAATTATGGATAAATAAATTTTCAACTTTCACTTTAGAACCAATATATACTAAAGTACTGTTAGGGGTTGCACGGGCTACGGCTCACCCCTTCTTGTAGTGTAATATTTTTTTTCGGTTTTATACAAATGATACCTTTGAATAAATACGAGTATATCCCTGAAAAAAAATAGGATACTTGAATTTATTAGAATCCCTAATATTTTTAAGCCTAAACATTTTATAACCCCAAACTTGTATAATTAATTAGCTCAAATGATAAAGTTAGTCCAAATTAAAACTAGTTTAATTGAAAACTTAACCCAAGCCCCAAAATCCAAAACAATAAAATACCTATTTTTGATTAAGGGTGGCAATTGGAAAAGGTATCGGATGGTGCTGACGCTGCTGCAAGGCTGGAGAAGTTGCACGTTGTTCTGGTCGCCTGCAAGAGTTCTAATCCTGTTGACCGGCGGTTGACCTTGGTGATTTGTGAGTGTTTCTTGTCCTTTGATTTCTTTTTTGTTGTTATTGATTATATAGATTTGTAGTTTGTTAGGGGTTAAGTGTTTAGAGGAGTTAGATTTACAAAAACTTATACAAATCTATTAGGTATTTATTTTACTTTATTAATCATCACTTTTATATTTTTGTATAATTGCACAATAAAAAAAATTTGGGATGCCCCTAAATTAATGGGTAGCTCCGTCACTGTATCGTATCGTCTAAATATAACGCATCTTAGTATCTCATGTATTAAATTTGAAGCTTTCACTTTACAACCCTGTATATCTTAATAATTGATTTAATTATGAATCCTAACTATTCTTCGTTGGTTACGGAAAAAGAACAGATCATCGGTTTTTTGGATAACGAAGAAGACGATTTATTTAATTGAAAATTTCAATACGATCCTTTAAGTCTACACCAACCCCTCCTATTTGTTTAAAATTAACTCATACCATAAGCTTATAATTAAGTGTCTTTCTTTAAATTGTTGTTATAGATGCAATTATTATTAGACTTTCTCCGACGCGCCATTCCCACCCTATCTGAAATTCACCTCAGCCATGCCTGAATTCGTCCCTGCGTTGGAGGCCAGTGCCTGATCTCCGCCTGAAAAGAACACTCCGTAACTTTGGGAAAGGTTTTCCTCCGTTAATGAATTGAGTTTCTGAAGAGAAAAAAAGCCAAATAAGGATATTAAATGGGGACCGTTGCGTGATTCGCAAGTGTTCTTTCATCAGAACTCCTATCATGCAACGATCCCCATTTAATGTCCTTATTTGGTTTATTTTCTTTTCAGAAACTCAGGTTAATAACTCAGCTCATTAACCAAGGAAAACCTTGCCCAAAGTTAAAGAAAAAAAGCCAAATAAGGACATTAAATTGGGACCGTTGCGTGATTCGTAAGTCTTCTTTCATCAGAACTCCTATCATGCAACGGTCCCCATTTAATGTCCTTATTTGGCTTATTTTCTTTTCAAAAACTCAGTTTAATAACTCAGCTCATTAACCGAGGAAAACCTTTCCCAAAGTTACGGAGTGTTCTTTTCAGGCGGAGATCAGGCACTGGCCTCCAACGCAGGGACGAATTCAGGCATGGCTGAGGTGAATTTCAGATAGGGTGAGAATGGCGCGTCGGAGAAAGTCTAATAATAATTGCATCTATAACAACAATTTAAAGAAAGACACTTAATTATATGCTTATGGTATGAGTTAATTTTAAACAAATAGGAGGGGTTGGTGTAGACTTAAAGGATCGTATTGAAATTTTCAATTAAATAAATCGTCTTCTTCGTTATCCAAAAAACCGATGATCTGTTCTTTTTCCGTAACCAACGAAGAATAGTTAGGATTCATGATTAAATCAATTATTAAGATATACAGGGTTATAAAGTGAAAGCTTCAAATTTAATATGTGAGATACTAAGACGCGTTATATTTAGACGATACGACCGTTGCATGACAGGAGTTCTGATGAAAGAAGATTTGCGAATCACAAATGATTGGAAAATTTTTGGCATGGAAACCTAACCAGAACAGGAGTAACGGCTCTTCCAAATGTTTTTAGTGCAGAAGATTACCAACTTATATATGTATTTATATATATGAATTGAGCTTTTACTTTAATTTATAGCCCAACGCCCGAATATGTAAAAATATTTTTGAAGGTGGAGTCTAACTTGTAAGTTAAAAATGCCTACCCTACCGATGAGCATTTGGTATCGGTATCGGTACCCATTTCCCTGTTTTTCGGTACTGGTACTAATTTTCCCTGTTTTTCAGTACCGGTATCCATTTTTCCCGTTTCGGTACCGGTAACCGAACAGGTAACATGCTCATCCCTACCTACTCCTACTTATAAAAATAATATTTCTCGAATCCATTGTATAAAAATTAATTAATTTCAATATTGTGTTCTTATTTATTTATTTATTTCTTTTTATTATTCAAATCCCTACTTCTACTTATCTAAGTTAGATAAAAAAAACCAGTCATATGAAAAATGTAAAGATGTTTGTATGATTGGAGAAGAAATTGAGAGGTTTTCAGGATATGTAAGGATTTTAAGAATTTGTAAAGATATGATGTGGCAGCTAATGACGTCAAAGGGCGACCTTAGCATTGGAGATAGTTTTATTATTATTTACTTTCTATTATTTATTTATTTAAAATACAAATATGTTAATTAATAGAGCTAATTATAGAGTTTATTTAATGACATCTTTATTATGAAAAGTTTATTAAATAGAGTTCATTTAATGAAGTAAATTAGATTGATTTCAAATTCCAATTGTATCCCTCTAATATGTATTATATGATAGTATAGATATCGATGTTTAGCTTTTTCTTTTTAACTTAAAACCAAAAAATAGTATTCTGACATCATGTTTTAATTTATGTTGATTTTCTCAATGGCAAAAGGCTACACCATACGCCTGCGACTGCAAATAGCGTTGGATAGCGCAAGCCCACCATCTCCAATTCCGGGGAGGCCGCTCGAAGGCCCACTGCGGTAAAACCCGGTTATGATCGGATTCGAACTAAGCCTATGACCTCAAACCCAAATCTTTATTCCCCCCCCCCCCCCCCCAATATCAATTGAACTATAATAGCTCATTGGCGTGAATTATGTTGATGCAGATAGGAGAAACAGCATGGAATAGCCACTGGTTCAACCATTTTACTAATGCCATGTTTGCAGCCGCATTAATGAAACCAGCCCAGAACCAAGGCACTCCATCATGTCGAAGTCGAACCACTACCAATGTGGGTCTACATAATGGAATCAATAGCCTCCGCTTGGTCGAACAGTATCATAAACCGATAAGACCAGACATGAGATTGTAAAGAGTTCATCATTCCTCCAAAAACTGGATGCACACATATGCCCTTTTTAACTCTGTTTGGATTTAGCACAGATACACGACCTGAACCCGTTTTCTCTTTATACAAAATAATACCTAATGTATATTTGTTGCTTCTCACATCCATTTCCTTTTAGATTTGATTGTTTTATCCCACAAACAAGCTGATATCTAGGTTGACATGGGAATAAGGTATACCGTCACAACGGATATACAAATCTGGTAAAAAGAGCTTTAACAAAATGAACACTGGAAACAATATAGGATAAAATGCGAATATGTTGCATTGATACAGTGTGCAGAAACTAATCGAGTAATATACAAATCTATTTACATAAACTAAAAAATTTAAAAATCCCCTATCTATACATTATATATATGCATCTTGAAATAATATTTAATTTTGACAGTCTCCACTTGTAACAACTTTTTATCACCAACCAAGAACAAAGATGATCATCTGGGACTTCCCCAAGTGCAGCTAACTTCAACCAGGAGGCTTGTTATGAGCTGCATTGTTAACTGAAGAACCACCCGCACGCCGTACCCATGGAAATATGATGGGCATGCAACATAGCAGTGTGAATAACAACTCCTTTATGAACATCATCATGCTAATCCACATGTATATCAATCCCTTCCAATACCACAACATCCTCTTCAAGAAAGGAAATCGAGTCTCTAACTTCAACGACGCTGAGTATATTTCAGGAACACCGGCCCCTTTTGCAAACTCTGCCCGTTGTTCAATGACAACGCGTAAGCATGACAAAGGAACATCCTTTTCAGTATACCCGCTAAAATTTATATCCAAAGTTTGCGTTTCTGATGGATAACCAGTGAGAAGATAAGCTAATTTGAGAAATGTTGACAGAAGCCGGATCGGCTCACTTTTGAATTGCAACATACATGGCTTCCTTGTACTTGCAAGGAGTTTACCATCACTAGAAAGGAAGTCAACCCTCACCTTCAATAAAAAGTAGACTAACAATGATTTAGGAACTTCAAAGTCAAAGATATCAAGTTTTCTGATTAAAAAAAAGATGATCTATAGCAAATCTTGTTACATTGTTACACACCTGAAAAATCCCAAGATTTCTGTTGTAGTCTGATTCTGGCAGCACTAAAGAGACGGTGGCCTTCAGTTCATGACCAAACGGTACAACCCGCGATTCAGCAAAACTCCCAATCTTAATATCATGCAGCAGAGAAGATGAATCAGGACAATAAATTACCGGCGCAAAAGCCATGGGAGTGTCTTTCGTATAATCGAAAGTCAACTGCTCCGTTATCTGTACCGGTTCCTCAACTATCCACTTCACCACCACGGCGTCGAAAACAAAAGCGGGAACTAACAGACAAACTAAAAGGAAACCGCAGTAAGCCAACCACAACAATCCCCATCCGATTTGCACACACAGCTTCAATGCAGATTCATGAGTTTGAAACCAATTAATCAACCTAACACAATTATTGTAACAAATCCCCCAAATTCCAGAAATACCCCCCTGCACATAATTTCTCCAAAGCCTTATAACCCCATAGGGATCAAATATTAACATGTATGAAGAATGAAATAACCATATTGAAAACTTGACAGACTTTGCCAACAGTTTTGTTTGAAAACTAATAACGTCAATTACCAACTCAGCTAACATAAATAGAAGATCTGTTCCAGAATTTGGCGAGTCAAGTGTAGTTGACTCATCGTTGACTCTTTGACCGTCACTAACACTAGTAATTGCAGAACTCTCATGGCTGTCTGAACTCAAATTATCATTTAGTTTCTCATTATCCTTCAAACTGCACGAACGCTTGTACTTCTTACCTACGCCTGTAAACAAACCGAATGTTCATTGAACCGTCTGTGAAGTGTTCGGCGGGATGTACATTTATTTAATAAACGAACATGAACACATATTTCGTTTGCTCATTTATCAATCATGAACGTCAGTTTATGTTCGTTCATTTACGTTCATTTAAATATTATTACAAAAGTTCAATTTATGTGTGTTTATGTTTTATATTGTTTAATACAAAAGTTTATTTATATATGTTCACTTATGTCCATTTTCATTTACGTTCATTAAAACTCTTGGTTTAAAATGCTAACAAAAACGAACATAAACGAACACAAGCATATTCATTTTCTTAATAGACGAACATGCATAGAAAAAAAATCTATTAGTTTAATTGTTCGTGTATTCGTTCAGTTCGTTCACAAAACCTATTATTACCTTTAAGATCAAAATCTATCAATCCTTCTGGATTGTTCTTAAAAAACCAAGAATGCGAGACTTCGTTGCGACTCCGCGGGGAAACGAGCCGGCGGCGGAAGGAGACGACGGCGAGTGGTCCGATATGACAGTAGCTGTTTCGGTAGCTTCATCGTTATTGATATCAGAATCGGAAGTGGAAACTGATTGATAAGATTCTTCGAAGGAAGTTGAGGCATCGAGAAACGGGAATTCTTCGAGTGCGTCGTGAAATTCGGTGTCGATTAAGTTGTTATTGGTGTCGTTGAAGGTTGATTGTTGTTCAATTTCCATTGAAGTGGAAGATCGTCAACGTTAGGGTTTAGGGTTTGATAATTGGGGGAGAAGAAAGGGGTTTGAAAGGACTAGGGACTTCACGTTTCTTCTTATCATTTTAGTTTTTTTGTTTTTTAAAGGCATCTTATTTTATGTGTTCTATAAAACCATGCAAAGAGGGTTGGCCTACTTCATAATCAATATGCAAGCATGTGACTACGTTGTTTCAAATACCAATTACGTGATTACGTGATTTCATTATAGAATGTGAAACCACACTAAGTGATTACGTAACATTAGTTGACTATGTATTACTAAGTGACTACGTGATTTTGAATACTCATTTCGTGATTACGTGATTTCATTATAGTATTTTATGTGAAACACACCAAGTGATTACGTTCTAAGCATAATTGTAATAACATTAGTTATAACAAATCATATTAAATGTGCAATCAAGTAATGGATTTCACGTAATGGGCATTCAGAATTACGTAGTCATGTGCTGGGTATTCAAAATCACGTAATGGAATGATGTGTATTCAAAATCCTGTAATTTTTTAAGAAAACTATAACAATATGCTGCTCGAATCAAAGAGAATGAAATGCTCGTTAATACAGTGCAATTTTTTTTAAATGTTAACGTATGACAAAGTTATAGGCGTTTGAAAATCAATGGGGGAAGTTGTCTCAAGTGATAAAGGACTAAATTATCATTCAAGCCAATGCCACTTGTCCTCAAATCCTTGTCTCATAGGCTTCGTATGTAAAAAGTGTCTTGTATGGGATCCTTTCTCATCATCATCATCATCATCATCATAATAATAATAATAATAATAAGCGAAAAATAACCAAACCGTCTTTTAGGTTTGAGCAAATTTCACCTTTAACTCTCAAGTTTTGAATTTACATGTATAATTCATGTGGTGTGTTTGGTTGGTACTCAGATAGTCTTTAAAGTGAATGGTCCTTAGTTTGTTCTTTTTCATAAGTCCGTTTATCCTACGATTGAGCCTACCACCTATTCTCAGGATCAGTAATAGCTAGTATGGTAGGGTGTAACGCGCACAGAGGTTGCTTTGCATTACAATTGCACTTGAGTTTTGGTTTCCTCACCTGTTGTGACAACATTGTTAGTTGTCAGTGGATTTACAAGATAAAGCCCAACTTGTTGCCATGAGCTCTCATCATGTAGAGGGGAATTAACTATTTGTCTTGACTAGCCATGAAATTACATATGCGTTCGGCAAGGTTTCTCAGTTTCTACAAAAATTGTATGATCGATATTAGTGTGTCGTTAAGTGTATTTACCTTAAGGGTGGCATTTTTTCATGGTTTGATTATTCGACGATCTGTTAGTCTTGATTTACATGCTTTTTCTGATGTTGATTGGGTTGAGTGCAAGTTGATTGTTGCTCCACTTTAGGTTATCACGTCTTTCTTTGACCCAACCTTATCAGTTGACTTCCAAAAAAACAACACATGGTTACTCTAGCTAGTACAAAGGCCGAGTATCGGGGTTTAGCACATACTACTTTAGGGGTTCATTAGATTATGTCTATATTATATGAGCTTTAGAATCTGATCTCTTGTCCACCCACTCTTTGATGTAACAATCTTGGTGCTACATAGTTAGTGGTAAATATTCGAATGAAAATCTTGAGATTTATTTGCACTTTCTTTTGAAATATGGTTTTAACTTAGACTCTCATTGTTAGATATGTTTCTACTACTTTTCAGCTAGCAGGGTTGTCATTTTCTAATTTTGACACTCTTAGGTCAAACTTTACGTTGTTGAGCCCGTTTTTCTTTAAGGGGACATATTAGACAGTTTATATAGTTGAGCACATGCATAGAGGCATACTTGTCTTTTTTGTTAGGGTTATTGTATTGGGAGGACCACTTCCACCATCATGTATCTACTTTTAATGATGCTATATATATATATATATATAGAGAGAGAGAGAGAGAGGCATTATTAACTTAGATTGAATCTGGATTATTTTTTCTTTCATATATGTTTTTTTTTTCTAAATACCACTTAACATGGGATGATCCTTGATTTTTCAAATTATCACATAATTCACACCATAACATGATAAAATCCTCTCTGAACTATTACATATTGATCCATTCATACACACATGTTGATAGCTTCGGATTCACCGACCAATTTCAAACCAATTGCAGACTCTGAGACCAAGAAAAAAATATGAATTTGTACGTAAATTGTGTATTCACTGTCAGATTAAGTCATTAAGATTAACCTGATGGTGCTCCCAATGATTAATCCGATTAGATGTGTAGAACACGCAAGAACAAATTTGTTGATCATTTGAGAAATCTGATAAAAATCGTGCCACAATTCGTAACTCTCGACTTGTAACCGTCGACTTGCTTTTTTTTTCCGACCAAAATTGTTGGTGCCACTATTCTCATCGGTTTTTTTGGTTCTAAAACAATCAGACCCAAGGCTCAATAAAAAGTTTAATTGAAATGACATGTCTGAAAGTATATGTTTCTGAAAAATTGAGACCAACGCAATATAAACACTTGTGTAGTTTTCTTTTTTTTTTTAAGAATTATAAAATTAAATGTGTCACATCAGAGTATCTTTGGTAATATAAGGTTATATATAGGTCCCAATCGGTAATTCTACATGAAAATGATAGGAACGAACAAAATTGTTAAAGTAATTAATTAACTTTATAATCATTCTGTTGGGTGTATCAAACATTAAAATACAAACGTATAATTGTCAAAAATATAAGGGTTCTTTGAACCATTCACACAAATATTAGGTGAAAAAGAATAAAATCAACCTATCATTCGATCAATAATTTAATAATTTCTGCATGGGAAGGATATAATTTGGGGTCACAAAGAAAGGGACCAAAATGTCATTTAAAAATATTTCTAATTACTACTTATTTAAAAAATACTTTTAAAAACTCATTATTTGGAGGTTTCATTTATCAATGAAAAAATAATTATTTCGAAGTGTCACTTATCACTGAAAATTCATAAATCTTTTTTTTTATGGGTTTCATACGATAACTTTTATCGCAGATGAATTTTAGATTTGTATAACTCATGAATCCTCCAAAATGTTATGAATCGTCGAATCCCTTAGAAAATATATAAACATTACTCACGTTTGTTTATATACTAACTTATAAACCCGTATATTACACAAGTTAAATATCAAAAAATATTAGATTGAATATTATTTTAATTAATAGGTGTCACAAACCCGTGTATCATACAGGTTAAATATAAAAAAATGTAAATAAAAAATTACTAGTAATCCTTATCACATGCTTAAAATATGTAATAATATTATAATCTCAAACATTCATATTTCATGAATTTTATCACACGGGTTGAGGAAACATAAACTATAATCCTATATAAATGTGTAACACCATTAATAATAAATGTAATAATATTATAATCTTATTACACAACTGAATATCATGTGTTGTTGATGTGTATGTCAATTGTTTCGTAAATTTTAATATTATTTAAGTTAAGGTATGAATTTAAGTTTAAAATTATATCAGTTACTAAAAAATACAATATTTAATATTTGACTTTCCAAATCTTAGTATCCTTATCATCCATGAAAGAATAATTATTAAAAAATACACTAAAACAAAATATAAGTAAAAGTAATGAGGTTGAAGTAGAATTTTTATGTTACATTAATTATAATCATTAATAGATAAAAGTAAGATTTTCTAAGGTATTTTTGGTAAAAATATTATATAAAACAACTGAGTCTTTTTTAGGATGGCATATAGTTTTTATAATTTGTTTTTAGTCTCTTGAAATAAAAATCTTGTGATATCCGTTAATACATGGTGATAGCTATGATATTAATTTAGAAGAAAAATAAATTAAATATATTTAGAAAATTTCGTTAATACATGGTGACATCAATTTGGAAGAAAAAGAAGAAAAAAAAAGAAAAAAAAATTGAATGTATTTAGAAAATTCCGTTAATACGTGGTGACATCAATTTGGAAGAAAATCAAAGTGAATTCATTTAGATAATATTTAGCTATTTACATTCTTTTAGATAATTATTACATTATTAATGATTTTGTATATTATTCATATTTAGATAGTAATAAAGATAAGGACAAAAATTATTTTAAATAAAATATAAGTAAAATTATGAGTTGAAGGAGAGAATGTCATGTAACATTAATTGGAGTCTTTTATTATAAGTTAGATTTTATCGTGAAATTTTAGAATAAAAAAACTAATATTTTGTTCTAAAACTTTATAAAAATATAAATAAAAATTAACTCAGGTTTTTGTGTGTTTGAACTTTGAAAGTTCATTAGAAGACCCATAAAACTAGGGTGATATTATGTTTTTATTTTATAATTTTAATGGCTTTAGAGATAAAATTTAATTTACTTAGACATAGATATAGACATTGATGTAAAATATATATCTGCATATTAATAGTGTCTACGTGTGATCCTCCTTCTGGAGTTATGGACTTATGATAGACAATATATATTATATTAAGTATAGTACTATACTAATATTTTATAAGTTGAATTCATAACATTTAAACCAAATTTTAAACATTATGAAAACTTTTTTTTAATTAGTAACTATCAGCGTTATCTATTATTATGATACATTTATCAAAAGCAGTTTATAAGGCTAAAGATATGGATTCAGTGTTCGTGGAGCGAGGTGGCATAATGAACACTACTCGAACACCGCCCTTCTCACGAGTCAACGAAAGCCATGAGAGGAATTACTTGTTGGGTGGGACTTGCAATGGTTAATTTTTTTTAATTAAATGAACTATTAGTGAACTACACCCATAACTAGTAGATGTTAGAGATGGTGGAAAAGGATACTAACGTGACACTGAGATGAAAGATGGTGATGAGCCTCCACTAGTGAATCATACCCTTTGGTCTAAGGGGATTGGGGCACTCATCACCCTATCACCCTATCACACCATCACTTACAAACAAACTAACCCTATCACACCATCACTTACAAACAAACTAATTATAAATTGTCACATCATTCCACTCAATTCTATCACAAAGTCACTAAATCATTCCTAACCAATCACAAAATGTCATTTCATTCTTACACAAAAATCCCAACTGATCACAAAACAACCATCTTTTTCACGACTACCGTGATGGCCACCACATAAATCACAACCATTACCGTGAACACACCACTGGCGGCAGTGTGATCATGGCCACTACGGAAGTGATCACATACGCACCGACCCCCCTAATATGATAAATTTATAATTATTTGGTTTAAAACATTAAAATTTATATTTTTCCATGTTTTGCTAACTTTTGTTCTGGACTTTTACTGATTCTTCATTGTGTTTCATTATGCTTTGACTACAAATAATTTATTTATTATCAATTTGCAACATACTTATGTTGTTCCTAGTTGTACCTCACACCTTATTGCTTTATTGTGCATCTTAGGTTTGTACGTTTGACTTTGCAAATTGTTTTGGTTTTTGGGTATTTAAGCTCATTTCCTTTGTAGTCTAGCTTCACTTTGAAGCTTCCACACACTCTCTCCCTCCCCTACTCTCTCTCTACCACTGACCAGGCTCCATCATATGTGGATTTGCTCCGATCAGCTACCTCTGTGTTGTTTCAAGGTAGATTCTTGGTGCTATTAGGTTGCATTCATTTTTTTGGTGGTTTGGTCATCGTTAAAAACAACGGCTTACGCGCCAACGGTTTTGTTTCGACTTTTATGTTGGGTTTTTGTGTTGTTATAAAGGATTTGTTGGTGCATGTATTTTTTATGTTAATCGAGGTGTCATTGTCGAACATCTGGTGTTATTGTTCATCTAGGGTTTGGTTTACATATGTTATCGGATATTTGGATGAGACCTTTTGATGTTTTGGTTTGTGCTTATTTTGTTTGGTTTCAATTTTCCGCTATGTTTGGTTGTTGGTTTTAATGGTCTGTGAAGGCTTTACATCTTTTGTAGGTCTTTGTGGTATTTATTTGTGGGCCATGAAGATGACTTGCGGTTCATTGGAGACCATTAGCTATGATGTTGCTTTTGACCTGGCTTGGTAACTTAGATTGCAGCCATCGATTGCTTATGAGCTTTGTTTTATGGTTGTCTTGATGTTCATTATGGTTATTTAGGTCTGCAATGTACTTTGCATGTTGTAAAGTGGTACTTTATGTTGTTGTTAGGTGATGCACAACTCGGTTAGCCTAAGTGGTTCACAAAAAACTTCTTTCTCGAGGCACTGCTGAATTGTTGTTTGGCTCGATGAAGCTAACCTATTGGTCCTGCGAGAGCCATAGCTGCGATGTTGGTTAGGATTTGGCTTGATATTATATGTTGCCGCCATCTTACACCTTTGAGCTTTTTTAAAAAAATGTTTTGTTAAGATTTATGGTTGTTTGTGCATACAACATTTAAGTGTTATTTTGTGCATGCGTGTTAACCTTATAGATTCTCAACACTTTGGCTTTTTGGAACACTATTTTGTTCCAAGATTTGTTTATATAATATTGGATTTGCAACATACTGGTGTTGTTACTAGTTGTACCTCACACATTATTGGTTTAATGTGCACCTTATGTTTGTACGTTTGGGTTTGCTAGCTGTTTTCTTTTGTGAGTATTTGAGGCCGGCTTTTTGTGGTTTTGGCTTCACTTTAAAGTTTTAAGCTTCTTTGCCTAACACATCCAACAAAGACCATTGGTTTAATGTGTATGGTATATTTGTGCATTTGGATATGTAAGTTGTTTTACATTGTTGGTATTCCAAGCTTTGTTTGATTGAGTTTTGACTTTGTTTTGAAGTCTTATTTATGCATATTGTGTATCTGACAATTGGCGTGAGGATATGTCTCACAACCATGTTTAGTCACCTAGTGTTGATTGTTGCAAATTGATAATATACAAATATGTATATTTAATGACATGGTTATTGTGGGTTGACGTGTCTATTAGCTATGATGTTAAAAGTAAGGTGTTGTCTACTGTGACGGCTTTACAAAAGCAACCGGTTAATACCAACTTTATGAGGCTATTAAATATTTTTTTCAATACGTTTAAATTGTTTATCATTTGCTTTTTATTCTTAAGTATAGTCTAATTTGTTTATAAATTTGATAGGTTAAATAAATGTCAAACTCTAATGACCAGACATGTGTACTTGAGCACCTTCGAGCCATTCTAGAAGAATTGATAAATGCACAAACCGAGTGTGTTCTACGTGAACGACACACTGAATTTCAAATCGCAGTTGACGCGCTTTTGACGCGTTATGTTTAGTCTAGAAATGTTATTTGTTGGTCAGCTTTTCTCCGGCGGTTATGACTGATGTCGCGGGATTAGATATCGGTTTATAACCGACGTTGAGATTAATACATCCGTTAAGTCAATAGAAAACGTCAATGATTGGCGAAGTTGTCGGGATTTCCGGCGAGAGTGATTTGGGCGCGCTGAGTGGCTGAATTCAACTTCGAGGTTTATTATAAATGTTATTTGTTTCACTGGATAGCACAAGTGAGTCAAGTGGCGGAGTGGTTGAATGTTTGTGTGTTAAATCTTGGAGGTTTTATCCGGCTGACCCGGGTTCGAAACCCGGCATCAGCAATTTATTTTTATTTCATTATTTATTATAAATTTTCAATTATAGATTTTAAATTCTAATATATTTATTAATTATGTATTGTATAAAATTAATTTAGGCATTAAATACGCAACGAAATTTTTAACTGGATGTTCGGTTAATAAATGAAGCGGGTTTGGTTAACCCGGTTTTTTACGAATGTTACATTCTTCATTTCAAGTAGTTAAGTTTTGCTATCACTTTTTGACTTGTTATGATAGCATCTTCTAGAATCCAATATACTTCCAATTGCATACGACATCAATTCGTAAGAAAAGGGTAAATTTTAAGTAGCTTTGATAAAATGAGGTATGTTGCAAGAGGAAAACACTAATTTGTAGTGTATCAATACGGAAGTGACATGTGGACGCAACAACCAATACATCAAAGACAATATTCGTCTCCATTACATTATAGGTGTCTCTCTCACCTATTTCAAATGGGTCGTATTTGGATTGAACCTAAATATATTTGTATGTAAGTTAGGATTAAAATCTTTTACACAAATAATAATATTAGTTGGTTTTGGGTTACACATTTTAACTCGTAACGCGTTAACTTACCAATCCAACACAGTTCACATCCCGCAATAGTGTGAGTAACAAAGCATATATGTCAAAAACATAAAAAAAGAGAATAATGTCTATTGTGTAAATGACACTCAAAAGACAATGAGAAAGAAAAACTTAGTTACATGTCACCCACAGCTGTTTGGCTTAGCACCTCCTAACACAGAATTACCAAAATACAACTAAAAAGAAACTTAATTATATATGTGTAAATAGCACTCATGTAATTCAAAGGAAAACATAATGGTGAGTGTGGCAACGTATCACGCCATTTTATGTTTTAGTATATAACTAGTTTAAGTTTTCGTGTTACACACAGCACAAAGAAAATACTTGTTATAAATCTATTGATATTTGTCATGTTTTGAGTGATGAGTTTGAGAAAAATTCAGTAATATACTTTATGTTGATAAAGAAATGCGGAATAATCGTCATGTGGGACCGTTGCTTCCAAGTCTAGGAGTTGACCATTTCAAATATAAAAGATTTACATGCTCAATTTTCAATATTAGATCAATTTTTATAACTTTCAATGATTTTTTAAGGGGCAACAACCTTCAAAAGTTTGCTTAAGTACATCCTCAATTCTCTTGGCAAGTGTATTTGAAAATGTCAAAATAATCTAAATACCATTATGCTTGACTTCAGTAGTCAAATTGTACCCATATTGAGTTTACAATAGAGACATTATGCTTGACTCTTGACATATTGAATCTTTAATAGAGTGTCGACTTTTCAAAGCATCATTGCACTATAATTGATCTCATAAGTCAAGTTATCCTTATATCAAGTATGCAATAGATAGGGGTGGACCCAAGGCTTGCCGTGAGTGGGTGGACGCACCCCTTTAGAAAAAAAATAGTATATTATACCCGTTAAAATCCAGATTCCCCCCCATGAAATTTGGTTATCGCCCCCATAAATCCAGCAAACCATGGCGGAAGAAGACTGGAAAAGTGTTCATTGGAATTTTTTGGGCCTGTGCGAAGAGTTGCAGGAATAGAATAAAGGGTTTTGTGAGAAAGATAAGGGTATTATGGGTAATTACTAAAATATTACGAGTAAATTAGTCATTTTGCCTGCATAATAAAAGTGTAAAATAAAAATCGATCTAACACAAATCAAGATCACACGACTTTAGGCTTGTCTTGTAGCTTCTTTATTTTACTAGAATTTTATTCTTATTTTTTCCTACTAGTGTATTTCATTTCATTAGTTTAGAAAATATCTACATGTCAATTTTGTTTATTCTTTCTCGTATTACTTTTTTTCTATTTATGAGTAAAAAACTATTATATATACTATATAAATAGAGTTTCAGATTTTGCTATTAGGAAATAAGAACTTGATAGAAAGTGACAGTGATCTCTAGATCATGTGGTAGAGGGTTTGCATTTCTTTTGAGAGATTCAAGTTCATTTTTCATTTTGGTGTAGAGTGAGGCATTGGTGGGCAATGATAGAAAATCCAGGGAAACTTGGGTTCGATTCTTGAGCCAAACGGGTTTTACCGGTAATTTCACCGTCATGCCTACGTGCGGGTGGGTTACCGGGTTTTCTCCAGAATTGGTGGTGGACTCAGATTACTTTTGAAGTACTCTGTTTGATCCAGTAAATGTCCCAAAAATATTTGAAATTGATTCTATTGAACTTTAAAAAAAAGAACATGATAGAAAGGATTACTAAAAATGTTTGTTGTAGCAAAAGAATATCTCCAGTTTATTTATTTGACTATCAAATAGATTATTCAAATCATACATATTTAAATAATAACACTGTTCGTTTAAAATTTTAAACTTTGAGATTTAGTTATTTATACCAGTTTAAAAAATATCTAACTTGTTTCTAAAATTTTATTTTATACGGTGTGTTGTATTATGTATTGCTTATTAGAGATTTATTTTCTTAAGTTTTTAAATTACTTTTGATATTCCTAAAAAATATAAATAATTATGCAACGTATTTTTGTTGGGGTCTTGAATATTAAGGTAGAACCATGGATGTTATTTAAAATAAAATTACATAGTGACACAATCTGGATTGAAAAAACTTATTACATAACGATAGACAAACAACCTTAAAAATTTTATGTCCCTATGAAAAAAAATATGGGTCTGCCAGCGGCAATAGAGTAATTGATGTGATTTAAATCATCAAACTGTACCTATTTGTTTGACCCAAGTAAATAAGAAGATTATAAATACATATTTTTTTATGAAGAATAATCAAAATATACATGGATAGTATCTACCTCCAGACTCTAGACATTACTGAAAATGTGATTAAGGTAACTTAATAAAGAAGAAAAAGATTCATTCTTTAAGATACATTGTTAACTAGATAGTCGGGAGGTGCGGCAACCTCTCTCTTATCAACACTAAAAGTGACTATAGATTCTTCCTTCATCTTGAACCAAAATTGTCAATCCAACTTTCACAAAAAGTGACGGGTCCACTTGGATACAAAAAAAAAACCTATAAATACCCCTATGAACTAAAATTGTCAATCCAACACATATTCATCATAATGGTATTCTCGATGAATTTGACTATTAACGAAGTCGGCAGTAAGTTCTTATTTGCCTATTGATAAGATTATTGATAGAGATCTAATGGTTAATGATTCCGCCTTCTCATGAAACCTGCAGACTCTAACAGAGTAACAAGTCCAACGCCTTGGAGACGTGGTAATAATAACATGTTTTCAAACGTTGAGCTTCCTCGTACGCGCGAGAGGTTCTGGCGTTTCGCTCCTCAACGTGGTGGAAGAATAGGTTGATTTTTTTCTTTTCTTAACAAAGAGCTGCACTAGGGTGGTACGAGGCCAAAAATACTAAGTTTAATTCATGTTTTCAGAGATCTGGGAAGCCCTTAAAGAGGCTGCTGAGAGCGAAGATTTGGAGCGTAAGCAACGAATCCTCAACGTTAATAACATCAGACTAGGTAACCGCGACATGTCATTGTGCTATGATGATACCGGTACGTGCATTCTTCATGTATGTATTTATATGAACATGTAGTTATTCATGTTGTGAGCTTGATTAATTTTTAACACTTGCAGATAACAGATACCAGCTACCCCCATACGTTTTATGCGATCCAACGGATATGAATTAAGTGATCCACCGAAGATGATTTTTGTACTTCTCAAACTAGAATAATAAGCGATCCAACGGATATCAGTTTTGCATTTTTGAAAGTAGAATGATATTTGAGAACAAATATATGTGGGATTTTATCTATCTAAATTAATGTTATAATGTGCAATTTGTGACCATACATACGCTGTCATTCATTGTTATTTCACTGCCAGGTAAGCATGGAATCATCTCTCAATTTTTCAATTGTATTACCAATTTACCTAATGAAATAACATTTTTTTTTGTACTTGTATAACTTACCATACTAATACGGGTGTATTAATTAACGTGTATCAAGTTTAATTTTTAAATACAAAAATTAAGTTTAAATAAATATATGCACTATTAACATGCGTTCTCGATAACAAACTCTCCTAAAACAAAATGTATACATTTCTTTGCTTTATTGAAATAATCAACAAAATTTCCTGGCCATAACATCTAGAAATAAAGAATGGGAAAAAAAGTCGCATACTTTTGCCTTTTGGAGGAAACAATCATCACAATGGCTATTGTAATACTCACTCTACAACACAATACTTTGAATATTGTAAATCGTTCGGAAATTGTCCGTACAATGGACATAAACAAGGAGGAATTGGTTGAATATGTACAAATAAAGTCCTCTTAGGAAATCCTCTTGTGTGGTTTGTTTCACTTTCAATCGATGTGTTATATTCTTTATCATGTCATGTTGCTTTATTTAACAACTGTGATGATATATAAAAGTTATGAGAACAAATCTATATATTTAATCAATGAATAACCGTAAATGAAGGACGGGTTAGGGTGGCTTTAAAATCAAGTTGGGTTTTGGGCTTCAAATAAATATGTACATACCTGAAAGGAAGGAGGATGGATTCGGGTGGCTTTGAATTTAAGTTGGGTTTCGGGTTTATATAAAAATGGACGGCGCTAAATGGAGGATGGGTTCGGGTGATTTCGAAATCGGGTCGGGTGCGAAAGTGACAGGAAAGAGTGATAGATAAATTATTTTTTTATATATAACTCATCAACCCCCACCGAGTTATCCTTCATCGGACCCCGCAGAGAAAGTGAATATGTCATTCCCTGGAAAACTTTTAATTTTAATATTCAAATTTAAAATAAAATAATGACAGTTTTCTATGTACACAGAAGGTTTTGCACGCATCCGGTTTACAATCATCTTACGAGCGGGAAAACTTTGATAGAAATCATTTTGAAAACAATACAAATTGTTTCAATGTTAAAATTAGAATTTAGAAAGTAATGAAAGCATATGGAGGGAGGACGGTGCCACTTGCCATTATCGAAAGAATGCATAGTTTCATTTAAAGAACCTAGGTAAAAGAGATGGTAAGGTTTACCTACTTTAGTGGGTTCTTGATCAGGTGGTCACGAGTTCGACTCCAAGGCCGATCCACAATCAACTGGCACGCACTTTTGCGGTTCGTGGTGTTTCAATGCCTAGCGCCTGTCATGGATCGAACGTGATTTGTGTGAGTAGTAGTTTGGTCGTTGTACCGACTGCACCAACCGTCCAAAAAAAAGAATTAACGTATTTAAATTGAATTATAAATTTACACTACATCATTTCTAAAAAAACTGACCGATGCTTCACGGCTGACAGACCGATTTTTAATAAAACTGAAACAAAAACGTATGCACATAATTAGAACCATCAACTTTATGATTTTAACAATTGCATTGAAATGGCCATACCCAAAAATGAGCTTTAAACTCACTAATATTAATAATTAAGCTGACGGATGATCATTTATGAAGTCACAAATATTACAAGGAACAACCTGCAGCAGCAAAGAAGCCAAATCAATGTAAAGCTACAGGAAAAAAACAATAAAAATGCGTGCGTAAATTGTAGAGTATAAACTATTTTACCGGATTACTTATATGATGGATTTTCTCCATGTTTAAAGTTTTAAGTCTCAACTTACAACAAAAGCCATTAAGACCACCCGGTGTCTGGCAGCGCCTCTAGCCACCTCAGCTAGGTGGCATCCTCAACACCATCCTTGCTCCGCTAAGATGGGGACGCCTTGGCTGCTCAGCCTCACGTATGCTTCACATAACCGATAGGCTTTAGCGTCAACTTGCACGGAGTGAGATAACGCCCCATTTAAGGCTCCTTTAACTATACAAAGAAGTATTATAAAAAAATAATACTTCGGAGTGACTTCGCGGCTAGAGGGTTGTTTGGTCCGCGCAGGGTCAAGTGGCCTGCGCGTTTAAGTCTAACTTGCCGTTGTGCCAAGTACACAAGGTTCGTTGTGTGACTTATATCTCCAGGTCTAACTTGCCGTTGCGCAGAGTGCGCCAGGCTCGTTGTATGACCAGCATGTGTTGGTCTAACTTGCCATTGCGCTGAGTGCGCAAGGCTCGTTTGTAACATTTGTCAAAAACGGGTTTTTCAAACCCGCTCCGTTTGTAATCGAATATCAAGTTATAAATGTTTCGTTGCGTATTTATGTCAATTTTAATTTTTAATGATGCATAATTAATAAACAAACTAGAATATAAAAGTTATAATTGATAAAAAGTAAAAATAAAATAAATAAAATGAAAAATAGGCTGCCGGGACTCGAACCCGGGTCAGCCGGAAAGACTCAAAGACTTAACACGCGCACTCATAACCACTCCGCCGCTTGATGTTTTCTGTTAGTTTTAGGAATCAATTAAATCTTATGTTCAACCATAAATCAACCGGTGTACGCTAACTGAAACCGTTATCGGCTTCCAAACGTCCTGGACGTTTGAGTGATCACGGAATTCTGATTATAACCGATAAACCGACACCTTCAATCAATTTGATCTTGAATGGACTTGAATTCATAAGTTGATCGGTTTTAATAACCGAAAAATCTGCACTTCCTGATTTACTCCAACCTTAGTCCCCTCTCGCGACTCAAACTCATCTGCAGACCTTCAATTTCACTTTCGCAATACTTTCAGTTCGTCGGAAAAGCTTTTTGAACTCGCCGGACTTTCGCCGGAAAACCGTGTTTTCCATCAAATCAGTAAGTCTCTTAATTCTTTCATCGTCTATCAGTTGTTAAGCTATTGCTAACTCAAAACCTTCAATCGGAATCAGTTTCAGACGTCGATATCGGATAATTCACTTTCGCCGGAAAACTTTTGAAAATTCCTATTTTCCGCTGTAAAACGGTATAGTCATTCAAACCTTCTGATAACTCTTGTTTAGTACTTCAATTCCACAATTAGCTAATCAAAACTGTTAATTTGTTCGCTCAGTCGAAGTTCAAAAAAACAGAGCCGACGACTTCGCCGGAGTTCTGAGAAAGATCATCATTCCGGTATGTTCATTCCCGAAACTTTTCCTATCCGTTACATATAAATCATTTGTACGTCTGTTAATCGTTTTAAGCAAGAAACAGTTGATTAATCATTGTCTGTGAATTTAGCGAAGAAGATGAAGTCTGTTATGATTATAAGATTAATTAAAATCGGTATTATAAACGGGTTAGACACACAGTCCAGCGGTGGACTGTGTGCAAACAATACGCATACGTCGCGAGTTCGATCCTTGACACACACACACACTCTGTAATTAAAATGTTCCTTTTTAAACTGAATCGGATCCTTTCGCAATTAGATGTTAAGTATAATAAAAATCAGTATATTAACCAAGTTAGACACACAGTACAGCGGTGGACTGTGTGCAACATTAAATCACAGGTCCCGGGTTCGAGACCTGTTGACGGCACCGGTTTGATAATTAAAATCCTTTTTAAAAATAAATGAATTTTGAATAAATTAAAACAGTATATAAATATAATTAAAAACAGAAATATTTCGGGTTAGACACGTAGCTCAGTTGGTAGAGCTGCGTGCACGCGTACGGGAGGTCTCGGGTTCAAGTCCTGCCCGGCGCATACATGCACACAATAGAACCGGTCAAACAGTCAACAGTCACAGTCAAGCAGTCAACGGTCAATGGTCAACGCAAAAGTCAACATATTTTTTTATATTTTTATTTATTTAATTTAATTTAAAAATCAATTGAAAATACTTAAAAATAATGTTTTTAAAGATAGGAAATAGCCTTAAACTCACAAAAATATATCTAAAAATCCTATTAAAATTATTAATAAAATCCACTCATTTACTATACCTTCCGTTATTATTTAGGTTAGTTAATCCTCGTTGATCAATCCTTCAAACTCGTGCGCATCTCATCATCTCCAACCGAACGCACCCAATGTGAGTGAATCTCTACAAATTCCCCGTTTTAATCACGTTTTGGGGTGTATCATGTGTCTTACCATTTACTATATTTAAATCATTGTGCATACATCATATCATGAACAAATGTGTATTCAGCTTGTACAAACTGTTTGTGTGTTTATTGTATAGATTTAATTTATTATTTTCAGTACATGCAATATCATAGGCCGCCGCTCCCCATTACATTATGAGCGTTGAGCAGTTCCCCATTACATTATGAGCGTGAACCGGGCGTTGCCAACATACGATCGGCTCCGTTTGATTGAGCCTTGATCGCACATACATTCATCATAGGCCGTCAGTTCCCCATTACATTATGAGCGTGAACGTGACGTTGCCAACATATACAGTTTCATTCATGTTATATATTCATGCAAGTTCGAATATTATTGTATGTTATTGTTTGTGGTTGTTATTGCTATTGTTTGATTATTACATTTGCTCACATATGACTATTGCACAATTTTTCCTTGATAAAGATAACAAGAAATCAATAATAAATGTTTATCTAACAAGGTTCACTCGCCAACTTATGTTGACCCAAAAACCCCCATTTTTACACATGATACAGGTGACCCAGCTGCAGCAAGAAACACATAGGATTGGCTTAGAAGAATAAACTGGTTTAGAGCTTGGATTGTTTAGTTGATTATTTTTCGTTGTATTTGTATGAACATGTTTGGATTATTGAGAATGTAATTTTGACTTAAATGAATATGAAACATATTAGTAAATATCATGAGCTTTGATGATAACCCAATATGAAACATGCCGTTGCGCTGAGTGCGCAAGGTTTGTTGTACGACCTATTGGTTCCAAGAAAGGCGCACCATTGCACATTGCGCGCAAGTTTATTCTTGTAGTATGTTGTTGGGGTATGGTCGCTTGCGCAGGCGCAGAGTTTTTGGATCCATATCCCTCCAATAATCACTCAGAACCCAATCCCACCTACACATTCTTGGACCCAGACCCGTCGCCCATTATATTTCAGCCTCAGCCCACCACCGAACCTTCCCCACATGCTTCCGCCACCATAAAATCCCGTCTTGAAGCCCAAACCCATACCAACCCCTCCACAGCTCGCGATAGCTCTCGTCATCAACCTGGCCCGACACCTATTTTTACCCAGCTGAACACTATACCCATTCCCGTGTCACCTATTCAGCCTAAACCCATTGCCACTTCTTCCCAACCCGACACCATACCCACCCCCACACAACCCATTGTTACCAACCAGCATACCATGACCACTCGTGCCAAAAGTGACATATCTAAACCACGCACGACGCTTAATCTTCATGTCGAATCTGATCCATCGTCGATCTCACCCGTACCCACCTCACACCTCAAAGCCATGCATGACCCGAAATGGTACACTGCCATGAAAGATTAGTACAAGGCCCTTATGGATAACAACACATAGGAACTTGTACCTCAACCCAAAGAAACTAACATTATTCGTTATATGTGGCTTTTTCGTCACAAGTTTAATTCACAAGGTATCTTACAACGGTACAAGGCACAGTTAGTTATTAATGGCAAAAGCCAACAGGTGATTGTGACAAGACTTTTAGCCCCGTGGTTAAACCGCATCTGTACCGTCCTCAGCCTTGCAGTTTCACGTGGATAGCCCATCCACCAGTTGGATGTTAAAAACGCCTTCCTACATGGTGACTTACACAAGACGGTTTACATGTTTCAGCCACCTGGTTTCCAAGACACCGCTAGAGCTGATTTTGTATGCAGGTTATGCAAATCACCATATAACCTTAAACAAGCTCATAGGGCCTGGTAACAACGATTTGCAACATCCATTCAGCGGTGCGATTTCAAAAGTGCAATTAGTGACACATCACTATTCATTTTCAAGCAAGGCACTCAGATGGCGTATTTACTTTTATACGTTGACGATATTATACTAACCGCTTCAACTGATCATTTGCTTCAACAGATTATCACCTCATTCTCCAAAGAGTTTGCTATGACTAACCTTGGAAAGCTACATCATTTTCTAGGCATAGTTGTTACACATGAGAAGGGTGGATTATTTTTTATCTCAATCACAATCTGCCTTGGACATATTGGCACGGGCAAACATGACCAATTGCAAGCCCTCATCTACTCCAGTTGATTCATCATCTAAGTTACTGTAACATCCGTCAAAAACCGAGTTAACCAAACCCGCTTCGTTTATTAACCGAACATCCAGTTAAAATTTTCGTTGCGTATTTAATACTCAAATTAATTTTAAACGATACATAATTAATAAACAATTTAGAATTTATAAACTATAATTGTTAAAAAGTAAAAATAAAACAATTAAAAAGGAAAACAGGCTGCCGGGATTCGAACCCGGGTCAGCCGGGAAATTTAACACACACACATTCCACCACTCCGCCACTTGTGTTACTCGTTGATTTATTGAAACAATTAATACATATAATAAAACTGGAAGTCGAATTCGGTCACTCAGCGCGCCCAAATCACTCTCGCCGGAAATCCCGACGAATTCGTCAATCATTGACGTTTTCTTTTGACATAACGGATGCATTTACATCAACGTCGGTTATAACTGAAAAACCTTAAAGTCACTCATTCAAATCATCAAATCATAACCGAATAATTTTGAACTCGAAACCGGAAATGCAATTAAATCTGAGTTATACTTTATTCATCAGTCGAGCTCGCGAGTTTATCAAACTTACACTCTCCAATTCGCTCAGAAAACCTCGCCGCAAGTCGCCGGAATCCTCTGCAAGTTAACCGGAAATTATCGCCGGAAAACCGAATTCATTCCACCCTTTCTGCTTACTCTAAAATAAGATTTTTAGAGCTCATACCGACATCACCCACACTCACCTTAAACTCTCTGAAGAATCTCTGTCGCAAGAAATACATCGCCGGAAATATTCTGCCATCACCGGACTTTCGCCGGAAAACCGAGACTCACCTCAAAACGAATCAATCCCAGACGACGTTGCCGGATATTCTGCTTTCGCCGGAAAACTTCTGAAATTTCCAGAATTACGCTGTGAATCGACGGAGTTCACAAAACAGAGCCGACGATCCTTGCCGGAGTTTTGAGAAAGACAATATGTTCCGGTACATTCATTTCCAAAACTCTCTCTATTTCATCGCATTACAATCACCTATTAGTTCGTTAACTGAATTTAACAAGAAACAGTTGAAAAATCGTTGTCTGTGTTTTGAACGAAGAAGATGAAGTTGGCCTATTGTATAAGATTAATTAAAACAAGACATATAAACGGGTTAGACACACAGTCCAGCGGTGGACTGTGTTCAAACAATAAACACACCTCTCGAGTTCGATCCCTATCACGACCCTATCCTCGGAAATAAAAATGTCTTTTTTTTAAAACCGAACCGGGTTAACTCACTGAATGATGTTAAGTATAATAAAAACCAGAATATTAACCAGGTTAGACACACAGTCCAGCGGTGGACTGTGTGTAACACTAAATCACAGGTCCCGGGTTCGAGACCTGTTGACGGCACCGGTTCGATACAATTAAAATCTTTTTAAAATAAATGAATTCTGATTAACTTAAATAATGTATAAATATAATTAAAAACAGAAATATTTCGGGTTAGACACGTAGCTCAGTTGGTAGAGCTGCGTGCACGCATACGGGAGGTCACGGGTTCGAGTCTCACTCAGTGCAAATATATACACGACCGAACCGGTCAACGGTCAACAGTCATGGTCAACGGTCAACGGTCAAAGTCAAAAAGTCAACATTTTTTTATATTTTTATTTATTTATTTAATTTAAAAATCAATTAAAAATACTTAAAAATAATGTTTTTAAAGTTAGAAAATAGCCTTAAACTCACAAAAATATATCCAAAAATCCTATTAAAATTGTTAATAAAATCCACTTATTTACCGTACCTTTTCGTTATTAATTAGGTTAGTTATTCCTCGTCGATCAATCCTCTAAACTCGTGCGCATTCAACATCTTCAAACGAACGCACCCAATGTGAGTGAATTCTTACAAATTCCCATTTTTATTCATGTTTTGGGGTGTATCATGTGTCGCTTAAACTAATTCGCTTATTCAAACTCGTGCTATACCATATTATGATCTAAACTTAGAATGTAAATATTGTTTGTTGTTATGTATTATATATTGTCAAGTTGTATGCAAATTAATTGTTAGGCCCATCAGTTCCTCGTGGGAGACGAGTTGAACAACGCGTGCCTTAAAACTCATTCATTAGGCCCATCAGTTCGTAGAACAACGCGTGCCTCAAAACTCATTCATTAGGCCCATCAGTTCCTCGTGGGAGACGAGTTGAACAACGCGTGCCTCAAAACAATCTATTGTTGTATGTGTGTGCAATATTTAATATTATGTGTTTTGTGAATAAATTTACATCTACATTTACTCATATGTGGTTATGCACTTTATTTTATAATCAATTCAATAAATACATTTAAATGTTTTCATAGGATTCACTCGCCAACTTTTTGTTGATCCAAAAACCATTTTTACACATGATACAGGTGGACAGGATGAAGCAAGGAACACATAGGAAAGTGCCTTAGAAGAAAAATAATGAAGCCTAGAAAGATGTATAGAACATGTTGAACTTGTATGATATGATTGTATGATCTCCTTTAAATTGTAATAATAAATATGAAACATTATAATAAATGTCATGAGCTTTGATGAAAACCCAATCATGCCCCGATCACCTTTTTCGCTGCGGATCGGGGTGTGACAGATTGGTATCAGAGCTTTTGACTATAGGGATATAGGATAGGTTATTAGACCCTTAGAGCCTATACTATAGTTGATTAGATTTTAAATTGTTTATGTGGTTACATGCAAACTCATGATGTTTATTTCTTTCATATTTATTACATATACAAATGCATGCAAACACTTCCAATATTACATTTTGTGATACATAATGAATTATACTTACAGTCAAACATACATACTTACATACACATTCATCATACATATTTTAATGTTCACATATTCAATTCATCTTCATACTCCCGTTATTCAAGATTTTGTCGCATTTTCCATTTTTCAAATCTCATCAAAGTGAGTTCTGCGACGGGCATGTAGTAACTGTAAGGGTACAAGTACCGGTAGTCGGAACGTCCTGTCTAGGTTGGCATTCGTATAAATCCAATATAACGGACCAGTTTGCCTACCTGGGGACTAATGATGAGAGTACGAAGGACCTATTAGGCCAAATCATGCCACACCAAACGTCGTTCGAACTAACCCCACTTTGAGGTGTCACCGTGTCCACACCTGGATACATTCCGAATATCATACGTTACATACATATTTCTCGATTTTCTCCGGGTTTTAGTGTACATAACCAGGCTAACACATGCGAACCATATGAAAAACCCGGTAATCATGGGGGCCCACATGATTACGAAGGTGAAGTATGGCGGCATGCAAGGCCCAATTACGAGCAAAGCCCAAGACATCCTATGGATGTAGTAGATTTATTATTCTATATTTATTTTATGATTGTTCATTCCTAAATACGACACATGACCCCTAAAACGTCCAACTCATACTCTTGATATGTATTCCTTGTAGATGTCTTCTAATTCCGCTCGTAGGAAGATGAAATCAGGAAATCCCGCGAGCGCATGGCTGCCCAAATCGCTCAACAAATGGCGGCCGTAATACCCAGCATCGTAGTTCAAGTTCAACAAGCCCTTACCGCTAATCCCGATAACCCAATCAATCAAGAAGATCAAAATGTTATCAACCCTCCCCCAAGTACCACTAAATGCACCTTCAAGCATTTCAAATCCTGCAACTTTGGAAGCAGCCATGGAGTTAGCTACAGAGCTCACCGAAAACCGCATACGGAATAAAGACTTCAAGGAGGAGAAGAAGAAGGATTAAGCATCAACTGAAAGCTCAAACTCCACCCAAACCGAATCCCCTTCTCAACCCATTTCTAAGAGAAAACGAGATGGGCAACTTTTCGCTGTCACCCAACGCAATCAACCAGCCTCACAAGCCGTACCCCTCCAAGCTATCCCAATCACTCAAGTAGCACCCAACTCAACTTACCCAAATAAGAAACCTTACTTTGGACCTCACCCTCAATGCAACACCTGTTTTTATCACCATCCATCTACCTTACCTTGTCGACTATGTGCAAATTGTGGACGCTATGGTCATTTGAGCAAGGTTTGCCGCACCCCTCAAAACCAAACCTCACCCCTACTCAAAACATGATCCAAACATATCAACAACCCCAATACCCCATGTTTCCTTATGTTCGAGCTTGTTTTAATTGTGGCGACCCTACCCATTTTAGAAACACATGCCCTCGATTGGTTAACATCATAAACGCCCAAGCTCAAGCAAACCCAGTTAACCAATCAAATCAAGAAAACCTAACCACTAGGCCACCAGCAAGAGGAAGAGTTTACAACATCAACGCCAATCCTGTTGAAGATAATGACGGCCCAAACGAACCACCCAACTAGTCTCCTTCACCAAAAATCAATATTCTACTCCAACCGCTTAGTTTTATGTTTTTCTTTATGTTATCTCAATTTCCACGTATCTCGATTATAAATTGGAAGTTTTATCCAAGAATCTTATGCGAATTACTATTTCAGTTTTGTTTTATACTCATTGATTTAACATTCATAACATCATACCTCACGACGTATCTCAGTCTCATCATTTAAAGAAGTTGGGTTGTGTCTCACTTTTACCTGGACTAACCCCTTCATCATAACAAACGAGCGAGGTACTATCATCATTCAATCATGTATACCTTCATATTTGAGACTCAAGCTTTGGTTGTTGTGTTTGTTTATGTTTTAGAGTCACATAGAACTAATCATAATTTACTGATAAAGCCAATGAAAATTTGACAAGAATATGGTGGATACGCCGCTGGTACTTCCTATATATAAGTATTCTTGCCAAAGGATCAGAGGCATTGAATCCTCCACTATATATATATATATGGCAGAGTTCTAGAGTGAACAGTAGGTTGAAAGTGAACTATGTGAACCAATCTTGGTCATTGGATTACATTATCTAGAGATTTTTAAACAATGTCAAGATTTTAATTATAATGTTGTAACTTAACTTTAAAATAATTGAAAGAAGGGTATCTGCATCTTTTTTAAATTGTATTTATTAAACAATATAATCAAAATCACTAAAATCTCGCTAGTTTTCGTATATACAAGATACACACCTGTTAGTGTATACACATGTGTGCAGTCTCGCTAGTATCAGTTTATACAAGATACACACTTGTTAGTTTATACGCATGTGTACAAACTTTTATATATCTATGTATTCTATTCAGAAATGGTTATATATGTGTATATTAATAATATATAGTATGTTATGCATGCACACGAGTAAATTCATATAAAAATTATGAAATAATGAAATCAAAACAAGTCACATGTATGCAAAAATAAATAACTTCATCACATATTTAGAAAAAGTTAATGTCCAAAAATAATTACAATTTCAATATTAGAGAAATTTTTCAATATTTGTTGAAAATATAATAAATTAAAAACAATATATTATGATATCGATATATACGTATAATAAAAGAAAAACAATATTCAAGTTAAAATTAAAACAAAATCTATGAATAAAGAAATGAGTGCTACGAATATTTAGAAATTAAATAATTTGTAAACAGAATATTACAAAAAAAACATTTAAAAAATTAATAGTTTTATCTTTATCATCTTCTTGAGTTATAAGATACCTGCAATATTCATTAATCAACTTCAATATACGAGATGAAGATATAAAATGATAATGTCATAATCAATTATGGTCTATCAAAATTTAAAGCTCTTCAATTTATTATAATTAAAATAATAGAGAAGTAATTAAAAATGAAAGAAAAAGTTAAAAGATGAGAAAATTAAGAGATTTTAATTAAACGTACTTGCCTAATGTTAATCTTATCCTTTTAAGCTAAATAATATCAATGGTTAATATTAGTGTCACTCAGTTCACTCTCAAAAAGTTGTTCACTTTTGGACCTAATCATATATATATATATATATATATATATATATATAAGAGAGAGAGAGAGAGAGAGAGGATCCTGTAAAAAGGGCTCTAAGTTGAGAAGTGTGAAAAATATTGTGAAGATGACATGTGTCCTCAATCTAAATTAATTCGAAAGGGTAAACAATTAATTTTCTCGTTGATTCAATTAATTGATAAACTTCCATAACTGTCACTCATTATTATAGGAATACGAATTTGTACAATGTTATATACTATTATATTTCATGTAACAGGTCTATGATGGAGGTATAGTGTTATTTTCGTTGTATCAGGTCTACGATGGATGTATAGTATTATATAGCGTTATAGTGTTATGTATTCTATAACAGGTCTATGATGGATGTATAGTGTTACATAGTGTTATATATTTTCTTTATAAACAGTTTATTACATTTGGCATTAGAGTTTGATTACTTTATTAATAAATGAACCAGACGCTTTTGTATAGATCTCTATGATATTGCGATCTACAAGGAGAAACATCAAAACCATGGATATTTCATCTTTTGATCTTATAAACTGAACCTGTAAGTACAAACTTGTGAGTTTTCCATTGTTAATGAAAACATTATTATCCATGTGATTTATTTGTTTTCTACTTTAGTTGTTTATTAAATTGTTCTTGGTTAGAGTTTCTTGTTTTTCTGTTTTCCATCTAAATTGATTTTGTGAACTAGTTCAATTCCTAAAAATGATATTAGTGTTATATTGTTTACGTATTTTGCAAAGAAATTGAATAGTATGCCATCTTTTGATTTTGATTATCTGAATTCGTAGATTATATGATATAAGTAGGATTTTTTTTATGAAGATAGTCAATATATTTGAGATAAATTAGCTTAAAGGAATTAGATATGTAGTATTTATTGATTACAGTGAGCTAAATGACCACTACTTTTGATGTTCCAAGCTTTGCTATCTTGTTGGAGGTAGTATTTTCTTCATATTTACAAGTGACCATCTTTGTGACTTGAAATTGTGTATTCTTGTTTTTCTTTATGCGTTACATGTTACGATTGTAAAGCATAATAGTTATTTTATTTATTTATCTTGTTTCTGGGTCACAATTTAGGAATTCGCTTTAGACTACCAGAAAAGTTGAGCCGGTCCTGTCAATATACGTTGACCCATTTAGAACATATCTTGTCACCCACTTTGATCCGTTGGTTTCCAATCTTTAACATTAAAATCTCTTTCAATGGTTTTCGTTTTTTTATTTATGATGCAAGGAGATAACGCTTTAATATGTTATTTGTTCGTTTTGAGGAGATTAGTGACGCATTTCTTTGAGGAAGTTGTAGTTCATTCTTTTCAATTTCACCTATAGTTTTGTAATTTAGATACAAGGTTATTAGTGGAATAGATGAATTGGGAATTTTACTCTTTTACCCAAAGAGTACATTATTAAACCCGACGTCAAACCTAATTTGTTTTGTAATATTAACATGAGTTGCATTATTATACCCCACGTCATTCGTTTTGCATGCTTGGGCAACCTCCCTATATATATATATATATATATTCGTTTTGTATGCATGGGCAACCTCCCTATATATAATACATATTTGTAAAACTATTTTGTTTATATTTTAATTTTATATTTTAATATATTAACTACAATTACAACAATAAATTTGTTGATATTATTTTGTAGTAAAACGTATTATAGTTTTACAATAATACTATTTTCATTTATTCCAATCTTGCAAAAATATAAATCATGCGACCGGTAATTTTTTATTTTTAATAAATAACTGAGTTGTTAATATTAAGTTACCGCAATAAAAAAGTACCATTTTTTTTCTAAATGCCTAAATGATAGTTGGTAAATTGGTACCTTAAATGTTTTTACTTACCGTGTTAAATATCAATAAAAAAATTGCGTACTTTATCGAATGACAGTCGTTAATTCAAACCAACTCTCATGCAATAAAAAATACCAATTTTTTTGAGTTAGTTTCTTGTAATGTCTAAATGATAGTTGGTACCTTAAATGTTTTTTACGTACGCGGTTGGTAATTGTTTTTACATACAGTGTCGAATGTCAAAAAAATTGTGCACTTTGTCAAATGTAAACGTTTTTTTTTTATTTTGAATGTAAACTCACACGTGTTTTTTACGTACAGTGTCGAATGTCAAAAAAAAGGTACGGTGTCGAATGTCAAAAAAAATGCGCACTTTGTCAAATGTCAATGTTTTTTTAAATGTTGAATAAACTCACACGTAAAATGTTTTTTTATGTACGGTGTCGAACGTGAAAAAAAATTCACATACGGTGTCAAATGTCAAAAAAATCCCACGGTGTCGAATGTAAACTCACACATAATGTTTTTTTACGTAAGGTGTCGAATCTCAAGTTTTTTTGCAGACAATGTCAAATATCAAAAAATTATTTACCCACGATGTCGGATGTAAATTAACAACACCGAACCCTAAAATTATTTACGCACGATGCGGACAGTGTCAAATGTAAATTAACACCCTACACGATAAGGATGCTTTATGACACAGTTGATATATAAAGTGCTTATCTTATTGATAATAATGTATGGCACAAAGATTTGAAACTCAAATTTCAACATCTAATCAGACTAAGTGTAGCCTGATGTAACAACACTTCCACAAGACCACACCAATCCGGAATAAACATTTCTACCAGACTATCACAAATCTGGGATACACTATTCCACCATACTATTGCAAGCCTGGGATGACGAGCAACGATCATGTGCCATTACCTGTGACAAATGCTTAAAAGACGTCAGCTATAACTTGTGAGTTCATGAATATACCCAAGTTATAATTCACATTATTTCACCATGACTTTGTATCCGCCCATATTATCATAACCCAACGTCAACACGTGACTTATATAACCATAGAGTTAATGCCTACTACACCACGGGTGTAGTACCGACAAATCCTACCGTAGCAGCACGTATAAGGGACCACAAATATCATGAGTATGTCATGCTCAGGTTATATACATGCGTACAACAGTCCTGACATATGATTACAGTTTAGGACAAACATGTTCACGTTTGAAAAATATTTATAAAACTCACATGTGTAACAATTGCTAGTACAATAAAGTAACAATTACTAGTACAATCAGATAACAGTTGCTAGTATAATCAAATAATATATGGTTCCTTAATACTATCTACTGCAAGTTGATGTGTCGGCTGAATTCTTGTACTCCGAAGGTACGCAAGGAGTTCTATGACATGGGATTCACTTTATACTAAAGTTTTTCCAATTTTGTACATTCAGTTTGAAACTTATGTCTCTTATTTATAGTAAGGTTTTAACCTGCTTCGATGGTTTCTTTGTTAAAAAGTTTCCTTAACCATCAAGGCTTCAATTCGAGATATCTGGCACCTCCCCAACACGTGTCTTTGCTAGACCTTACACAAGTTCTTGTATTACATTTTTATTATATTTTATTAATGCATTTCATATAATCCTCAATATATATATAAACATTTATATTTGAAATTCTAGAACAATATTTAGTTTAATACTAATATATATTTTACAAACAGACATACGTATCATATTAATATTATTATATAATTGTAATTAATTTAGTTTGAATCTTGATTTACTCTCATAACTTTTAGAGTATGATGTTTTATAAAATTATAAGTATATTTTTCAAATGAGTTTAATTTTTTATGTTTTGACCTAACTTATGTTAAGAACGGAGTAAGTTTAAAAACAATAAATTTTATTGCTAACAGTAAATAGTCTCCTATAATAATTAAGGCTTGTTAAGAGATCTCACATTTCAACTAACTATTTTACCTATTACCTACTCGTTTGACAATATCTAAAATATATATATGTATGTATTTTTGTCTATAAAATGGGGTGTTACATGTGCAATCAAAAGGTACTAATTTTTTGTAACAATACCACAACACCATAGGTTAAATTAAATATATTAATAACACAAGTAAGAGAAAAAGATAAATAAACTTTGAAAAAATAGAGAAAATGATGAATAAACTTTGAAAATTAGAAAGAGAGAGAGATGAAGTCTGAAAATTTATAAGAAGATGAGAGAGAAACATATGGTGATGTATGACATGAAGAGAGAAAAACACATAGTGGTGTTTGACATGAGAAGAGAGATTGAAGATTAAAGTAACTATTTTACCCTTCTAGGAAAAAAAACAAAACATGGATGTGTGGTATCATCTAATTGGTGTATAAGAGTTCTTATGATTCTCGCAAATGGGTATGGTTCTCCCTTGAACCGAATCCTATATATATAGGGCAAAATGAAAACTTATCCTACGAGTTGTGAGAACGTAGAGAACTCGGCTTTACGAAAGGTTTTTTTTTCAAAAAAATCAATTTCAAAACAAAAGAAAAACTAGTTTTTATTATTTATTTACACCAGCCGTAAATACTAACAGCTTTTTACAGCAACTGTAAGGGCGTCGAAAACACCAATTTGATTTTTTATACGGTCGTCGTTGTAAGATTTTAATCTAGAGGTGTGAAATAAATGGAGGCGAAACTCGCATGAAAAGACTGAGTTCTTTAAGTTCTCAAAACTTGAATAAAATTTCTCTCGATCTTTATCATATATATATATATATTTATAAGTATGTGAGAAAAAGAGAGATCCCCAGTCAGACACACAAGCACAAACTTACAAAAACATGAAACAACCTTGGACACATTCAGCCATCCACAATAAAGAATTACAAAAACAATTCTAATCAGCTCCAAATCAGGAAACAAACAATTTTTCAAAAACACAAAAACTTACCCAATAAAAAACCAAAAATTATTGTCACATAATCACCATTTTTTTTTAATTTTTAACCACCTAGTTTGTTTTTGTGTAAAAACAAACAAAAAACATTAGCTAAAAACAAGTTCCACAGTAATAAAAATATGATGATGTATAAAAATATCTAAAAACATCTTCTTAAAACATATATTGTGGATGCTCTTATAACATCAAACGCTACTGTTAATTATTCTTTACTATTGTTTTCATACATGTGTGACCATGCATGTAGGTTTATATACATAAACCCTCTCAATCGGTATACAAGAGAAAAAAGATTAATAAATTAATGTTGTTAATTATGCACTTCGTCTTGTTAGTTTCATTTGGAAGCCATATTAAGCACTTTTAATGTGTGCGCTCGTGATCACAAAACAAAACATAACTATGTCTCTTTAGAACAACAATTTACATATTCTCTAATTTGCATTGAACCATCACCACTTAAAAAGAAAAAAAAAAGGGTTCCAATATAACACTCAACACCTTGCTAGTGCTATTCAAAAAGCCCTTTAGCAGCATACCTACATGAATGTTGAGTTTAAAGTTGTGTACATTCAAAGATAGTGTTGTCCTTGTCAATATATAACTTATTATAGTGATTCAAAAAGGGTTCCAATATAACACTCAACACCTTGCTAGTGCTATTCAAAAAGCCCTTTAGCAGCATACCTACATGAATGTTGAGTTTAAAGTTGTGTACATTCAAAGATAGTGTTGTCCTTGTCAATATATAACTTATTATAGTGATTCAAAATTCCCTTTAAAATGGTGGAGATTATTAGAGGTTAATTATTATTATGTTATTATTGTTTATGGTTTTGATTTTTTGGTAGTTGATGGTAGATTTTGGTATCAGGTCGGTTCATTACGGTACCGGCACTCGCTATAGCTTACTATAAAATATACTATATAGAGTTAAATTGTTTGGGTTGGTATGTTTATATATATTTAGAAAGTGGAAATTTTTTGGACCCCTAAAAATTTTAGGCCTTCTTTGGTTGCACGCCTTTGGGCCGGCTATACAAAGAGGGTCATGTAATTGGTCAAACAAGAATCAGGGTGGTCATGGTGATAGTTTACACCATTGGCCACATTATTTGTGCCCATTTCAACTCCGTGGTCACCATGGCTTTCGTCTCTTGCGAGAGATTTCCTGTGGAACATGCAAGTCCTTAACATGTTAGATTGAAAGTTACATTTTCGACTTAACATGTTAGTCCAAAAAATAGTATTCTGACATCATTATGTTTTAATTTATGTTGATTTTCTCAATGGCAAAAGGCTACACCATACGCCTGCGACTGCAGATAGCGTTGGATAGCGCAAGCCCACCATCTCCAATTCCGGGGAGGCCGCTCGAAGGCCCACTGCGGTAAACCCCGGTTATGATCGGATTCGAACTAAGCCTATGACCTCAAACCCAAATCTTTATTCCCCCCCCCCCCCCCCCCCCCCAATATCAATTGAACTATAATAGCTCATTGGCGTGAATTATGTTAATGCAGATAGGAGAAACAGCATGGAATAGCCACTGGTTCAACCATTTTACTAATGCCATGTTTGCAGCCGCATTAATGAAACCAGCCCAGAACCAAGGCACTCCATCATGTCGAAGTCGAACCACTACCAATGTGGGTCTACATAATGGAATCAATAGCCTCCGCTTGGTCGAACAGTATCATAAACCGATAAGACCAGACATGAGATTGTAAAGAGTTCATCATTCCTCCAAAAACTGGATGCACACATATGCCCTTTTTAACTCTGTTTGGATTTAGCACAGATACACGACCTGAACCCGTTTTCTCTTTATACAAAATAATACCTAATGTATATTTGTTGCTTCTCACATCCATTTCCTTTTAGATTTGATTGTTTTATCCTACAAACAAGCTGATATCTAGGTTGACATGGGAATAAGGTATATCGTCACAACGGATATACAAATCTGGTAAAAAGAGCTTTAACAAAATGAACACTGGAAACAATATAGGATAAAATGCGAATATGTTGCATTGATACAGTGTGCAGAAACTAATCGAGTAATATACAAATCTATTTACATAAACTAAAAAATTTAAAAATCCCCTATCTATACATTATATATATGCATCTTGAAATAATATTTAATTTTGACAGTCTCCACTTGTAACAACTTTTTATCACCAACCAAGAACAAAGATGATCATCTGGGACTTCCCCAAGTGCAGCTAACTTCAACCAGGAGGCTTGTTATGAGCTGCATTGTTAACTGAAGAACCACCCGCATGCCGTACCCATGGAAATATGATGGGCATGCAACATAGCGGTGTGAATAACAACTCCGTTATGAACATCATCATGCTAATCCACATGTATATCAATCCCTTCCAATACCACAACATCCTCTTCAAGAAAGGAAATCGAGTCTCTAACTTCAACGACGCTGAGTATATTTCAGGAACACCGGCCCCTTTTGCAAACTCTGCCCGTTCTTCAATGACAACCCGTAAGCATGACAAAGGAACATCCTTTTCAGTATACCCGCTAAAATTTATATCCAAAGTTTGCGTTTCTGATGGATAACCAGTGAGAAGATAAGCTAATTTGAGAAATGTTGACAGAAGCCGGATCGGCTCACTTTTGAATTGCAACATACATGGCTTCCTTGTACTTGCAAGGAGTTTACCATCACTAGAAAGGAAGTCAACCCTCACCTTCAATAAAAAGTAGACTAACAATGATTTAGGAACTTCAAAGTCAAAGATATCAAGTTTTCTGATTAAAAAAAAGATGATCTATAGCAAATCTTGTTACATTGTTACACACCTGAAAAATCCCAAGATTTCTGTTGTAGTCTGATTCTGGCAGCACTAAAGAGACGGTGGCCTACAGTTCATGACCAAACGGTACAACCCGCGATTCAGCAAAACTCCCAATCTTAATATCATGCAGTGTTAAAAATAAAAGATATCAAAGGATTGCGGGATCAGTCAAGCATCATCTCCCAAATTAAGAGGGTCAAAGACAGCTAGTAACAGCTACAAATCCAGCCGTTAACAGAGCTCATCTACCATATTTAGATTATCGTTTCTTGCTATAAAATGTATACTTTTCTCTGTAATGAATATACAGAAATATACACCAATTCAGTAATTTCAATTAACCTTTCTTAACATGGTATCAGAGCAGCGTTCACGGTTCTAATACCGACCTGCTCATCACTTACCCTGCTCATCACTTACCCAAATCAATCATCCTCTCAACCAAGCTGCCATGGCCGAAGCCGGTAACTTGGGAGAAGATCTATCAATCCAAATCGCCAATCTTCTCAAGAATGGCCTCAACCCACAAAATCGGAACCCAAAATTGTCCGATAACCTTCAAATAAACCTCAAACTCAACAGCCAGAATTATGCTCTATGGACCCGAATGATGAGGGTAGCCATAGGCGGTAAATCCAAAGCTTTTTTAAACCATTTATCAACCAATCCACCAAACCAAGCCCACGAAGAGTATGAACAATGGGAACAAGACGACCTAGTCGTCTTCTCATGGCTCATACAAAACATTGAACCAACCCTCGCCAGCAATCTAACCGAATTTCCGACAGCAAAATCGCTGTGGGTTGCCCTGGCTATAACATATAGCAGTGGACGTGACAAGCTCCAAACCTTCAACCTACATGTCAAGGCGAATGAAATCAAACAGAACAATCTCTCCCTTGAAGAATTGTGGATTATACTCCAAGGGGTATGGGGAGAAATTGATCGAATTGACCCAAACCCTATGACCTGCCCAACCGATATCCAAGCATACTACAAAATCAGGACTGAACAGAAATTGTTTCAGTTTCTAAACACTCTTAACCGGAAGTATGACCCTATAAAAAGGGAAATACTCCGGTTAGAACCCCTTCCAACCGTAGAAACTGCATACGCCACTGTTCGCAAGGAGGCCGCTCACCAGAATATTCTAGAAACACCTCTCAATGACACACAGGGCATCACAATGGGTTTAATGGCCTCTGAAATTGACGGGTTAGGGCTTGCATCAATGGGCTACCGACGGGTCGATGGAAAAAGAATCGGAGCAAGTAACAAAGATGACAAACTCACCTCAAATGTGATCATTGCGGCATGACGAAGCATACCCAGGAACAATGTTTCAAACTCGTCGGGTATCCCGAATGGTGGTCTGATGGTCAGAAGAGGGGCACAAAGACTACAGTTAAAGAAAAAAGGGAAGTCATCTAGCACCGGCAACCGAGATGTTACCAGAGATGAAAGCCGGAGCAGAACTGGTTTCGGCGGAATGGCCAAAGCAGATGAAGAAGAAGACACTGCAACAGGTAACGGGTTTGGGGCGCAGTCCTCAAACCCTCGGTCATATAATTATAATAAAGAAGCAAATATGTCATATTTAGTCCCTGGAAATAGGGGAAATGTCAATATGGCCCAAGAACACCATAAAAACAAAAACTATGGATCTTCGATTGTGGCGCGACCGACACAATGACTTATGAGCTGTCGGATATTATTTCAACAACCAAACCAGAAAAAACACACATCCAAACGGCGAAGGGAGGGATAATGGATGTAAAATCGGGAGGGACTATTGAGATCTCACCCACAATAAAAATCTCTAATTGTCTTTATGTTCCCTCGTTGTCACATAAACTGCTTTCCATTAGCCACGTCACAAAAGAACTCAACTGTATTGTCCTAATGTACCCTACGTTTTGTATTTTACAGGATATCAGGACGGGAGTGATCATTGGGCGTGGCACTGAAAATCAAGGGTTGTATTATGTGGATGAGGTGACTCAAAGTGGTGCGGTGATGTTGACTCATGGGACATCGGAACGAGAAGCTTGGCTATGGCACCGAAGATTAGGTCATCCTTCTACAAGTTATTTGCATATTTTATTTCCAAAACTATTTCCAGTTAATTCTATGTCACATTGTGAAACATGCGTTTTAGCAAAGAGCCACAGGAAAACTTTTAAACCCAATAATACTAAGGTTGCTTTGCCATTTTCATTAATCCATTCTGACGTATGGGGTCCTGCCCCAGTTCTTGGGGGGCAAAACCTTCGTTACTTTGTGATGTTCGTTGATGATTGTACCCGAATGACCTGGGTTTATTTTTTGAAAAACAAATCCGAAGTCTTTGAAAAATTCACTATGTTTTACGCCATGATCCAAACCCAATTTCAAACCAACATCCAAATATTCCGATCCGATAATGGCGGTGAGTTTGTTAATACCTCGTTTAAATTGTTTTTCCAAGACAAGGGAATAATCCACCAAACTACATGCCCAAACACCCCAGAACAAAATGGTGTCGCCGAAAGGAAAAATCGCATTTTGCTGGAAATGACACGAGCTCTCCTAATTGAATCCCAGGTCCCGAAATATTTTTGGCCTGAAGCCCTTGCTACCGCTACCTATCTTCTCAACCGACTCCCAACAAATATCCTCAAACTTAACACTCCATTACACACCCTTTCAAAATTCTTCAAACTACCCTCAGTTCTTACTCTTCAACCACGAATCTTTGGATGTACTGCCTTTGTTCACATACCTAAATCAGATCGAACCAAACTTGACCCTTGTGCTGAAAAATGTGTCTTTGTTGGGTATGGAATGAATCAAAAAGGATACAGATGTTATAACCCAAAGACACGTCATATGTTCACCACAATAAACTGTGACTTTCTTGAAACCGAGTATTACTACAATTCCCAACTCAGTGGTCAGGGGGAGAAGGAATGTTTAGACACACTAAGTTGGTTGAAATATGTTCCCTATGTACCAACTACAGAGTCACCAGATTCAAATTTCAGTGCCACTGAAGGTCCTAATGTTCCTCCTAACCTGTTGTCCGAGGTAAGTAATACTCACCCTATTCAGTCTGGTGATACAATTGAAGTTTCTAATGACTCCGAAGATACCAATACTTCTAACCATGAAACTGCCACAGAACAAGCTGAAAATTTGCAGGCAGATGAATCCAGACAAGAAGAACCACCATCAAGATATGTGTTACCCCCTAGAACAAACAGAGGGGTTCCTCCGAAACGGTATTCTCCTGAAAAAGAACCAAGAAGATCTAGTTATCCTATAGCCAGTATGGCTAATGGAAATTTCACTAAGGAAGCCAAAGCATTTATCTCATCTGTTTATTCCGAAGAAACTCCTACAAACGTGGATCAAGCCTTAAAGTCTAAACATTGGAAGGAAGCGATGAAAACGGAAATGGAAGCCCTAATCAAGAACAATACTTGGGAAAAGTGTACTCTCTCGTTGGGAAAGAAATCCGTGGGGTGTCGTTGGGTCTATACGGTTAAGTATAAACCAGATGGTACAATTGAAAGATATAAAGCCCGACTAGTAGCAAAAGGGTATACCCAGACACATGGGATTGACTATGCTGAAACATTCTCCCCGGTTGCAAAAATGAACACAATTAGAGTTCTTTTTTCGATAGCTGCAAATGAAGGGTGGCCACTTCAACAGTTTGATGTAAAAAATGCTTTTTTACACGGGGACCTAGATGAAGAAGTATTTATGGATGCTCCTCCAGGATTCACAAAAGATTTCAAAACTGGAGAAGTTTGCCGTCTGAAGAAGTCTCTTTATGGTTTGAAGCAATCTCCCCGGGCTTGGTTTGGCAGATTTACGGTAGCTATGAAAAAGTTTGGATATAGACAGAGTAATGCCGATCATACTTTGTTTCTCAAAAAAAGAGGAAAATTCGTAACCTGCCTAATTATCTATGTAGATGATATGATCATTACAGGGAACGATAAAGAAGAAATGGTAACACTAAAAGAAAACTTGTTTGCTGAATTTGAAATGAAAGATTTGGGCAGACTTAAGTATTTCCTCGGAATTGAAGTACTAAGGTCAAAACAAGGAATTTTCATTAGTCAGAAGAAGTATGTCTTAGACTTGTTGGCAGAGATTGGAATGATCGATTGCAAACCAGCAGATACTCCTATGAGTGTAAACCAAAAGCTTTATATGGAGGAAGGAGCAAAGTTAGCAAATAAAGAAAGATACCAACGGCTGGTGGGAAAACTAATATATCTCTCACATACTCGTCCAGACATTGCCTATGCTGTAGGGGTAGTAAGTCAGTTCATGCACCAACCTCAACAGTCCCATATGGAAGCAGTTTGGAGAATTATTAGATATCTCAAAGGAACAGTGGGTCATGGAGTCCTGTTTCAATCACATAGACACCTAAATGTTCAAATCTATACCGATGCAGACTGGGCAGGAGACAAGGGAAACCGGAGGTCAACAACAGGCTACTTCACTTTAGTTGGAGGGAATCTTGTTACTTGGAGAAGTAAAAAACAAAAGGTGGTTGCTCTTTCAAGTGCAGAAGCTGAATTTAGAGGTATAGCTCGAGGTTTAACAGAAGCCATGTGGATGCGAAGACTCTTAGCTGAGATTGGTTTTCCGTCAAAAGAAACAAGTAAGATTATGTGTGATAATAAAGCTGCAATTCAGATTTCAGAAAACCCAGTACAACATGATCGAACTAAACACGTGGAAGTTGATAGGAACTTCATCAAAGAAAAATTGGAAGATGGTACGATCGAACTACCGTTTGTTCGATCAAAGGATCAGCTCGCTGACATTTTAACAAAGGCGGTTAACGGGAAAATTTTCAGCGATTGTTTGGGCAAGTTGAATTTTGGAAATCCGACTATTCAACTTGAGGGGGAGTGTTAAAAATAAAAGATATCAAAGGATTGCGGGATCAGTCAAGCATCATCTCCCAAATTAAGAGGGTCAAAGACAGCTAGTAACAGCTACAAATCTAGCCGTTAACAGAGCTCATCTACCATATTTAGATTATCGTTTCTTGCTATAAAATGTATACTTTTCTCTGTAATGAATATACAGAAATATACACCAATTCAGTAATTTCAATTAACCTTTCTTAACATGCAGCAGAGAAGATGAATCAGGACAATAAATTACCGGCGCAAAAGCCATGGGAGTGTCTTTCGTATAATCGAAAGTCAACTGCTCCGTTATCTGTACCGGTTCCTCAACTATCCACTTCACCACCACGGCGCCGAAAACAAAAGCGGGAACTAACAGACAAACTAAAAGGAAACCGCAGTAAGCCAACCACAACAATCCCCATCCGATTTGCACACACAGCTTCAATGCAGATTCATGAGTTTGAAACCAATTAATCAACCTAACACAATTATTGTAACAAATCCCCCAAATTCCAGAAATACCCCCCTGCACATAATTTCTCCAAAGCCTTATAACCCCATAGGGATCAAATATTAACATGTATGAAGAATGAAATAACCATATTGAAAACTTGACAGACTTTGCCAACAGTTTTGTTTGAAAACTAATAACGTCAATTACCAACTCAGCTAACATAAATAGAAGATCTGTTCCAGAATTTGGCGAGTCAACTGTAGTTGACTCATCGTTGACTCTTTGACCGTCACTAACACTAGTAATTGCAGAACTCTCATGGCTGTCTGAACTCAAATTATCATTTAGTTTCTCATTATCCTTCAAACTGCACGAACGCTTGTACTTCTTACCGCCTGTAAACAAACCGAATGTTCATTGAACCATCTGTGAAGTGTTCGGCGGGATGTACATTTATTTAATAAACGAACATGAACACATATTTCGTTTGCTCATTTATCAATCATGAACGTCAGTTTATGTTCGTTCATTTACGTTCATTTAAATATTATTACAAAAGTTCAATTTATGTGTGTTTATGTTTTATATTGTTTAATACAAAAGTTTATTTATATATGTTCACTTATGTCCATTTTCATTTACGTTCATTAAAGCTCTTGGTTTAAAATGCTAACAAAAACAAACATAAACGAACACAAGCATATTCATTTTCTTAATAGACGAACATGCACAGAAAAAAAATCCATTAGTTTAATTGTTCGTGTATTCGTTCAGTTCGTTCACAAAACCTATTATTACCTTTAAGATCAAAATCTATCGATCCTTCTGGATTGTAACGCGCTCTTCTTTGCATTCCAATTGCACTTGGGTTTTGGTTTCCTCACCTGTTGTGCCAACATTGTTAGTTGTCAGTGGATTTACAAGATAAAGCCCAACTTATTGCCATGAGCTCTCATCATGTAGAGGGGAATTAACTATTTGTCTTGACTAGCCATGAAATTACATATGCGTTCGGCAAGGTTTCTCAGTTTCTACAAAAATTGTATGATCGATATTAGTGTGTCGTTAAGTGTATTTACCTTAAGGGTGGCATTTTTTCATGGTTTGATTATTCGACGATCTGTTAGTCTTGATTTACATGCTTTTTCTGATGTTGATTGGGTTGAGTGCAAGTTGATTGTTGCTTCACTTTAGGTTATCACGTCTTTCTTTAACCCAACCTTATCAGTTGACTTCCAAAAAAACAACACATGGTTACTCTAGCTAGTACAAAGGTCGAGTATCGGGGTTTAGCACATACTACTTTAGGGGTTCATTAGATTATGTCTATATTATATGAGCTTTAGAATCTGATCTCTTGTCCACCCACTCTTTGATGTAACAATCTTGGTGCTACATAGTTAGTGGTAAATATTCGAATGAAAATCTTGAGATTTATTTGCACTTTCTTTTGAAATATGGTTTTAACTCAGACTCTCATTGTTAGATATGTTTCTACTACTTTTCAGCTAGCAGGGTTGTCATTTTCTAATTTTGACACTCTTAGGTCAAACTTTACGTTGTTGAGCCCGTTTTTCCTTAAGGGGACATATTAGACAGTTTATATAGTTGAGCACATGCATAGAGGCATACTTGTCTTTTTTGTTAGGGTTATTGTATTGGGAGGACCACTTCCACCATCATGTATCTACTTTTATATATATATATATATATATATATATAGAGAGAGAGAGAGAGAGAGAGAGAGAGAGAGAGGCCTAGTGTTGTATATGTGGATTTTTATTATTAGATTTGGTTAGCTCAAAATCATTATTAACTTAGATTGAATCTGGATTATTTTTTCTTTCAAATATGTTTTTTTTTTCTAAATACCACTTAACATGGGATGATCCTTGATTTTTCAAATTATCACATAATTCACACCATAACATGATAAAATCCTCTCTAAACTATTACATATTGATCCATTCATACACACATGTTGATAGCTTCGGATTCACCGACCAATTTCAAACCAATTGCAGACTCTGAGACCAAGAAAAAAATATTGAATTTGTACGTAAATTGTGTATTCACTGTCAGATTAAGTCATTAAGATTAATCTGATGGTGCTCCCAATGATTAATCCGATTAGATGTGTAGAACACGCAAGAACAAATTTGTTGATCGTTTGAGAAATCTGATAAAAATCGTGCCACAATTCGTAACTCTCGACTTGTAACCGTCGACTTGCTTTTTTTTTTTCCGACCAAAATTGTTGGTGCCACTATTCTCATCGGTTTTTTTTGGTTCTAAAACAATCAGACCCAAGGCCCAATAAAAACTTTAATTGAAATGACATGTCTGAAAGTATATGTTTCTGAAAAATTGAGACCAACGCAATATAAACACTTGTGTAGTTTTCTTTTTTTTTTAAGAATTATAAAATTAAATTTGTCACATCAGAGTATCTTTGGTAATATAAGGTTGTATATAGGTCCCAATCGGTAATTCTACATGAAAATGATAGGAACGAACAAAATTGTTAAAGTAATTAATTAACTTTATAATCATTCTGTTGGGTGTATCAAACATTAAAATACAAACGTATAATTGTCAAAAATATAAGGGTTCTTTGAACCATTCACACAAATATTAGGTGAAAAAGAATAAAATCAACCTATCATTCGATCAATAATTTAATAATTTCTGCATGGGAAGGATATAATTTGGGGTCACAAAGAAAGGGACCAAAATGTCATTTAAAAATATTTCTAATTACTACTTATTTAAAAAATACTTTTAAAAACTCATTATTTGGAGGTTTCTTTTATCAATGAAAAAAATAATTATTTCGAAGTGTCACTTATCACTGAAAATTCATAAATCTTTTCTTTTTATGGGTTTCATACGATAACTTTTATCGCATATGAATTTTAGATTTGTATAACTCATGAATCCTCCAAAATGTTATGAATCGTCGAATCCCTTAGAAAATATATAAACATTACTCACGTTTGTTTATATACTAACTTATAAACCCGTATATTACACAAGTTAAATATCAAAAAATATTAGATTGAATATTATTTTAATTAATAGGTGTTACAAACCCGTGTATCATACAGGTTAAATATAAAAAAATGTAAATAAAAAATTACTAGTAATCCTTATCACATGCTTAAAATATGTAATAATATTATAATCTCAAACATTCATATTTCATGGATTTTATCACACGGGTTGAGGAAACATAAACTATAATCCTATATAAATGTGTAACACCATTAATAATAAATGTAATAATATTATAATCTTATTACACAACTGAATATCATGTGTTGTTGATGTGTATGTCAATTGTTTCGTAAATTTTAATATTATTTAAGTTAAGGTATGAATTTAAGTTTAAAATTATATCAGTTACTAAAAAATACAATATTTAATATTTGACTTACCAAATCTTAGTATCCTTATCATCCATGAAAGAATAATTATTAAAAAATACACTAAAACAAAATATAAGTAAAAGTAATGAGGTTGAAGTAGAATTTTTACGTTACATTAATTATAATCATTAATAGATAAAAGTAGGATTTTCTAAGGTATTTTTGGTAAAATATTATATAAAACAACTGAGTCTTTTTTAGGATGGCATATAGTTTTTATAATTTGTTTTTAGTCTCTTGAAATAAAAATCGTGTGATATCGGTTAATACATGGTGATAGCTATGATATTAATTTAGAAGAAAAATAAATTAAATATATTTAGAAAATTTCGTTAATACATGGTGACATCAATTTGGAAGAAAAAGAAGAAAAAAAAAAAGAAAAAAAAATTGAATGTATTTAGAAAATTCCGTTAATACATGGTGACATCAATTTGGAAGAAAATCAAAGTGAATTCATTTAGATAATATTTAGCTATTTACATTCTTTTAGATAATTATTACATTATTAATGATTTTGTATATTATTCATATTTAGATAGTAATAAAGATAAGGACAAAAATTATTTTAAATAAAATATAAGTAAAATTATGAGTTGAAGGAGAGAATGTCATGTAACATTAATTGGAGTCTTTTATTATAAGTTAGATTTTATCGTGAAATTTTAGAATAAAAAAACTAATATTTTGTTCTAAAACTTTATAAAAATATAAATAAAAATTAACTCAGGTTTTTGTGTGTTTGAACTTTGAAAGTTCATTAGAAGACCCATAAAACTAGGGTGATATTATGTTTTTATTTTATAATTTTAATGGCTTTAGAGATAAAATTTAATTTACTTAGACATAGATATAGACATTGATGTAAAATATATATCTGCATATTAATAGTGTCTACGTGTGATCCTCCTTCTGGAGTTATGGACTTATGATAGACAATATATATTATATTAAGTATAGTACTATACTAATATTTTATAAGTTGAATTCATAACATTTAAACCAAATTTTAAACATTATGAAAACTTTTTTTTAATTAGTAACTATCAGCGTTATCTATTATTATGCTACATTTATCAAAAGCAGTTTATAAGGCTAAAGATATGGATTCAGTGTTCGTGGAGCGAGGTGGCATAATGAACACTACTCGAACACCGCCCTTCTCACGAGTCAACGAAAGCCATGAGAGGAATTACTTGTTGGGTGGGACTTGCAATGGTTAATTTTTTTTAATTAAATGAACTATTAGTGAACTACACCCATAACTAGTAGATGTTAGAGATGGTGGAAAAGGATACTAACGTGACACTGAGATGAAAGATGGCGATGAGCCTCCACTAGTGAATCATACCCTTTGGTCTAAGGGGATTGGGGCACCCATCACCCTATCACCCTATCACACCATCACTTACAAACAAACTAACCCTATCACACCATCACTTACAAACAAACTAATTATAAATTGTCACATCATTCCACTCAATTCTATCACAAAGTCACTAAATCATTCCTAACCAATCACAAAATGTCATTTCATTCTTACACAAAAATCCCAACTGATCACAAAACAACCATCTTTTTCACGACTACCGTGATGGCCACCACATAAATCACAACCATTACCGTGAACACACCACTTGCGGCAATGTGATCATGGCCACTACGGAAGTGATCACATAGACGCACCGACCCCCCTAATATGATAAATTTATAATTATTTGGTTTAAAAATTAAAATTTATATTTTTCCATGTTTTGCTAACTTTTGTTCTGGACTTTTACTGATTCTTCATTGTGTTTCATTATGCTTTGACTACAATAATTTATTTATTATCAATTTGCAACATACTTATGTTGTTCCTAGTTGTACCTCACACCTTATTGCTTTATTGTGCATCTTAGGTTTGTACGTTTGACTTTGCAAATTGTTTTGGTTTTTGGGTATTTAATCTCATTTCCTTTGTAGTCTAGCTTCACTTTGAAGCTTCCACACACTCTCTCTCCCTCCCCTACTCTCTCTCTACCACTGACCAGGCTCCATCATATGTGGATTTGCTCCGATCAGCTACCTCTGTGTTGTTTCAAGGTAGATTCTTGGTGCTATTAGGTTGCATTCATTTTTTTGGTGGTTTGGTCATCGTTAAAAACAACGGCTTACGCGCCAACGGTTTTGTTTCGACTTTTATGTTGGGTTTTTGTGTTGTTATAAAGGATTTGTTGGTGCATGTATTTTTTATGTTAATCGAGGTGTCATTGTCGAACATCTGGTGTTATTGTTCATCTAGGGTTTGGTTTACATATGTTATCGGATATTTGGATGAGACCTTTTGATGTTTTGGTTTGTGCTTATTTTGTTTGGTTTCAATTTTCCGCTATGTTTGGTTGTTGGTTTTAATGGTCTGTGAAGGCTTTACATCTTTTGTAGGTCTTTGTGGTATTTATTTGTGGGCCATGAAGATGACTTGCGGTTCATTGGAGACCATTAGCTATGATTTTGCTTTTGACCTGGCTTGGTAACTTAGATTGCAGCCATCTATTGCTTATGAGCTTTGTTTTATGGTTGTCTTGATGTTCATTATAGTTATTTAGGTCTGCAATGTACTTTGCATGTTGTAAAGTGGTACTTTATGTTGTTGTTAGGTGATGCACAACTCGGTTAGCCTAAGTGGTTCACAAAAAACTTCTTTCTCGAGGCACTGCTGAATTGTTGTTTGGCTCGATGAAGCTAACCTATTGGTCCTGCGAGAGCCATAGCTGCGATGTTGGTTAGGATTTGGCTTGATATTATATGTTGCCGCCATCTTACACCTTTGAGCTTTTTTAAAAAAATGTTTTGTTAAGATTTATGGTTGTTTGTGCATACAACATTTAAGTGTTATTTTGTGCATGCGTGTTAACCTTATAGATTCTCAACACTTTGGCTTTTTGGAACACTATTTTGTTCCAAGATTTGTTTATATAATATTGGATTTGCAACATACTGGTGTTGTTACTAGTTGTACCTCACACATTATTGGTTTAATGTGCACCTTATGTTTGTACGTTTGGGTTTGCTAGCTGTTTTCTTTTGTGAGTATTTGAGGCCGGCTTTTTGTGGTTTTGGCTTCACTTTAAAGTTTTAAGCTTCTTTGCCTAACACATCCAACAAAGACCATTGGTTTAATGTGTATGGTATATTTGTGCATTTGGATATGTAAGTTGTTTTACATTGTTGGTATTCCAAGCTTTGTTTGATTGAGTTTTGACTTTGTTTTGAAGTCTTATTTATGCATATTGTGTATCTGACAATTGGCGTGAGGATATGTCTCACAACCATGTTTAGTCACCTAGTGTTGATTGTTGCAAATTGATAATATACAAATATGTATATTTAATGACATTGTTATTGTGGGTTGACGTGTCTATTAGCTATGATGTTAAAAGTAAGGTGTTGTCTACTGTGACGGCTTTACAAAAGCAACCGGTTAATACCAACTTTATGAGGCTATTAAATATTTTTTTCAATACGTTTAAATTGTTTATCATTTGCTTTTTATTCTTAAGTATAGTCTAATTTGTTTATAAATTTGATAGGTTAAATAAATGTCAAACTCTAATGACCAGACATGTGTACTTGAGCACCTTCGAGCCATTCTAGAAGAATTAATAAATGCACAAACCGAGTGTGTTCTACGTGAACGACACACTGAATTTCAAATCGCAGTTGACGCGCTTTTGACGCGTTATGTTTAGTCTAGAAATGTTATTTGTTGGTCAGCTTTTCTCCGGCGGTTATGACTGATGTCGCGGGATTAGACATCGGTTATAACCGACGTTGAGATTAATACATCCGTTAAGTCAATAGAAACGTCAATGATTGGCGAAGTTGTCGGGATTTCCGGCGAGAGTGATTTGGGCGCGCTGAGTGGCTGAATTCAACTTCGAGGTTTATTATAAATGTTATTTGTTTCACTGGATAGCACAAGTGAGTCAAGTGGCGGAGTGGTTGAATGTTTGTGTGTTAAATCTTGGAGGTTTTATCCGGCTGACCCGGGTTCGAAACCCGGCATCAACAATTTATTTTTATTTCATTATTTATTATAAATTTTCAATTATAGATTTTAAATTCTAATATATTTATTAATTATGTATTGTATAAAATTAATTTAGGCATTAAATACGCAACGAAATTTTTAACTGGATGTTCGGTTAATAAACGAAGCGGGTTTTGTTAGCCCGGTTTTTTACGGATGTTACATTCTTCATTTCAAGGAGTTAAGTTTTGCTATCACTTTTTGACTTGTTATGATAGCATCTTCTAGAATCCAATATACTTCCAATTGCATACGACATCAATTCGTAAGAAAAGGGTAAATTTTAAGTAGCTTTGATAAAATGAGGTATGTTGCAAGAGGAAAACAGTAATTTGTAGTGTATCAATACGGAAGTGACATGTGGACGCAACAACCAATACATCAAAGACAATATTCGTCTCCATTACATTATAGGTGTCTCTCTCACCTATTTCAAATGGGTCGTATTTGGATTGAACCTAAATATATTTGTATGTAAGTTAGGATTAAAATCTTTTACACAAATAATAATATTAGTTGGTTTTGGGTTACACATTTTTACTCGTAACGCGTTAACTTACCAATCCAACAGAGTTCACATCCCGCAATAATGTGAGTAACAAAGCATATATGTCAAAACATAAAAAAAGAGAATAATGTGTATTGTGTAAATGACACTCAAAAGACAATGAGAAAGAAAAACTTAGTTACATGTCACCCAAGCTGTTTGGCTTAGCACCTCCTAACACAGAATTACCAAAATACAACTAAAAAGAAACTTAATTATATATGTGTAAATAGCACTCATGTAATTCAAAGGAAAACATAATGGTGAGTGTGGCAACGTATCACGCCATTTTATGTTTTAGTATATAACTAGCTTAAGTTTTCGTGTTACACACAGCACAAAGAAAATACTTGTTATAAATCTATTGATATTTGTCATGTTTTGAGTGATGAGTTTGAGAAAGTTCAGTAATATATTTTATGTTGATAAAGAAATGCGGAATAATCGTCATGTGAGACTGTTGCTTCCAAGTCTAGGAGTTGACCAGTTCAAATATAAAAGATTTACATGCTCAATTTTCAATATTAGATCAATTTTTATAACTTTCAATGATTTTTTAAGGGGCAACAACCTTCAAAAGCTTGCTTAAGTACATCCTCAATTCTCTTAGCAAGTGTATTTGAAAAATGTCAAAATAATCTAAATACCATTATGCTTGACTTCAGTAGTCAAATTGTACCCATATTGAGTTTACAATAGAGACATTATGCTCGACTCTTGACATATTGAATCTTTAATAGAGTGTCGACTTTTCAAAGCATCATTGCACTATAATTGATCTCATAAGTCAAGTTATCCTTATATCAAGTATGCAATAGATAGGGGCGGACCCAAGGCTTGCCGTGAGTGGGTGGACGCACCCCTTTAGAAAAAAAAATAGTATATTATACCCGTTAAAATCCAGATTGCCCCCATGAAATTTGGTTATCGCCCCCATAAATCCAGCAAACCATGGCGGAAGAAGACTGGAAAAGTGTTCATTGGAATTTTTTGGGCCTGTGCGAAGAGTTGCAGGAATAGAATAAAGGGTTTTGTGAGAAAGATAAGGGTATTATGGGTAATTACTAAAATATTACGAGTATCATTTTGCCTGCATAATAAAAGTGTAAAATAAAAATCGATCTAACACAAATCAAGATCACACGACTTTAGGCTTGTCTTGTAGCTTCTTTATTTTACTAGAATTTTATTCTTATTTTTTCCTACTAGTGTATTTCATTTCATTAGTTTAGAAAATATCTACATGTCAATTTTGTTTATTCTTTCTCGTATTACTTTTTTTCTATTTATGAGTAAAAAACTATTATATATACTATATAAATAGAGTTTCAGATTTTGCTATTAGGAAATAAGAACTTGATAGAAAGTGACAGTGATCTCTAGATCATGTGGTAGAGGGTTTGCATTTCTTTTGAGAGATGCAAGTTCATTTTTCATTTTGGTGCAGAGTGAGGCATTGGTGGGCAATGATAGAAAATACAGGGAAACTTGGGTTCGATTCTTGAGCCAAACGGGTTTTACCGGTAATTTCACCGTCATGCCTACGTGCGGGTGGGTTACCGGGTTTTCTCCGGAATTGGTGGTGGACTCAGATTACTCTTGAAGTACTCTGTTTGATCCAGTAAATGTCCCAAAAATATTTAAAATTGATACAGTTGAACGTTAAATAAAGAACATGATAGAAAGGATTACTAATAATGTTTGTTGTAGCAAAAGAATATCTCCAGTTTATTTATTTGACTATCAAATAGATTATTCAAATCATACATATTTAAATAATAACACTGTTCGTTTAAAATTTTAAACTTTGAGATTTAGTTATTTATACCAGTTTAAAATTTTATTTTATACGGTGTGTTGTATTATGTATTGCTTATTAGAGATTTATTTTCTTAAGTTTTTAAATTACTTTTGATATTCCTAAAAAATATAAATAATTATGCACCGTATTTTTGTTGGGGTCTTGAATATTAAGGTAGAACCATGGATTTTATTTAAAATAAAATTACATAGTGACACAATCTGGATCGAAAAAACTTATTACATAACGATAGACAAACAACCTTAAAAATTTTATGTCCCTATGAAAAAAAAATATGGGTCTGCCAGCGGCAATAGAGTAATTGATGTGATTTAAATCATCAAACTGTACCTATTTGTTTGACCCAAGTCAATAAGAAGATTATAATACATATTTTTTATGAAGAATAATAAAAATATACATGGATAGTATCTACCTCTAGACTCTAGACATTACTGAAAATGTGATTAAGGTAACTTAATAAAGAAGAAAAAGATTCATTCTTTAAGATACATTGTTAACTAGTAAATACAATTCTTTAATAATTGATTAATATACGAAGATAAAACTACACACACTTATAACAATAGAAACAAATAATAAGAATATAGGAAGTAATTGACTCACAATCAAATTGAGCCAATTGTAAGGAGCATACGTGTTCTTGATAACTTGTAGAGGATGTGTTTGTTTGACATATACCAATAAAATGGAGTACGAAAATGTAGAGGATCTAAATAAGTTATATTAGAGGGGAAAATTTTTCCTTTAGTGTAAAAAACATTTTAATTTTAAAATCACCTCAAGTATCATAGTTACCCAAGATATTTTTTTTATTTCTAGTATGTTATATAAATCACTATTAATCAAATCTCAGATAATTGTAATAGTTAATTTTATTACATTCGAAATTAGACATTTAGATATTGATGAAAACAAAATTATGTCTCGATTGATTATTTAATTATTTTTTGAAACTTTATTTTATTCACATTCAAAATTAGATATTTAGTTGCATTCTCCATTATTGCTATAATCATGGGCGTAGCAAAGTGGGGGTCGGGGAACCCCCGAACTTTTCGCTCATTAGTGTTTGGTATTTAGTTTTCGTATAGAATTTTTTAGGTATATACGTTTTCGACCCCCCAATTTTATAATTTTTAAGGTATAATTTTAGGTTCGATGACTTCCAACCCCCGGTCGAAAATCTCAAGATTCTCCACCGACTATAATGATTTTTAAATTAATAATTTATAATTAATAAATACTCAATAAACAAAGAATATTTAATTGGTAATACATCGGGAACAAAATTAATTAATATTAATACAAATTATAAAGATAACCTGTAATTCTATAATTGTTATTTAAATAATCAATGTGAGATATATATAAAGGCGTATTCATAATATATATATCTATATATATATGTATATATATATTATATTTACTTATTAGTCATGTAGGCTTAAAAAGTATAGATATTATAGAAATGAAATATATTCTTTCATTGACAAAGGTTCGAAATAGAATCAGAACCTACATCATACTTTCATTAGTGTTCAAATAAATACGTATTAGACAATGTTTAGTAACGTAAACAAATAATAGATGTATTATAAAATAAAATTATCCATAGATATTAAAGTAGAAAAATATCAAGCAAAAATGTAAACAAACACTAACAATTAACAAATTTATGTCTTTATATTAAAACGAAAAACGTCAAACATTGTTGTCAATTGAACGAAAGAAATAACTAAAATTATTATTGCAAATAAAACAACCAACAATTATTCGAAAGGGAAAACTCCAAAATTCAAATGTAAGTCGCGACTAATTCTCAATAGTGCACATCCTCCTTGGTCTTCAAGGTCTTCTCAGTTGTATTAGCAGGGATACTTACACTATGTTAACAACATAAACATCATACGTTTACGCTTACTTGTTTTGTTTTTAGAAAATTGTAAGGTAGTTTTTACATAACACATGTTTTTATTGAAATTGTTTTGACCTTAAATAAATATTATGAGAACGAAATTCAAATTGTATGTAACTGAAATTAATTGACATAAATTGTATTAATATGTTTTGAATAATGATAAAAGAAATAAATAATAATATGTTTTAGAAACCTTTAAATGTCACTTTATCATAAAGTAAAAAGGAAAACATTATTTCAAAGTAAAATAAAGCAAAAGTAACAATAAAAAAGTTATTTGTCAACATGTGTAAGGAATTGATAACATTAGACATATATTGTTGTTCATTATGAGATATATATTTCGAAGATGGAATTGACCAACAACTTTTTCTATACGTATGTCATTTATTTATTATTATGAATAACTTATTAAGAATAAATATATGTTTAGGAACCACAATGGTCCAAATCAAGCATAGTAAGATACTAATTAATTACTGAAAAAACTCAACCCATTTCATAAAATGTGGAAAAAAAACATGATAAACAATGATGCGTGCATCGGAACGCATAATGCAACGAGTGCATTATGCGAAATAGGCGCAATATTCTCGCATTATGTAATTGCAACCCATCAGCCGTTGCGATGCGCTCGCATCGCCACATCATCAGTAAGTTGTTCTTTTTTTTTTGTGACTTTTGGAAGTGAATGAATTATTTTCTGTGTTCATATCACTGATAAGACTTTTGCTAGAAAGTTATACATATTGAGTCATTGAGGTACCAGGGTATTTCTTGAATAAGTTTTGTTAGATGTCTGTGTTTAATCCTTACAATGATTAATGTTTCCGCCTTCTCATGAAACCTGCAGACACTAACAGAGTAACAACAATTGATTTTGTTTGAACTATTTGATTTTGAACATAACTTTTATCGAAATGCAAATAAAAATAAGCATGTCGCAACACTATAATAATATAACTAACAAAAATAGCATATGGCGACAGTTGATAAGAATAGGGTAAATTTGAAGTAGCTTTAATAAAATAAGGTATGTTACTAGAGAAAAACGATAATTTGAAGTGTATCAATACTGACGTTAAATGTTAATATGAAGTGTATCAATACTGAAGTGACATCTGGATGCAACAACCAACACATCAAAATTAGGGGTGTTTAATATCGGATTATCCGGAATTTACGAATTCGGATATCCGAATTTATATAAAAATATTGTTTTATGCATATATTAGAACTAAACCTATATTTGATTTTCCGTATATTTCGGATACGGATTTTCGGATTTGGTTTCGGTTTCGAATCCGTATGTTTTTGAACCCCCATTTCACCTATTGCAAATAGGTCGTCTTCGGGTTGAACTGAATTTATGTGTATACGGGTTAAGGTTAAAATTTTTAACACAAATAATAATAATAATAATAATAATAATAATAATAATAATAATAATAATAATAATAATAATAACAATAATAATAATAATATAGGTTGAGTTTGGGTTGCACATTTTAACCTACCAACCCACAACTTGTCAACCAACCCGTCAATCCAACATGATTGAAATCCCGTGATAGGTTCAAACCAATTAATTGCAACTTCTCAAAGAAAGCTTAAAAAATACCGGAACATGGCATAAATCAAATAGCCATTCTTGCCTTCCCCGATAAATACCCCCTTTCTAAATCCTATTTCTTCCATCTTCATCACCTGTAATTCTATAAATTTTATATTAAAATGTAGAAAAAAACTTCTGTATTGTGATTTTATTAAAAATAGCAAGCAATTAAAGAAAAAAAAATACATGATAAATGACGTGTTATTTAGAAAATAGATTGTTATTAAAAAAGATAAAAAATTGGATTGATTTAAAAGGAAACATGCGGTATGAAAGTAGTGGGGAAGTCATTATTCATAAGATTGATTTTTGTCGTTAATAGAGGAGAATATAGATAGTCGGGAGGTGCGGCAACCTCTCTCTTATCAAAACTAAAAGTGATAATAATGGGCTGATTTGTATACTAAAAGTGACAATAATGGGCTGTTGGATACAAATCACTTGCCTATGTGTCACCACAAAGTAGTCGACGGGTCCACTAGGATACAAAAAAAAGCTTAAAAAATACCGCAACATGGCATAAATCAAATAGCCAGTCTTGTTGAAACCTATAAATACCCCCTTTCTAAATCCTATTTCTTCCATCTTCATCATCTGAAAACCCCTATGAACCAAAATTGTCAATCCAACATTCACAACATATATTCATCATAATGGTATTCTCGATGAATTTGTCTATTAACGAAGTCAGCAGTAAGTTCTTATTTGCCTATTGATAAGATTATTGATAGAGATCTAATGGTTAATGATTCCGCCTTCTCATGAAACCTGCAGACTCTAACAGAGTAACAAGTCCAACGCCTTGGAGACGTGGTAATACTGACATGTTTTCAAACGATCAGCTTCCTCATACGCGCGAGAGGTTCTGGTGTTTCGCTCCTCAACGTGGTGGAAGAACAGGTTGATTTTTTTTTTCTTAACAAAGAGCTGCACTAGGGTGGTACGAGGCCAAAAATGCTAAGTTGATTTGTTTAATTCATGTTTTCAGAGATCTGGGAAGCCCTTAAAGAGGCTGCTGAGAGCGAAGATTTGGAGCGTAAGCAACGAATCCTCAACGTTAATAACATCAGACTAGGTAACCGCGACATGTCATTGTGCTATGATGATGCCGGTACGTGCATTCTTCATGTATGTATTTATATGAACATGTAGTTATTCATGTTGTGAGCTTGATTAATTTTTAACACTTGCAGATAACAGATACCAGCTACCCCCATACGTTTTATGCGATCCAACGGATATGAATTAAGTGATCCACCGGAGATGATTTTTGTACTTCTCAAAGTAGAATAATAAGCGATCCAACGGATATCAGTTTTGCATTTTTGAAAGTAGAATGATATTTGAGGACAAATATATGTGGGATTTTATCCATCTAAATTAATGTTATAATGTGCAATTTGTGATCATACATACGCTGTCATAACACTCTTTGTATAAAAAAAAAAAGAGTGATTTGTGATCTTACATACATGTGCAATTTGTGATTTCGAAATCGGGTCGGGTGCGAAAGTTAAAATTAGAATTTAGAAAGTAATGAAAGCATATGGAGGGAGGACGGTGCCACTTGCCATTATCGAAAGAATGCATAGTTTCATTTACATAACCTAGGTAAAAGAGATGGTAAGGTTTACCTACTTTAGTGGGTTCTTGATCAGGTGGTCACGAGTTCGACTCCAAGGCCGATCCACAATCAACTGGCACGCACTTATGCGGTTCGTGGTGTTTCAATGCCTAGCGCCTGTCATGGATCAAACGTGATTTGTGTGAGTAGTAGTTTGGTCGTTGTACCGACTGCACCAACCGTCCAAAAAAAGGGATTAACGTATTTAAATTGAATTATAAATTTACACTACATCATTTCTAAAAAAACTGACCGATGCTTCACGGCTGACAGACCGATTTTTAATAAAACTGAAACAAAAACGTATGCACATAATTAGAACCATCAACTTTATGATTTTAACAATTGCATTGAAATGGCCATACCCAAAAATGAGCTTTAAACTCACTAATATTAATAATTAAGCTGACGGATGATCATTTATGAAGTCACAAATATTACAAGGAACAACCTGCAGCAGCAAAGAAGCCAAATCAATGTAAAGCTACAGGAAAAAAACAATAAAAATGCGTGCGTAAATTGTAGAGTATAAACTATTTTACCGGATTACTTATATGATGGATTTTCTCCATGTTTAAAGTTTTAAGTCTCAACTTACAACAAAAGCCATTAAGACCACCCGGTGTCTGGCAGCGCCTCTAGCCACCTCAGCTAGGTGGCATCCTCAACACCATCCTTGCTCCGCTAAGATGGGGACGCCTTGGCTGCTCAGCCTCACGTATGCTTCACATAACCGATAGGCTTTAGCGTCAACTTGCACGGAGTGAGATAACGCCCCATTTAAGGCTCCTTTAACTATATAAAGAAGTATTATAAAAAAATAATACTTCGGAGTGACTTCGCGGCTAGAGGGTTGTTTGGTCCGCGCAGGGTCAAGTGGCCTGCGCGTCTAAGTCTAACTTGCCGTTGTGCCAAGTACACAAGGTTCGTTGTGTGACTTATATCTCCAGGTCTAACTTGCCGTTGGGCAGAGTGCGCCAGGCTCGTTGTATGACCAGCATGTGTTGGTCTAACTTGCCATTGCGCTGAGTGCGCAAGGCTCGTTTGTAACATTTGTCAAAAACGGGTTTTTCAAACCCGCTCCGTTTGTAATCGAATATCAAGTTATAAATGTTTCGTTGCGTATTTATGTCAATTTTAATTTTTAATGATGCATAATTAATAAACAAACTAGAATATAAAAGTTATAATTGATAAAAAGTAAAAATAAAATAAATAAAATGAAAAATAGGCTGCCGGGACTTAAACCTGGGTCAGCCGGAAAGACTCAAAGACTTAACACGCGCACTCATAACCACTCCGCCACTTGATGTTTTCTGTTATTTCTAGGAATCAATTAAATCTTATGTTCAACCATAAATCAACCGGTTTACGCTAACTGAAACCGTTATCGGCTTCCAAACGTCCTGGACGTTTGAGTGATCACGGAATTCTGATTATAACCGATAAACCGACACCTTCAATCAATTTGATCTTGAATGGACTTGAATTCATAAGTTGATCGGTTTTAATAACCGAAAAATCTGCACTTCCTGATTTACTCCAACCTTAGTCCCCTCTCGCGACTCAAACTCATCTGCAGACCTTCAATTTCACTTTCGCAATACTTTCAGTTCGTCGGAAAAGCTTTTTGAACTCGCCGGACTTTCGCCGGAAAACCGTGTTTTCCATCAAATCAGTAAGTCACTTAATTCTTTCATCGTCTATCAGTCGTTAAGCTATTGCTAACTCAAAACCTTCAATCGGAATCAGTTTCAGACGTCGATATCGGATAATTCACTTTCGCCGGAAAACTTCTGAAAATTCCTATTTTCCGCTGTAAAACGGTATAGTCATTCAAACCTTCTGATAACTCTTGTTTAGTACTTCAATTCCACAATTAGCTAATCAAAACTGTTAATTTGTTCGCTCAGTCGAAGTTCATAAAAATAGAGCCGACGACTTCGCCGGAGTTCTGAGAAAGATCATCATTCCGGTATGTTCATTCCCGAAACTTTTCCTATCCGTTACATATAAATCATTTTTACGTCTGTTAATCGTTTTAAGCAAGAAACAGTTGATTAATCATTGTCTGTGAATTTAGTGAAGAAGATGAAGTCTGTTATGATTATAAGATTAATTAAAATCGGTATTATAAACGGGTTAGACACACAGTCCAGCGGTGGACTGTGTGCAAACAATACGCATACGTCCCGAGTTCGATCCTTGACACACACACACTCTCTGTAATTAAAATGTTCCTTTTTAAACTGAACCGGATCCTTTCGCAATTAGATGTTAAGTATAATAAAAATCAGTATATTAACCAAGTTAGACACACAGTCCAGCGGTGGACTGTGTGCAACATTAAATCACAGGTCCCGGGTTCGAGACATGTTGACGGCACCAGTTTGATAATTAAAATCCTTTTTAAAAATAAATGAATTTTGAATAAATTAAAACAGTATATAAATATAATTAAAAACATAAATATTTCGGGTTAGACACGTAGCTCAGTTGGTAGAGCTGCGTGCACGCGTTCGGGAGGTCTCGGGTTCGAGTCCTGCCCGGCGCATACATGCACACAATAGAACCGGTCAAACAGTCAACAGTCACAGTCAAACAGTCAACGGTCAATGGTCAACGCAAAAGTCAACATATTTTTTTATATTTTTATTTATTTAATTTAATTTAAAAATTAATTGAAAATACTTAAAAATAATGTTTTTAAAGATAGGAAATAGCCTTAAACTCACAAAAATATATCTAAAAATCCTTTTAAAATTATTAATAAAATCCACTCATTTACTATACCTTCCGTTATTATTTAGGTTAGTTAATTCTCGTTGATCAATCCTTCAAACTCGTGCGCATCTCATCATCTCCAACCGAACGCACCCGATGTAAGTGAATCTCTACAAATTCCGCGTTTTAATCACGTTTTTGGGGTGTATCATGTGTCTTACCATTTACTATATTTAAATCATTGTGCATACATCATATCATGAACAAATGTGTATTCAGCTTGTACCAACTGTTTGTATGTTTATTGTATAGATTTAATTTATTATTTTCAGTACATGCAATATCATAGGCCGCCGCTCCCCATTACATTTTGAGCGTTGAGCAGTTCCCCATTACATTATGAGCGTGAACCGGGCGTTGCCAACATACGATCGGCTCCGTTTGATTGAGCCTTGATCGCACAGACATTCATCATAAGCCGTCAGTTCCCCATTACATTATGAGCGTGAACGTGACGTTGCCAACATATACAGTTTCATTCATGTTATATATTCATGCAAGTTCGAATATTATTGTATGTTATTGTATGTTATTGTTTGTGGTTGTTATTGCTATTGTTTGATTATTTACATTTGCTCACATATGACTATTGCACAATTTTTCCTTGATAAAGATAACAAGAAATCAATAATAAATGTTTATCTAACAAGGTTCACTCGCCAACTTATGTTGACCCAAAAACCCCCATTTTTACACATGATACAGGTGACCCAGCTGCAGCAAGAAACACATAGGATTGGCTTAGAAGAATAAACTGGTTTAGAGCTTGGATTGTTTAGTTGATTATTTTTCTTTGTATTTGTATGAACATGTTTGGATTATTGAGAATGTAATTTTGACTTAAATGAATATATGAAACATATTAGTAAATATCATGAGCTTTGATGATAACCCAATTATGCCCCGACTCTTATTCCGCTGCGGGTCGGGGTGTGACATCGTTATGTGACCTGCATGTGTTGGTCTAACTTGTCGTTGCGCTGAGTGCGCAAGGCTCGTTGTGTGACCTGCACGGGCAAACATGATCAATTGCAAGCCCTCATCTACTCCAGTTGATTCATCATCTAAGTTACTGTAACATCCGTCAAAAACCGGGTTTACCAAACCCGCTTCGTTTATTAACCGAACATCCAGTTAAAATTTTCGTTGCGTATTTAATACTCAAATTAATTTTAAACGATACATAATTAATAAACAATTTAGAATTTATAAACTATAATTGTTAAAAAGTAAAAATAAAACAATTAAAAAGGAAAACAGGCTGCCGGGATTCGAACCCGGGTCAGCCGGGAAATTTAACACACACACATTCCACCACTCCGCCACTTGTGTTACTTGTTGATTTATTAAAACAATTAATACATATAATAAAACTGGAAGTCGAATTCGGTCACTCAGCGCGCCCAAATCACTCTCGCCGGAAATCCCGACGAATTCGTCAATCATTGACGTTTTCTTTTGACATAACGGATGCATTTACATCAACGTCGGTTATAACTGAAAAACCTTAAAGTCACTCATTCAAATCATCAAACCATAACCGAATAATTTTGAATTCGAAACCAAAAATGCAATTAAATCTGAGTTATACTTTATTCATCAGTCGAGCTCGCGAGTTTATCAAACTTACACTCTCCAATTCGCTCAGAAAACCTCGCCGCAAGTCGCCGGAATCCTCTGCAAGTTAACCGGAAATTATCGTCGGAAAACCGAATTCATTCCATCCTTTCTGCTTACTCTAAAATAAGATTTTTAGAGCTCATACCGACATCACCCACACTCACCTTAAACTCCCTGAAGAATCTCTGTCGCAAGAAATACATCGCCGGAAATATTCTGCCATCACCGGACTTTCGCCGGAAAACCGAGACTCACCTCAAAACGAATCAATCCCAGACGACGTTGCCGGATATTCTGCTTTCGCCGGAAAACTTCTGAAATTTCCAGAATCACGCTGTGAATCGACGGAGTTCACAAAACAGAGCCGACGATCCTTGCCGGAGTTCTGAGAAAGACAATCTGTTCCGGTACATTCATTTCCAAAACTCTCTCTATTTCATCGCATTACAATCACCTATTAGTTCGTTAACTAAATTTAACAAGCAACAGTTGAAAAATCGTTGTCTGTGTTTTGAACGAAGAAGATGAAGTCGGCCTATTGTATAAGATTAATTAAAACAAGAGATATAAACGGGTTAGACACACAGTCCAGCGGTGGACTGTGTGCAAACAATAAACACACGTCTCGAGTTCGATCCCTATCACGACCCTATCCTCGGAAATAAAAATGTCTTTTTTTTAAAACCGAACTGGGTTAACTCACTGAATGATGTTAAGTATAATAAAAACCAGAATATTAACCAGGTTAGACACACAGTCCAGCGGTGGACTGTGTGCAACACTAAATCACAGGTCCCGGGTTCGAGACCTGTTGACGGCACCGGTTCGATACAATTAAAATCTTTTTAAAATAAATGAATTCTGATTAACTTAAATAATGTATAAATATAATTAAAAACAGAAATATTTCGGGTTAGACACGTAGCTCAGTTGGTAGAGCTGCGTGCACGCGTACGGGAGGTCACGGGTTCGAGTCTCACTCAGTGCAAATATATACACGACCGAACCAGTCAACGGTCAACAGTCAACAGTCAACGGTCAAAGTCAAAAAGTCAACTTTTTTTATATTTTTATTTATTTATTTAATTTAAAAATCAATTAAAAATACTTAAAAATAATGTTTTTAAAGTTAGAAAATAGCCTTAAACTCACAAAAATATATCCAAAAATCCTATTAAAATTGTTAATAAAATCCACTTATTTACCGTACCTTTTCGTTATTAATTAGGTTAGTTATTCCTCGTCGATCAATCCTCTAAACTCGTGCGCATTCAACATCTTCAAACGAACGCACCCAATGTGAGTGAATTCTTACAAATTCCCCTTTTTATTCATGTTTTGGGGTCTATCATGTGTCGCTTAAACTAATTCGCTTATTCAAACTCGTGCTATACCATATTATGATCTAAACTTAGAATGTAAATATTGTTTGTTGTTATGTATTACATATTGTCAAGTTGTATGCAAATTAATTTTTAGGCCCATCAGTTCCTCGTGGGAGACGAGTTGAACAACGCGTGCCTTAAAACTCATTCATTAGGCCCATCAGTTCGTAGAACAACGCGTGCCTCAAAACTCATTCATTAGGCCCATCAGTTCCTCGTGGGAGACGAGTTGAACAACGCGTGCCTCAAAACAATCTATTGTTGTATGTGTGTGCAATATTTAATATTATGTGTTTTGTAAATAAATTTGCATCTACATTTACTCATATGTGGTTATGCACTTTATTTTATAATCAATTCAATAAATACATTTAAATGTTTTCATAGGATTCACTCGCCAACTTTTTGTTGATCCAAAAACCATTTTTACACATGATACAGGTGGACAGGATGAAGCAAGGAACACATAGGAAAGTGCCTTAGAAGAAAAATAATGAAGCCTAGAAAGATGTATAGAACATGTTGAACTTGTATGATATGATTGTATGATCTCCTTTAAATTGTAATAATAAATATGAAACATTATAATAAATGTCATGAGCTTTGATGAAAACCCAATCATGCCCCGATCACCTTTTCCGCTGCGGGTCGGGGTGTGACAGATTGGTATCAGAGCTTTTGACTATAGGGATATAGGATAGGTTATTAGACCCTTAGAGCCTATACTATAGTTGATTAGATTTTAAATTGTTTATGTGGTTACATGCAAACTCATGATGTTTATTTCTTTCATATTTATTACATATACAAATGCATGCAAACACTTCCAATATTACATTTTGTGATACATAATGAATTATACTTACAGTCAAACATACATACTTACATACACATTCATCATACATATTTTAATGTTCACATATTCAATTCATCTTCATACTCCCGTTATTCAAGATTTTGTCGCATTTTCCATTTTTCAAATCTCATCAAAGTGAGTTCTGCGACGGGCATGTAGTAACTGTAAGGGTACAAGTACCGGTAGTCGGAACGTCCTGTCTAGGTTGGCATTCGTATAAATCCAATATAACGGACCAGTTTGCCTACCTGGGGACTAATGATGAGAGTACGAAGGACCTATTAGGCCAAAGCATGCCACACCAAACGTTGTTCGAACTAACCCCACTTTGAGGTGTCACCGTGTCCACACCTGGATACATTCCGAATATCATACGTTACATACATATTTCTCGACTTTCTCCGGGTTTTAGTGTACGTAACCAGGCTAACACATGCGAACCATATGAAAAACCCGGTAATCATGGGGGCCCACATGATTACGAAGGTGAAGTATGGCGGCATGCAAGGCCCAATTACGAGCAAAGCCCAAGACATCCTATGGATGTAGTAGATTTATTATTCTATATTTATTTTATGAATGTTCATTCCTAAATACGACACATGACCCCTAAAACGTCCAACTCATACTCTTGATATGTATTCCTTGTAGATGTCTTCTAATTCCGCTCGTAGGAAGATGAAATCAGGAAATCCCGCGAGCGCATGACTGCCCAAATCGCTCAACAAATGGCGGCCGTAAAACCCAGCATCGTAGTTCAAGTTCAACAAGCCCTTACCGCTAATCCCGACAACCCAATCAATCAAGAAGATCAAAATGTTATCAACCCTCCCCCAAATACCACTAAATGCACCTTCAAGCATTTCAAATCCTGCAACTTTGGAAGCAGCCATGGAGTTAGCTACAGAGCTCACCGAAAACCGCATACGGAATAAAGACTTCAAGGAGGAGAAGAAGAAGGATTAAGCATCAACTGAAAGCTCAAACTCCACCCAAACCGAATCCCCTTCTCAACCCATTTCTAAGAGAAAACGAGATGGGCAACTTTTCGCTGTCACCCAACGCAATCAACCAGCCTCACAAGCCGTACCCCTCCAAGCTATCCCAATCACTCAAGTAGCACCCAACTCAACTTACCCAAATAAGAAACCTTACTTTGGACCTCACCCTCAATGCAACACCTGTTTTATCACCATCCATCTACCTTACCTTGTCGACTATGTGCAAATTGTGGACGCTATGGTCATTTGAGCAAGGTTTGCCGCACCCCTCAAAACCAAACCTCACCCCCTACTCAAAACATGATCCAAACATATCAACAATACCCCATGTTTCCTTATGTTCGAGCTTGTTTTAATTGTGGCGACCCTACCCAATTTAGAAACACGTGCCCTCGATTGGTTAACATCATAAACGCCCAAGCTCAAGCAAACCCAGTTAACCAAGCAAATCAAGAAAACCTAACCACTAGGCCACCAGCAAGAGGAAGAGTTTACAACATCAACGCCAATCCTGTTGAAGATAATGACGGCCCAAACAAACCACCCAACTAGTCTCCTTCACCAAAAATCAAGATTCTACTCCAACCGCTTAGTTTTTATGTTTTTCTTTATGTTATCTCAATTTCCACGTATCTCGATTATAAATTGGAAGTTTTATCCAAGAATCTTATGCGAATTACTATTTCAGTTTTGTTTTATACTCATTGATTTAATATTCATATCATCATACCTCACGACATATCTCAGTCTCATCATTTAAAGAAGTTGGGTTGTGTCTCACTTTTACCTGGACTAACCCCTTCATCATAACAAACGAGCGAGGTACTATCATCATTCAATCATGTATACCTTCAGATTTGAGACTCAAGCTTTGGTTGTTGTGTTTGTTTATGTTTTAGAGTCACATAGAACTAATCATAATTTACTGATAAAGCCAATGAAAATTTGACAAGAATATGGTGGATACGCCGCTGGTACTTCCTATATATAAGTATTCTTGCCAAAGGATCAGAGGCATTGAATCCTCAACTATATATATATATATATATGGTAGAGTTCTAGAGTGAACAGTAGGTTGAAAGTGAACTATGTGAACTAATCTTGGTCATTGGATTACATTATCTAGAGATTTTTAAACAATGTCAAGATTTTAATTATAATGTTGTAACTTAACTTTAAAATAATTGAAAGAAGGGTATCTGCATCTTTTTTAAATTGTATTTATTAAACAATATAATCAAAATCACTAAAATCTCGCTAGTTTTCGTATATACAAGATACACAGCTGTTAGTGTATACACATGTGTGCAGTCTCGCTAGTATCAGTTTATACAAGATACACAGATGTTAGTTTATACACATTTGTAAAGTCTCGCTAACTATCAGTTTATACAAGATACACACTTGTTAGTTTATACACATGTGTACAAACTTTTATATATCTATGTATTCTATTCAGGAATGGTTATATATGTGTATATTAATAATATATAGTATGTTATGCATGCACACGAGTAAATTCATATAAAAATTATGAAATAATGAAATCAAAACAAGTCACATGTATGCAAAAATAAATAACTTCATCACATATTTAGAAAAAGTTAATGTCCAAAAATAATTACAATTTCAATATTAGAGAAATTTTTCAATATTTATTGAAAATATAATAAATTAAAAACAATATATTATGATATCGATATATACGTATAATAAAAGAAAAACAATATTCAAGTTAAAATTAAAACAAAATCTATGAATAAAGAAATGAGTGCTTCGAATATTTAGAAATTAAATAATTTGTAAACAGAATATTACAAAAAAAAACATTTAAAAAATTAATAGTTTTATCTTTATCATCTTCTTGAGGTATAAGATACCTGCAATATTCATTAATCAACTTCAATATATGAGATGAAGATATAAAATGATAATGTCATAATCAATCATGGTCTACCAAAATTTAAAGCTCTTCAATTTATTATAATTAAAATAATAGAGAAATAATTAAAAATGAAAGAAAAAGTTAAAAGATGAGAAAATTAAGAGATTTAAATTAAACGTACTTGGCTAATGTTAATCTTATCCTTTTAAGCTAAATAATATCAATGGTTAATATTAGTGTCACTCAGGTCACTCTCAAAAAGTTGTTCACATCTTGGACCTAATCATATATATATATATATATATATATATATATATAGAGAGAGAGAGAGAGAGAGGATCCTGTAAAAAGGGCTCTAAGTTGAGAAGTGTGAAAAATATTATGAAGATGACATGTGTCCTCAATCTAAATTAATTCGAAAGGGTAAACAATTAATTTTCTCGTTGATTCAATTAATTGATAAACTTCTATAACTGTCACTCATTATTATAGGAATACGAATTTGTACAGTGTTATATACTATTATATTTCATGTAAAAGGTCTATGATGGAGGTATAGTGTTATTTTCGTTGTAACGGGTCTACGATGGATGTATAGTATTATATAGTGTTATAGTGTTATGTATTCTATAACAGGTCTATGATGGATGTATAGTGTTATATAGTGTTATATATTTTCTGGTAGCAGGTCTATGATAGATGTATAGTGTTATATAGTAGTTATATTGTTATGTATTTTGTAACAGGTCTATGATGGATATATAGTATTAAAGTGTTATATGTTTCTGGTAGCAGGTCATTATTTGCAATTCTATGGTGTCTTATTTTTACGTTCATGGTGTTTTACTGTAAAAACACAATGCACTAAAACATCCAATCGAAACGTAATTTTTTTCTCTACATAAGTATAACAATATGGTACTCATGTAAAGATAAAAAAAACACTTGTTATTATAGTGTAATTTTTTTTTAAAAAGAGTTACATATAAAAAGTTATTAACATTTAAAAAAGAATGGGGAGAACTTGCATGTGCATTGCATGTGACTTTTTAAACTTAAAAATGTTAAATTTACCTTTATACCCTTAATCTATAAAATTAATTATTTTAATGGTAAATACTATTTACAAGATTGTCATCAAAATCTCAACTTATTAGATTAAAAATTTAATGGTTTAGATTCTTTCTTGCCCTTCTCACAAAAAAAACACATTTTTACAATAACCTCACCCCATATATATATATATATATATATATATATACTTTTTATAAATTTTTTAGAACATTCAAATTTTCGGTATCAGCTTTAGCCAAAAACTCCACTAGTGATATACTTGTATATAATGAGTATTTATCAAAGACTACCACCAGTGATGTATGTTCACGTCAGGAAAATATAATCTTCAAACAACTCTTCCATGTGCTTTACCTACATTCTTTTCAACTGCATTTTCTACTACTGGTTATGCAATTCACCAAATCTTATTTTCAACATTTTCTTTTACTCATGTGAACCCGTTTTGTCTCTTGCTACTTTAATTAACCACTTCAAATTCCACATATTGGATTATTCTTCATCTTTACATAGGCATATATACTACTTGAAATGAAACCACTCATGAATTTTCTTTCAAAGAGAGATTAACCAAACTTTTATAGAGGGTGATCAGATTTTTTACGTGAAAATAACACTTTTTTTTCATGAAGGGCACTGCCCCACGGTTTGTGAGTGGGTCCGCCTTGGAATGCAACTCGGCCCGTTTACTATAAATGAATCATATAAATCATTCTGATTCGACGTAATGCCCATTGAAACTGTTATCAAAATTAATTATATAATTCTTTCTGTTTTGACGTAATGCCGATTGAAACTATTATCAATGTACAGCCCGGCTTAAGCCCAAGTCAAATAAGGCATTTGCTTTAGCCTCAAAGTGTTAAGAGGCCCCGTTTTTTGGACTTTCTTTATAAACAGTTTATTACATTTGGCATAAGAGTTTGATTACTTTATTAATAAATGAACCAGACGCTTTTGTATAGATCTCTATGATATTGCGATCTACAAGGAGAAACATCAAAACCATGGATATTTCATCTTTTGATCTTATAAACTGAACCTGTAAGTACAAACTTGTGAGTTTTCCATTGTTAATGAAAACATTATTATCCATGTGATTTATTTGTTTTCTACTTTAGTTGTTTATTAAATTGTTCTTGGTTAGAGTTTCTTGTTTTTCTGTTTTCCATCTAAATTGATTTTGTGAACTAGTTCAGTTCCTAAATATGATATTAGTGTTATATTGTTTACTTATTTTGCAAAGAAATTGAATAGTATGCCATCTTTTGATTTTGATTATCTGAATTCGTAGATTATATGATATAAGTAGGATTTTTTTATGAAGATGGTCAATATATTTGAGATAAATTAGCTTAAAGGAATTAGATATGTAGTATTTATTGATTACAGTGAGCTAAATGACCACTGATTTTGATGTTCCAAGCTTTGCTATTTTGTTGGAGGTAGTATTTTCTTCATATTTACAAGTGACCATCTTTGTGACTTGAAATTGTGTATTCTTGTTTTTCTTTATGTGTTACATGTTACGATTGTAAAGCATAATAGTTATTTTATTTATTTATCTTGTTTCTGGGTCACAATTTAGGAATTCGCTTTAGACTACCAGAAAAGTTGAGCCGGTCCTGTCAATATACGTTGACCCATTTAGAAACATATCTTGTCACCCACTTTAATTATCTTGTCACCCACTTTGATCCGTTGGTTTCCAATCTTTAACATTAAAATTTCTTTCAATGGTTTTCGTTTTTTTATTTATGATGCAAGGAGATAACGCTTTAATATGTTATTTGTTCGTTTTGAGGAGATTAGTGACGCATTTCTTTGAGGAAGTTGTAGTTCATTCTTTTCAATTTCACCTATAGTTTTGTAATTTAGATACAAGGTTATTAGTGGAATAGATGAATTGGGAATTTTACTCTTTTACCCAAAGAGTACATTATTAAACCCGACGTCAAACCTAATTTGTTTTGTAATATTAACATGAGTTGCATTATTATACCCCACGTCATTCGTTTTGCATGCTTGGGCAACCTCCCTATATATATATATTCGTTTTGTATGCATGGGCAACCTCCCTATATATAACACATATTTGTAAAACTATTTTTTTATATTTTAATATATTAACTACAATTACAACAATTAATTTGTTGATATTATTTTGTAGTAAAACGTATTATAGTTTTACAATAATACTATTTTCATTTATTCCAATCTTGCAAAAATATAAATCATGCGACCGGTAATTTTATATTTTTAATAAATAACTGAGTTGTTAATATTACGTTACCCGCAATAAAAAGTACCATTTTTTCTAAATGCCTAAATGATAGTTGGTAAAATGGTAACTTAAATGTTTTTACGTACCGTGTTAAATACCAATAAAAAAAATTGCGTACTTTATCGAATGACAGTCGTTAATTCAAACCAACTCTCATGCAATAAAAAATACCAATTTTTTAGAGTTCATTTCTTGTAATGTCTAAATGATAGTTGGTACCTTAAATGTTTTTACGTACGCGGTTGGTAATTGTTTTTACATACAGTGTCGAATGTCAAAAAAATTGCGCACTTTGTCGAATGTAAACGTTTTTTTTACTTTGAATGTAAACTCACACGTGTTTTTTACGTACAGTGTCGAATGTCAAAAAAATTGTGCACTTTGTCGAATGTCAATGTTTTTTTTAAATGTTGAATAAACTCACACGTAAAATGTTTTTTTATGTACGGTGTCGAACGTCAAAAAAAATTTCACATACGGTGTCAAATGTCAAAAAAAATCCCACGGTGTCGAATGCAAACTCACACGTAAATGTTTTTTTACGTAAGGTGTCGAATCTCAATTTTTTTTGCGGACAATGTCAAATGTCAAAAAATTATTTACCCACGATGTCGGATGTAAATTAACAACACCGAACCCTAAAATTATTTACGCACGATGCGGACAGTGTCAAATGTAAATTAACGCCCTACATGATAAGGATGCTTTATGACACAATTGATATATAAAGTGTTTATCTTATTGATAATAATGTATGGCACAAAGATTTGAAACTCAAATTACAACATCTAATCAGACTAAGTGTAGCCTGATGTAACAACACTTCCACCAGACCACACCAATCCGGAATAAACATTTCTACCAGACTATCACAAATCTGGGATACACTATTCCACCATACTATTGCAAGCCTAGGATGACGAGCAACGATCATGTGCCATTACCTGTGACAAATGCTTAAAAGACGTCAGCTATAACTTTGTTAGTTCATGAATATACCCAAGTTATAATTCACATTATTTCACCATGACTTTGTATCCGCCCATATTATCATAACCCAACGTTAACACGTGACTTATATAACCATACAGTTAATGCCCACTACACCACGGGTGTAGTACCGACAAATCCTGCCGTAGCAGCACGTATAAGGGACCACAAATATCATGAGTATGTCATGCTCAGGTTATATACATGCGTACAACAGTCATGACATATGATTACAGTTTAGGACAAACATGTTCACGTTTGGAAAATATTTATAAAACTTACATGTGTAACAATTGCTAATACAATAAAGTAACAATTACTAGTACAATAAGACAACAATTGCTAGTATAGTCAAATAATATATATGGTTCCTTAATACTATCTACTACAAGTTGATGTGTCGGCTGAATTCTTGTACTCCGAAGGTACGCAAGGAGTTTTATGACATGGGATTCACTTTATACTAAAGTTTTTCCAATTTTGTACATTCAGTTTGAAACTTATGTCTCTTATTTATAGTAAGGTTTTAACCTGCTTCGATGGTTTCTTTGTTAAAAAGTTTCCTTAACCATCAAGGCTTCAATTCGAGATATCTGGCACCTCCCCAACACGTGTCTTTGCTAGACCTTACACAAGTTCTTGTATTACATTTTTATTATATTTTATTATTGCATTTCATATAATCCTCAATATATATAAACATTTATATTTGAAATTCTAGAACAATTGTTACAAATGATTTACGTATTATATAGTTTAAAGTTTAATACTAATATATATTTTACAAACAGACATACGTATCATATTAATATTATTATATAGTTGTAATTAATTTAGTTTGAATCTTGATTAGAGTATGATGTTTTATAAAATTATAAGTATATTTTTCAAACGGGTTTATTTTTTTATGTTTTGACCTAACTTATGTTAAGAACGGAGTAAGTTTAAAAATAATATATTTTATTGCTAACAGTAAATAGTCTCCTATAATAATTAAGGCTTGTCAAGATATCTTACATTTCAACTAACTATTTTACCTATTACCTACTCGTTTGACAATATAATATATATATATATATATATATGTATTTTTGTCTATAAAATGAGGTGTTACATGTGCAATCAAAAGGTACTAATTTTTTGTAACAATACCACAACACCATAGGTTAAATTAAATATATTAATAACACAAGTAAGAGAAAAAGATAAATAAACTTTGAAAAAATAGAGAAAATGATGAATAAACTTTGAAAATTAGAAAGAGAGAGAGAGAGATTGAAGATTAAAGTAACTATTTTACCCTTCTAGGAAAAAAAACAAAACATGTATGTGTGGTATCGCCTAATTGGTGTATAAGAGTTCTTATGGTTCTCGCAAGTGGGTATGGTTCTCCCTTGAACCGAATCCTATATATATAGGGCAAAATGAAAACTTATCCTACGAGTTGTGAGAACGTAGAGAACTCGGCTTTACGAAAGGTTTTTTTTTCAAAAAAAAATCAACTTTTCAAAACAAAAGAAAAACTAGTTTTTATTATTTATTTACACCAGCCGTAAATACTATCAGCTTTTTACAGCAACTGTAAGGGCGTCGAAAACACCAATTTGATTTTTTTTTACGGTCGTCGTTGTAACATTTTAATCTAGAGGTGTGAAAGAAATGGAGGCGAAACTCGCATGAAAAGACTGAGTTCTTTAAGTTCTCAAAACTTATATAAAATTTCTCTTGATCTTCATATATATATATATATATATATGTATGTATGTGAGAAAAAGAGAGATCGCAGACAGTCAGACACACAAGCACAAACTTATAAAAACATGAAACAACCTTGGACCCATTCAGTCATCCACAATAAAGAATTACAAAAACAATTCTAATCAGCTCCAAATCAGGAAAACAACAATTTTTCAAAAACACAAAAACTTACCCAATAAAAAACCAAAAATTCTTGTCACATAATCACCATTTTTTTTTATTTTTAACCACCTAGTTTGTTTTTGTGTAAAAACAAACAAAAAAACATTAGCTAAAAACAAGTTCCACAGTAATAAAAATATGATGATGTATAAAAATATCTAAAAACATCTTCTTAAAACATATATTGTGGATGCTCTTATAACATCAAACGCTACTGTTAATTATTCTTTACTATTGTTTTCATACATGTGTGACCATGCATGTAGGTTTATATACATAAACCCTCTCAATCGGTATACAAGAGAAAAAAGATTAATAAATTAATGTTGTTAATTATGCACTTCGTCTTGTTAGTTTCATTTGGAAGCCATATTAAGCACTTTTAATGTGTGCGCTCGTGATCACAAAACAAAACATAACTATGTCTCTTTAGAACAACAATTTACATATTCTCTAATTTGCATTGAACCATCACCACTTAAAAAGAAAAAAAAATGGGTTCCAATATAACACTCAACACCTTGCTAGTGCTATTCAAAAAGCCCTTTAGCAGCATACCTACATGAATGTTGAGTTTAAAGTTGTGTACATTCAAAGATAGTGTTGTCCTTGTCAATATATAACTTATTGTAGTGATTCAAAATTCCCTTTAAAATGGTGGAGATTATTAGAGGTTAATTACCGTATGGCGTATTATTATGTTATTATTGTTTATGGTTTCGAGTTTTTGGTAGTTGATGGTAGATTTTGGTATCAGGTCGGTTCATTACTGTACCGGCACTCGCTATAGCTTGCTATAAAATATACTATATAGAGTTAAATTGTTTGGGTTGGTATGTTTACATATATTTAGAAAGTGGAAATTTTTTGGACCCCTAAAAATTTTAGGCCTTCTTTGGTTGCACGCCTTTGGGCCGGCTATACAAAGAGGGGTCATGTAATTGGTCAAACAAGAATCATGGTGGTCATGGTGATAGTTTACACCATTGGCCACATTATTTGTGCCCATTTCAACTCCGCGGTCACCATGGCTTTCGTCTCTTGCGAGAGATTTCCTGTGGAACATGTAAGTCCTTAACATGTTAGATTGAAAGTTACATTTTCGACTTAAAAAACAATGATCTAGGAGCAACCGTCCCTACATGATCGGACCTCCAAACTTTGGTGTTGGATTCATCATCATGTTCAATGTTGCCACTGATGATTGGGTTGTTAGTACTAACTTTCAAGTTTCCTTGTTACTAGTAGTCTAGCATCATCTTGAGCAGGGGTAGACCGACGCTCCAGGGTCAAATGACCTCGAAGAACATTTTTTTATCCTTTATCTAGTATCTCAATCATACTCCTTATTTATGTACAATATATGATGAGGAGTTGCGCCGGTAATTGATATAAAAATTAGGTTTTTAAAATGCATCAAATAAAAATATGAAGGAAATATATCTAAATTCAAGTTGTATTTAGGTTATTAAAATGCATCATATGAAGGAAATATGTTTGAATGCAAGTTGTATTTAAACATATTAGAGGGAATCCATCATGATGCCACAGAGTGGTCAATTCACTACAATGATATAGTTAAAATAAGGTTCAAAGTACGTGAAAATAAGATGAAGGTGTTAGATTTTAAAAGGTTAAACAATCGCTACATTGAAGGAAAGGAGGTAATAGATCTTTAGGTTAAAATTATGGATAAATAAATTTTCAACTTTCACTTTAGAACCAATATATCGTATCAGGGACGGAACTAAAGTATTGTTAGGGGTTGCACGGGCTACGGCTCAACCCCTTCTTGTAGTGTAATATTTTTTTTCGGTTTTATACAAAGGATACCTTTGAATAAATACGAGTATATCCCTGAAAAAAATAGGATACTTGAATTTATTAGAATCCCTAATATTTTTAAGCCTAAACATTTTATAACCCCAAACTTGTATAATTAATTAGCTCAAATGATAAAGTTAGTCCAAATTAAAAATAGTTTAATTGAAAACTTAACCCAAGCCCCAAAATCCAAAACAATAAAATACCTATTTTTTATTAAGGGTGGCAATTGGAAAAGGTATCGGATGGTGCTGACGCTGCTGCAAGGCTGGAGAAGTTGCACGTTGTTCTGGTCGCCTGCAAGAGTTCTAATCCTGTTGACCGGCGGTTGACCTTGGTGATTTGTGAGTGTTTCTTGTCCTTTGATTTCTTTTTTGTTGTTATTGATTATATAGATTTGTAGTTTGTTAGGGTTTAAGTGTTTAGATGAGTTAGATTTACAAAAACTTATACAAATCTATTAGGTATTTATTTTACTTTATTAATCATCACTTTTATATTTTTGTATAATTGCACAATAAAAAAAAATTTTGGGATGCCCCTAAATTAATGGGTAGCTCCGTCACTGTATCGTATTGTCTAAATATAACGCGTCTTAGTATCTCACATATTAAATTTGAAGCTTTCATTTTATAACCCTGTATATCTTAATAATTGATTTAATCATGAATCCTAATTATTCTTCGTTGGTTACGGAAAAAGAACAGATCATCGGTTTTTTGGATTTTAGAAACGAAGAAGACGATTTATTTAATTGAAAATTTCAATACGATCCTTTAAGTCTACACCAACCCCTCCTATTTGTTTAAAATTAACTCATACCATAAGCATATAATTAAGTGTCTTTCTTTAAATTGTTGTTTTAGATGCAATTATTATTAGACTTTCTCCGACGCGCCATTCTCACCCTATCTGAAATTCACCTCAGCCATGCCTGAATTCGTCCCTGCGTTGGAGGCCAGTGCCTGATCTCCGCCTGAAAAGAACACTCCGTAACTTTGGGAAAGGTTTTCCTCGGTTAATGAGCTGAGTTATTAAACTGAGTTTTTGAAAAGAAAATAAGCCAAATAAGGACATTAAATGGGGACCGTTGCATGATAGGAGTTCTGATGAAAGAAGACTTACGAATCACGCAATGGTCCCAATTTAATGTCTTTATTTTGCTTTTTTCCTTTAACTTTGGGCAAGGTTTTCCTTGGTTAATGAGCTGAGTTATTAACCTGAGTTTCTGAAAAGAAAATAAACCAAATAAGGACATTAAATGGGGATCGTTGCATGATAGGAGTTCTGATGAAAGAACACTTGCGAATCACGCAACGGTCCCCATTTAATATCCTTATTTGGCTTTTTTTCTCTTCAGAAACTCAACTCATTAACCGAGGAAAACCTTTCCCAAAGTTACGGAGTGTTCTTTTCAGGCGGAGATCAGGCACTGGCCTCCAACGCAGGGACGAATTCAGGCATGGCTGAGGTGAATTTCAGATAGGGTGAGAATGGCGCGTCGGAGAAAGTCTAATAATAATTGCATCTATAACAACAATTTAAAGAAAGACACTTAATTATATGCTTATGGTATGAGTTAATTTTAAACAAATAGGGGGGTTGGTGTAGACTTAAAGGATCGTATTGAAATTTTCAATTAAATAAATCGTCTTCTTCGTTTCTAAAATCCAAAAACCGATGATCTGTTCTTTTTCCGTAACCAACGAAGAATAATTAGGATTCATGATTAAATCAATTATTAAGATATACAGGGTTATAAAGTGAAAGCTTCAAATTTAATATGTGAGATACTAAGACGCGTTATATTTAGACGATACGACCGTTGCATGACAGGAGTTCTGATGAAAGAAGATTTGCGAATCACAAATGATTGGAAAATTTTTGGCATGGAAACCTAACCAGAACAGGAGTAACGGCTCTTCCAAATGTTTTTAGTGCAGAAGATTACCAACTTATATATGTATTTATATATATGAATTGAGCTTTTACTTTAATTTATAGCCCAACGCCCGAATATGTAAAAATATTTTTGAAGGTGGAGTCTAACTTGTAAGTTAAAAATGCCTACCCTACCGATGAGCATTTGGTATCGGTATCGGTACCCATTTCCCTGTTTTTCGGTACTGGTACTAATTTTTCCTGTTTTTCAGTACCGGTATCCATTTTTCCCGTTTCGGTACCGGTAACCGAACAGGTAACATGCTCATCCTTACCTACTCCTACTTATAAAAATAATATTTCTCGAATCCATTGTATAAAAATTAATTAATTTCAATATTGTGTTCTTATTTATTTATTTATTTCTTTTTATTATTCAAATCCCTACTTCTACTTATCTAAGTTAGATAAAAAAAACCAGTCATATGAAAAATGTAAGGATGTTTGTATGATTGGAGAAGAAATTGAGAGGTTTTCAGGATATGTAAGGATTTTAAGAATTTGTAAAGATATGATGTGGCAGCTAATGACGTCAAAGGGCGACCTTAGCATTGGAGATAGTTTTATTATTATTTACTTTCTATTATTTATTTATTTATTTATTTAAAATACAAATATGTTAATTAATAGAGCTAATTCTAGAGTTTATTTAATGACATCTTTATTATGAAAAGTTTATTAAATAGAGTTCATTTAATGAAGTAAATTAGATTGATTTCAAATTCCAATTGTATCCCTCTAATATGTATTATATGATAGTATAGATATCGATGTTTAGCCTTTTCTTTTTAACTTAAAACCAAAAAAGAGTATTCTGACATCATTATGTTTTAATTTATGTTGATTTTCTCAATGGCAAAAGGCTACACCATACGCCTGCGACTGCAGATAGCGTTGGATAGCGCAAGCCCACCATCTCCAATTCCGGGGAGGCCGCTCGAAGGCCCACTGCGGTAAAACCCGGTTATGATCAGATTCGAACTAAGCCTATGACCTCAAACCCAAATCTTTATTCCCCCCCCCCCCCCCAATATCAATTGAGCTATAATAGCTCATTGGCGTGAATTATGTTGATGCAGATAGGAGAAACAGCATGGAATAGCCACTGGTTCAACCATTTTACTAATGCCATGTTTGCAGCCGCATTAATGAAACCAGCCCAGAACCAAGGCACTCCATCATGTCGAAGTCGAACCACTACCAATGTGGGTCTACATAATGGAATCAATAGCCTCCGCTTGGTCGAAGAGTATCATAAACCGATAAGACCCGACATGAGATTGTAAAGAGTTCATCATTCCTCCAAAAACTGGATGCACACATATGCCCTTTTTAACTCTGTTTGGATTTAGCACAGATACACGACCTGAACCCGTTTTCTCTTTATACAAAATAATACCTAATGTATATTTGTTGCTTCTCACATCCATTTCCTTTTAGATTTGATTGTTTTATCCCACAAACAAGCTGATATCTAGGTTGACATGGGAATAAGGTATATCGTCACAACGGATATACAAATCTGGTAAAAAGAGCTTTAACAAAATGAACACTGGAAACAATATAGGATAAAATGCGAATATGTTGCATTGATACAGTGTGCAGAAACTAATCGAGTAATATACAAATCTATTTACATAAACTAAAAAATTTAAAAATCCCCTATCTCTATACATTATATATATGCATCTTGAAATAATATTTAATTTTGACAGTCTCCACTTGTAACAACTTTTTATCACCAACCACGAACAAAGATGATCATCTGGGACTTCCCCAAGTGCAGCTAACTTCAACCAGGAGGCTTGTTATGAGCTGCATTGTTAACTGAAGAACCACCCGCACGCCGTACCCATGGAAATATGATGGGCATGCAACATAGCAGTGTGAATAACAACTCCGTTATGAACATCATCATGCTAATCCACATGTATATCAATCCCTTCCAATACCACAACATCCTCTTCAAGAAAGGAAATCGAGTCTCTAACTTCAACGACGCTGAGTATATTTCAGGAACACCGGCCCCTTTTGCAAACTCTGCCCGTTGTTCAATGACAACCCGTAAGCATGACAAAGGAACATCCTTTTCAGTATACCCGCTAAAATTTACATCCAAAGTTTGCGTTTCTGATGGATAACCAGTGAGAAGATAAGCTAATTTGAGAAATGTTGACAGAAGCCGGATCGGCTCACTTTTGAATTGCAACATACATGGCTTCCTTGTACTTGCAAGGAGTTTACCATCACTAGAAAGGAAGTCAACCCTCACCTTCAATAAAAAGTAGACTAACAATGATTTAGGAACTTCAAAGTCAAAGATATCAAGTTTTCTGATTAAAAAAAAGATGATCTATAGCAAATCTTGTTACATTGTTACACACCTGAAAAATCCCAAGATTTCTGTTGTAGTCTGATTCTGGCAGCACTAAAGAGACGGTGGCCTTCAGTTCATGACCAAACGGTACAACCCGCGATTCAGCAAAACTCCCAATCTTAATATCATGCAGCAGAGAAGATGAATCAGGACAATAAATTACCGGCGCAAAAGCCATGGGAGTGTCTTTCGTATAATCGAAAGTCAACTGCTCCGTTATCTGTACCGGTTCCTCAACTATCCACTTCACCACCACGGCGCCGAAAACAAAAGCGGGAACTAACAGACAAACTAAAAGGAAACCGCAGTAAGCCAACCACAACAATCCCCATCCGATTTGCACACACAGCTTCAATGCAGATTCATGAGCTTGAAACCAATTAATCAACCTAACACAATTATTGTAACAAATCCCCCAAATTCCAGAAATACCCCCCTGCACATAATTTCTCCAAAGCCTTATAACCCCATAGGGATCAAATATTAACATGTATGAAGAATGAAATAACCATATTGAAAACTTGACAGACTTTGCCAACAGTTTTGTTTGAAAACTAATAACGTCAATTACCAACTCAGCTAACATAAATAGAAGATCTGTTCCAGAATTTGGCGAGTCAACTGTAGTTGACTCATCGTTGACTCTTTGACCGTCACTAACACTAGTAATTGCAGAACTCTCATGGCTGTCTGAACTCAAATTATCATTTAGTTTCTCATTATCCTTCAAACTGCACGAACGCTTGTACTTCTTACCTACGCCTGTAAACAAACCGAATGTTCATTGAACCGTCTGTGAAGTGTTTGGCGGGATGTACATTTATTTAATAAACGAACATGAACACATATTTCGTTTGCTCATTTATCAATCATGAACGTCAGTTTATGTTCGTTCATTTACGTTCATTTAAATATTATTACAAAAGTTCAATTTATGTGTGTTTATGTTTTATATTGTTTAATACAAAAGTTTATTTATATATGTTCACTTATGTCCATTTTCATTTACGTTCATTAAAACTCTTGGTTTAAAATGCTAACAAAAACGAACATAAACGAACACAAGCATATTCATTTTCTTAATAGACGAACATGCACAGAAAAAAAATCTATTAGTTTAATTGTTCGTGTATTCGTTCAGTTCGTTCACAAAACCTATTATTACCTTTAAGATCAAAATCTATCAATCCTTCTGGATTGTTCTTAAAAAACCGAGAATGCGAGACTTCGTTGCGACTCCGCGGGGAAACGAGCCGGCGGCGGAAGGAGACGACGGCGAGTGGTCCGATATGACAGTAGCTGTTTCGGTAGCTTCATCGTTATTGATATCAGAATCGGAAGTGGAAACTGATTGATAAGATTCTTCGAAGGAAGTTGAGGCATCGAGAAACGGGAATTCTTCGAGTGCGTCGTGAAATTCGGTGTCGATTAAGTTGTTATTGGTGTCGTTGAAGGTTGATTGTTGTTCAATTTCCATTGAAGTGGAAGATCGTCAACGTTAGGGTTTAGGGTTTGATAATTGGGGGAGAAGAAAGGGGTTTGAAAGGACTAGGGACTTCACGTTTCTTCTTATCATTTTAGTTTTTTTGTTTTTTAAAGGCATCTTATTTTATGTGTTCTATAAAACCATGCAAAGAGGGTTGGGTGTTCGCTGTAAACTATATATAAAAATCTATAATAATAACAAGATAAAAATCAAGAGAATTCTTTTACAAATTGCGAGAAAGAAGCTCGTGTTTTCCAAGATTAATGATTTAAAACTAGATAGTAACATTTTCGTAATATAAGTTGAAAACAATTGAAAAACCATATAAAGAAATTTTATTTTGGTCATTTCTCACTTAAATTCTTCCCTCTGGTTTTCTAACGACTATAATTATTTTATACGTTAATAATTTTAAAAAAAAAAATTACATTGTATTAACGAGCATTTCATTCTCTTTAAAATCGAGCAGCCTATTGTTATAGTTTTCTTTAAAATATATACATGATTTTGAATACTAATTACGTGATTTTGAATGCAAGCACGTGACTACGTTGTTTCAAATACCAATTACGTGATTACGTGATTTTATTATAGAATGTGAAACCACACTAAGTGATTACGTAACATTAGTTGACTATGTATTACTAAGTGACTACGTGATTTTGAATACTCGTTTCGTGATTACGTGATTTCATTATAGTATTTTATGTGAAACACACCAAGTGATTACGTTCTAAGCATAATTGTAATAACATTAGTTATAACATATTAAATGTGCAATCAAGTAATGGATTTCACGTAATGGGTATTCAGAATTACGTAGTCATGTGCTGGGTATTCAAAATCACGTAATGGAATGACGTGTATTCAAAATCCTGTAATTTTTTTAAGAAAACTATAACAATATGCTGCTCGAATCAAAGAGAATGAAATGCTCGTTAATACAGTGCAATTTTTTTTTAAATGTTAACGTATGACAAAGTTATAGGCGTTTGAAAATCAATGGGGGAAGTTGTCTCAAGTGATAAAGGACTAAATTATCATTCAAGCCAATGCCACTTGTCCTCAAATCCTTGTCTCATAGGCTTCGTATGTAAAAAGTGTCTTGTATGGGATCCTTTCTCATCATCATCATCATCATAATAATAATAATAATAATAATAATAAGCGAAAAATAACCGGACCGTCTTTTAGGTTTGAGCAAATTTCACCTTTAACTCTCAACGTTTTGAATTTACATGTATAATTCATGTGGTGTGTTTGGTTGGTACTCAGATAGTCTTTAAAGTGAATGGTCCTTAGTTTGTTCTTTTTCATAAGTCCGTTTATCCTACGATTGAGCCTACCACCTATTCTCAGGATCAGAAATGGCTAGTATGGTAGGGTGTAACGAGCACAGAGGTTGCTTCTTTGCATTCCAATTGCACTTGGGTTTTGGTTTCCTCACCTGTTGTGCCAACATTGTTAGTTGTCAGTGGATTTACAAGATAAAGCCCAACTTGTTGCCATGAGCTCTCATCATGTAGAGGGGAATTAACTATTTGTCTTGACTAGCCATGAAATTACATATGCGTTCGGCAAGGTTTCTCAGTTTCTACAAAAATTGTATGATCGATATTTGTGTGTCGTTAAGGGTATTTACCTTAAGGGAGGCATTTTTTCATGGTTTGATTATTCGACGATCTGTTAGTCTTGATTTACATGCTTTTTCTGATGTTGATTGGGTTGAGTGCAAGTTGATTGTTGCTCCACTTTAGGTTATCACGTCTTTCTTTGACCCAACCTTATCAGTTGACTTCCAAAAAAACAACACATGGTTACTCTAGCTAGTACAAAGGCCGAGTATCGGGGTTTAGCACATACTACTTTAGGGGTTCATTAGATTATGTCTATATTATATGAGCTTTAGAATCTGATCTCTTGTCCACCCACTCTTTGATGTAACAATCTTGGTGCTACATAGTTAGTGGTAAATATTCGAATGAAAATCTTGAGATTTATTTGCACTTTCTTTTGAAATATGGTTTCAACTCAGACTCTCATTGTTAGATATGTTTCTACTACTTTTCAGCTAGCAGGGTTGTCATTTTCTAATTTTGACACTCTTAGGTCAAACTTTACGTTGTTGAGCCCGTTTTTCTTTAAGGGGACATATTAGACAGTTTATATAGTTGAGCACATGCATAGAGGCATACTTGTCTTTTTTGTTAGGGTTATTGTATTGGGAGGACCACTTCCACCATCATGTATCTACTTTTAATGATGCTATATATATATATATATATAGAGAGAGAGAGAGAGAGAGAGAGAGAGGCCTAGTGTTGTATATGTGGATTTTTATTATTAGATTTGGTTAGCTCAAAATCATTATTAACTTAGATTGAATCTGGATTATTTTTTCTTTCAAATATGTTTTTTTTTTCTAAATACCACTTAACATGGGATGATCCTTGATTTTTCAAATTATCACATAATTCACACCATAACATGATAAAATCCTCTCTAAACTATTACATATTGATCCATTCATACACACATGTTGATAGCTTCGGATTCACCGACCAATTTCAAACCAATTGCAGACTCTGAGACCAAGAAAAAAATATTGAATTTGTACGTAAATCGTGTATTCACTGTCAGATTAAGTCATTAAGATTAACCTGATGGTGCTCCCAATGATTAATCCGATTAGATGTGTAGAACACGCAAGAACAAATTTGTTGATCGTTTGAGAAATCTGATAAAAATCGTGCCACAATTCGTAACTCTCGACTTGTAACCGTCGACTTGCTTTTTTTTTTTCCGACCAAAATTGTTGGTGCCACTATTATCGGTTTTTTTGGTTCTAAAACAATCAGACCCAAGGCCCAATAAAAAGTTTAATTGAAATGACATGTCTGAAAGTATATGTTTCTGAAAAATTGAGACCAACGCAATATAAACACTTGTGTAGTTTTCTTTTTTTTAAGAATTATAAAATTAAATGTGTCACATCAGAGTATCTTTGGTAATATAAGGTTATATATAGGTCCCAATCGGTAATTCTACATGAAAAAGATAGGAACGAACAAAATTGTTAAAGTAATTAATTAACTTTATAATCATTCTGTTGGGTGTATCAAACATTAAAATACAAACGTATAAGTGTCAAAAATATAAGGGTTCTTTGAACCATTCACACAAATATTAGGTGAAAAAGAAGAAAATCAACCTATCATTCGATCAATAATTTAATAATTTCTTCATGGGAAGGATATAATTTGGGATCACAAAGAAAGGGACCGAAATGTCATTTAAAAATATTTCTAATTACTAATTATTTAAAAAATACTTTTAAAAACTCATTATTTGGAGGTTTCATTTATCAATGAAAAAATAATTATTTCGAAGTGTCACTTATCACTGAAAATTCATAAATCTTTTCTTTTTATGGGTTTCATACGATAACTTTTATCGCAGATGAATTTTAGATTTGTATAACTCATGAATCCTCCAAAATGTTATAAATCGTCGAATCCCTTAGAAAATATATAAACATTACTCACGTTTGTTTATATACTAACTTATAAACCCGTATATTACACAAGTTAAATATCAAAAAATATTAGATTGAATATTATTTTAATTAATAGGTGTCACAAACCCATGTATCATACAGGTTAAATATAAAAAAATATAAATAAAAAATTACTAGTAATCCTTATCATATGCTTAAAATATGTAATAATATTATAATCTCAAACGTTCATATTTCATGAATTTTATCACACGGGTTGAGGAAACATAAACTATAATCCTATATAAATGTGTAACACCATTAATAATAAATGCAATAATATTATAATCTTATTACACAACTGAATATCATGTATTGTTGATGTGTATGTCAATTGTTTCGTAAATTTTAATATTATTTAAGTTTAGGTATGAATTTAAGTTTAAAATTATATCAGTTACTAAAAAATACAATATTTAATATTTGACTTACCACAAATCTTAGTATCCTTATCATCCATGAAAGAATAATTATTAAAAAATACACTAAAACAAAATATAAGTAAAAGTAATGAGGTTGAAGTAGAATTTTTACGTTACATTAATTATAATCATTAATAGATAAAAGTAGGATTTTCTAAGGTATTTTTGGTAAAAATATTATATAAAACAACTGAGTCTTTTTTAGGATGGCATATAGTATTTATAATTTGTTTTTAGTCTCTTGAAATAAAAATCGTGTGATATCCGTTAATACATGGTGATAGCTATGACATTAATTTAGAAGAAAAATAAATTAAATATATTTAGAAAATTTCGTTAATACATGGTGACATCAATTTGGAAGAAAAAGAAGAAAAAAAAAAGAAAAATAAATTGAATGTATTTAGAAAATTCCGTTAATTCATGGTGACATCAATTTGGAAGAAAATCAAAGTAAATTCATTTAGATAATATTTAGCTATTTACATTCTTTTCGATAATTATTACATTATTAATGATTTTGTATATTATTCATATTTAGATAGTAATAAAGATAAGGACAAAAATTATTTTAAATAAAATATAAGTAAAATTATGAGTTGAAGGAGAGAATGTCATGTAACATTAATTGGAGTCTTTTATTATAAGTTAGATTTTATCGTGAAATTTTAGAATAAAAAAACTAATATTTTGTTCTAAAACTTTATAAAAATATAAATAAAAATTAACTCAGGTTTTTGTGTGTTTGAACTTTGAAAGTTCATTAGAAGACCCATAAAACTAGGGTGATATTATGTTTTTATTTTATAATTTTAATGGCTTTAGAGATAAAATTTAATTTACATAGACATAGATATAGACATTAATGTAAAATATATATCTGCATATTAATAGTGTCTACGTGTGATCTTCCTGCTGGAGTTATGGACTTATGATAGACAATATATATTATATAAAGTATAGTACTATACTAATATTTTATAAGTTGAATTCATAACATTTAAACCAAATTTTAAACATTATGAATACCTTTTTTTTAATTAGTAACTATCAGCGTTATCTATTATTATGATACATTTATCAAAAGCAGTTTATAAGGCTAAAGATATGGATTCAGTGTTCGTGGAGCGAGGTGGCATAATGAACACTACTCGAACACCGCCCTTCTCACTAGTCAACGAAAGCCATGAGAGGAATTACTTGTTGGGTGGGACTTGCAATGGTTAATTTTTTTTAATTAAATGAACTACTAGTGAACTACACCCATAACTAGTAGATGTTAGAGATGGTGGAAAAGGATACTAACGTGACACTGAGATGAAAGATGGTGACGAGCCTCCACTAGTGAATCATACCCTTTGGTCTAAGGGGATTGGGGCACCCATCACCCTATCACACCATCACTTACAAACAAACTAATTATAAATTGTCACATCATTTCATTCAATTCTATCACAAAGTTTCTAAATCATTCCTAACCAATCACAAAATGTTATTTCATTCTTACACAAAAATCCCAACTGATCACAAAACAACCATCTTTTTCACGACTACCGTGATGGCCACCACATAAATCACAACCATTACCGTGAACACACCACTTGCGGCAGTGTGATCATGGCCACTACGGAAGTGATCACATAGACGCACCGACCCCCTAATATGATAAATTTATCATTATTTGGTTTAAAACATTAAAATTTATATTTTTACATGTTTTGCTAACTTTTGTTCTGGATTTTTACTGATTCTTCATTGTGTTTCATTATGCTTTGACTACAATAATTTATTTATTATCAATTTGCAACATGTTGTTCCTAGTTGTACCTCACACCTTATTGCTTTATTGTGCATCTTAGGTTTGTACGTTTGACTTTGCAAATTGTTTTGATTTTTGGGTATTTAGCTCATTTCCTTTGTAGTCTAGCTTCACTTTGAAGCTTCCACACACTCTCTCTCTCCCTCCCCTACTCTCTCTCTACCACTGACCAGGCTCCATCATATGTGGATTTGCTCCGATCAGCTTCCTCTGTGTTGTTTCAAGGTAGATTCTTGGTGCTATTAGGTTGCATTCATTTTTTTGGTGGTTTGGTTATCGTTAAAAACGACGGCTTACGCGCCAACGGTTTTGTTTTGACTTTTATGTTGGGTTTTTGTGTTGTTATAAAGGATTTGTTGGTGCATGTATTTTTTATGTTAATCGAGGTGTCATTGTCGAACATCTGGTGTTATTGTTTGTCACACCCCGACCCGCAGCGGAAAAGGTGATCGGGGCATGATTGGGTTATCATCAAAGCTCATGACATTTATTATAACGTTTCTATTTATTATTACAAATTAAAGGGAAACATACAATCATAATTACATCATGTCCTACACATCATTCTAGACTTTATTATTTTCTTCTAAGGCATTTCCTATGTTTTCCTTGCTTCATCCTGTTCACCTGTATCATGTGTAAAAATGGTTTTTGGATCAACAAAAAGTTGGCGAGTGAATCCTATGAAAAACATTTGAACAAGTTTATTTAATTGATTATAAAATAAAGTGCACAACCACATATGAGTAAATATAGATGTAAACTTATTCACAAATCACTTAATTATTAAATAATGCACACACATACGACAATAGATTGTTTTGAGGTACGCGTTGCTCAACTCGTCTCCCACGAGGAACTGATGGGCCTAATGAATGATTTGCATACAACTTGACAATATGAAATACATAACTACAAACAATAATCACATTCTAAGTTTAGATCACAATATGGTATGGCACAAGTTTAAATAAACGAGTTAATTTTAGTGACACATGACACACCCCAAAACGTGTAATTAAAAAGGGGAGTTGTAAGATTCACTCACATTGGGTGCGTTCGGTTGATGATGTTGAATGCGCACGAAGTTTGATTTAACCACGAGTGAAACTAACCTAGATAATAACATAATGGTTCGGTAAATAAGTGGATTTTATTAAATCAATTTTTGTAGGATTATTGGATATATTTTTGTGAGTTTAAGGCTATTTTCTAACTTTAAAAATGTTATTTTTAAGTATTTTTAATTGATTTTTAAATAAAATAAATAAATAAAAATAATAAAAAATTGTTGACTTTTTGACCGTTGACTTGTTGACCGGTTTTATTGTGTAATTGTGTGCGCCGGGTGAGGCCCGAGACCTCCCGTTCGCGTGCACGCAGCTCTACCAACTGAGCTACGTGTCTAACCCGAAATATTTCTGTTTTTAATTATATTTATATACTAATTGAATTAATCCGAAAATCATTTATTTTAAAAACGATTTTAATGTCTCGCTCGGTGCTCGCCACAGGTCTCGAACCCGGGACCTGTGGTTTAGTTTGGCACACAGTCCACCGCTGGACTGTGTGTCTAACTTGGTAATTATTCTGGTTTTTATTATACTTAACATCTTACTGAAGTTAACCCGGTTCGGTCTCTAAAAAAAAGGCATTTTATTTCTGTGAAGGTGCGTGTGACAAGAATCGAACTCGGGACGTATGCGTGTTTTTGTTCGCACACAGTCCACCGCTGGACTGTGTGTCTAACCCGTTCATAAACTGATTTTAATTAAACTTATATTATAACCCGTCTTTGTCTTCTTCGCTCAAGAACACGGACAGTGATAAATTGACTGATGTATGTCTAATTTGATTATCAAACATTATACGCAATTGAAAGATAATGAATGGAGAGAGTTTGGGGGAAAGAATATACCGATCAGCGTTTTTCACAGAACTCCGGCGAAGACTCGTCGGCTCTGTTTGTGAACTTCGACTGTTAGAGTCAATTACCAGTTTTGTTCGATTAGTTATGATATGGAGGTACTTAAACAAGGATTTACAGGAGTTTGGAGGGTTATACCGATTCACAGCATAAGATCAGAAGTTTCAGAGGTTTTTCCGGCGAGAGCTGATTACTCCGGCTACGTCGTCTGGGATAGATTCTGATGGTTGGATTGAAGTTAGTAACAGTCTAACATCGGATTAAAACGGAAAGAATCGAGGTATTTACCGTGTAGATGAAATCTCGGTTTTCCGGCGACTTGCAGAGATTTTCCGGCGGGTGAAATTACGTCGAGAATTTGTGCGATATTGAGCGAAAGGGCTACCAGTGAGTTGTGGGTGGATTTATAGGGAGGAATCGAGGCGCATGGGGTCGGATTTCAGTCTTGATTCAAAGTCAATGATTTTTCCGGCGGTTATGACTTGTGTCGCGGACTGGACATCGGTTATAACCGATGCAATAGTTAATATTTGCGTTAAGATACAAGAAACCGACAGAGAAAAGCGACTTCGTCGGGATTTCCGACGACTGCGATTTGGGCGCGTCAGTTTGAACTCGGGATTCATGTTATATATTTAATTGTTTCATTATGAACACAAACATCACAAGTGGCGGAGTGGTTGAGCGCGTGTGTGTTAAGGCTTTGGAATCCTGGCTGACCCGGGTTCGAAACCCGGCAGCAGCAATATATTTTTATTTCATTATTTTTAATGAATTTTCAAATATAAAATATATATTCCAATATACTTATTAATTATGTATCGTTTAAAATTAATTTGAGCATTAAATACGCAACGAAATTTTTAACTGATTGTTCGGTTAATAAACGGAGCGGGTTTGGTAATTCCGGTTTTTTGACGGATGTTACATTGTTCATCTAGGGTTTGGTTTACATATGTTATCGGATATTTGGATGAGACCTTTTGATGTTTTGGTTTGTGCTTATTTTGTTTGGTTTCAATTTTCCGCTATGTTTGGTTGTTGGTTTTAATGGTCTGTGAAGGCTTTACATCTTTTGTAGGTCTTTGTGATATTTATTTGTGGGCGATGAAGATGACTTGCGGTTCATTGGAGACCATTAGCTATGATGTTGCTTTTGACCTGGCTTGGTAACTTAGATTGCAGCCATCTATTGCTTATGAGCTTTGTTTTATGGTTGTCTTGATGTTCATTATGGTTATTTAGGTCTGCAATGTACTTTGCATGTTGTAAAGTGGTACTATTATGTTGTTGTTAGGTGATGCACAACTCGGTTAGCCTAAGTGGTTCACAAAAACTTCTTTCTCGAGGCACTGCTGAATTGTTGTTTGGCTCGATGAAGCTGACCTATTGGTCTTGCGAGAGCCATAGCTGCGATGTTGGTTAGGATTTGGCTTGATATTATATGTTGCCGCCATCTTACACCTTTGAGCTTTTTAAAAAAAATGTTTTGTTAAGATTTATGGTTGTTTGTGCATACAACATTTAAGTGTTATTTTGTGCATGCGTGTTAACCTTATAGATTCTCAATACTTTGGCTTTTTGGAACACTATTTTGTTCCAAGATTTGTTTATATAATATTGGATTTGCAACATACTGGTGTTGTTACTAGTTGTACCTCACACATTATTGGTTTAATGTGCACCTTATGTTTGTACGTTTGGGTTTGCTAGCTGTTTTCTTTTGTGAGTATTTGAGGCTGGCTTTTTGTGGTTTTGGCTTCACTTTAAAGTTTTAAGCTTCTTTGCCTAACACATCCAACAAAGACCATTGGTTTAATGTGTATGGTATATTTGTGCATTTGGATATGTAAGTTGTTTTACATTGTTGGTATTCCAAGCTTTGTTTGATTGAGTTTTGACTTTGTTTTGAAGTCTTATTTATGTATATTGTGTATCTGACAATTGGCGTGAGGATATGTCTCACAACCATGTTTAGTCACCTAGTGTTGATTGTTGCAAATAGATAATATACAAATATGTATATTTAATGACATGGTTATTGTGGGTTGACGTGTCTATTAGCTATGATGTTAAAAGTAAGGTGTTGTATACTGTGACGGCTTTACAAAAGCAAGCGGTTAATACCAACTTGATGAGGCTATTAAATATTTTTTTCAATACGTTTAAATTGTTTATCATTTGCTTTTTATTCTTAAGTATAGTCTAATTTGTTTATAAATTTGATAGGTTAAAAATGTCAAACTCTAATGACCAGACATGTGTACTTGAGCACCTTCGAGCCATTCTAGAAGAATTGATAAATGCACAAACCGAGTGTGTTCTGCGTGAACGACACACTGAATTTCAAATCGCAGTTGACCCGCTTTTGACGCGTTATGTTCAGTCTAGAAATGTTAATAATAACTAGTATGTTTAGTAAATTTTGTAATATTATTAACAACAATCATTGTTATAATGTATGTGGTTTTAGTAAGGCATAAATGTATGACTTCCACCGCATTGTAGCATAGCCTAAATTTTAGTTTTACTTCAATTTCCAACAATTTTTATTCCGATTTCCGTAACCAGTGGTAATCCGAAGTAAAAATGTGAAAATTCAAAATTCTAAAATTTTAAGCCAAACAAGAGTAAAACGGTAGTTATTTGAGACCTAATAAAAAGATAAGGAAAAGAATTGGTATACATGATATTTTGGATAATGTTTAAATATATAGTCTCTTAAAAATAAGAAATTGTAATAAAAGTGTCAAACAAACTCCGATTGAACTTATTTAATCGACATTGTAACCGTTTTGTCGAACTCTATAACATGAAATTTTAGGTTTTCATTTTTGGACTTTTAGTTTGTAGATTTTGAAATTTTTGTTTAAATTAGTGTGCCTTTTTTATTTTTTATTGTGTTTTTTTTATATGTCAGTGTGTCTTTTTTGCGACTCGTTTTTTTTCCTTGATATCGTGTTATATTTCTTGGCATTGTGTTATCTTTTGTGATGCATTATTGTACCTTTTTACCATTGGAGAATTTTTAGGATAATTTACCTTAATATTTTAAATTTGATTCAATTATATACGAAATATAGGATGTTTTAAATACTATATATGAAATTCTTCTTTTTATAAAGTAAAATAATCATGAATCATGTAATAGTTAATAAGGACAACTACATATTGTGTGTTGCATTTGAGTTCATACTAAAAACTTTATATATCGTAATATCTGTCACATGTTTGTCGAAGCATAATGATCATTTGATTATTAAAACAAGAATCAGATTAAAATTTGTGTACGTAAAGTAAGTTTAAACAAAAGCAAAATGTTCATTTGAAAATTTTAACAGCTAACCTGTTAGCTTTAGCGACCCAGTAAGACGGGAATGTGTGATTCCTATTTTTTTAAATCAGTTAAAATAATAAATGTAAAAGATTGATGCATACCTAATAATGTATTAGCTTTAAATGTTACAAATGATGTCATAAACAATATCACACACTGATTTCGGTGTGCACATGTAATGTATATATACGTAGGCGCTCGAAGTGCAAAAGTGAAATTGCACTAATTTAAAAGTTATTTTACTTATTTCGTGGAAAATTACGTTAAAAGCGGCGGACGATTAATCATGCATCATGTGGTGGTGTTGATAGCCGAAAGACAAAAGGATACATGCACTAATCGGTCTTTGTTCCGATTGTTGTGTGTTATGTGTCTTACATCCAAGGCTTGATGTAAAATACTATCGAGTCGGGGGTCTCATTGGAAACAACCTCTCTATTCCTACGAGGTAGAGGTAAGGTTGTTTATATCTTACCATTCTGAAATTCTATCTTAACTTTACTATTGGTGAGATTTATTGAGTATTATGATGATATCACATGCATCATTATTAATTAAGTTAGAAAGTAAATGAGAAATTAGAACACCTACCCGAATGAACGTATGAGCATTAATGAACGTTTTCCACGGTTTTTTGACATTTTTGCTGATTATTATATTGTTTTTTCTTATGAATTCAGTTTTTTTTAACTTGTTCTCTAGTTTAAGTATTATTGTTTTTTCTTATAAATTTAATTATTTTTAACTTGATGTCTAGTTTAAGTATTATGAACATATATATTTAGCTTTGCTCTCTGTAACACATGGTAACAAAAGTCATTAGGCGTTCGCTACTCGAAGTTGAAAGTACTCGAGAATCGACTCTCAACAGCCTACCTTATAGTGATTACTCGACATCCGAGACCTTGTTTTACCACACTATATAAACATACACATTAAAAGTAATAAAATTTTCTAGTACGTCACGAGGTTGTTTGATCACAAAGTTCATATGCTTATTTAAGGACCACACAAAACATTCGTATTCATCAATCATCTTATAAGAGGATTTTCAACTAATAATTATTTACCAAAATTTTATATATTTGTTTATTAAAGTATGTGGTGTCGCTCCTATTTTCCTACCAATAAGTTTATATACATATCTTTTTATTATAACATAGGTCAAAATTAGTTTGTTAGCTAGCTAGGTCGTCAAAAGCCACACCTACAAATATGATTGTTAAATTGTTTGTTAAGAGTCGTGTTATGACTTATTATTTATGTGATCATACCTTAAAAGAGGCCAATAGACACATGTGATACAACAAACAAGGTAAAAACATAATAGATAATGCGTCCAAATGAATTATAACATAATATGCAATTTCTTATCCCAATTTAAAACAAAGAAGACACGTTTTTTAGTTTTTGTCTACTTTATGTATTATTTTAAAGAACAATGTTTTAAATATGATTATAAAGTTATATTATTAAACTAATAATCTAAGCATTAGGAGGTTGTAAGCATTTATATACATTTTAGACAATCAACTCTTTTGATCTATTCAATTCATTTTTTCTTGAAATATCAAATCGAGAAAGAGATGCCTATTTTACATGTAACATATCTTGGTCAAATATGTACCCAATGCCACCCTACAAGTTTGAAAATACGATATTTGTAGACACTACAAAGTCTAATTTTAAACTAAAAAATTTATCAATATGAAGATAACCCACCTAGTAAAGGTATTTGTTTCTTGAATAGAAGGTGTCATGTTTAAACCTGCAAGAGAGAGTATTTTAGAATTATTAAAGAAGGATATTGCCGTTTTTGTTTCCAAGTGCCTTACATGTTCCAAGGTGAAGGCTGAACACCAAAGACCCTCAGGACTTCTCATCCAACCTGAAATACCTGTATGGAAGTGGGAAAATATAACCATGGATTTTATTACCGGGTTACCTCGCACTTCCGGTGGGCATGACACTATATGGGTAATTATCGACCGACTTACAAAATCAGCTCACTTTATTCCTATCCGCGAAGATTTCCAGAACGAAAAGCTTGCTCGTATTTATATCAACGAAATCGTAAGCCGACATGGGGTACCGTTAAGCATTATTTCTGATCGTTTCACGAACATGGCAAGCAGTACAATCCGCTATGGGCACGCGATTAGATCTCAGTATCGCCTATCATCCTCAAACTGACGGACAGTCTGAGCGCACCATTCAAACTCTTGAAGATATGCTTCGAGCATGTGTCATAGACTTCAAGGAAAATTGGGACGCCCACCTACCATTAGTTGAATTTTCGTACAACAACAGCTATCATTCAAGCATCGGCATGGCACCTTTTGAAGCCTTATATGGTCGTAAGTGCCGATCTCCTGTATGTTGGCACGAAATTGGGGAAGCTCAAATTACTGGTCCAGAATTGATCCAAGAAACCACAGACAAGATCCATCAAATTCCAAACAATCTTCTAGCGGCTCAAAGTCGTCAAAAGAGTTACGCAGATAAACGACGGAAGCCCTTAGAGTTTAACATTGGTGATCATGTACTACTAAAAGTATCACCGTGGAAGGGAGTAGTTCGTTTTGGTCAAAAGGGCAAGCTAGCACCACGTTACGTAGGACCTTTCAAGATATTCGAAAGAGTAGGTCCTGTAGCATACAAGCTTGATCTACCAGAAGAACTCAACAGGATTCATCACACATTCCACGTGTCGAACTTGAAGAAGTGCCTCGCTGATGAGAACCTCCACATTCCGCTGGAAGATATTCAGATTGATGAATCTATGCGTTTGATTGAAAGACCTGTAGAGATCATGGACTTCGGAGAGAAACGTCTACGACGAAGTCGCATTCCAATTGTTAGGGTACGCTGGAAGTCGAAACGGGGACCTGAGTTTACTTGGGAACGTGAAGACTCAATGCGCGAAAAATACCCGCATCTTTTTCCTACTACTTCAACTACTTAAATTTCGGGATGAAATTCCTAAAAGTAGGGGATACTGTAACATTTGTCAAAAACGGGTTTTCAAAACCCGCTCCGTTTTGTAATCGAATATCAAGTTATTAAAGTCACGTTGAATATTTATGATTATTTTGATTTAAAATGATACATAATTAATAAATAAACTAAACTATAGAAATTATATTTGATAAAAAGTTAAAACAAAATAAATAAAAAAAATATGTTGCTGCCGGGACTCGAACCCGGGCAGCTAAGAACAACTCCAACGACTGAACACACACTCACATCACCACTCCGCCACTTTGTGTTTTCTGCTATCTCTAGGAAACAAATGAGATTTATACACAAACTCGGTTAAACCGGTTGCGCTCAACTGAGAAACGGAAATCGGCAAATCAATCGTCAAATCACTTATTTACTCGCACATTGTCACACCCCGACCCGCAGCGGAAAAGGTGATCAGGGCATGATTGGGTTATCATCAAAGCTCATGACATTTTAACGTTTCATATTCATTAATACAATTTAATGGGAAATTTACAATCATAATTACATCATGACCTAAACATCAATCTAAGCTTCTTTGTTTTCTTCTAAGGCATTTCCTATGTTTTCCTTGCTTCATCCTGTTCACCTGTATCATGTGTAAAAAGGGTTTTTGGATCAACAAAAAGTTGGCGAGTGAATCCTATAATATGAAAGACATAACTACAAACAATATAAACTCAATGATACACACATGAACAATAATGGATTGGTTTTGAGGCACGCGTTGCTCACTCGTCTCCCACGAGGAACTGATGGCTTAATGAATGAATTTCATACAAGTTGACAAAATGAAATACATAATCACAACAATATAAACAATCTAAGTTTAGATCACGATATGGTATGGCACAAGTTTAAATAAACGAGTTAATTATTTTGTGACACATGACACACCCCAAAACGTGTAATTAAAAAGGGGGAGTTGTAAGATTCACTCACAGTGGGTGCGTTCGGTTGATGATGTTGAATGCACGCGAAGTGGTTTTAACCACGAGTGAAATTAACCTAGATAAATAGCATTATGGTTCGGTAAGTAAACGGGTTTTATTAATCCATTTTAGTAGGATTGTTGGGTGTATTTTCGTGAGTTTAAGGTTATTTTCTAACCTTAAAATGTTATTTTTAAGTATTTTTAGTTGATTTTTAATTAAAATAAATAAATAAAAATAATAAAAAAATTTGACTTTTTTGACCGTTGACCGTTGACTGTTGACTTTGACCGGTTCGTATGCGAGTATATGTGCGCTGAGTGAGGCTCGAACTCGAGACCTCCCGTACGCGTGCACGCAGTTCTACCAACTGAGCTACGTGTCTAACCCGAAATATTTCTGTTTTTAATTATATTTATATATTAATTAGATTAAACAGAAAATCCTTTATTTTTTTAAAAACGATTTTAATCCAAGGCTCGGTGCGCTCCACAGGTCTCGAACCCGGGACCTGTGGGTTGAGTTAACACACAGTCCACCGCTGGACTGTGTGTTTAACATGTTATATAAACCGATTTTTATTATACTTAAATACAAACTAAGTACTTTCATTTCTGACTTATTTAAAAAGGTAGATAATTGTCCGAGTCGGTGCAGTAGACCGGACTCGAACTCGTGACGTGTGATTTAAACATACACACAGTCCACCACTGGACTGTGTGTCTAACTTGGTTATTTTTCCGGTTATTAATAAACTTAACATGTAACCGTGGTGACTCCGGTTCGGTTAACAAAAAAGGCATTTTTATTAAGGCAGCATGCGTGGGACAAGATTCGAACTCGAGACGTTTACGTGTTTATTGTGCACACAGTCCACCGCTGGACTGTGTGTCTAACCCGAGTAATAACTTGATTTTAATTATACTTATATGTTACCGAACTTCATCTTCTTCGTCAGTTTTAACCAGAATCGGAAGTCCGACTGGTTCAATGTTTTAATCGGTTTCTTTAGCGTTTTTTAGTTAATTACAGGTGAGATTAAATAAAAAGAATGAAGGATTAAGCGGAAAGTATACCGACTGGACTCCTCTGTTTCTCCGGCGACAGCAACCACTTCCGGCGACGTGTGTCTTGCAGCAGCGAGTCTTCAGAACGCTTGAAAAGGATGTGGGTGACTTCGGTATAAGCTCAGGGGGTTTAGTAAGGCTTAGAAGTGAAGGACTCGGTTTTCCGGCGATGTGCAGAAATATTCCGGCGAGTAAATTTTCGCCGAGAAAGGGTGCGGTTTTGAGCGAAAAAGCTTGCAGAGGTTCGAGGAGGTATTTATAGTGCAGGTCGTCGATGAATTTGGTCCAATTTCCGACTTGATTCAAAGTCATTACGTTTCCGGCGGTTATAGTTTGTGTCGCGGACTCAGGCGTCGGTTATAACCGATATAGGTTTAAACGTTTACGTTATAACTGAAGAAGTCGTAAATTATTGGCGAGTTAGTCGGGATTTCCGACGACTGAAATTTGGGCGCCGGTTTTGAATTCGGAAAGACACGTTATGAATTAAATGATCTTAATAATTAACAAAAGATACAAGTGGCGCAGTGGTTGAGTGTGTGTGCGCTAAGTTCTGCTGAACCGGCTGACTGACCCGGGTTCGAAACCCGGCAGTGCCAAATTATTTTATTTTCTTATTTTTGACAGTTTTTCAAAAACAAATTATATATTCCCATATAATAATTAATTATGTATCGTTTAAAAATATTTTGGGCATTAAATTCGCAACGAAATTTTTAACTGATTGTTCGGTTAATAAACGGAGCGGGTTTGGTAAAATCCGTTTTTGACGGATGTTACAGGTTTGCCTGGTTATGTACACTAAAACCCGGAGAAAATCGAGAAATATGTATATAACGTATGAGATTTGGAATGTGTCCAGGTGTAGACACGGTGACACCTCAAAGTGGGGTTAGTTCGAACGACGTTTGGTGTGACATGCTTTGGCCTAATAGGTCCTTCGTACTCTCATCGTTAGTCCCCAGGTAGGCAAACTGGTCCATTATATTGGATTTATACGAATGCCAACCTAGACAGGACGTTCCGACTACCGGTACTTGTACCCTTCCAGTTACTACATGCCCGTCGCAGAACTTACTTTGATGAGATTTGAAAATTGCAACAAAATCTTTGAATAATGAGAGTATGAAAATGATTTGAATATATGAACATTGAAATATGTATAATGAATGTGTATATAAATATGTATGTTTGACTGTAAGTATAAACAAATATGAAACATATAAACATCATAAGTTTGTATGTAACCACCCAAGCAATTAAAATTTAGGCAAACTATAGTATAGGCTCTAAGGGTCTAATAACCTATCCTATATCCCTATAGTCATGGCTCTGATACCAATCTGTCACACCCCGACCCGCAGCGGAAAAGGTGATCGGGGCATGATTGGGTTATCATCAAAGCTCATGACATTTATTATAACGTTTCATATTCATTAATACAATTTAATGGGAAATTTACAATCATAATTACATCATGACCTAAACATCAATCTAAGCTTCTTTGTTTTCTTCTAAGGCATTTCCTATGTTTTCCTTGCTTCATCCTGTTCACCTGTATCATGTGTAAAAAGGGTTTTTGGATCAACAAAAAGTTGGCGAGTGAATCCTATGGAAAACATTTGAACAAGTTTATTTAATTGATTATAAAATAAGTGCACAACCACACATGAGTAAAAATAGATGTAAACTTATTCAACAATCATTAGATATTAAATAAAGCACACATGAACAATAATGGAACGTTTTGAGGCACGCGTTGCTCAACTCGTCTCTCACGAGGAACTGATGGGCCTAATGAATGATTTGCATAAACTTGACAATATGAAATATATAACTACAAACAACATAAACTAAATAATACACACACGAACAATAATGGATTTGTTTTGAGGCACGCGTTGCTCAACTCGTCTCCCACGAGGAACTGATGGGCTTAATGAATGAATTTCATATAAGTTGACAAAATGAAATACATAACCACAAACAATATAAACAATCTAAGTTTAGATCACAATATGGTATGGCACAAATTTAAATAAACGAGTTAATTTTTGGTGACACATGACACACCCCAAAGCGTGTAATTAAAAAGGGGAGTTGTAAGATTCACTCACATTGGGTGCGTTCGGTTGATGATGTTGAATACGCACGAAGTTGGATTTAACCACGAGTGAAACTAACCTAGATAATAACATAATGGTTTGGTAAATAATGGGATTTTATAAATCAATTTTAGTAGGATGATTGGATATATTTTTGTGAGTTTAAGGCTATTTTCTAACCTTAAAAATGTTATTTTTAAGTATTTTTAATTGATTTTTAAATAAAATAAATAAATAAAAATAATAAAAAAATTGATTTTTTTGCTACAGTTGACCGTTGACCGTTGACTTTGACTTTGACCGGTTCGTATGTGTGTATATATGCGCTGGGTGAGGCTCGAACCCGAGACCTCCCGTACGCGTGCACGCAACTCTACCAACTGAGCTACGTGTCTAACCCGAAAGATTTCTGTTTTTAATTATATTTATATATTAATTAGATTAAACAGAAAATCCTTTATTTTTAAAAACGATTTTAATCCAAAGACTCGATGCGCTCCACAGGTCTCGAACCCGGGACCTGTGGTTGAGTTAACACACAGTCCACCGCTGGACTGTGTGTTTAACTTGTTATATAAACCGATTTTTATTATACTTATCAACTATCTGAAATGAATCCGGTTCAGTAATAAAAAGGAACATTTTTATTAAAGCGAGGGTGCGCGGAACAAGATTCGAACTCGAGACGTAAGCGTGTTTTATGTGCACACAGTCCACCACTGGACTGTGTGTCTAACCCGAGTTATAACTTGAATTAAATTAAACTTATAGACAACGGACACTTCGTCTTCTTCGTTAGATTTTAACCAGAATCGGAAGTCCGACTGGTTCGAAGATTAAATCATGTTCGTTAGTGTCTGGTGGTTAATTACATGTGAGATTAAATAAAAAGAATGAAGGATTAAGCGTAAGGTATACCGACTGGACTCCTCTGTTTCTCCGGCGAAACTCCGGTGATAGCGGGAACTTCCGGCGACGTATGTCTTGCGGCAGAGAGTCTTCAACGAGCTTGAGATAAATGTGGGTGACTTCGGTATAAGCTCTGGGGGTTCAGTAAGGCTCAGAAGTGAAGGGTTCGGTTTTCCGGCGATGTGTAGAACTTTTCCGGCGAGTGATATTACGTCGGGTAAAGGTGCGGTTTTGAGCGAAAAAGCTTGCAGAATTTCGAGGAGGTATTTATATGGCAGGTCATCGATGAATTTGGTCCAATTTCCGACTTGATTCGTCGGTTAGAAAACTCCGGCGGTTATAGCTTGTGTCGCGGACTCAGGCATCGGTTATAACCGATGTAGTGATTAAGATTTACGTTATAACTGAAGAAACCGTCAATTCTTAGCGAGTTAGTCGGGATTTCCGACGACTGAAATTGGGCGCGTCGATTTTGAATTCGATTCTCATGTTATGAATTAATTGTTTCCATTAATTAACAAGAAACACTAGTGGCGCAGTGGTTGGAAAGTTGAGTGTTAAGTTGTTTGACTCGCTGGCTGACCCGGGTTCGAAACCCGGCAGCAGCATTTTATTTTTAACTCACTATTTTTAAGACTTTTTCAAATAAAACTTTTATAACCCAAAATACTTATTAATTATGTATCGTTTAAAATTAATTTGGGTATTAAATACGCCACGAAATTTTAAACTGATTGTTCGGTTAATAAACGGAGCGGGTTTGGTAAAATCCGTTTTTTGACGGATGTTACACACATTCAGTTTATAACCGATGCACCGACGATTTTTAATCAAGCCGGAATTGATTGAGCATCAAGTCTCATCATTATCGGTTTTTATAACCGAAAAGTAATCAAGTCCAGATTACTTCAATTCAAGACCACTCTAGCGACTCAGAAATATCATACCGATACTCCATTTCACTCTCGTCACATTTTCAGACCGTCAGAAAGTCTAAATCAACTCGCCGGAATTTTCTGCAAAAGTCGCCGGAAAACCGTATTCATCCTCAAACGGTAAATCTTTCAATATCATTGTAGTTCAACAATTGTTAGGCTATTTCTAACTTAAACCTCTCAATTGAAATCGAATTCAGGCGCTATATTCGGCTAATTTCAGTTCGCCGGAAAGATTCTGAAAATCGCTATATTCATCTGGGAATCGGTAAGGGCATTCAAACCCTCTGTTAACAATTGCTGAACACTTCAATTCCACGATTGACTAATCAAAACAGTTAATTGTCTTGTTCAGTTGAAGAGCATAAAAACAGAGCCGACGCAATTACCGGAATTCTGAAATAAACCGCTCGTCGGTATGTTCACCTCTAATTTCCATCTCTGTCATTTCATTATAGCCTTAGGAATATTTGTCAATCGTAAAAACAAGAAACGGATCATTGATTCAGTCAACGGAAATTTGAACGAAGAAGACGAAGTTAATTAAGTTATAAGTATATTTAAAACCAGTAAAATGAACGGGTTAGACACACAGTCCAGCGGTGGACTGTGTGCAAAACATATACGCATGACCCGAGTTCGATTCCTGCTATACGCACTCCTTATATAATAAAATGCCTTTTTGTTTAAAAACTAAACCGGGTTAATTCAGTTAGTTGTTAAGTGTAATAAAAACCGAGATGATAACCAGGTTAGACACACAGTCCAGCGGTGGACTGTGTGCAACATTAAGCCATACGTCGCGCGTTCGAAACCCGTCACTAGCACCGAGTTGTTGAATTAAAATGTTTTTACAATTAAAAGAATTTCGGTTAAACTGAATAAGTGTATAAATATAATTAAAAACAAGATTATTTCGGGTTAGACACGTAGCTCAGTTGGTAGAGCTGCGTGCACGCGTACGGGAGGTCTCGGGTTCGAGCCTCACCCAGCGCAAACCATGTCCCTGACCGAACCGGTCAACAAGTCAACAGGTCAAAACGGTCAACGCAAAATAAATAATTTTTTTTATATTTTTATTTATTTAATTTAATTTAAAAATCAATTAAAAATACTTAAAAATAACATTTTTAAAGATAGAAAATAGCCTTAAACTCACAAAAATATATCTAAAAATTTCATTAAAATCCTTAATAAATCCACTCATTTAATATATTTTTCCGTTATTATTTAGGTTAGTATTTCTCGTTTTTTCGCTCATCTAATTCATGCGCATCTCACCATCTCCAATCCAACGCACCCAATGTGAGTGAACCTTTACAAATTCCCCGTTTTAATCACGTTTTGGGGTGTATCATGTGTCTTGTTATATATATTATAATTAAATGTCTGTGCGATCAAGGCTCAATCAAACGGAGCCGATCGTATGTGGGCACGCCAGGTTCAACCTCATAATGAAATGGGGAACATGCTCAACGCTCATAATGTAATGGGGAGCGGCGGCCCATGAAATTGCATGTACTGAAAATAATAAATTGCATCCAATAATAAAGTAAAAGAGTATTTGAAGTCTTATTTATGTATATTGTGTATCTGACAATTGGCGTGAGGATATGTCTCACAACCATGTTTAGTCACCTAGTGTTGATTGTTGCAAATTGATAATATACAAATATGTATATTTAATGACACGGTTATTGTGGGTTGACGTGTCTATTAGCTATGATGTTAAAAGTAAGGTGTTGTCTACTGTGACGGCTTTACAAAAGCAACCGGTTAATACCAACTTTATGAGGCTATTAAATATTTTTTTCAATACGTTTAAATTGTTTATCATTTGCTTTTTATTCTTAAGTATAGTCTAATTTGTTTATAAATTTGATAGGTTAAATAAATGTCAAACTCTAATGACCAGACATGTGTACTTGAGCACCTTCGAGCCATTCTAGAAGAATTGATAAATGCACAAACCGAGTGTGTTCTGCGTGAACGACACACTGTATTTCAAATCGCAGTTGACGCGCTTTTGACGCGTTATGTTCAGTCTAGAAATGTTAATAATAACTAGTATGTTTAGTAAATTTTGTAATATTATTAACAACAATCATTGTTATAATGTATGTGGTTTTAGTAAGGCATAAATGTATGACTTCCGCCGCATTGTAGCATAGCCTAAATTTTAGTTTTACTTCAATTTCCAACAATTTTTATTCCGATTTCCGTAACCAGTGGTAATCCGAAGTAAAAATGTGAAAATTCAAAATTCTAAAATTTTGAGCCAAACAAGAATAAAACGGTAGTTATTTGAGACCTAATAAAAAGATAAGGAAAAGAATTGGTATACATGATATTTTGGATAATGTTTAAATATATAGTCTCTTAAAAATAAGAAATTGTAATAAAAGTGTCAAACAAACTCCGATTGAACTTATTTAATCGACATTGTAACTGTTTTGTCGAACTCTATAACATGAAATTTTAGGTTTTCATTTTTGGACTTTTAGTTTGTAGATTTTGAAATTTTTGTTTAAATTAGTGTGCCTTTTTTATTTGTTATTGTGTTTTTTTTTATATGTTAGTGTGTCTTTTTTGCGACTCGTTTTTTTTCCTTGATATCGTATTATATTTCTTGGCGTTGTGTTATCTTTTGTGATGCATTATTGTACCTTTCTACCATTGGAGAATTTTTAGGATAATTTACCTTAATATTTTAAATTTGATTCAATTATATACGAAATATAGGATGTTTTAAATACTATATATGAAATTCTTCTTTTTATAAAGTAAAATAATCATGAATCATGTAATAGTTAATAAGGACAACTACATATTGTGTGTTGCATTTGAGTTCATACTAAAAACTTTATATATCGTAATATCTGTCACATGTTTGTCGAAGCATAATGATCATTTGATTATTAAAACATGAATCAGATTAAAATTTGTGTACGTAAAGTAAGTTTAAACAAAAGCAAAATGTTCATTTGAAAATTTTAACAGCTAACCTGTTAGCTTTAGCGACCCAGTAAGACGGGAATGTGTGATTCCTATTTTTTTAAATCAGTTAAAATAATAAATGTAAAAGATTGATGCATACCTAATAATGTATTAGCTTTAAATGTTACAAATGATGTCATAAACAATATCACACACTGATTCGGTGTGCACATGTAATGTATATATACGTAGGTGCTCGAAGTGCAAAAGTGAAATTGCACTAATTTAAAAGTTATTTTACTTATTTCGTGGAAAATTACGTTAAAAGCGGCGGACGATTAATCATGCATCATGTGGTGGTGTTGATAGCCGAAAGACAAAAGGATACATGCACTAATCGGTCTTTGTTCCGATTGTTGTGTGTTATGTGTCTTACGTCCAAGGCTTGATGTAAAATACTATCGAGTCGGGGGTCTCATTGGAAACAACCTCTCTATTCCTACGAGGTAGAGGTAAGGTTGTTTATATCTTACCATTCTGAAATTCTATCTTAACTTTACTATTGGTGAGATTTATTGAGTATTATGATGATATCACATGCATCATTATTAATTAAGTTAGATAGAAAGTAAATGAGAAATTAGAACACCTACCCGAATGAACGTATGAGCATTAATGAACGTTTTCCACGGTTTTTTGACATTTTTGCTGATTATTATATTGTTTTTTCTTATGAATTCAGTTATTTTTAACTTGTTCTCTAGTTTAAGTATTATTGTTTTTTCTTATAAATTTAATTATTTTTAACTTGATGTCTAGTTTAAGTATTATGAACATATATATTTAGCTTTGCTCTCTGTAACACATGGTCACAAAAGTCATTAGGCGTTCGCCACTCGAAGTTGAAAGTACTCGAGAGTCGAGTCTCAACAGCCTACCTTATAGTGATCATTCGGCATCCGAGACCTTGTTTTACCACACTATATAAACATACACATTAAAAGTAATAAAATTTTCTAGTACGTCACGAGGTTGTTTGATCACAAAGTTCATATGCTTATTTAAGGACCACACAAAACATTCGTATTCATCAATCATCTTATAAGAGGATTTTCAACTAATAATTATTTACCAAAATTTTATATATTTGTTTATTAAAGTATGTGGTGTCGCTCCTATTTTCCTACCAATAAGTTTATATACATATCTTTTTATTATAACATAGGTCAAAATTAGTTTGTTAGCTAGCTAGGTCGTCAAAAGCCACACCTACAAATATGATTGTTAAATTGTTTGTTAAGAGTCGTGTTATGACTTATTATTTATGTGATCATACCTTAAAAGAGGCCAATAGACACATGTGATACAACAAACAAGGTAAAAACATAATAGATAATGCGTCCAAATGAATTATAACATAATATGCAATTTCTTATCCCAATTTAAAACAAAGAAGACACGTTTTTTAGTTTTTGTCTACTTTATGTATTATTTTAAAGAACAATGTTTTAAATATGATTATAAAGTTATATTATTAAACTAATAATCTAAGCATTAGGAGGTTGTAAGCATTTATATACATTTTAGACAATCAACTCTTTTGATCTATTCAATTCATTTTTTCTTGAAATATCAAATCGAGAAAGAGATGCCTATTTTACATGTAACATATCTTGGTCAAATATGTACCCAATGCCACCCTACAAGTTTGAAAATACGATATTTGTAGACACTACAAAGTCTAATTTTAAACTAAAAAAATTATCAATATGAAGATAACCCACCTAGTAAAGGTATTTGTTTCTTGAATAGAAGGTGTCATGTTTAAACCTGCAAGAGAGGGTATTTTAGAATTATTAATATAAAATAAAGTAAGATTGGTTGATAAAAAAATAATAAATAAGAAAGATGGTTTAAAGAATGATGATAATCATCAATGCTTCACTCTTTTGGTATGGATCAATGTATATCTTTATTTTCTTTTTCTTTATATTAAAATAAATAATAATTATTATTATTTAGAATATTATCCCTACACCAACTTATACCAAACAATTTTTTCATATTTTAAACATGTTATTATTTTTAATCATATTTTGTAAACCAAACACTGTCTTAGTATAGTTCATGTTTATTTGATATCTCTAATAGCGAAATGTTTACAAGTTGAAACTAGGAGTTTGATACTTTGATATGCATTTGATGATAAAAAAAAGAAAATACCAAAATCAGAAGATAGCTTCGATGAAATTTGTATTTTCATTGTTAGGATAAGTTATATCACCTATTTGTGTGACGTTGGTTCATCTTATTCTCACATTCTTAAAATCTTATTATCACGTCTTTTTCATTTTATCTCTTTCTATATATCTATATATAGAGAGAGAGAGAGAGATAGAGGGGAGAAGTGTGTGAATATTAACACCCTAATGTTATCAATACTAATTTTAATAGTACTAAGTTGTTTCCTCGTGTGTTATGGCGATACGTGATCAGGGGCATTCAATCAGTATTGGTTAGGTTCGTTATAGCAGTGGCGGATCTAGCCAAAAAATATAGGGGTATCCCCATTTTTTTGGGATTAGCAGTGTCCTTTGTATAAAACTGAAAAACATTGTTACACTACATAGACGGAGTTGAGGGGTAGGTGCTACCCTGCTTGTACACTACCTAAGCGATACATGCACTCGGTATAGAAATCAACACATGTTTACATCAATTGAAAACAAAAGAAACGAAACCGGTACCGACAACGATGTTGTCCAAATGGTATCGATCAGTTCATATCGTCACGACACTGGTAATGATATTCGTTAATCATCGCTAACAGTTGTATAAATGAAAATTATCGAAATTGGAAATTGATGCATGTCGAAAACAGGTGTTCTCTTATGTTTAAGTTGATGTTTTTACGTAACTTTTAGTTTCGAATAGCCTACCTTTGATTGGAGTTGTGTTTTGCAGGTCTAACGGAGTTTAAGGAGCTACTTGGAGCATCAGGACGGAAAATTGATCAACCAGGAATGCGAAAATGGAAAAACAGAAAACGAGAAATGCATGTGCTGTCGCCGACGCCCCTCTGGTGTTTCCGTCGGCCAAAAACCTTTGTAGGCAGTGGAATAAGACGTCGGAGGAAACCAGGATATCCAAGGGCCATCGCCGACGCCCTCGTCTGATCCACTTCACGAATTTTGTTGTTTGGTGTTTGGGGGACGAGTATAACACAATGTTTTTGACCTTTTCTTAGGAGTTACGAATATTTTGAGTTTGAAACACCATTTTGGAGCGTAGTTCGTCATCCCAACCACTTCCAATCATTCACAATCCACACCAATCCTCTGACTCATCAATCCTTACTTCCCTAACCCTAATCATTATCCTTTTCATCATTCCACCAATTCATTATTCATCATCATTCATCCTAAACCCTAACCATCATCTCTATCACATTTGAAGCTTCAAGATCTTCAAAGTCAAGAGTTCACAAATCGTTGATCATGTTCCGTTCATCATGAGCGGCTAATTTTCATGGGTTTCACCCTGGTGGAGACTTTTGTAAGGATTTCTAGGGTTTGCTACTTGTTTATTATTTGGTTTGTGACAACTGGAATTGCATTTGAATCATTAGATAATTGTCTTATGTTTGTATTAAATTTACGAATTGTTGAGTGAGTTATGAAATTTGACTTCGTAAAATAAATATGCGTATTTATGCCTTGTCTTTGATATGATTTACTTGTCCAAAGTAACGAAGTGCGTTGCGGTTTGTCTCGACGTCGATAGCAATTGACACCTAAGCTTTGTGATTCTAAAACCGTTAATGAACTAATTCAATTAAACCAAAGTAAAACGTGTAGTAACCCTAGGTCCTATAATTGTTGAACTGGGTGTAAACCTTGTTTCAAATTATTGTTTAGACTCATTCAATCAAATCTTTGTGCAATCATTCAAGTTTGCATAGTTAGTAATCAACATATAATCAAACTTGTCGGTTTAATTCGACATCTCTTTTCAACAAACAAACAAATTAACAATATAGCAAGCTTCATAAGTGTGACAACTTTAAAATCAATCGTGTCCATCGGAAACCACAAATTGTTCGTGGTTCGACCCCGTACTACTACTAACTCATAGTTAAGGGTAAATCGGGTATATAAATATTATCTTTGACCGGAGCGCGAACTCTGATCAGAAATCATAAAATTTAATACATGTACATGTAACAATGTTGTTCCGTAGGATACATCAGTTTATCAAAACTAAAAACACTAAAAATAAGTACTGGTGCCAATACTGATGTTGTTTGTTCGGTTTCGGTTAGGTTAACTACGACTGCGACACAAAATTCATTACCAAACATAAACCATACAAATGAGTATAGGTAGATGTACGGTACCGATGTTATTCGGTACGGTACAGTAGCGATACGATGTCAGTTTATTGAAAGCCAAAACAATATAAATAAAACTGATAATGATTCAACCGGTTTCGATTCTTTTAGGTACGATAGTGGTACAATTAAATGTAAATAATAATATGTATAATAGGGGTGAGGTTCCTGTAAAAAGGACATTTTTTGTAAGAAGGATGAGAAGGTATAGGAATTGACATGTAGGCATCATGTTTTGGACCTACGAGTGATGTTTTGGCAAGAAAAACACCAAACATAACAATTTAAAACACAATAAATTGTATTATAGACATTAAATTTAAAACACAACTAAAACACACCAATTAACACTTAAAACACACCACTTAACGTTCTTGGCATGGTGTTTTAAGTTTTAAGCCTAGAATTCATTGCATTGTGTCTTAAATTGTTATGTTTTCATGTTTTTCTTGCTAAAATAACGAAAAACATCATGCCTAAGTCCAAAATATGATGTCTACATGTTTATTCCTCTGTCTTCTAACGCTTCTCACGAAATATGTATTTTTTACAGGATTCTAAACTTGTATAATAGAATATATTATATAGTATTAAAAGAATAAAATTATCAAGAAAAAAAAACTATATATTATTATAAAAATAAAATTACTATTAATACTTACTTTCCAATTATATATATTAAATAATATAATATAATCATATTAAATATTAACATTAATTTGGTTGGTATATGTTCGTTTTGTATTGATAAAAAACTCAACTACATATACCTGTTGGAGTAGAACTTTCATCGAATCGTGCATGATAATAGGCACGACGTTAATAATAAAAAACTTACAGATATTATATGGTACCCATATTTATATTGTTCAAACAGTATCAATAATATTAAAAAAACAATATCGTTAAAAGTTAAAATTAAATAAATATGTTTAAGGTTAAAAGTAAATACAATAATAATCTATTGTAATATTAAAATGATAAAAATAAAAAAAGAAACTATATATACTATTATAGAAAACAAATTACTATTCATAAATAAAGAAAGTATATATTATTATAAAAATCAAACTACTATTTGTACCGACTTCAAAATTATATATATAACTTCAAAATTATATATATATATATATATATAATATATATATAAGCTCGTAGCTTGTTTGTATTGCCATTGTGACATGTCTTTTATATTATAGTTGGATTTAGATTTAGATGTTAATTAATTTAAGTAAGTAGCATATGTTTTATAATCATTTAAATATTGTAATTTACCTTAGAGAGTGCTTAACAATTGGATTTATAAAACGTTTTAGTTTGTTTTATCGTATTGAATTATATTTTCTCAATAATAGTTTGTTTATCGCGTTGAATTATATTTGTTCAATAAAAAAATTTTTTGTTTGATATTTAGTTAATAATGATCCTTAAATTAGAATCAATCCCAACACCACATTATCACAAAGAGATGTATATTAAACTATTTACTGTTACTGAATTAATAGATGGACCTACATCAAAATTTTAAATTATTTTGTATATAAAGGTACATAAAGGCCATATGAAATAAAAAAATGTTATCATGCATCATGGGAACTTGATATTAAACACTTTTTACATATATTTAATAATAATACATAAAAATCAAAAGGATCATATAAATTTGATCATGATCCATATCATGTTTCTTTCTTACTTTATAACATAACTAAAAATCTCTTAACATTTAACACATAATCTTTTTAACAACCTTATAAATTTGCATATGTAAAAAAATATGTAAAAAGCTAACTTCACATAACACATAAATCTATAAAAACTTAAAAAGTCTTTTGAATTTTTTACATCTTGCGACTTCGTATAAAATATTTCTTTGTTAGTCTTTCTTATCGAATTTTACTTGCTAGATAGTGCTTAGACTTTAGAAGCATATAGTAGGCACTGGAAAGAAAAATGAGGGATCCAAACACACGAGGACATTAAAAAAAGATGATTTGAATTAGTATTTTAAAAGAAAACAATGGTCATATCCCAACCTTTTGATATAATTAGACAGTGTGTGTATATATATATATATATATATATATTTCACATGTCGCAACCTTATCTTTCTCATACATACAAAATTACAAACAAGATGTAACAAAGATGAAAAGTATATGATAATAACGTTGAAATTACAAAAATACGTAAAAAGCTAACTTCACATTACGCGGCAGTGTGTTGACTCGTAAAATATCGACCGAAATGTAAACTTTGTAAAAGATGAAAAATATATGATAATAACGTTGAAAGTGAAAAGATGTTGGTGCAAAAATAAAAAATGTTTTATAATAAAGATGTAAAACACAAAAACTATGAGTGGAAATTGTAAAAGTTTGAATTGTAACTCTTAATAACAAAGCTAAAGTTGGTTATATGGACTATAGACCAATAATTCAATATACTTAAGTTATAAAACATTTTTGTGAATTAATAGAGAGATAATAATCAAATCTCTGATTTGTTTTTCTTTATTTTCAAGGAATATAATATGTCAATAATAATAATGTATCAATAATCAAATCTCTGATTTGGTTTTCTTTAGTTTCAACGAGATAACGAACAACTCACATTGTGACATGTTACTATGTTAGATTGCAAATCAATAATTTTCAAACAGGACCCTATAAATAAAAGAAAAAGAAAAGTTGTCCTGATTATGACTACCTGATTAGGACCAGCACAGCTTACTATACAAATACTTTGACTTCTTGTTGTATTCAATCTTCAAGAATTGCAACACATTTGTCTAACAATAACTTCACACCCATCATCCATACCTTTTCTCCCCCCATACAACTCTTCACCCCTGCAACAATGGTGGCAACAAAACTTGAAATTTTGCTGCTTCTGACTCTCCATTTTGTCATCTTGCTAAGATTCACTGCGTCCATTGTGCCACAAGAAGAAGGTAACACAATCTTTTGTGTGGATATTTTGTTAAAAAAACATTCTTGATTTAGTTTGTCTTTAAATTTATTTTATTATTGTTTCTGCAAGAATCTTGATTTTGCCATGGATTATGTTATGATTTCATAGCTGAAAGTTATATATATGTTAATTTCGGTTAATAAAGTTTGCATCTTTATCAATCTTTTTTTGGCTAAAGTGTAAGAATTCAAATGAATTTTGGAGTTGAAAATGAGATGGTTTGCCTTCAAAAGTCAAACAAATTGCACTTTCATTAATCTTTTTTTTTTTTGCTATAGTGTAAGAATTTAAATGAATTTTGGAGTTGAAAATGAGATGGTTTGACTTTAAAAGTCAAACAAATTGTACTTTCATGATTGGGAGTGTATTAATATTTTGTTTTGGGTGTAACTTAGGGAGTAATTGAGTTTAATGATTTGTTAAACCAAATGATTGAAACCCCACATGAGTGGTTTGACTTATAGGTTTGACTTTTATAGTTAACATGAGAAATGATCTTAAGTTATTCACTTGAATACTTACCAAATTATTATCTGTTAAATAATTCGATTTAGTGGAAGCTGTTGAGAACATTCTTGCTGCCATGAATGCAACAAATTGGAGATTTGATGGTGATGATTGCAGTCTTGATATGGTTTCTGAAGTGCCAAGGCTATCTCAAGAAGCTAATGCTAGCATTGGATGTGATTGCAACATTGGCAACGATACCGATTGTCATGTCGATAGGATGTATAAAGTTCTGTCTTTCTTTAATTTCTATTCACTCATGTTTGATTTCAGTTTTCAAGTAAAGAGCACTTATGTTCCAAAAAGAGGGCAATTTGACTTTAGAAGTCAAGCTATGCATTTTGTAACGCAATTCATATTGGTTTTCTTTACATGACTATGTCCACCTTCTTTTCATGTCTATTATAATTTTTTTTGATATTGTTTAGAACTGTTAACATCTTGACTGTGAGATTAGCATATCTTTGACCAGAAAGTCAACACTGGTTTTATGCCTTCATCCCATTGGTTAGTAGTATTGGTGGGGTCCTGTAATTTTTCCGATAACGGGTCTCACGATAACCAAAAAAAGTCAACACTACAATGGACTCAAGTTTTGGGAATTTATCTGATTTATTTGTATATGCAGCACACACAAGTTTTACAGCCTTGATGGGGTACTGTCACCTGAATTAGTAAAGCTTCCTTACCTCCGGTCCATGTAAGTCCTCTTTTAAGTACATGGTTAACTAAAACGGCAAACTTTTTATATAATCTAAATTTTGATGAAACTGAAGTATATCTTGTTCTATTTTCAGAGATTTTGCTTACACTTACTTAAGTGGCACAATACCGCCTGAATGGGGTTCAACACAGTTACAAGAAATGTGAAATCTCTGTTTTACCCTTGAGTTCCATAGTTTTTATTCTATTAGAAAAAGTTATGAACTTTGAACATATCCTTCCATATGCAGCTCTCTTCTTGGTAACCGTTTAACCGGATCAATCCCACTAGAACTGGGCAATATCACCACTCTCACACAACTGTATGCTTTGACTTTTTATCATATGGGTCAAAATCTTTTGTGTTTATATGGATTTTTGTACTCATCTCGAAAACAATCTTGATCAGTAACCTTGAAGCAAACCAGCTTTCAGGAACGGTTCCATCTGCGTTAGGGAGATTAACAAATTTGGATTCATTGTAAGGCTGATTAAGGTTTTCAGTTGCAAATTTTCTTCCTTTAATTGAATTATTTATGCCATGATATTATATTACAGGATGCTGTCTTCAAACATGTTGACCGGAAGGCTGCCAACGACCCTTGGTCAACTAGGAAATCTAACAGATTTGTAAAATCTTTACTTTATTCCCTTAGTAAAAAAATTTCAATTACACCGTTTTCTAAGGCTAAAACTGAGAGTTCTGTTCGTCTATTTACTTACTAGATTGTAAGATGTTTCATGTTTTCTTTTTTAATATTATAGCTGCATTTAAGTAACTGCATAACACGTTCAGAAAAGTTATAATTTTAATGTTCGGATGTTTCAAAGAGAGATGGTGGCGAGTGGACTCACGGGACCTATTCCTTCAAACATATCTCTTCTTGTGAATCTAAACGATCTGTAAGTTAAGAATCTTTTCTTGATAAAACTTTTCTTCTGTGTCAAGAAAGTGATTTATTAATATATAGCTTATATGTCCCGCATGTTTTGGCAGGAGAATTAGTGAAGTAACCGGACCAGCTCAAGCTTTTCCTCAGCTCAACAATACTCATGGATTAATAAGATTGTATGTAGATATTTCCAGCATTGACTCTTGTGTTGACTCGTTAGAGTTTGAGCTTGATATTTCGTTTATTAATTTAGGATCTTGAGAAATTGCAACATATATGGAGAAATACCGGATTATATGTGGCAAGTGAGAGAACTTGAATTGTTGTAAGTATGCACAAAGCGAACCAAGATACTTATCCCTCGTGATTTATATGTTTAATGACATCATTTCCCGTGTGCATATGGCAGGGATATAAGTTTTAATAGGTTAGTAGGGAGAATATGAGGAGCTTAAGATTCGTGTACGTTTTAGTAATTTTGACTTTTCTTGGGCTTTGTTGACTATTATAAAGCTATATGTTACTAATTAAGCATCTTAACATGGATTTGAATGTAACATCTGTGTAAAACGGATCTCAAAAACCCGCACAGTGTATTATTTCTAGTTTTTTTTTTATTTTGTTTAAAATAGTAAATTTATACATACATAATTAATCTAATGATATAATAAAATAATTAATCAATTTATAATTAATAATATCATATAGTTAAATATAGATTTAGCGAATTAAATAAATAAAATAAAAACACCAAAAAAGGGGTAAACCGGGAATCGAACCCGGGTCACCCGAGTAACCGCACAACACAAGCACCACTGAGACACACGCGCCTTCTGTTAAGAAGTTCGAATAAACTTATATATATATACACACGAGCCGAGCAATGTTTTCCAGCAAATTCAAATCAGGAAAACACCCGCCGATCTTGTCTCTGTTCTGGAATCCGGTAGGAACCAGCTGTCTGTCCGCGTAAACTCTTCCCAAAATTAGAGCCAATCAATCAATCTCGCAAGAAATCAATCATTCAATTCAGTTTCCGAATTCCGAATTCAAGCAACCCTTTTCAAGCCTATAAATACTGACCGAACTCCTCATTGTTAAACCGCTCACTCCTTCTCACTTCTAACCTCGGGATAACTCTGCTGAACGCTTTCCTCTGTCTTGCCGGAACCACTGTTTTGTCGTCGGAACATTACCACCGGAAGATAAGCCAAGAGCCAGCGACATCAGGGGTATAAATCCTTAATCTTCTTTCTGTTATGTTAGTATCCTACTAATGAAATTATAATAATCTGAGAAATGTCGGCTCCTGATCAGAGTTCATACTCGTCGGAGAAGATGAACAATAACTGTTAACTGATTAGTTTAATTAAAACGGTTGTTTTAAACAGGTTTGACACACAGTCCAACGGTGGACTGTGTGCATTATATATGCGCATAATCCCGAGTTCGAGTCCATGCCCTCACACCAGCCGGACATTTTAAAACCCTTCTTAAATTCACTTTTCTGTGTAAAACTTGTTTAGTATATAAGTATTTTTAAAATGCATGTATAGCCGGGTTATACACCCAGCCCAGTTGGTTGGGCGGGTGCATCACATCGCCAAGGTCACGGGTTCGAGCACTGTGGCACGTACCGGTCGGATTACTGAAACCTTTTTGTAAATTTAATTACATTATAAATAATCTAAAGTGTGTATAAATATAATTAAAATCCAGAATATGACGGGTTAGACACGTAGCTCAGTTGGAAGAGCTGCGTGCACGTGAACGTGAGGTCCCGTGTTCGACTCTGCATACGCACATACCTACTCCCATCGAACCGGTCTGACAGGCTTGTCAGACTGACAAGATTATTATATTATCTTATTATTTTTTATTTATTTTATATTAATATTTTAATTCTAAGGTTTTTATTAAAAGAAAAATTAAATAAAAGGTTTAAGAATATACATTTTCAAGGGTCTAGAATATCAACACAAGCCACAAAATAACCTAAAAACCTAAACAAAGGATTTTAACCTAAATATTGATTTAATTTATTTACCGAGTTATCACGTTATTATTTCTAGGTTAGTACTTTCTCGTTGATTAAATTCCCAACTCGTGCGCTCTCCTTACCATTCAAGTTTACGCACCCAAGGTGAGTGAATCTCTACAAATTCCCCGTTTTAATCACGTTTTGGGGTGTCGTACAATTCCTTTATTTTATTTAAACACTTGTGCTTATATCATCTTGTGATCAAATGTGTAATGGTTGTTGTGTGAATATTATGTGGATTAAATTTATCATTTCAGTGCACTCATTTCATTAGGCGCATCAATTCCTCGTGGGATACGGGTTGAGCATCAGGTGCCTCATTAGATCGGCTCCGTTTGATTGAGCCTTGATCTCAAATACATCATCATTCATGTCATATATTCATTCAATGTGGTTTGTGATTGTTTACATATATATATTTGCTCACATGTGATTTATGCACGAATTTTCCTTAATAAATAAAACATGCAATTATTTAAAATGTTTTATCAAGGTTCACTCGCCAACTTTTGTTGACCCAAAATCTCCCCTGTTTTACACATGATACAAGTGATCCAGTTGAGGAAAGAAACACTTAGGATGGCCTAGAAGAATAAACAAGTTATTGCGTTGGAATAAACATTTAGATTTTTTTTGTATTTGTATGAACTTTGTTTATTGGATATTTGAATTTGTAATTTGAATTTATAAATATGAAACTTCTTAGTAAATATCATGAGTTTTGGTGATAACCCAATCATGCCCCGACTTTTATTCCGCTGCGGGTCGGGTGTGACAGATTGGTATCAGAGCTTGTGGCTATAGGGATATATGATAGGTTATTAGACCCTTAGAGCCTATATTATAGTTGATTAAATTTTAATTGTCTATGTGTTACATGCAAAATTCATGATGTTTATATGTTTCATGTTTATTTTCACACCCAATATTATGCAAGCACTCTCACAAGTATATGTTAATATGCAATGCTCATCATAGTTCATATCCTCATAACATGTCATATCTATGAAAGCACACACCTCACGATTTCCATGATTTTTGCAATGATTTCGTATTTTTCAAATCACATCAAAGTGAGTTTTCACGACGGGCATGTAGTAACTGGAAGGGTACGAGTACCAGTAGTCAGAACGTCCTGTCTAGGCTTGGCATTCGTATAAATCCAAAATAAAGGACCAGTTTGCCTACCTGGGGACTAACGATGAGAGTACGAAGGACCTATTAATACAAAGCATGCTATACCAAACGTCGTGTGAGCTAACCCCACTTTGAGTTGTCATTGTGTCTACACCTGGACACTCTCCTACCATACATCCCGCAATCATGTTTTACGATATTCGGGTGGTGTGAGTGTTAACCCGCCGACACCAATGTGAATCCTACCAAGCCCAATAGTCATGGGGGCCCACATGACTACACAGGCAATGGTATGGGGGACACTTGGAGGCCCAAACATGAGCAAACCCAAGACATCCTATGGATGTAGTTGAATTATTTTCAGTTATGATTGTTTTCATTCTTTTTACGACACATGACACCTAAGAAATTCTTGAACTCACAATCTTCCTACATATGTTCCTGTAGATGTCGGCTAGGCAATTACGTGGAGGTAGAAGGTCAGGAAAGTCAAACGAACGTTTGGCCACGCAAATTGCTAAACAAATGGCCGCAGTGCTTCCTGACATCGTGATACAAGTTCAACAAGCCCTCACCGCTAATCCCATCAACCCTCCCAACCAAGAAGACCAGAGCGTCGCCAACCCTCCTCCCAAAACTCCCAAAATCACCTACAAACACTTCAAATCCTGCGATCCCCCAAAATATGAAGGGACTGAAGGTGTCACCGCTCTCCTTCACTGGTTTGAGGAGATGGAAAATACCTTTCTCAATTGCGACTGTCCCGAGGACCGTAAGGTACGTTACGCGACTGGAAGGTTATTTGGGGTAGCCCTTACCTGGTGGAACACGGAAAAGGGTAAGCGAGGTGTTGAAGATGCTGTAACATTTGTCGAAAACGGGTTTTACCAAACCCGCTCCGTTTGTAATCGAATATCAAGTTATAAATGTTCGTTGCGTATTTATGTCCATTTTGATTTTTAATGATACATAATTAATAAACAAACTAATCTATAAAAGTTATAATTGATAAAAAAGTAAAAATAAAATAATTAAAAATAAAATGAGGCTGCCGGGACTCGAACCCGGGTCAGCCGGAAGAGAACTCAAGACTTAGCACACACACGCATAACCACTCCGCCACTTGTTGTTTTCTGTCAATTCTAGGAAACAAATAAATCTTATAAACAAACATAAATCAACCGGTTACGCCAACTGTAACTGAAATCGGTCATCAATCGCCCAAAGACGATTTGATTACTCACGGTTCACTGAGTTTAACCGCTACACCGACGTTTTCAATCAAGTTGCTTTGAATGAACTTGAATTCTAGAAGTGAATCGGTTTTTATAACCGAAAACTTTCAATTCCAGAATAACTTCAATCTCTGTTCTCTCTCGCGACTCAAAATACTCTGCAAGACCTCCAATTACATTTCCGCACACTTTTCAGTCCACCGGAGAAGCTTTTTGAACTCGCCGGAAAGTTTCTGCAGGTCGCCGGAAAACCGTATTCTTCATCAAAACGGTTAGTCTTTCAATACCGTCGTGGTCTAACAATTGTTAAGCTATTTCTAACTCAGACCTTTCAATTGAAATCAAATTCCGACGCTGTTATCGGATAATTCCAGTTCGCCGGAAAACTTCTGGAAATCCTTATTTTCATCTGTGAAACGGTAAGGACATTCAAACACTCTGTTAACGTTTGTTTATCACTTCAATTCCACGATTAGCTAATCAAAACAGTTAATCTGCTTGCTCAGTTGAAGTTCATAAAAACAGAGCCGACGCCTTGCCGGAATTCTGAAATAAATCGTTCACCGGTATGTTTACTTCTAAATATTGTCTCTGCCATTTCATATTAGTCTGTACAATGTTTATCAATCAAATTAAACAAGATATAATGGTGTAATCGGCTGTCTGTAAAAACTAACGGAGAAGATGAACTATACTAACAATATAAAGATAATTAAAATTGGTATTTTAAACGGGTTAGACACACAGTCCAGCGGTGGACTGTGTGCAAATAATACGCACACGCCGCGAGTTCGATCCCTGATACACGCACCCTCTATGTAATAAAAACGTTTTATTTTTCTAACTGAACCGGGTTAATTCACGTTAGTTGTTAAGTATAATAAAATTTTGTATATTAACCAAGTTAGACACACAGTCCAGCGGTGGACTGTGTGTCACGTTAAAGCACAGGTCCCGGGTTCGAGACCTGTTGGTGACACCGGTTCGAGGATTTAAAATGTTTTTGAAAATAAAAGAATTTTGAATAAACTAAATTAGTATATAAGTATAATTAAAAACAGAATTATTTCAGGTTAGACACGTAGCTCAGTTGGTAGAGCTGCGTGCACGCGAACGGGAGGTCTCGGGTTCGAGCCTCACCCGGCGCATACGATTACACAATAAATCGGTCAACAAGTCAAACGGTCAACGGTCGCAAAAAGTCAACATATTTTTATATTTTTATTTATTTAATTTAATTTAAAAATCAATTAAAAATACTTAAAAATAATGTTTTTAAAGATAGGAAATAGCCTTAAACTCGCAAAAAATATCTAAAAATTCTATTAAAATCCTTAATAAAATCCATTCATTTACTATATTTTCCGTTATTATTTAGGTTAGTTAATTCTCGTTATTCCGCTCTTACAACTCGTGCGCATCTCACCATCTCCAATCAAACGCACCCAATGTGAGTGAATCTTTACAAATTCCCCGTTTTAATCACGTTTTGGGGTGTATCATGTGTCTTGCTATTTAATATTAAATCATTGTGCATACATTATATCATGAACAAATGTATTCAGTTTGTTTCAATTGTTTGAGTGGTTATTGTTAGATTAAATTTTATTATTTTCAGTACATGCAATTTCATAGGCCGCCGCTCCCCATTACATTATGAGCGTTGAGCATGTTCCCCATTACATTATGAGCGTGAACCTGGCGTGCCAATATACGATCGGCTCCATTTGATTGAGCCTTGATCGCACAGACATTTATCATTTTCAGTACATGCAATACGATCGGCTCCGTTTGATTGAGCCTTGATCGCACAGTTTCATTCATGTTATTTATTGTATGATGTTGGTATGTTAATGTATGTTATCATATGTTATTGTATGTTATAGTTGTGATTGCTATTGCTACTGTTTGATTATTTACATTTGCTCACTTATGATTATGCACAATTTTTCATTGATAAACTAACAAGAAAATCAATAATAAATGTTTATCTAACAAGGTTCACTCACCAACTTATGTTGACCCAAAAACCCCTATTTTTACACATGATACAGGTGAACCAGCTGCAGCAAGAAACACATAGGGTTGGCCTAGAAAAATAAAATGATTTAGAGCTTGGAATTGTTTTGTTTGGTTATTTTCTTTGTATTGTATGGACATGTTTGGATTATTGGGAATGTAATTTTGACTTTAATAAATATGAAACATATTATTATGCCCCGACTCTTATTCCGCTGCGGGGCGGGGTGTGACAGATGCCATAGCCTTAACATGGGAAGAGTTAAGGGAAATCATGACGAGACGCTTATGTCCAAGAAGCGAAATCAAAAAGCTAGAAGACGAGTTTCACGCATTGAAACAAAAGGAAGGAGACCACACTTCATACAATAAGAGATTTCTCGAGTTGAACCAGATGATCCCCAATCTGTTCACCCCATTATACCGTCTAGTCGAACACTACATTCGAGGTCTCCCCTCGAAAATCCAAGATTCGGTTTTAAGCACTTCGCCTGCAACACTTGAAGACGCAATGGAGTTAGCTACGGAACTCACTGAAAATCGCATTCGAAACGGCAAATTCAAGGATGAGAAGAAGAAAACACCCATCGAGACGCCAACTCCAAACCACCCAGTTTCATCCTCGAAGTTTGCTGGTAAGAGGAAGCGAAATGGCAAGAATTTTGCTGTCACCCAAACCAACCCTCCTATCACTGCTGCACCAATCACCCAAGTTGCCCATCCAACCGCACCATTCAAAAGGCCATACACTGGCCCACACCCAAAGTGTAACCGTTTTCAATACCATCACCCTCCTGAAAACCCCTGCCAACATTACACAAGTTGTGGTCATGCGGGTCACACTATCCAAACCTGCCGTACCCTTCAACGATTGAACCGCAGTCAACCTCCAACCCAAACCCAAAATCAAATGGTGGGCCAAGCCCAACAGCCTTACTTCTACCGCCTGCACAACTCGCAGCCCAACCTTACTATCAACCCAACTACCCCATGATGCAACCCATGCGAGCCTGTTTCAATTGTGGAGACCCAAACCACTTCAGGAACACCTGCCCCCACCTGGTGAACATCATCCATGCCCAAGCTCAAGCAAATCCGGTAAACCAAGCTAACCAAGCCCCTCCACCTGCCAGAGGAAGAGCTTTCAATATCAATGCCAACCAAGCCAGGGCTGACAACAATGTGGTCAACGGTACGTTTCTCATCAATGGTAGTTATGCATCCATATTATTCGATACTGGTGCGGATAAGAGATTTGTGTCCTTAGAATTAGAATCTATCCTCGACCAACCTCGTGTTAATCTCATTGAATCTCTGACTGTGGAAGTTGCTGACGGAAAACCCACTACATTAAATTATATTATACGCGATTGTACTCTTACCCTAAATGATCACGACTTCCCAATTAATCTCATTCCTATGAAATTGGGAAGTTTCGATGTTATCATCGGCATGGACTAGCTCAGCCAGCATCACGCGGAGGTGGTGTGCCACGAAAAATTCATTCGTATTCCTCTCGCTTACGGTCAGACACTACGTATCTTTGGGGAAACCCCTTCGAAGGGACTCAAAGATATTCCTGCCTTCAAGCCCGAAGTTATCTTCGCAAGAACTACGTCACATTTCTAGCTCACGTCGTCAAGAAGGGAGGCAAGGAGAGGAAGCTCGAAGATATTCCAATTGTGAAAGAATTCCCACAAGTTTTTCCCGACGACGTTTCAGGACTTCCTCCTGTGAGAGAAGTCGAATTTCGAATCGATCTTGTGCCTGGCGCTACACCGGTCGCAAAATCTCCTTATAGGTTAGCCCCATCCGAGATGCAAGAGTTGGCCAGTCAACTGCAAGAGTTGACTGACAAAGGATTCATACGTCCTAGCTCATCGCCTTGGGGTGCGCCTGTTCTTTTTGTGAAGAAGAAAGATGGAACGTTTCGCATGTGCATTGATTATAGAGAACTCAACAAGTGACGGTTAAGAATCGCTATCCACCGCCTCGTATTGATGACCTTCTAGATCAACTTCAAGGCGCCACCTGTTTTTCCAAAATCGACCTTCGTTCTGGTTATCATCAGCTTAGAGTGCGCGAAGAAGATATCCCAGAAACCGCCTTCCGAACTCGTTATGGTCATTACGAGTTCATGGTTATGCCCTTCGGTTTAACCAACGCCCCCGCTGTCTTCATGGATTTAATGAATAGGGTATGCAAACACTACCTCGACCGTTTCGTCATAGTCTTCATCGACGACATCCTTATCTACTCCAAGTCAAAATCCGATCATGAGCGACACCTTCGGCTCATTCTTACACTCTTAAGGACTGAAAGGCTTTACGCTAAGTTCTCAAAATGCGAATTCTGGTTAGGAGAAGTACAATTCCTTGGTCATGTCGTCAATGACAAAGGGATTCATGTCGATCCTTAAAAAATCGAGGCAGTACAAGAATGGCAAGCGCCACGTACCCCTACCGAAGTTAGGTCATTTCTTGGTTTGGCTGGTTATTATCGACGCTTCATTGCCAATTTTTCACGTATCGCCGTACCACTCACGGCCTTGACTCACAAAGGAAAACCCTTCATTTGGGGACCTAAGCAAGAGGAGGCATTCCAAACTTTAAAGCAAAAGCTTTGTGACGCACCTATCTTTACACTCCCTGAGGGTTGCGATGACTTTGTGGTTTATTCCGACGCATCAGGGCAAGGACTAGGTTGTGTATTGATGCAAAGAGGAAAAGTGATAGCCTATGCCTCTAGGCAACTCAAAGTTCATGAGAAGAATTACACCACCCACGACCTGGAACTTGGAGCCGTTGTGTTCGCTCTCAAGATATGGAGACATTACCTCTACGGTACCAAGTGTGAAATATACACTGACCACAAGAGTCTCCAACATATCTTCAACCAGAAAGAGTTGAATATGAGGCAACAAAGATGGGTCGAACTTCTCAACGACTACGACTGTGAAATTCGGTACCATCCTGGCAAGGCAAACGTGGTGGCCGATGCGCTCAGCCGAAAAGGTTATGCGAACTCCATTCGTCTTCTATGTTCGCAAATCATAACCGACATCAAAGATCGAATCAGAGAAGCTCAACATGTTTCTGTGACAGAAAACGACGTACGCGATGAGCTGTCAGGTGGAGCAGAACTTAAAATCGAAACCAAATCCGATGGTATTCTATACTATTTAAACCGCATATGGATTCCTGATCGCAATAACCTTCGTGGTTTCCTCATGAATGAGGCGCACAAAACACGATACTCTGTATACCCAGGAGCCGATAAGATGTATCAAGACCTACGATACACCTACTGGTGGCCTGGCATGAAAAAGTGTCACACCCCGACCCACAGCGGAATAAGAGTCGGGGCATAATTGGATTATCACCAAAGCTCATGATGTTTACTAATATGTTTCATATTTATTAAATTCAAAATTACAACTTCAATATTCCAAACAAGTTCATACAATTACAAGGAAAAAAGTAACTAAATAAACAATCCAAAGCCTAAACCGATTTATTCTTCTAAGTCGTCCTATATATTTCTTGCTGCAACTGGATCACCTGTATCATGTGTAAAAATGGGGTTTTTTGGGTCAACAAAAGTTGGCGAGTGAACCTTGTTAGAAAACATTTATTATTGATTTCTTGTTTTATTTAATATTGAAAAATTGTGCAATAATCATATGTGAGCAAACGTAAATAATCATACCATAACATACAATAACAAACCACCTTGCATGAATATATGACATGAATGATAATGTATATGTTGGCAACGTCACGTTCACGCTCATAGGTAATGGGGAACGGACGACCTATGATGATGTATGTGCGATCAAGGCTCAATCAAACGGAGCCGATCGTATGGTGGCAACGCCTCGTTCACGCTCATAGGTAATGGGGAACGGTTCCGCTCATAGGTAATGGGGAACAGACGGCCTATGATGATGTATGTACTGAAAATGATAAATTTAATCTAAACTTTAACCACACAAACAGTTGATACATATTGAATACACATTTGATCATTGATATGATGGATGCACAAGTGTTTAAATGTAATAAATAATATGACACATGATACACCCCAAAAACGTGATTAAAACGGGGAATTTGTAGAGATTCACTCACATTGGGTGCGTTCGTTTGATGATGTTGAATGCGCACGAGTTTAGAGGGTTGATTGACGAGGAATAACTAACCTAAATAATAACGAAAAGGTACGGTAAATAAGTGGATTATATTAACAATTTTAATAGGGTTTTTAGATTTATTTTTGTGAGTTTAAGGTTATTTTCTAACTTTAAAAACATTATTTTTAAGTATTTTTAATTGATTTTTAAATTAAATTAAATAAATAAAAATATAAAAAAAATTGTTGACTTTTTGGGTTGACTGTTGATCATTGACTTTGACTGTTGACCGGTTCGGACCTTGTATATGTATGCGCTGGGTGAGGCTCGAACTCATGACCTCCCGTACGCGTGCACGCAGCTCTACCAACTGAGCTACGTGTCTAACCCGAAATATTTCTGTTTTTAATTATATTTATATACTATTTAATTTATTCAGAATTCATTTATTTTAAAAAGGATTTTAATTATATCGAACCGGTGTGCATGATGAGTTTCGAACCCGTGACCTGTGGTTTAACTTTGCACACAGTCCACCGTTGGACTGTGTGTCTAACCTGGTTAAAATACTTGTTTTTATTTCTCTTATATACTAACTGAAAGTTCCGTATTTGGGTTTTATAAAAAGGTTTAATATTGTGACGAATCGGAACAAGGACAGACTCGAACTCGGTATCTCTATGTTTCAAATGCACACAGTCCAGCGCTGGACTGTGTGTCTAACGCGAGATATAACCCGATTTATATTAAATATATACACAGCCTAACTTCATCTCCTTCGTTAAAACAACACAGACAACGATTTATTCTACTGTTCTTGTTTAATTCGATTGACGGGCATATAAATGATTAAAATGAAACGGATAGAGAAGGTTTTGGGAATGAATGTACCGGAAAGATGATTTTTCTCCGAACTCCGGCAAAGTCGTCGGCTCTGTTTTATGAACTCCGTCTGAGCGGACCAATTAACAGTCTTGATTAACTAATTGTAAAATTGAATGACTAAACAACAGTTATCAGAGAGTTTAGATGCTCATACCGATTCACAGCGTGATTTCGGAATTTTCAGAAATTTTCCGGCGGTTGCAGATTATCCGGTATCGTCGCCTGGAACCGATTCTGGTTGAAGGTTTTGAGTTAGTATAAGTCTAACAATAGATAGAAGATGAAAGAATTGAGAACTTTACCGTTTCGATGAATGTCACGGTTTTCCGGCAAAAGTCCGGCGATTTCAGAAAGCGTTTCCGACGAACAGAAAATAGAGCGAAAGTGAAATTGGAGGTTCTGTGAGTGTTTCTGAGTTGCGAGATAATGATATTGATAGAGTAAATCAGGAAGTGAATGATTTCGGTTTTCAACTCCCAAAATCATATGAATCGAAACAATAAAGACTGAATTTGATTAAGAACGTGGGTCGTAATGGTTTCATCGGTTATAATCAGTAATAGCGATCACTCAAACGTCTGGAAAGTTGAAAGCCGATTACCGGTTTCAGTTTTGGCGCAAACAGATCGATTCACGGTGAACTTAAGGTTTTATTTGCTTCCTTGATTACACAAAAACAGCAAGTGGCGGAGTGGTTAAATGTTTGATGCTAGTGTCTTCCGGCTGACCCGGTTCGAACCCGGCAGCCACTTTTCTTTTTTATTTAATTTATTTTTACTTTTTAATAATTATAGTTTTTAAATTCTAAGATGTTTACTAATTATGTATTGTTTAAAATTAAAATTAACCATAAATACGCAACAAAATTTTATAACTTGATATTCGATTAACAAACGAAGCGGGTTTGGAAACCCGTTTTTCGACGGATGTTACAAACAGGATATCGCCGTTTTTGTTTCCAAGTGCCTTACCTGTTCCAAAGTAAAAGCTGAACATCAAAGACCTTTAGGACTTCTAGTCCAACCCGAAATACCTGTATGGAAGTGGGAAAACATAACCTTGGATTTCATTACAGGGTTACCTCGCACCTCCAGTGGGTATGACACCATATGGGTAATAATCGATCGTCTTACAAAATCATCTCACTTTATTCCGATTCGCGAGGACTTCAAGAACGAGAAGTTAGCTCGTATCTACATCAGCGAGATCGTAAGTCGTCATGGTGTACTGTTAAGCATCATTTCAGACCGTGATGGCCGTTTCACTTCACGCACATGGCGAGCCGTACAAACTGCTTTGGGTACACGCTTAGACCTTAGCACCGCCTTTCACCCTCAAACTGATGGTCAATCTGAACGCACCATCCAAACCCTTGAAGACATGCTTCGAGCATGTGTCATAGACTTCAAAGGGAATTGGGACGCTCACCTACTGTTAGTCGAGTTTTCGTACAACAATAGCTATCATTCAAGTATCGGCATGGCTCCTTTCGAAGCTTTATATGGTCGTAAGTGCCGATCTCCAGTATGTTGGCACGAAATTGGTGAAGCACAAATCACCGGACCGGAATTGATTCAAGAAACAACCGACAAAATCCTTCAAATTCGAAACAATCTTCTAGCGGCTCAAAGTCGTCAAAAGAGCTATGTTGACAAACGACGAAAGCCCTTGGAGTTTGACATTGGTGATGAAGTACTTTAAAAGTATTACCGTGGAAGGGAGTGGTTCGTTTTGGCCAGAAGGGCAAGCTAGCACCACGCTACGTAGGACCTTTCAAGATACTCGAAAGAGTAGGTCCTGTAGCATACAAGCTTGACCTACCAGAAGAGCTTAACATAATTCATCCCACATTCCACATATCAAACTTGAAAAAGTGCCTCGCCGACGAAAACCTCCATATTCCTCTAGAAGACATTCAAGTCGATGAATCGATGCACTTTGTTAAAAGACCAGTGGAAATCATGGATTTCGGTGAGAAGCGTTTAAGGCGAAATCGTATTCCAATCGTCAGGGTGCGTTGGGAGTCAAAACGAGGACCCGAGTTTACTTGGGAACGTGAAGACTCGATGCGCGAAAAGTACCCGCATCTTTTTCCAGTTACAACTACTACTTAAATTTCGGGACGAAATTTCTAAAAGTAGGGGATACTGTAACATCTGTGTAAAACGGGCCTCAAAACCCGCACCATTTCCATTAATCAAGTGTATTATTTATAGTTTTTTTTATTTTGTTTAAAATAGTAAATTTATACATACATAATTAATCTAATGATATAATAAAATAATTAATCAATTTATAATTAATAATATCATATAATTAAATATAGATTTAGCAAATTAAATAAATAAAATAAAAACACCAAAAAAGGGGTAATCCGGGAATCGAACCCGGGTCACCCGAGTAACCGCACAACACAAGCACCACTGAGACACACGCGCCTTCTGTTAAGAAGTTCGAATAAACTTATATATATATACATGAGCCGAGCAATGTTTTCCAGCAAATTCAAATCAGGAAAACACCCGCCGATCTTGTCTCTGTTCTGGAATCCGGTAGGAACCAGCTGTCTGTCCGCGTAAACTCTTCCCAAAATTAGAGCCAATCAATCAATCTCGCAAGAAATCAATCATTCAATTCAGTTTCCGAATTCCGAATTCAAGCAACCCTTTTCAAGCCTATAAATACTGACCGAACACCCTCATTGTTAAACCGCTCACTCCTTCTCACTTCTAACCTCGGGATAACTCTGTTGAACGCTTTCCTCTGTCTCGCCGGAACCACTGTTTTGTCGTCGGAACATTACCACCGGAAGATAAGCCAAGAGCCAGCGACATCAGGGGTATAAATCCTTAATCTTCTTTCTGTTATGTTAGTATCCTACTAATGAAATTATAATAATCTGAGAAATGTCGGCTCCTGATCAGAGTTCATACTCGTCGGAGAAGATGAACAATAACTGTTAACTGATTAGTTTAAATAAAAACAGTTGTTTTAAACAGGTTAGACACACAGTCCAATGGTGACTGTGTGCATTATATATGCGCTAATCCCGAGTTCGAGTCCATGCCCTCACACCAGCCGGACATTTTAAAACCCTTCTTAAATTCACTTTTCTGTGTAAAACTTGTTTAGTATATAAGTATTTTTAAAATGCATGTATAGCCGGGTTAGACACCCAGCCCAGTTGGTTGGGCTGGGTGCATCACATCGCCAAGGTCACGGGTTCGAGCACTGTGGCACGCACCGGTCGGATTACTGAAACCTTTTTGTAAATTTAATTAAATTATAAATAATCTAAAGTGTGTATAAATATAATTAAAATCCAGAATAAGACGGGTTCGACACGTAGCTCAGTTGGAAGAGCTGCGTCCACGTGAACGTGAGGTCCCAGGTTCGACTCTGCATACGCGCATACCTACTCCTATCGAACCGGTCTGACAGGCTTGTCAGACTGACAAGATTTTTATATTATTTTATTATTTTTTATTTATTTTATATTAACATTTTAATTCTAAGTTTTTATTAAAAGAAAAATCAAATAAAAGGTTTAAGAATATACATTTTCAAGGGTCTAGAATATCAACACAAGCCACAAAAATAACCTAAAAACCTAAACAAAGGATTTTAACCTAAATATTGATTTAATTTATTTACCGAGTTATCACGTTATTATTTCTAGGTTAGTACTTTCTCGTTGATTAAATTCCCAACTCGTGCGCTCTCCTTACCATTCAAGTTTACGCACCCAAGGTGAGTGAATCTCTACAAATTCCCCGTTTTAATCACGTTTTGGGGTGTCGTACAATTCCTTTATTTTATTTAAACACTTGTGCTTATATCATCTTGTGATCAAATGTGTAATGGTTGTTGTGTGAATATTTTGTGGATTAAATTTATCATTTCAGTGCACTAATTTCATTAGGCCCATTAGTTCCTCGTGGGATACGGGTTGAGCATCAGGTGCCTCATTAGATCGGCTCCGTTTGATTGAGCCTTGATCTCAAATACATCATCATTCATGTCATATATTCATTCAATGTGGTTTGTGATTGTTTACATATATATATATTTGCTCACATGTGATTTATGCACGAATTTTACTTAATAAATAAAAAATGCAATTATTTAAAATGTTTTATCAAGGTTCACTCGCCAACTTTTGTTGACCCAAAATCTCCCCTGTTTTACACATGATACAGGTGATCCAGTTGAGGAAAGAAACACTTAGGATGGCCTAGAAGAATAAACAAGTTATTGCGTTGGAATAAACATTTAGATTTTTTTTTGTATTTGTATGAACTTTGTTTATTGGATATTTGAATTTGTAATTTGAATTTAATAATATGAAACTTCTTAGTAAATATCATGAGCTTTGGTGATAACCTAATCATGCCCCGACTTTTATTCCGCTGCGGGTCGGTGTGTGATATTGAATAGGTTTTTAACCAATAATTTGCTAAGTGGAGACATTCCAGATATGCTTTTGGTAAATGGAGCTAGCATGTAAGTTATGTTTCTTGAACAATTATGTTAAAATTTAATGTTGGATACTTAGGTTTGTTAGTTGACTAATGTCTTGTAGTGATCTTTCCTACGACAATCTTACATGGCAAGGACCTAATCAACCTGCATGCCGACAAAACACGTGAGCATCTTATTAAAAAAATACGTGTTGATGTTTGTTTAAACATGAGTTGTTACGTGTGAATTGTAACGATGAACACATTTTAATCGACACTCTTTATACTACTTGGGACTTTCTTTGATGTTTGTTTTCTTGTTCTCTTCATGTCAGGAATTACTATTTAAACTTGTTCAGAAGCTCCTCTACAGGAAACCCAATGTAAGATAGATTCCATTGCTTTTTACTAGTATTTATATGTTTTTGTTTATCGTACGTTTCTCATATGCATTTGATGTTTGTATTCTCAACAGACAGGATGTGCTCTCGTGCACGGAGAATGTTGAGTGTCCTAGATGTGAGTATATTCTACCTTTAAATCAGTTATAAGGAGTGGGTTCTGATGAGAACCGTTAAATAATTAGAAACCTTAATAGTTAATATATATATGATATATAACTAGTATTAAGCCCCTGCGTTGCTGCAGTTGTCGTAAAACTATGTCAAGTACTACCAATGATATATCACTATCAGCGACTACCAAAACCGGAAAAATTCCATGAAAACAAAATAAATAAAAACATAAAAAATAATGCACGCTCGTTGCAGAGAAACTATACTGAAATATAAAACATAGAAAAAATAACTAAGTCAATCCAAGGCCCGCACGTTGGACGAACTTGTCAAACGGAGAAAAATAGATGTGTTGCGACAGGGCCAGTCAAACTGGAAAAAATATACCAAAAAATGTTGAACCCCACATGCACGTTGCGGTGCGTTAACTCACAAAATTTAGAAGAAACGAAAAACTTGAGAAAGATGAAAAGCATGGTGGACCAAAATTGAAAATAAAAAAAAGTTGGGATTAAATTGCAAAAGATGAAAAGCTCTGGGTTAGAAGTAAAAAAAACAAAGGATCTATGTTGCAAAATTAAGTTATTTATTAATCTTAGATAAAGATAGGGATGAAAATAAGTATAAGTAATATCTATATATTAGTTATTATATAATATATATTAGTTATTAATATTAATATTAACAGAAATTTATTAAGAAAACATAAATAAAATTTATGAGGTTGAATGAGAGGATGCCATTTGGCATTATTTGGAGTCTTTTATTATAAGTTAGATTAAAGAGCCTTATTAGATGATGTGAGTAAGAAAAAAAGGAGTAACACAATTTTTTATCTAAATCTGTTATAAGGAGTGGGTTCAGATGAGAGTAATCACTTTGATAATGGAGTAGACAAGAAAAAAAGGGATGATCAAGATCGTGGAACAAACATAATTGTCTTAGATCTCAACCATCCATTGAAAACGATCCAAGGCCAAAAAGTGGTTCCTTTGGATTCTAACTATTTAATGTCTAATGATCAAGTGGATGATCGAGATTGAGGTTTAACGCGACAAAAAGATTTATGTAGCCAATGATATAATCAAGTGGATATAGCTTCCAGAGTTATTTTATAGAAAAAAGTTGAATCGTTATCTTAAGATAGTTTTTAAGATCATATTTAATATATTAAGCAATTGCACACTGGTAAATTAAACAGCTTTTGTAGTAGAAAAGTTTGTTACGTTGTACTAAACTTAAAAAGCTCCATTTTCTTTAAACAAGAATGATGATTTGACTATTATGGGTCAAAGTCAATTTACTTTTTACATCCATAGACGATGCAAGTTTTTATAGATCTTTAAAACATACGTAACTAAAATGAATGCCGATAACACACGTTCCACATCACGTTAGAAGATGGGTTTAATCCAGTAACAAATCCAAATTTCTGAGAATACTTGCTTTGACCCGATTACCCAAAAGTCAAACGTGATTACTTTTACTTGGCATAACTTTAAAAGTATGACACTACACAATCTTATTGGTTCTTTTCATATGGTTTTAATACATTGATCATTTGGAAGATGCGTGCCCTTTACATGTTAACTGTGGTGGAAATGATTTAACGATTAAAGAAAGCAACGGGCAGTCTGTACTTTATGAAGGAGACGCGAATGTGGACGGTGGGGCCGCCAGACTGTACAAAGCCGCCAGGAACTGGGGACTTAGTAGCACTGGTGATTTCATGGATGACAACATTTTTCAAAACACGCATTACATACAATCTTTACAGGGCAATACGAGCTTACCTGCACTTTATACAACCGCGCGTCTCTCACCACTTACACTCACTTACTTTAGCTACTGTTTGGAAAATGGTGAATATTAAACTGCATTTTGCAGAGATACAGTTCACTAACGATAGCAGGTATAGAAGTCTGGGCAGGCGGATATTCGATATCTATATACAGGTGATACCGTAAGATGTTCTCTTAACTGCCGTTGGATTCCCCATTCAAAATTATGATGGGTAATCCAACGGCTACTAGACCTGTAAACGAACAGAACGTTCATGAATTGTTCGTGAACTTGTTCGGCGGGAATTCATTTATGTTCATTTATTTAATAAACGAACGAACATGACCACACATTTTTGTTCATTTAATTAAACAAACAAACATGAACACATGTTATGTTCGTGAACGTCCGTTTATGTTCGTTTATCTGTGTTCAATTATGATTGTTTATTTACATTTGTTTATATTTGTTCGTTTATGTTCGTTTCAATTTAAATACGTAAGTAGTTATATTTATATAAATATTAAACATAAAAGGAACTTTCTAATCACTAATCTATATAAAAATTACTTTATGTTCGATTATGTTTTGTCAATTATGTTCATGTGTGTTCATTTATGTTTGTTCATTATGTTAATTTGTGTTGTTTATTGGTTGTTAAATTAAGTTCGTTCAAGTTTGTTTGTTTATGTTCGTTTACGTTCATTAATTGTTTGATTAGGTTTTAAACGGACGAACATAAACGAATATGAACATGCCCGCTTTCTTTATAAACGAACATGAACAACAACTTATATTCCATTATATGTTCGTGTCCGTGTTTGGTTAAAGTTAAATACCAAACACGAACATGCCTTTGTTCATGTTCGTTCGACTCATTTACAGGCCTAACGGCTACTAAATGTGTAATACAAAGTGCTAAATGAGTTGTATGTGATTTAGGGGCAGCGGGTTCGAAGAGATTTTAATACCGAAGATGAGGCGGGTGGTGTTGGAAGGCCCGTAGTAGTGCCATTTAACTCTAGTGTCACTAATAACATCTTGGAGATCCGGTTTTACTGGGCGGGTAAAGGAACGACCCGTTTTCCAAATAGAGGAGTTTGGGCCTCTTGTATCAGCTATTGATGTTGACCCACATTTTAAAACTTGTTCGATGGGTGGAAAAAAGTCGAATAAAGCTGTTTATATAGGTGTTGGCATTGGTGTCCCCTTTCTTGTATTCTTGATCTTGGTAGTTTTGTGGCGGAAAAAATGTTTTGAAGGCCGAAAAGCGAACGATAAAGGTGACGGGTTTACTTCTCTTGTAACTTTGTTCCTTTGGCTGATTTTAGTTTTGTGTTTGTAACATGTGTTTGATGGCTGCAGGGTACGTTGAGTGATGGCACGGTGGTTGCAGTGAAGCAGCTTTCGTCTCACTCAAAGCAGGGAAACTGTGAGTTCTTGAATGAGATCGGTGTGATATCGGTGTGAGCATTGAAGGAGATCAGTTGTTGCTGGTTTATGAGTACATGGAAAATAATAGCCTTGCAAATGCTTTGTTTGGTGAGTGTTTATTGATTTTCTTGCGAGTTTGACTTTGTTAGGTTTCAACGGTTTATGAACACCTATTTAATTTCTCTTATCCAGGTAAAAGTGGATTAACGTTGGATTGGCCAACAAGGTTCAAGATATGTATCGGGATTGCTCGAGGCTTAGCTTTCCTTCACGATGAATCGGGGATCAAAATCGTCCACCGGGACATTAAAGCCACAAATGTGCTACTTGATAAAGATCTCAACCCGAAAATTTCGGATTTCGGATTGGCAAGGCTAAATGAGGACGATAAGACTCACTTTAGCACACGCGTTGCCAGAACAATGTAAATTACTCATGCGTACATTCCTCTCTGATTGGTTCAACGTGCTAACAGTTTTCGTTGATAATATGCAGTGGATACATGGCACCCGAGTATGCTCTTTGGGGTTACTTAAGTGACAAGGCAGATGTTTACAGCTTTGGAGTTTTGCTATTGGAAATCGTTAGCGGGAAGAACAACACCAGTTACGTTCCGGTTAATGATTGCATTTGTCTTCTAGATTGGGTAAGATTCAAATTTTTGTGGTCAAATCTGTAAGTGTAGGAGTGCGCTTGGGTCGGTTTTGGGCTCACACACTCGGACCAAACCAAAAGCCGAAAATTCAGATTTTGGGTTTTTGGGGGTTTTGCTTTTTTCGGTTTTTCCATTTTGATTTGAAGTTTTTGGGCTGAAAAAAATGTCACAAAAAACAATGGATATGTGGCCTTTTTTGTTCGTTAATGATTTATTGATTATTACATATTTTGGCCAAAATTTTTTCGGCCACACAATTTGTAATCTTTTATTAGATTGGTAAAAATCCTAAACTACCCTTGTGTGATCATACTTAACTTAATATATTAACTAGGTTAGTGCTAAAGGACTTAGAGTGTAATGAGTTTTCCAAATAAAGAAGTGTGACTGCAATTATTGAAGTTAAAGGGATCTATTGCAATTGCAATTCGATACAAACATAAAGGACGAAAAATGTAATTTACCATAAAAATGATGATCCATAAATTCATTAACATAACATTAAAATATAAACTGTTTTTTTGGCGGTTCAATTCTTTCAGAAAATACAAAACTGAAACCGAACCGTAAATTTTGGTTTTTATAAAATACCAACCTGAACGGTCGGTTTTTTGTATGGTTCGGTTATGTCAGTTAATTTGGTTTTGGTTCGGTTAATTGGTTTTCTGCTCACTTAGTCCGGAAACCTAAAGAATCATAGTCAGTTATTGGAGTTTTTGGATGTTCATTTATCGAATCAATTATGCAGGCTTGTCGAGTGGAGACAAGTAAACAATAAGAAGAGCTTTTCGACGATAGATTGGAGTCGACAATCAACAAACAGGAAGCTGAAACTGTCGTGAAAGTAGCGCTTCTGTGCACCAACGGTTCGCCGTCGATGAGGCCGACAACGCCTGAGGTTGTAAACATGCTCGACGGAAAAACCTGCGTACCGGACATAGTTCCGGAACGAACCGATAACTCTGAAGATCTGAGATTCAAAGTGATGAGAGACTTTCGAAGTGAGATGAGAGGTGAAAGAAGTCAAACTGGTAGTCAAACGGAATATTCTAACACGAATCGGACTGATACGAACTATTCTTTGACATCTAATGATGATGCGTTTGAGATCCGGTCAGCTGATACACGATCGTACTGAAATTCAGGTGCGATTGTCCGTTAACGGCGTTGACTTGTAGAATTTAACAATAAATTTAGTCATCAATCATGTACGACGGCGTCACAGAGGCACATGGTGGCCGCGAGGTGGCTCCCCTTCTTTTGGTTTCGCAAATTTTGTATTTTATTATTTATTAACAACATGGGTGTGTTCTAAATGATAATGTTAATATTAATTAATTCTTTAATTTAGAAACATATTTATAAATGGCTCCTTACTACTACAACATAACATCTGTATCTTATTCTCACACTTATTTTTTACACTATCTCTCTGTATATCTATATCTATATAGAGAGAGATACATGGTAAGAAAGTGTGAATATTAACATTTTTAATTCACATCGCGGGACCAGGCGTGGGTGGATGGAGCGGCGTGACTGCAATCATGACGTGGAGGAGTTGATTTGTGTGGGGCCCTTAGCCGTTCTCGAGTTTTATACTTTTTTTTAACAAGAATATGGTGGTGTCGTGGCGGGGATAGGCGGTAGAAGAAGAGAGGTTTTGTTTTTTTTTTGTTTTTGCTAAATGGTTCTTTAGGTTAGAGGAATTTACACTTTCACCCATTTGTTATTGATTTTATTTTAATTTCTTTTTTTAGTTTTTAAATTTTATTGTTAATTTATTTAATTATTTATCGAATTAGTTAGTGTTATTTTATTTAAATTTATTTAATTATTTATTGAATTAGTTAGTAATGACACAAAAACCGGTTCGGTTTTCAAACTGGTTTAATACGAGAAGAACCTAAATTGGTACTAACTGATTCTTTTTAACCGATTTGGGTCAAAAAGCCCGGGTTTGAACCGCATTAAACCGGTTACAATTGTCACGTAGAAGAACCGGTCTATAAGTGTCGGGTCGAGTTGAGCCCGAACTGGTTTTCTAGAAAACTGGTTTCAGTTTTTTTTTTTTTTTTGTTTCAATTCTAAAACCGGTTTTTTATACATGTCTACTAGAAAGGGTGAATGGGTAGCAAATAGCCAAAGCTTTCAGAGTATATATGAAAGGGGTCAACGGAACACCTCACATGCTAGCCGTTAAATTTACGACTAAGTAGTTTTCTAGTAGGGCTTTTCAAAAAAGAAAAAAAAAGAACAAAATTGTCTTGATACGATGACTTGCTTAAAATAGTACACATTAGTCCACCCATCATCCCCACCTCCCTAACAAAAAGTCTTTCAACTCTGCAACAATGTCGGCAAGAGAAGGTGAATTCATGCTGCTTCTGATTCTCAATGTTGTCATCTTGCAAAGATTAGCTGAATCCGTTGTGCCACAACAAGAAGGTAATACAATCTTTAGTGTGTGTGTGGATATTTTGTTAAAAAAAATCACACCTTTTTTGGTTTCAAGAAAAGGCAATCTTGATTTTGCCGATTGGATGAAGATAAAACTATGGATTATGTTACAATTTCAAATTACATAGCAGTCTTTATTAATGTATATATATATTTTTTTGATAAATTTCAAGAATTGTTATGGATTTTGGAGTTGAAAATTAGTTGGTTTGACTTCAAAAGTCAAACAACATGTATTTTCATGATTGGAAGTGAACCAAATCATTTGTTCAGAGGGTGATTTAAGAAATAATTGAATTTAATGATGGGTTAAGCCAAATGATTGAAATCCCACATGAGTGGTTTGACTTCTAGGTTTGACTTATATCCTTAACATGAGAAGTGATCTTGAGCTGCTCAATGAAAACACTTACTAATTTATGATTTGCTACCTTTCTGTTGATTCAATTTAGTGGAAGCTGTTGGGAACATTCTTGCTTCCATGAACGCAACAAGTTGGAGATTTAATGGCGATGATTGCAGTCTTTATATGGTTTGCAAAAGCTATCTCCGGAAGCTAATGCTAGCATCGGATGTGATTGCAACATTGGCAACGATACTGATGATTGTCATGTCATAAGGATGTATATATTTCTTTCTTTTATTCTATTAATTTACATTTAGTTTCAAGCAAAGAGTACTTGTGTTCCAAAAAGAGGGCACTTTGACTTTGGAAGTCAAACTATGCATTTTGTAATGGAATTCATATAGGTTATATAGGTTTTCTTTACATGGCCATGTCCTTTTTTAATGTCTATATTGTATTTCTTGAAATTGTTTAAAACTGTTAAGATCTTGACTGGGAGATTAGCATATCTTTGACATTAAAGTCCACACTGCCTTCAAGGGGTTGGCACAGTGGTAAGTGCTTAGTCCCTTTAGCAGAGGTCTCTGGTTCGAATCCAGTTCTGCTGGTTATATGCCTTTAATCCCCTTGAAAACCACATGCCTAATGCAAGTTGCGTTTTACCATATCACATTGGTTGTAGGTTGTTGGTGGGGTCCTTTTCAGTTTTTCCGGTAACACTTCTCACGGTTACCAAAAAAAGTCAATGATCTTCGATTACAACCAACTCAAGTTATGGGAATTTGTCTAACTCTTCTGTATATGCAGCATACACAAGTTTTACAGCCTTGATGGGGTGTTGTCACCTGAATTAGTAAAGCTTCCTTATCTCCGGTCCATGTAAGTCCTCTTTTAAACCTATGGTTAACTTAATTGCCGAACGCTTTGAAACTGAAGTATATCTTGTTTTGTTTTCAGAGATCTTGCTTACAATTACTTAAGTGGCACAATACCACCTGAATGGGGTTCAACACAGTTACACAAAATGTGAAATCGCTATTTTATCCTTGAGTTCCATAGTTTTTAATGTATTAGAACTTAAAGTTGTAAACTTTGAACATATCCTTCCATATGCAGCTCTCTTCTTGGTAACCATGTAACTGGATCAATCCCACGGGAACTTGGCAATATCACTACTCTCACCAAACTGTATGTTGTTGGTTTTTTTTTCTTTCTTCCGTTCTATTAATTTTGACTTTTATATCATATGGGTCAAAAAATCTTTATATGATTTTAATTTTCATCACAGTTAACGTTTATGTTTATATGGATTCATATACTCATCTAGAAAAAATCTGGATCAGGGACTTTGAAGCAAACCAGCTTTCAGGAACTGTTCCATCTGAGTTAGGGAGATTAACAAATTTAAAAACATTGTAAGGCTGATTAAGTTTTTCAGTTGCAAATTTTCTTCCCTTATTTGAATTATTTTTCAAGAACTAGAACCTGATTAAGTTATTTATGCCATAATATTAAATTTCAGGATGCTGTCTTCAAACAAGTTGACCGGAAGGCTGCCAGTGACCCTCGGTCAACTAGGAAATCTAACAGATTTGTAAAATTTTTACATTTTACTTTTAATCAAATTTTTTCATCAATTCCACCATTTTCTAAGGCTAAAACTGGGAATCTTGTTTATTTACTATGCAGTAGGATAAATGCAAACAACTTCGGCGGATCGATACCAGATTTCATACAAAACTGGAGATTACTTACTAGATTGTAAGATGTTTGATGTTTTCTTTTTTAATATCATAACTATTTACAACATAGTTTTCTAAGTTCTAATTTGAGTAACTACATAACACGTACAGAAACGTTAAATTTTTAATGTTTGGATGTTTCAAAGAGAGATGGTGGCGAGTGGACTCATGGGACCTATTCCTTCAAACATATATCTTCTTGAGTATCTAATTGATCTGTAAGTTGGAGATCTTTTCTTGATGAAGCTGTTCTTTTATGTCAAGAAAGTGATTATATATATATATATGTATGTATATGTATATATATAGGGGATGGTTTAAATGAGAACGCTAAATATTGCGAGAACTGTGAGAATGAATGAATATATATTGGCGATGGTTTAAATGAGAACGCTAAATATATATATATACATACATACATATATATATATGTATGTATATATAGGGGAGGGTTTAAATGAGAACGCTAAGAACCGTGAGAACGAATGAAAAAACCACTAGAACTTGGTAAAAACAAGTGATATTCAAAATTTCTTTTTACATTTGTCATTATTATTCGAATACAATTCTAGAAATTTAATTTACATATTTAAATTTACGTCAATTCGGAAATAAAAAAATTTACACATGTGTAAGTTTTGATATTTACACATGTGTAAATTTGTTATATTTACACATGTGTAAAAAATCTAATAAGAGTGATTTTGAGAGGAGAAATAAATTATTTGATGTTGCAATTTCTTTTTTTTTGATGTTGTATTTTAATTAAAATGATGATTGTATTAAAAAACGGTTTTGATTGGTTTTCTCGTTCGTTCTCACGGTTCTCGCAATATTTAGCGTTCTCAAGATAACCCTCCCCTATATATATATATATATATATATGATGGCACATGTTTTTCAGATATATATATATATATATATATATAGCAAACTTATGATGGCACATGTTTTTCAGGAGAATTGGTGAAATAATTGGACCTGCGCAAGGTTTTCCTCAGCTCAACAACACTATTGGATTAAGAAGATTGTATGTAGATATTTGTAGCATTGACTTTTGTGTTGACTTGTTTGAGCTCTGATATTTCATTCATAAATTTAGGATCTTGAGAAATTGCAACATATTTGGAGAAATACCAGAATATATATGGCTGGTGAGAGAACTTTCATTACTGTAAGTATGCACAAAACGAACCTTTATACTAATCATTCATCATTTATATGTCTCATGACATCATTTCCTGTGTGTATATGGCAGGGATTTAAGTTTTAATAGGCTAGTAGGGAGAATATCTAATAACATATTGGGGAGAAGCTTGAGATTTGTGTAAGTTTAAGTAACCTTTGACTATTATGAAGCTACATGTCACTAAAATAACCCAATTTTGAATAGGTTTTTGACAGCTAATATGCTAAGTGGAGACATTCCGGATGCACTTTTGGTAAATGGAGCTAGCATGTAAGTTTGTTTCTTGAAAAAAATATGTTAAAACTTCATGTTGCATACTTAGTTTTTCTTTAAGAAATTAACAGTTTTAGTTGACTAATGTCTTCTAGTGATCTTTCCTACAACAATTTTACATGGAAAGGACCTAATCAAGCCACATGCCGAAAAAACCAGTAAGCATTTTTAGTAAAAGACTGTGTGCTATTGAATTTGTATAGAAACATGAGTTGTTATGTGTGATGTACAATGGCAAACATGTTTTGAATAACACTCTTTATGCAACTTGGGACTTTCTTTGGAGTTTGTTGTTTTATAACTAGTTTTTTGGGTTGTCTTCATGTTAGGAATTACTATGTAAACTTGTTCAGAAGCTCCTCAACAGGAAACCCATTGTAAGATAGTTTCCATTGCTTTCACTAGTATTTATATATTTTTGTTTAGCATATATTCTCATATGCATTTGATGTTTGTTTTTCTTATGATGGTATTCTTAATAGACAGGATGTGTTCTAGTGCACGGAGAATGTTAAGTGTCCAAGATGTGAGTATATTCTACATCCAAACCTATTATAAGGAGCGGGATTAGATGAGAACCATCAATAGTTAGAAACCTTTTTAAATATAAGATTGAAGTGGAACATACCTAATTGTCTTAGATCTCAACCATCCTTTAAAATGATCCGAATGCCATGTTAATTGTAAATAGTTTATTTGTCTAGGTCCCCATTATGTTATTATTATTTACTTCTTCGTCGCTCTCTCTCCTTATAAATAGAGGGTCCCATTTCTTGTACAAACACAACCTACATCAATATACGAATCATTTTTGTACCATTCTTGTTTACATGATATTAGAGCTAAATGTAACGGGGTTATCTTTTGATCCTTGTGTGGCGTCCCCAATTCGTGGGGATAAGCCAATCCATCTCGTCCTTTGTGCGGGTCACTAGTTTCGTCCTGCCTTTGACTCATCAGGAGAGCGGTGCTAGCTCTAATCAGTTTATTGAAAAGGTAATTGATATTTCTCAATCATAAGAAGATTACAACCAAATATATGTAGAGAACCTAAATACACTTAGATACCCTATACAATATATAAAACATCAATAATAGACTTAATAGAGTCGACATAGTCTAATACTTCCCCGCAAGTTCAGGGCGATTATCAATCTGTAACTTGGACCCCAAAAATTCAAACTGTTGAGAAGATAAAGGCTTTGTGAAGATATCAGCTATTTGGTCCTTTGTGGAGATGAACTTGACATTGAGATTGCCCTGAGTAACTTGTTCACGAACAAAGTGATAATCAACTTCAATATGTTTGGTACGAGCATGAAATACTGGGTTAGCAGTGAGATATGTGGCGCCAAGATTGTCACACCAGAGTGTTGGCGCGTCGCTGTCCAAACCAAGCTCACGAAGAAGAGACTTTAGCCAAAGTAATTCTGCAACAGTATCTGCAATCGCCTTATACTCGGATTCTGTTGAGGAGCGAGAAACCGTTCGCTGTTTGCGAGCAGACCAAGAAATAAGATTTGAACCCAAATAGATAGCAAATCCCCCCGTTGAGTGACTGTCGATTGGGCAACCAGCCCAATCAGAATCGGAAAAAGCCTGTAAATCAGTGGCCCAATGAGAATCAGAGAAAGCTTGTAGTCGATAGCTCGTGTTATGACGAATCCAAAGACCCATGTTAATTGTTCCTTTCAAATACCGCAAAATACGTTTTACACTGGCCCAATGATTCTCGGTTGGGGCGTGCATGAACTGGCAAACCCGATTAACGGCAAATGCAATGTCAGGACGAGAAAGAGTAGTATACTGAAGAGCTCCAACGGTGTGCTTGTACCGAGAGGGATCATCCAATAACGGACTATCATCAGGTAGTAAAATCTGAGATGTGCTCATATGGGTGGATATGGGTTTGCAATCCGCCAACCCAGACCTGTGTAAGATGTCTCCAATATATTTCCTCTGTGAAAGAACTAGATCAGAATTCTTGTGAACAACTTCTACCCCAAGGAAATAATGTAGTTGTCCCAAATCCTTAAGAGCAAAAAGGGAATTGAGACGATCAATAAGCAATGCAACAGTAGCAGAGTTGTTACCCGTGATGATAATGTCATCCACATACACAAGAAGATAAACCAGAGTGCCTGAGGAATTGAGAATAAACAGTGAGGGATCTATCTTGGACCCATAAAACCCGAGTTTGTGAAGAGCAGCGGACAATGTATTGAACCTGGCACGAGGGGCCTATTTAAGACCATATAAAGACTTATTCAGGAAGCAAACATGATCCGGTTTAGTTGGATAACAAACCCCGGGGCTGACGCATATAAACGGTTTCCGTAAGATCGCCATGCAGGAACACAGTCTGAATGTCCAACTGTCGCAGGGACCATTTATTAGCGATGGCTAAGGACAAAATGGTCCGAATTGTAGCAGGTTTGATAACAGGACTAAACGTCTCATGGTAGTCCACACCATGTTGTTGATTAAAGCCTTTGGCAACCAGACGTGCTTTATACCTGCTGACCTTGCCATGTTCATCGGTTTTCAACCTGTAAACCCATTTACAATCAACAATGTTAGTGTTAGGGACTGGGGGCACAAGAGTCCACGTACCATTCTTATGAAGCGAGTCCAACTCCTCGAACATAGCATGGCGCCATTCAACATACTTGTTAGCAATGGTAAAACTAGTTGGTTCAACAGGGTTGGATGGAGAAGTAGTGGCTGTATAGGCAGCCGGATTATAACGATCGGGTTGTTTAGGGTTTGGACGAAGGTTAGGATGTCGAGGCCTGGAGGCCGTGGGTATGTGTGCAGAAGAGGAGGGTTGTGCCGTGGGAATTTGGGTCGAGGGAACTTGGGCCATGGGTGAGGAAGGGTTAGGATTAGTAGGGTGTTGGGCCGTGGGAATTTGGGACGAAGAGTTAGGATCAGCAGGGTTTCGGGCCATATCAGGATTTTGGTCAGAAGGGTTAGGATCAGTGGGGTTTCAGAGCATATCAGGATTTTGGTCCGATGAAGATTGGGCCAAGGTAGGCGACGTCGGTGGTGAGTGAACGGTTGGGGCCGATGACTGTTGGTGGGTAGAGTTGTGCTCAGGTGGGAAGCTGGGTGGAGGATTGGGAAAAATTGAGATTTATGGTGAAGCGGGCAGATGTAACGGGTTGGGGTTTGGTGAAGGTTGATAAGAAAAGACATGTTCATTAAATCGGACATGTCGGGCAATATAGATGCGTTCAGTAGAGGGATCAAAGCACCGATAGCCATGATGAGAAAGGCTATAGCAAGGAAAACACAGGGAGTGGAATGAAATTCTATTTTGTGACGGTTGTAGGGGTGAAGGTAAGGAAAGCATTGAGAGCCAAAGACTCGTAGAAAGGAGTAATCAGGTTTACGATGAAAGACAAGTTCAAAGGGAGACTTGTTGGAAGAGACACGGGAAGGAAGCCGATTGATTAGGTAAATGGCTGTCTCAAAAGCAAAATGCCAGAAACGCTGAGGAAGGCTTGATTAAGCCAATAAGGAAAGACCCGTTTCGACAACGTGTCGATGCCGACGTTCGACAAATCCATTTTGCTCACTGGTGTGAGGGCAAGACCGTCGATGAATAATGCCAAGGTCGCGACAAAGGTTGGTGAGGGAGCGAAATTCACCCCCCCAATCAGACTGAATGCATTTTAATTTTGTGCGGAATTGACGTTAGGTCATGGTGATGAAATTGGTTAAGATTTTATAAACATTTGATTTTTGTGTTAAGGGATAAATCCACATATGTTGAGTACAATGATCAACACATAATAAGAAATAACGGTGACCATCAAAGGATGGTGATGGGGATGGACCCCAAACATCACAATAAATAAGATCCAAAATATTATAACTACGAAAATTAGAATCAGGTAAATGCAATTTGGATGATTTTCCCATTTGACAAGAAGAACATATGTTATTAGATAATTTGTCCGAAACAGGTAAGGAACAATAAGAAACAATTGAACGAAAAACTTGAGCATGAGGATCTCATAAACGTTGATGCCAAATGTTCGAAGAAGCTTTGACAGCAGTGAATGCAACCTTGGGTAGAGACTTGAGTTGTGGAAGGCAGATAGAGTACAAACCCTGTTCACTGGGGCCCGTAAGGAGGGTAGTGCGTGTAAACTCGTCCTTCACAACAAAGTAAGCAGAGTGAAATTCAAAATAAACATCATTATCAAGACAAAATTTTTGAATAGATAAAATGTTATGTTTAAGAGCAGGAACATGAAGTATATCAGAAAGTTTAAAGGTTTTATTTAAGAAGTGGATTTTGGACGACCCAATATGAAATATAGGGAGAGAGTCACCATTGCCAACAAGTAAGGAATCATTACCATGATATGCCTCAGAGTTGTCTAAGCTTGATAAGTCTGGAGTTCCATGATGGTTTGCACTAGTGTCAGGCTTCCAAGTGTTTCCAGAAGATGAATCAGCATCCGAGAAAGCTGTAAAGTTTGCCTGGGGTGAGGGCCGATTCTGCGTAGTAGGCTGATTTGGGCATTGAGAAGGCAAGTGACCGATGCCGCATCGGTTGCAATGACCGTATACAGTATTCTGAGTGGAAGCCCATGAGAATTGTCATGCACCACCATTATCTCTAGAGCGTGGAGTGAATGAACCACCTGAGTTGCCTCGATAATTGCCACGAGAAGTTCGACCACCACGGTTTGTATTAAAAGAGCGAGATCCAAAATAGGCCTGTGGACGTGATGACGAAGTGGAATTCAGCTGATAACCCAATTGAGAAGCCATTAGTTAGACGTTTTGAAGTTGTTGTTGCAATAGTTCAAGGTTCGGTTGGGTAGTTGCAGGGTTAGTGGAAGGTGAGGGTCGCTGTAAAGGTGAGGAAGGCGTTGCAAGAAGTATTCATCAGTTTGGTGACCACAAAATCATGATCACATAACAAAGCATAGATTTCCTGAAAAGAAACAGGTGGTTGACGAGCCAGCAGGTTTGATTTTAAGCTATTGTAGTCTTCTCGTAGTCCTGCAAGAGTTAACATTACGAGATCTTTGTCTTTTACCGGTTCTCCGATGTTGGCAAGAGCGGTTGCATATTCTTGAGCCCTGCAGAGATAATCAATAGGTTTTTCGTTGCCCTTCATAGTAATGCGGAGAAGTTGACTTTTGAGAGTGAATTCGTGAGAAGCAGTAACTGGCGCATAGGCCCGTTCTAAAGATAGCCAGACTTCTCTTAACGTTTTTCCTTGAATGTGTTGGTACAAATCTTCAGACACGGTGGAAGTAATTAACATACGAATGTGAGCATCGTTTGAAAGCCAGGGATGATAACTAGGGTGATCAGTTGTTTCATCTTCAACAGTAAATTTTTGTTCTGGACATGGAATCGTTCCATCAATATAGCCGAAGAGATTATGCGAGGTTAAGAAGGTTTCAATCATAGATCTCCAGTAGCCATAATTAGTGGGTTTGAGAGTAAAAGCAAATTTGTGAGAATTATGGGTAGTCTTTTCTTGATTTGAGAATACAATTATTGCTGCCATTGAACAAATTGTTGGCCGGAAGTTGCGTCGGCAAAGAAAAAGGTTTCTGACGGCAGATGGAATTTTAGGTTAGAGAAATTTTTGGAGCTGAATTTGGCTCTGGTACCAAATCAGTTTATTGAAAAGGTAATTGATATTTCTCAATCATAAGAAGATTACAACCAAATATATATAGAGAACCTAAATACACTTAGATACCCTATACAATATACAAAACATCAATAATAGACTTAATATAGCCGACATAGTCTAATAGCTCTCAACCAGTGCTGGCACGACTAGGCACGTACACCTTCTTGTCCACTGAGATCATCCACTAGCAAGTATACCTAAACTTTCAAGTGCATCCCATAGAAAAACGACCTTAGAACATTAGCCCGCGACACTCCCCCACCACCATTTCATGCACCTCCTTGTCGATGCGCGCAATCCCATACTTGTTTGCAACATTGGACAATGCATCTTCAGCTCAAAACTGATTTTGGCTTCACTTTGTTTATATGGCTTCAAGGACACTCATTGAAAATTAATCCCAACGTGTAACGAACATCTTCACTCCAGATCATCCCTCGATCCTTCATAGGGTTAGTTCCTTACCCTTATTGGCGATCGTACATAGTTCTGGAGATCATTGCTTCTAGCAGCTACCGAGCGACGAAGATCATCATGCCCTCAAGTTACACACCTTCGCCGTCCATGAGCATTGGCCACCAATTATTGGCCTCAAAATATGATCTTCTCCCACTACCATTGATAAGCATATTTCTAAGTTCTTTTGGTTAAGTGTCACGTTCCAACATATTCGAGAATCGACCTGCTCTGATAACACTTGTCATGGAGTTAGTTCTTTAACTCGCGTGTGGGCTTAGATCACCGTTTAAGTAAGCATTGTCGACTTAGTGTCGTTGGGTGTTAGTTGTGAAAGCCTTTGAAGGGAACGCTGGATCGCAAGTGGGTTGGTTGTAATACTTGAACACACATATACAAGTAAAATGCTTTGTATCAACAAAGAAAGCTTACAAAAGAGTAGTATGTTTACAAATGCTTCGGGATGTCTCAAATGAGACCTGAACATTCCTATTTATACTAGTTGATGCCCTATCTAGAGTGTTCTTAGTCTAGAACTCTCTTTACAAAAGATCTAGTATGTCACACCCCGACCCGCAGCGGAAAAAGGTGATCGGGGCATAATTGGGTTATCATCAAAGCTCATGACATTTATTATAACGTTTCATATTCATTAATACAATTTAATGGGAAATATACAATCATAATTACATCATGTCCTAAACATCATTCTAGACTTCATTGTTTTCTTCTAAGGCATTTCCTATGTTTTCCTTGCTTCATCCTGTTCACCTGTATCATGTGTAAAAATGGTTTTTGGATCAACAAAAAGTTGGCGAGTGAACCTTGTCCGAAAACATTTATTATTTATTTCTTGTTGTATTTATTATGGAACAAGTTGCGCAATAATCATATATGAACAAACGTAAGTAAACATACAGTAACAAACAAATAGCATACAATATCAAACAAATAATATACAATAACAAAACACCTTGCATGAATATGTAACATGAATGACAATGTAAATGTTGGCAACGTCTCGTTCACGCTCATAGGTAATGGGGAACGGCTCACGCTCATAGGTAATGGGGACCAGACGGCCTACGATGAAATGTATGTGCGATCAAGGCTCAATCAAACGGAGCCGATCGTATGTTGGCATGCCTGGTTCACGCTCATAGGTAATGGGGAACAGCTCAACGCTCATAGATAATGGGGAGCGGCGGCCTATGAAAATGCATGTACTGAAAATGATAAAATTAATCTAAACAATAATCACACAAACAGATAATACATGATGAATACACATTTATTCATGGATATGATAGATGCACAATAGTTTAAATGTGATAAATAATAAGACACATGATACACCCCAAAAACGTGATTAAAACGGGAACTTTGTAGAGATTCACTCACCTTGGGTGCGTTCGGTGAATGATGTTGAATGCGCACGAAGTTGGTTTTAACCACGAGTGAAACTAACCTAGATAATGGCATAATGGTTCGGTAAGTAAGCGGATTTTATTAATCAATTTTAGTAGGATTGTTGGATATATTTTTGTGAGTTTAAGGCTATTTTCTAACCGTAAAAATGTTATTTTTAAGTATTTTTAATTGATTTTTAAATAAAATAAATAAATAAAAATAATAAAAAATGTTGACTTTTTGCGACCGTTGACCGAAGACCGTTGACCGTTGCCCGGTCCGGTCGATTATATATGCGCGCTGGGTGAGACTCGAACCCGTGACCTCCCGTACGCGTGCACGCAGCTCTACCAACTGAGCTACGTGTCTAACCCGAAATAATTCTGTTTTTAATTATACTTATATACTATTTAGTTTAATCCGAAAATCATTTATTTTTAAAAAGGGTTTTAAATGTATCGAACTGGTGCTGACCACAGGTCTCGAACCCGGGACCTGTGAGTTAGCGTGCACACAGTCCACCGCTGGACTGTGTGTCTAACCTGGTTATTAACTCGGTTTTTATTATACTTAACATGGTTTGTGAGTTAACCCGGTTCAGTTAAAAAGACATTTTTTTTTATTTCGAGAGAGTAAGGTTGGGACAGGATTCGAACTCGCGTCGTATGTGTGTTTGTTGCACACAGTCCACCGCTGGACTGTGTGTCTAACCCGTTCATTAAACTGATTTTTATTAGTCTTATAATATACCCCGTCTTTGTCTTCTTCGTTAGACTTTACCCAGAAAACATATTCCGACTGTTTTGACCGATTCATGTGATATTTGATTTTCAAACATTATAAGTAATTTAAAGGTAATGAATGGAGAGAGTTTGGGGGAAAGGATGTACCGATCAGTGTTGTTCACAGAATTCCGGCAGAGGTCCGTCGGTTCTGAAAGTGAACTCCGGCTGTTAAAATCAATTAACAGTTTTGTTCGATTATTTATGAAGTTGAGGCACTTAAACAAAGTTTAACAGAAGTTTGAAAGGTCATACCAGTTCTCGGTGAGTTTCCGGAAATTTCAGAAATTTTCCGGCGAATGTAGGAATTTCGCAAACGTTGACTGGGATTGATTCTGATGGTGGAGTTGTGTTAGTGACCGCTTAATCAAATGATCGAAACAGAAAGAGTCGGAAGAATTACCGTGTGGATGTGAGTCTCGGTTTTCCGGCGACTTGCAGGTATTTTCCGGCGAGTGTATTTCGTCGAGAAAAGGTGCGATTTTGAGCGAAAAGGCTACCAGTGGATTGTGGGTGAATTTATAGAGAGGAATCGAGATGTATGGGGTCTGAATTTAGTCTCAAATTCAAGGTCAGCCGTTCTCCGGCGGTTACGACTGATGTCGCGGGTTCAGACGTCGGTTATAACCGTCGTTAAAGTTAATTCTTCGGTTAAATTGGACGAAAACATTAATTATCGGCGAAGTCGTCGGGATTTCCGACGACTGCTAATTGGGCGCGATTTTGACTGGATTTGACTTCCGTGTTTTATTATTTGAATTAATTGATTTGATATGATATCAAATAACTAAAGTGGCGGAGTGGTTGATTGTGTGAAGGTTAAGGCTTTGGGGATTTCCGGCTGACCCGGGTTCGACTCCCTGCAGCCGGTTTTCCTTTTTAATTAATTTATTTTTATTTTTTTACAATTATAATTTATATCTTCTAATTTGTTTATTAATTATGTATCGTTTAAAATTAAAATAAGTCATAAATAAACAACAAAAATTTAAAACTGATTGTTCGGTTATTAAACGGAGCGGGTTTAGTAAATCCGGTTTTTGACGGATGTTACATAGTACATAATATCTAGATATTTCTATGTAAATATCATGATATTTTGCAGAATTTTTAGAGTGTTCTATAACAGATTTTTATGGTAGATTTGTCACACCTTCAAACTTACATGCGGAGTTCTACCGCGAGGCGCGTGACAAACCAGGATCTTAGTCATTAGGCATATTGAACGACAATTTTTCCTGTTTGCTCATTAATGAGAAAATATTGTTTATACTATTAAGTTGCGGAAGCGTAAATAATTATAAAACCAAAATCGCTAATGTAATTAAAGTTGATTCTAAAATTTTGGTGAAATCAATGCGACTCCAACATGCATCCTAGTCCTGACGTATGATACCTTAGCAAACTGAGAAAGACATCCAAGAACAAGTGTCAATAATTATGATGAGTGAGTTCACAGGTTTTAAGTTATAGTATAAAGTAAGTTGTTTCTCAAGAGTTTTCCACTGTTTCAATCCCGAAATAGTAAGTTGAAGTGTTTAGCAGTTACTTGTTATATTTGTAGGTAGCTAACCTAAGTTACGTCATGAAAGAGTTCGAAACCGAAGCTGATTGTTGTTACCTCTGTTTGCCAGGTCTATCACTGACCATGGCGATAAACTAGGCCAATTCTACACCCGTTTACCATCACCGGTCTAGCTAGCGCGACTAGCTCGAGTGGGGCTCGTCGGGCCCAGTAGTACTACTCAAAATTTCCCCGCTATCCACCCAATACTAATGGTCCGAGGTTTGTGAGGACTTTATGTGATAAAGGCTACTTTGTGACCATAACTAATATAACAAAAACCCAAATAGTTGTGATGTTACCTTACCGTAACACTATGACATTACTTTACCGTAATGTAGTGCATGCTTTCTCCCCTGTGTTTTTAAAACATTTAAAAGAGTAGGGGCCATGAACTTACCTTAGGGTGCTTGTCACATCCAAACGTTCCATGTGTCAGAGATATAAACTAGCATAGCATGTAAATATTCACCAAGTCATCCCTAATAAGTTTTAACACACCATAAGTAACCAATACTAGTGTAGAGTTGTTGTCACGCATGATCGAGCTCTACCAAATCGTTAGCTGAACGACCCTATAGGACGGTTATTATCGTGATGCAAACAATAATTCTAGGCTCGTTTAATCCCACATATATCCCATATATGTACTAACCCTCAAGAACGACCTAATTCCCAAGTGATTATATATATATATATTCATTAAATCGTGTCAATGTGTGCGTAAGTGCGTGTTTGTATTAGGATAGCACACGTTGTAAAACCAGTTAATATATTAATATGGTTTTCCAGATACTGGTCATACATATAAGCAATCAATTTAAATAAAGCCTTATCCAAGTTCCCGTAAAGTGTGTGTGTATATTAAATGACATAAGGTATATATATAATAAACGCACGATACAAATAGCCAAGTAATGAGTCAAGGACACACTTGTGCATCATGTATAATTGTTACAATAAGTATCCATTTTATTTGATTTAGATAATATAGTCATATCCCGAATTATGTTTCGAATCTCATTTAAATGTACATTCGAAATAAATGTAGGCAATTATATATATTTTTATAAAAGCGTCTAAGATAAATTAATTGTCAAGTTTAACTTTTAAAACTTGTTTCGTAATTCGCAAGTGTCATCCAAAGTTAATATATACTTTATTCTTATTTATAATTTTTTTATAAAATTATTTGAATCCCGTCATGTTGTCTTTTGTTTTAAAACACGTGAGTTACATTACAGGCTCTTACGAAAATCAGACAGAGTTTCCTTTGCTTATAGAATAAAACCCGACAACACAAGTTGTCGATAATTTTCTCATTATCACAAGTTCAAGTCACTATCGTAAGTTTATATTACACATATGTTCACATATAGACATGTACAAGCCAAATTACAACTAAATTGTTTACAATCCCTATATTTATATTACTATTATTATTATTATTATTATTATTATTATTATTATTATTATTATCATACAACTTTACTACTCGGGTCGGGTTCGCTAGAGCTTGATTTACGCCCTAATATTACACATAAGACACGTATACAAAAAAATAGAAAATCAGACTCGCGAATATACCTTCCAACACTCCATTAGTGAACCGAGACACAAACTAAAATCGACACGCAACCGCCAATAACTATCCACTGACTAAGTCTGACCCGTTGATGGTTGACCCGAGCTTGACTAGCAGCTGACCAGCTTTGACCCGTCAAAGTCGTGCTGGACCCGAACAATCCAAATCTGATCCCGATACACCAAAACTGACCCGTTGACTTCTTGCCCCGAACCAAACCGAATCTGGGTCGAATGTAACCACCACCACCTCGCCATCACCGCACCCCACTACCGCCGTTGTTCCGACGGCTTCCGCCATCCATCACCGCCATACCGCCTCTCTCTCTCTTCGTCGTTTCCCTCTCTCTCGCTTGACACAACCACCCGACGCCAAAAAACGACCGGAACCGGCCAGAATCACTGCTGGAGTCCGGCGACTTGACTAGAGGGAGAGAAAGCAGGAGGTTTGGTTTGTGTGCTAGGGTTTGCATAAATGAAGAAGAAGGAAATATAAAGTGTTTATATAGTTAGGGTTTGAGTGGATGGGTTAGGTGGGTTGACTAGTGGGTGTATACCGCGTGTGAGAACCTACTTCATGTCTCGTGTTTCATTTATAATTTCTCGTCCATAAAAATAAATAAAATGTTTAGATTATATTTACTAATTTAAATTAAAACGAATATATATAACGTATAATATATACATCGGTATATATAAAAAAATGCGTATAGAATTTGCGGTACAGTGTTATCGTGATTGCCAATTAAATAACGTGGTCTTCTCGTTTAGATTATTATATACTAAATATTAACACATGGAATTTCCATAGGCAACCTTCTGTAATTAACCAGGGTAAAAAATACGGGTTGTCACATTCTCCCCATGTTACAGAAATTTCGTCCTCGAAATTTAGCTAAGGTACGCTCTATACTTCAGTTATGGGTTCGTCAATTACACGTTGCTACACGTAAATATACTTGGTTTCACGTAAGTTTACAAAATGAACATATAAGTCGCATAACACATAAAGTCACATAGAACATCAATTCACCTAATTTATATTTATTTATTTGTTCAGGAATACTGTTCCAATTGTCTATCGAAGTTCGCGTACAAACCCTTGTGTGATGTGTGATTCCATAATTCCCCGAGTTACCGTTACGTGAGTGTTTGTGAAATAACTGACACACTTAAATCTTATTTTACCCTATCAAGTAAAATGCGTTGATGAATGTTTAAGATACGAAGTTTCTGTTAACGTTGTTAACCTGAAAATGTCGAGTGTCACATCATCCCCCTTGTTGAAAGAATTTTCGTCCTGAAATTTAGATTATGATATTTTTAGGAGCACGGTTGAAAGTTTATTGCTAATGAGAGCGTAAAAACATATGACGGTACACCGAAATGAGATAAAATCAAACTACATGATTGAGATGACAGTTGGTGACAATTGAGATTTAATTGTTCATTTGAACAAGCTACAAGGGATTATATCAAAGTATAGAATAGTCAATTGTCGAAACAACAAATCGATTTCAGTAAAGGTAGGTGCACATAAGTGAGACTATCAAGAACTATAGGGAGTCGCTTATAATGTGGGTATACAAAAAAGTAAAGAGATGACGCAAATATTAAGAGGGTATCATGGTATTGAAGTTTGGTGGTCCTGTTTCCTTTTTACGAAGAAGTTGGTATAGTACAATTCCTAGTAGCCAAATATAGTTATTGACATGGAGGTGACAACAATGTTAAGAATTTTTGTAGGTGAAGTCACTATGGCTTGAAGAGGTCGTGATGTATCAAAGTGAATTCTTGCATAAGGATTTCAAGTGGAGTTTACGTTAGGCTATCAAGGCACTGATACATGTCAGTTTGTATTTGGTTTTAAGTAGAAATGTAAGTTGAGTTAATGGAAGCTGGATATTGAAGAATGTTGCAACAAGTTATGTTAAGCATGGGAGATGCTCGCAAGAGTTGGAACACCAGTGTGTCATACATCGCTATAACATTGACTGATGTAGTTAACATGTATGGCAAAGGGGGTTGTTGCACAAAGTATGGTTCAGGCGAGCCTTACACATTGTATTTGAGTGACTTGTAAAAGGCAATATTTAGCTATCATGGAGTGATCTGAATATTATGTAGCCAACACTTTACGAAGCAAGTGTGTCAATGTATATTTTAAGGTCACACGAATGTCATACGTCATAAACGCAAGGTCGATGAAATAAACCTAACTAGAATTGTGTTAAGGTGGTTCTTTAGAGGTCAAATTACTCAAATCCTATGATCACGTGTGTTGGGTGCACCAGCGAGAATTCACTCAAAGTAACTGTCGTGGGAATAATTAAAGTGAGTTGTAGGAGATTTTCGTTTCCACATGGTGTTGTTATAGGAGATCAGAAATGGTGCAATCATCAGTATCGAAGAACAGTGATCATGCCATTGTACATAAGGATTTGGATAATAATTGTTTGGAATAGGGGATCCAGGTAAATTTATTACTGGATGAAAACCCAAGTCAAGCATTATGCCCTTTATTTCAGAATGGTAGCGTCTTAACGCGTTCATACAGAAGGAAGAGAGATTTTTGGTTGATATTGATCATGACATTTCGGTTGTAGTTGGTAGCTGTAGATGTCCAGCTTTCGGCCAAAGAGGAATAAATACGTTTAAGGAGGTCGATGAAGCTATACATAAGTATGGTGTTTTCACATGGAAAGTGTGTTCGCCTCAGAATACCTCACGAAAGTAGAAATTTTTTTTTTTTATGCTCATGCACTCGATGAATTCAAGTATGGCTTGTTTTAGAGTCTCTAGTCGAAATTAATCCGATGGTGAGGATGTAGTTGGTCGCACACAAGCGGTATAAATAAAAATAAAGTGACGCTACCGGTCGTTGGAAGCGTTACATCGAAGGTGTTGACGCAATAATAATTATGAAGAAAAGTGATGGTTGATTGAGCTCGTAGTGCTCCGGAGTGTTGTCCACAGTCGTCGAGCTTGCCCGAGTGCGAATAAGGATAGATTCACTAAGATCCATGTATGAAATTGAGTGTGTAATTAGTCGAACATGTATGCAACAAGTCTGAAAGATTGATCTAAAATGTGTGCATTAGTTAGAAGCATCACATACATTACCAAGAGGTTTCATTACAAGGACGCGAAAATTGTTCGAAATGGTATGGTCATAATAGCAATACATCACTATCTTAAGAGTTCAAAAGTGTTCACTAAGGATAAAAAAGGCCAGGTTATCGAGTTCTTTTTAAATTAAAGCACAAATTTGATTGGAGTTTATGCGTAGAGTTTCAAAGATGCAGTGACCATGGAATGATATATCTATCTACGTTAATAACAGTAACAAGCTATCACATTAAACGGTAAGCATTGACCAGTGAAAAGGTTAGGGAATAGATTCGATTATAAGGAAAACTCTTATGAAATAACGACTCTAGCAATATAAGGGGTAAGATTATTGTGTAGGTCATCACGTTCATCTGGGTGTTGACTAACTTGTATCTCCGTCCTCCAATGCACTTGAGATGATAGAACCATTTTGGGGAAATCCACTTGCAAGATTGAATATGTTAGGATGTAACTCCAGTTAGGATGAGAATTAGCCACATGATAGAGTAATGGGGTCAAAGGAAAAATTTACAGGTGAGCGTAAGGGATAAAGTGTAAGCGTACGAGGGATTCTTCATGTTTCGTTTATATGTTGATGTTGAACGGCTTACCCTTTGATCCTGGAAAGGTTTCGATCAAAGCGACATGTTCAGGTGAAAATCTTAGTTTTATTAAGACACTTACATTGGTTAAAACAAATAATGAGGGACTCCATTGATGAAAGCTCAATGTGTTCAAGAACATCGTCAGTCTAATAGTTGCGCCTATCAACTACCGAATGGATCTAACAACGCTAGTTAGTCGCTAAGTGATTTACGAGAACTTCTACTGGCAGTGGAAGTTTTAAGCATAAAAATCGCAGGTTAGGAACAATTTATCCACACACAAAGTTTCACAAGGATTCACATGCATCGCAAATTACTGTTACGTGTACACCCGTAATGATAATTTGGTTTGCATGTTCACCCTAGTTCCTCCTGTTTTGTGTTACAATGTCTCTCAATTGGATTGTCGAGTATGGGGTGTTGCCAAAAATGAAAACGGTGATCGAAAGCGTAGCATCAACCGTATGTTGATTTATTAAGAGTTATATGAGAAAAGGTAGTCGGGAATTGTTCGATCCGGGTATTCACTTGAGTTAAAAAACGCTACGAGAGTCTACAATAGCGGATAGTAGATTGACACATGCACATTGAACAAACATGTACTTGAATTGTGACTTCGAGAGATGAAACTAGTTCATTCACATATGTTATCGAAGGAAACAAGTTAGTTGCTAAGCTGTCCGGGTTAGAAGAAAGTTCGAGTATGTAATGAGCAAGGCGTTCCATCTTCCAAAGAATATCAACCAAAGATGTGAATCAGGGTTTAGGAAAATAAAGTGATGACATCTCAGTGTCAATTGATTTATGTAATAATGTGTGCAACGGTCTGCCCTAACGCAGGGTGCCTCACGCGAGGCCCAGGTGCTCAGGTTGAAGGAAAGTAAAACTAGTAGGGTCGGGCTGTTGTTGTTGGTAGGTGGAGAAGAGACTCGTTTTGGATGTCATCCCAGACATGGGCCTGAGAAAGCTCACGGTACCCGATAGTACCATCGGTAGGCTCAAGCCAGTGTTTTGTTCAGATTTGTGGTGTAGAAGAGGTGCAAATGATTGTGATGTGAGAAGCTCATCCAGAGGCTCCGTTTCACGGCCCTCGGACAGGAGTAGATACTGGTTGTTAGCGATTCCATGGACATCGCCACTAGGGATGAAGATAATAGGAGATTGATTTGTTCCTCGTCAATAGAAAGTGTAATGGATGATGTCGACATGCCCGTAGTTTCAATGTTTGTTTTGATGCCATGTGTGTAGGCATATCATGTATAAGTGTTCTTGTATGTCATGTATGAGTGTCTGTGTTGGTGTATGTCTAATGCAGTGTCTAAGGCTATAGACTAAGTCTACTCTCTAATGCAAACCTAGTTCACTATAACCATTGGCTCTGATACCAATCTGTCACACCCTCAAACTTACATGCGGAGTTCTACCGCGAGACGCGTGACAAACCAGGATCTTAGTCATTAAGCATATTGAACGACCACTATACGAGATTAAAAATTTTCCCTGTTTGCTCATTAATGAGAAAATACTGTTTATACTATTAAGTTGCGGAAGCGTAAATAATTATAAAACCAAAATCGCTAATGTAATTAAAGTTGATTCTAAAAGTTTGGTGAAATCAATGCGACTCCAACATGCATCCTAGTCCTGACGTATGATACCTTAGCAACCTGAGAAAGACATGCGAGAACAAGTGTCAACAATTATGATGAGTGAGTTCACAGGTTTTAAGTTATAGTATAAAGTAAGTTGTTTCTCAAGAGTTTTCCACTGTTTCAATCATGAAATAGTAAGTTGAAGTGTTTAGCAGTTACTTGTTATATTTGTAGGTAGCTAACCTAAGTTACGTCACGAAAGAGTTCGAAACCGAAGCTGACTGTTGTTGCCTCTGTTTGCCAGGTCTATCACTGACCATGGCGATAAGTTAGGCGAATTCTACACCCGTTGACCATCACCAGTCTAGCTAGCGCGACTAGCTCGAGTGGGGCTCGTCGGGCCCAGTAGTACTACTCAAAATTCCGCCGCTATCCACCCAATACTAACGGTCCGAGGTTTGTGAGGACTTTATGTGATAAAGGCTACTTTGTGACCATAACTAATATAACAAAAACCCAAATAGTTGTGATGTTACCTTACCGTAACACTATGACATTACTTTACCGTAATGTAGTGCATGCTTTCTCCCCCTGTGTTTTTAAAACATTTAAAAGAGTAGGGGCCATGAACTCACCTTAGGGTGCTTGTCACATCCAAACGTTCCATGTGTCAGAGATACAAACTAGCATAGCATGTAAATATTCACCAAGTCATCCCTAATAAGTTTTAACACACCATAAGTAACCAATACTAGTGTAAAGTTGTTGTCATGCATGATCGAGCTCTACCAAATCGTTAGCTGAACGACCCTATAGGACAGTTATTATCGTGATGCAAACAGTAATTCTAGGCTCGTTTAATCTCACATATATCCCATATATGTACTAACCCCTCAAGAACGACCTAATTCCCAAGTGATTATATATATATATATATATATATATATATATATATATATATATATATATATTCATTAAATCGTGTCAATGTGTGCGTAAGTGCATGTTTGTATTAGGATAGCACACGTAAAACCAGTTAATATGAATATGGTTTTCTAGATACTGGTCATACATATAAGCAATCAATTTAAATAAAGCCTTATCCAGGTTCCCGTAAAGTGTGTGTGTATATCTATAAGCAAAGGAAACTCTGCCCGATTTTCGTAAGAACCTGTAATGTAACTCACGCGTTTTAAAACAAAAGACAACATGGGTTTTTGGAGTCTTCAAGGTAGGTAGCTCTTGAAGCGACTAGATTGCCCCGAAATGTTCTAGAATCCTGAATTTTTGAGGTAAATATATGCAGGACGTGACATTTCCCCCACCTAATTTCACAACATCCTCGTTGCGATGCCTGAATGCCTCATGAGTCTTCATGAGTTGTATTGCGGATAATGTTTTGCCTCGGTTCATTGTATCAAACTCCAAGGTTGCGGTGTGTACTTTATCTCCTTTGATGATGTAGAGTGTATTTTGAAACGTGCCAGAGCTGCCTTCCTTTTTGAAAGAATTCCAACTTGAGCACAATGTCATAGTTATCGATGTGGGTTTCTCGTGTGTCCAGAAAGTTATATGTGTTATAGTCATTCTCTTCGCTTATACTTTACCAGTGTTGATGTCACCTTTATCAGTTGTGCCCTTTCTTTCTAGAGTCTTGCATTCTAGTGCTGATTTGTTTCTCGATTCTGATATACTTGAGTCTCACATCATCCCCACCTTTCTCATATCTCTTGTTCCATCTATCCCTCAGGTCCCAGACACCACAACCTAGGATCCCACCGCTGTGAGCCTACCAACCAATTCCCTGCCATTACTCTTCACATATGCTCGACGAGGTAAGGATCAAATGTCTGCGACCCTTGATCCCCATCATACCCATGGCTATTGTACATCCTCCATTCCACCAGCCATGACTGGTCCTCACACACCCCCGATAACTACCCATACCACCTTGGATACCCCTGCTTATGATCCTCCGGGTGCACCATATCCAGATTTGCCTATTGCCTTCCGCATGGAACTTAGACGCTCCACCCATTATCCCATTCAGGATTAGGTTGCCTACGATCATCTCTCTACTTAAGTCTCATTCCTTTAGCACTTCCCTTGATTCCTACTCGATTCCCAAGAATGTGATGACCACCCTTGCTCACCCAATATGGCGTCAAGCCATGGAAGACGAGATTGTGCCTTTTTGGGCAAATCTGACTTGGGATCTTGAATCGCTTCGTCCTGGTAAGTGTCTTGCTGGTTGTCGTTGGGTCTTTAGAGTTAAACTTAACTCTTATGGTTGTTTACATCGTCTGAAATCTCGTCTGGTAGCTAAAGGTTATTCACTTGTATTGACTATGATGAGACTTCTCCCAAGTTGCCAAGATGCCATCTGTACGCATTTGTATTGCTCTTGTTGTCATTAATTATTGGCCGCTCCACTAGCTTAATGTCAAGAACACCTTTCTCACTGGTGTCCTTGAGGAAGAGGTTTATATGGAACAACTACCAGGGTTCATTATTGAGGAGGAGGCCCCAAAAGTATTTAGATTACGCCATCGGTCTTAAACAGTCTCAAGGCATGGTTTTGTCATTTTTCTAGTGTTTTGGGAGAGTTTGGAATGGTTCGTATTGGATATGATCACTCTGCATTCTTCAAACATCATCGAAGCCGGAGGATCATTCTAGTTGTTTATGTGGATGATATCATAGTTATAGGGGATGATGAGGAAGGGATTACCAAGCTCAAATAGTTCCTTTAGTCGTAGTTTTAGATTAGTGAGTTAGGTCTACTTCGATACTTCCTTGGCATAGAATTATCTGGTTCCCACAAGGAATACTACTCTCTTAGTTGAAGTATGTCCTTGATATGTTAACTAAGTAAGGCTTATTGGGTTGAAAGCCGGTTGACACTCATATGATTCCTACGAGGAAGTTCCTTCCAGAGGATAGAAGTCTGATGAGAAATCGCGATTGGTCGGAAAGCTTAACTACTTAACTGTCACCTGGCCAGATATCTCCTTTGTCGTTAGTGTCCTAAGTTAGTTCACGGACACTCCATACACGAGACACTAGGATGTTGCTCTTCATGTGTTAAAATATCTCAAGACCACACCAGGTCTAGGGATCTTATATTCTGATTAGGGTTATTTCCATGTGGGTGCTTTATAGAAGTTGAAGATGGTCATATACTTGATACTCAGACGCATACTGCGTAGGTTGTCCTATTTCCCGTCGATCCACCAATGGGTATTGTGTTTTTGTTGGAGGAAATCTTGTATCTTGGAAGAGTAAGAAGAAACATATCGTATCCAGATCAAGTGCCGAATCAGAGTATAAAGCTATGGAAGATGTTACATCAGAGATAATATGTGTTCGTCATCTTCTTAGAGAACTCAGGGTTATCTCTGATGACTTGATGCGATTATACTGTGATAATTAATTAGCTATACGTATAGCCAAAAATTAAGTATTTCATGAGAGAACTAAACACACTGAGGTTGATTGTCACTTAATGAGAGATCGGATAGTAGGCACTCAAAAAGATCCTCCATCTATTCAGGCGATTCATGTCAACACAGAATTTCAACTAGCGGATGTCTTCACGAAATCACTCCGAGGTAGCAAGTTGGGCATGGTTAACATCTATGCTCCAACTTGAGGAGGAATGTTAATTGTAAATAGTTATTAGTCTAGGCCCCTAATATGTTATTAGCATTTACTTCTTAGTCCCTCTCCCTCCTTATAAATAGAGGTCCACTTACAAACACGACTTACATCAATATACAAATAAGTTTTGTACCATGCTTGTTTACCGGCCAAAAAGTGGTTCCTTTGGTTTCTAATAATTTAACGTTTCACATTTTAACTTTTCGCCCTATAGTAATGCTTGCCTAATGGTCAAAGTTAGGAAAATTCAAAAGCTTAGCTAAGGAGGGAACTTAAAAATATTTATCTAGCCAATGATATAATCAAGTGGATATAACCTCAGGAGTTATTTTATCGAAAAAAGTTGAAACGTTATCTTAAGATAGTTTCTATATTCATATGCTTAAATGCAATATATTAATTATTTAAAAACTTGAAAAAAGAGACGAAACATGTTTATATGTTATGTAAAGTGAATGCATGGCACACAGATGGATTAAAAATGGCTTTTGTAGTAAGAAGTTTGTTTCCTTGTGCTAAACTTAAAGCACCATCTTCCCTGAAAAAGAAAGATAGTCTGACTATTATGGGTCAAAATCAAATTACTTTTACATTCAATGATGATATAAAATTTTATAGATTTTTTAAAAACGGGATACACATTCCACATCACGTTAGATGATGGTCCTAATCCAATAACAATGCCGCATCAAACCCAAAATTTTGAAAATGCGTTGTTTGACCATAACTCTGAAAGTATGACGCTACACAATCTTAATGGTTTTTATGGTTTTAATCCATTGATCATATGACAGATGTGTGCTCTTTACATGTTAACTGTGGTGGGAATGATTTGACGCTCAGGGAAAATGGGCAGTCTGTTCTTTATGAAGGAGACGCCAAGGGGGAGGGTGGTGCCGCCAGGCTGTACAAAGCCGCTAGGATTGGGGATTTAGTAGCACTGGTGACTTCATGGATGACAACAATTTTCAAAACACGCGATATGTTTCACAGGAGAACAATAGCTTACCTACACTTTATACAACCGAACGTCTCTCACCACTTACACTCACTTACTTCAGCTACTGTTTGGAAAACGGTGAATATTCTGTTAAACTACATTTTGCAGAGATACAGTTCACTAACGATAGCACATATAGAAGTCTCGGCAGGCGGATATTTGATATCTACATTCAGGTGATAACCGTAATATGTTCTCTTAACAGCTGTTGGATTCCCCAATCAAGATTATGATGGGTCAATCCAACGGCTACTAGATGAGTTTTCCAAAGTGCTAATTGAGTTGTATGTGATTTAGGGGAGGAGGGTCAGAAGGGATTTTAATATCGAAGATGAGGCTGGTGGTGTTGGAAGGCCAGTGGTCGTGCCATTTAACGCTAGTGTGACTGATAACATCTTGGAGATCCGGTTTTACTGGGCTGGTAAAGGGACGGCCCGTATTCCTAGAAGAGGAGTATACGGGCCTCTTATATCAGCTATTGATGCAGACCCGTATTTTAAAACTTGTTTTATGGGTGGAAAAAAGTCGAATAAAGGCGTTCATATAGGTGTAGGCATTGGTGTCCCTTTTCTTATTTTCTTGATCTTGATAGTTTTGTGGTGGAAAAAATGTTTTGAAGGCCGAAAAACAAACCATAAAGGTGAGGCTTTTACTTCTCTTTTTAACTTTCTTGTTCCATTTGTTAATCTGGTTGCTGATGCAAAATGCATTTCTTGAACAGATTTTGAAGGAATGGAGTTTAAAACGATTTCGTTTTCTTTGAAACAACTAAAGATTGCTACAAACAACTTCAAGGATTCAAACAAAATTGGGGAGGAGGTTTTGGGGCTGTTTACAAGGTTATAACGCGTTTTTTTAACCTCTTACAAAAGGGTCGGCTTGGGTGATTTTAGTATTGTGTTTGATGGCTGCAGGGTACATTGACTGATGGCACTGTGGTTGGGGTTAAGCAGCTTTCGTCTCACTCAAAACAAGGAAACCGTGAGTTCTTGAATGAGATCGGTGTGATTTCATGTTCACATCACCCGAATCTAGTTAAACTTCATGGATGTTGCATTGAAGGAGATAAGTTGTTGCTGGTTTATGAGTAATTGGAAAATAATAGCCTTGCAAATGCTTTGTTTGGTGAGTGTTTTTTTGGTTTTCTTGCAAATTTGACTTTTGAGGCCAACAAAGACATTTTAAATTCTAAATTAATCTTGTTTTTGGTCAAGTTACTAACATCAAATTCTTTCCCAAATTACAATACACGAAAGCAGTTTTGAAACTTTAGAAACATAAAATGGAACTTAAATTCAAATCTACTCTGTTTGACCTCAAAAGTAAACCTTTTACCCTTTGTTTGTACCATTTACGGTGCTCATGGTCCAGTTCGGTTTTGATGAAAATTGTATTATAAACCACTGACTAGAGTTTCAGGAAATGATAAACCAAACGGATGGGCTGGTTAAGTTGGTCGGACTAGCCATTATGGCGGTTTGATGGTTTGATGAAAATGTTTTGAAGGCCGAAAAGCGAACGATAAAGGTGGCGGGTTTACTTCTCTTGTAACTTTGTTCCATTTGTTCAACTGGTTGCTGATGCAAAATGCTTTTTTGAACAGATTTTGAAGGAATGGAGCTTAAAACGATTTCGTTTTCTTTGAAACAACTAAAGACTGCTACAAACAACTTCAAGGATTCAAACACAATCGGGGAAGGAGGTTTTGGGGCTGTTTACAAGGTTATAACGCGTGTTTTTAACCTTTGGCTGATTTTAGTTTTGTGTTTGTAACATGTGTTTGATGGCTGCAGGGTACGTTGAGTGATGGCACGGTGGTTGCAGTGAAGCAGCTTTCGTCTCACTCAAAGCAGGGAAACCGTGAGTTCTTGAATGAGATCAGTGTGATATCGTGTTTACAACACCCGAATCTAGTTAAACTTCATGGAGGTTGCATTGAAGGAGATCAGTTGTTGCTGGTTTATGAGTACATGGAAAATAATAGCCTTGCAAATGCTTTGTTTGGTGAGTGTTTATTGATTTTCTTGCAAGTTTGACTTTGTTAGGTTTCAACGGTTTATGAACACCTATTTAATTTCTCTTATCCAGGTAAAAGTGGATTAACGTTGGATTGGCCAACAAGGTTCAAGATATGTATCGGGATTGCTCGAGGCTTAGCTTTCCTTCACGATGAATCGGGGATCAAAATCGTCCACCGGGACATTAAAGCCACAAATGTGCTACTTGATAAAGATCTCAACCCGAAAATTTCGGATTTCGGATTGGCAAGGCTAAATGAGGACGATAAGACTCACTTTAGCACACACGTTGCCGGAACAATGTAAATTACTCATGCGTACATTCCTCTCTGATTGGTTCAACGTGCTAACAGTTTTCGTTGATAATATGCAGTGGATACATGGCACCCGAGTATGCTCTTTGGGGTTACCTGGGTGACAAGGCAGATGTTTACAGCTTTGGAGTTTTGCTTTTGGAAATCATTAGCGGGAAGAACAACACCAGTTACGTTCCGGTTAATGATTGCATTTGTCTTCTAGATTGGGTAAGATTCAAATTTTTGTGGTCAAATCTGTAAGTGAAGGGGTGCGCTTGGGTCGGTTTTGGGCTTAGACCAAACCAAAAGCCAAAAGTTCGGTTTTTGGGGTTTTTAATACTGTCTGGTTTTGATTTTTTTAGTTTTGCTATTTGGGTTTAAAGTTTTTGGGCCAAAAAATGTGACAAAAATTAATAGATATTTAGCTTAATTTTGTTTGTTAGTTAATGATTTATTGATTATTACATATTTTGGTCTAATTATTTTTAGCTACACAATTTGTTAATCTCTTATAGATTACAAATTTATTAATGTGACAAAAGAGGGTGTCTTAGGAATAGTATCCATGGTTGTAAAAATCCCGCCTAATCTCTGATTAGTCCCTGATTAATCACTAGTCCTCCATTGAGAAATTTTCATCTAATCAGCCAATTAATCATTAGACAGTCAACAGTGGTCAGATCCGGTTCTAATCGGCCAAAAATCGGTGACGATCTAGTGATTTCAGCCAAAACATGTAAATTCTGACTAGATTTCGACCAAAACCTGTTAATTCTAGTAATTAATCCTATCTACTTCAAAATATGGGTCGAATCAGGTGTTAGAACATGTCTACTTAAAAAGCTTACATATAAAAATGTTTGTATGCATATAAAACTTAAAAATTACATATAAATTTGCAATCCAATTAATCCCTATTAATTGCTAGTTGTTACCCCCTTGGCTGACTAACGTCTGACGATTCTTACAACATTGATAGTACCTAAGACACCACCTCTTTTTTGTTGTTTTTCTATGTCAAATTTACAACAATGCCATCAACTCATATTTTTTTTTCTTTTGTGTATTCAATCCTTCAACTTTTAGCATTACCACTTACACATTCTCAGCTCTCTAAAAATTTATTAAATGTCATTTTGACCCCCTCGAATTTTACATGCTTATTTTAATGTACATGGGTCAAATATAATACTTGTCTTACTTATTTTTATGTACGTTTTTTGTTGGTCTACATTTTTTTCGGGAAACGGGTTGGGTCAAATATAATACGTTTTCACTAGGCGTATAAATTTGAGTTAATTTATGTTTCGACTTCGCCGCAACGTGTGGTACCACTTTTTAACGTAAAATCACTATTATCATGCATGTTTTTAAGTATGTTTCTTTATAAATCCAAGTTGGTTTATAAATGATACAATACATTTTCGTACTTATTTTCATGTGTGTTTTTAGTTGGTCTACGTTTTGACGTAAACTTTATTAGAAAATGACTTGGGCCAAATATTTGACAGTACAAGTTCAAGTTACTTTAAGTTTTGATGCCGCCGCAACGCATGGTGGATCAAAATACTAGTTACTCAACATTCGAAAATTCAATATATAATCCATGAATTCAATAACATAACATTAAAGTATAAACGGTTTTTTCGGTTATTCGACTCGATTCGGTTTTCTTTTTGAAAATACAAAAGTGAAGCTAAACCGTAACTTTCGGTCTTCAAAAAATACCAACCTGAACCTTGGTGTTTTTGTATGGTTCGGTTATGTCAATTTGGTTTAAGTTCTGGAAACTTAATGAATCAGAAGCAGCAATTGGAGTTTTAGATGTTCATTTAATGAATCGATTATGCAGGCTTGTCAAGTGGAAACAAGTAAACAATACGAAGAGCTTTTCGACGAGAGATTGGAGTAGCCGATCAACAAACAAGAAGCGGAAACCGTCGTGAAAGTAGCGCTTTGGTGTACGAACTGTTCGCCATCAATGAGGTCGTCGATGCCGGAGGTTGTAAACATGCTCGACGGAAAAACCTGCGTACCGGAAATAGTTCCTGAACGAACCAACATCTCTGAAGATCTGAGATTTAAAGTGATGAGAGACTTTCGAAGTGACATGAATAGTGAAGGAAATCAAACTCAAAGTTCCAACACGAATTGGGCTGATGGTTTTTTTACATCTAACAATGATGCGTTTGAGATCCGGACAGTTGATACATGATCGTACTGAAATTCAGGTTCCATTTTCGTTAGCAGTGTTGATTCTTAGAATTAAGGTTGGCGAAAACACAATAAATTCGATCCGTGTGAATTTGTGTTTTATCTTGTCTTACATCCAATTATCCAAACATGTTTTACTTAGATTATGTCTCATGGGAAGCAGGTTTGATAACACATCACACAAGAATATTTACCTTTCTTTGAATATTTATTATTCTATCTAGTAGCGAAACTACCATCCGGAAGAGATAACCAATCAATGACTTTCCTTACCGCCTTAACTAAAAAATCCTGTTCAACTCCAAAAATTTGATCCATATACCTTCCTTTACTTTTCCATGCATACTTGGTTACCTGTTTTGTTCTCTCTTGAGTTTTCTCCATTAAAAGTGGTGTCTTGGATTAGATGAAATAATCGACACAAGTAGATCTTAGAAGGCTAGAACCGCCACGACCTCACTCTCAAAGATATGTAAAAAATACTTGTGTTCGTCTTGTCAATTATCTTGACTTAAATTGGTGATAAAACTCCCACTTCGAAACAATGGATTCAGCGATGAACTTTATGGTTGTTAGCATAGTTTGTAATTTTTAATCAGAGTAAAGTGCAATTTGTGTCACTGTGGCTTGGTGGCAGGATCAACATGAAACCCCCAAAGTTATTTTTCGCTGCATGAGTACCATGTTATCGAAATCTAACACTATGAGTCCTTCTGTTATGTCAACTGGATGTTAGGTTGGCCATTTAATTGATGGGCAATGTTGTAATCTCACCACCTTTTTCACACCCTTTCTTCAATAAAATTCATTTCTTCATTCCACCACCACCAGCACCACCACCGCACACCACCATCATCACCACCACCACCACTACCATCTCATCTCTATCCACAACCACGACCACAACTATTGGCCACCACCATCGTCATCATCACCAGCTCTTGCCACCGCCATCACCATCAAGAACCCAGATCTTCTACCCCCTCCTTCATTGATCACCTTCTCGTTGCTCAAACCCAGCCTCTTCATCTTCCTCAAACCCAATGATTCATAGTCGTGTCACTCAAGTAACTTCTGAACCAGATGAATTCAAAAAAAAAACGGAAGGTATGGCAGCTTGATTGTATCGAGGAGTTAAAGGTTTCTAGCGGAGGAAACCTAAAACCCAGCTCGCGTGTCAATAGAATCGACAAATCTTGACTAAACCGGTGACGCCACCCAACGATGGTTTTCTCAGATCAGTGTTCCCCGGTAAATTCTGCCAAAAACTTAGTGAACTTTTGATGTATAACGATGGTTCTCTCATATTTGTGGTGGTGTAGACTAGTTTTGATGGTTAGGGGTTGTGGTGTTGGGGTTAGGGTTTCTCGCGTGGTGTTTGTATGACGGTTTTGAGGATTTGGGTGCAGCGGAGGTTAGGGTTGTAGGGGGCTTAGGGGATGTGGTTAGGGTGGATGGTGGTTAAGGTATGGTGGTCTGGTGGTTGGAGGTGGCAATAATTGTGTGGTGGTGACAATGGTGGGTGTTCTAGAGAGAGAAATAGTATTATATAAGGTGTAGACGGTTGGGGTTGGTTGTGGTGGTAACAGGTGCTTGCAGTTATTTCAATCAAAGTCAAACAGTCAACCTAACGTCTGGTTCACAAAAGGAGCCATGGTGTTAAATTTTGATAACACGAGTACTCAGGCATCGAAAAATAACTTTGGGGGGTTTCATGTTGATCTTGCCACCAAAACCCAGGGATGCAAAATGTACTTACTCTTTTAATTATCGTACCATAAACCTTCATAGTTACTTTGGTTGATTCAAAACCTTTGAAGTTGAAAGGATAAAGAGCGAACAACTAGGATATAAAAACTTGACGCAAAAAAGTCTATGATATTGTGATGAAGTTCAATGCAACTTACCATGGCATGATTGATTATAGTAGTGTAAATTGTCATTTTAGTCCCTTTGGTTTGACCATATTTCCACTTCACTCCAATGGCATGATTGATTATAGTAGTGTAAATTGCCAGTTTAGTCCCTATGGTTTGGCCATATTTCCACTTCACTCCAAAAAGTTTTTCTTTATCATCCGTGCCCCCCCCCCCCCGCGACGTTTGCATTTTTTTGTCATTTTTGTCCATTTCGGTAACCCTATCTATTTTTAACGTTAAGGCAGAGGCATTTTGAACATTTTATCTATTTTTTTTCATTTTTCAGCTTTATTTACTTATTTTAATAATTAAAATATTTATATTTTTATAATATAAACACAACTCTCTCTCTCTCTTTCCTCTTCTTCTCTTCACAACCCACACTACAACCATAACCACTACTGGTTACCACCCACTTCTACCACCGTCACCCGCCTCTGTCACCATCACCCTCATTTATTTCGGCAGAACCCCCACCACAGTGGTGGTTATCAGTGATAACAGTGACGACCCTCTCTTAGTGGCATGACCCATGATTTCGATGGTCCCCTAGTGGTGGCTATCAGTGATAACAACTATGGATTAGGTGGTTTCAAGACTAAATCAGTGTACAACTAACAATGGCGATAAGGAGTTAGGGTTCCAAAGAATCTAGTCACGGCGGTGGTGGTCTGACGTGAGGTGGAGTGTAAATAAAAAGTAGTATATTTTTAGCCGATTTATACAATTTATATATTGGTTCAAGCTTTAATATTTAGAAAACATCTTTACTTCATGTTGAAAAAGTGTTGTCACAACCCCGATCCTACCCTGGGAATTTTCATCGGTGTTTATTAAAATTATCGCAACGGAATTTTAATCAGGACCGGGTGTTAGGAAAATATCAGAGTTTTCAAAACACCAAAGTTTTCATTTCATAAATTGTGGGATCAAACCCATATTTACATGAAAGCTTTTCACAGGGATAAACCCTTGATTACAAAACATGTTTTATTCAGGTTTGCATATCCACTTATTTAAGCTTGAGTGCTTCATAGCACTTTCCTTTCCTTCATAGTAAATCACTTGAAACGCGTTTTAAAAACATTTGGTCAGCGAAAATACTGGTGATTTAATTCAGATTTAATAAAAAAGACACCGTATTGTAACTACAGTATTAAGGGTTTTTATATTTGCTTATATCTATCAGTTACGCAAATTAGTATTTGTCACTCGGTGGCAGTCCCTGTGACTATGGTCATATCACTATTGGCCCTTAATTGTCCAATACCGAAGCTTATTAAGTAGTGTATACAAAACCCCACATACCGACAGTAATTTAAGATTACTAAAACTTAATCAGTGAATATAACTAGAAAACATTTAGAGTTTTGAAAGTATTTGATAAAAGAGAATGACTCACTTTGCAGATTTAAGGTTTAAAGTAATAGCCTCCTAGTCTAATTCTTGGGTCCCTAATTAAACACACAATGCAACACATATTAGTGTATTAACCCAATTCAAACTTTAAAGATAATCACGAGATCAAAACCACAACGTGATGACAAAGTATAGCCTGATTCAGGCAACACTTAAACATCCATCGAATTGTTTATAGATCGATCGGACAGGGTATCGTATCGGTGATTCGGGTTAGTACGTGAGCTACGGGGCAGAGTTTAGGGGTATATTGGCTCTGGTATTCGAACAACGAGTCGAGAGAGAAGAAGTATCGATTTTGAAACCGAAAATGAGCAACTGAACTTGTCCCATGCTGCCCCTTATATAGCCCACCTAGGCTTCCCCTGCGCGTCATGGGAGGAACCGACGACTCCCCCACGTGGCGCGATGACTCCTGGCTAGGGCTAGGTCAGCATCGTCATGTGTATAGGCTTGCCAGTTGTCGCGTTCTGGTGCCATGTGTCTTGGTACTCCACCGCGCGTCACGGGAGATGCAGGGGTATCCCCCGCGTGGCACCTAGGATGTCAGGATGTGGATTTTTCGTTTTTCGTGTTGGGTTTTGTCGTACGTCTTCAGGGTTTCAATCACGGTTCCTTCTAGGGTATTACAGGAGTTGTTACAAGTGCTCCCACCGAAGGCGTAATATAGGTATGGTACGATACCGAGGTCCTAAGGATACAATGGCCTTTAGCACTGAATTGTTATCAACATCTCAAAAGTGAGGATTGTTTTTCTAGTTTTTATAAAAGAAAAAATAAATATAAATATAAAGATAGTTTGTAATCAAAGGTAAGAAAAAAGGGTGTTTGTGATAATTGTTACCTCTTGATGCTTTGTTAACTAAAAGTTAACAGGGATCACAAGAGCTCGTTTTTTAGGCGAGAAATTTTATTCTATAATGCCATATAGTTGTGGAGTTCTTTTTTATGGACTCTCTCACACTCAACCAATTAGTTTGAATCAACAAGGAAATGTGCCGCAAGGTTGGTTCAAATCACGTTGATATTTGTGAATCGACAGGGAACTATATACCGTTGTGGTTCAGTATTAAGTAAAAATTAGTCATAAGGGGTTTATACGACCTTCACTATGGACCTCTTAGCTTGATCCTGTCTCCCCAAGATTAGTGGCGATAATATAAACCAAGTCCTGGGTGTCTTGATCTTATCTCCACGCTTTGACAAGAATTTACCAAACCCAAAGTCTCATACCAAAACCTCTAACCCTCTTTCAATCAATTAACAAATTTGACTCCACATAGGCATATAAACCATGAATGTTTCGCGTTAGCAACAACACAAGGTTATTAGTATGTTTTTTTTAGTATTTAGAAAACTCACTTTCAAAATGGTATTCCTTACTTAAAGTCATACCACACACACACCTCTTGTTAATCCATAGCTTGTTTTAGTTAACTCCCCATTAAGGGGTTTGTTTCCCTCAAACACCCATAAGAACCTTAGCCAAGCGTGGCTTCAAAGATAGTTTTTAACAAACTTGGAAGGATTATATATATCATCACAAGGTTGATAATCACTTCAAAGAGAAAGTGGTAGAAGAAGAGTGCGTTGCGGGATAGAAGGTAAGAATTGAGCAAGGAATTTGGGAGCCAAAGAGCTTTATTTATAGTGCTGGTGGCTAGGTACGACCTATGCCCGACCAAGATGACCGGATCTAGAGTTAGGCACATGCACGTGGCGTGTCTCCCAGACATGGCCCGTGGTCAGCATTGTGGTACCCACTAGATCTTCAAAATTCTCCAAGATAATTTTTGTAATCTTGTGGTTGAGGCACGGGTCGTGCCTCGCCTCGCCTTCTTCTTAGCTAGCTTTGAGATCGATCCTTCAGAAGATATTGTTGGTCTTTAGACGGAGGCACGGGGCGTGCCTGGACTCCATGACTGTAGAACTTCTATTTTCGCCCAGAATCGGTTCATTTGTTCATTTTGGGTTCGTTTTGTCTTGAAAATAAAAAATAAACTAAATTAAGCTTATTTCAAATATGTTTCTAGCAAAACCAATAAAAAGTGGGATTATTTTGATACCAAAAAGATGTATATTTCTACGCGTATCATGGTCGCATGTAGCGGCTAGGGTTTGTGGTTCGGATGGCAACAAATACTGACAACCATGATGAAATTAGGGTCTAGATTCAACATCCTAGCTGTAACATTTGTCAAAAACGGGTTTTCCAAACCCGCTCCGTTTGTAATCGAATATCAAGTTATAAATGTTTCGTTGCGGATTTATGTCCGTTTTAATTTTTAAGGATGCATAATTAATAAACAAACTAGGATATAAAAGTTATAATTGATAAAAAACAAAAATAAAATAACTAAAAAGAAAATGATGCTGCCGGGACTCGAACCCGGGTCAGCCGGAAAGAACTCCAAAGACTTAACACACACACACATAACCACTCCGCCACTTGTTGTTTTCTGTCAACTCTAGGAAACAAATAAATCTTATAGTCATTAATGAAGCGACCTGATTACACTAACTGTAACCGAAATCGGTCACCAAACGTCCAAAAACGTTTGATTTTACGCGGTTTACCGATTATAACCGCTACACCGACGCCTTCAATCAATTGAACTTTAAATGGACTTGAATTCAAGAATGGATCGGTTTTAATAACCGAAAACTTTCAATTCCTGAATTACTTCAATCAAAGACCCCTCTCGCGACTCAAACACACTCTGCAAACCTCCAATTGCATTTTCGCACAACTTTCAGTCCGTCGGAGAAGCTATTTGAACTCGCCGGACTTTCGCCGGAAAACCGTGTTTTCCATCAAATCAGTAAGTCTCGCAATTCTTTCGTTGTCTATCAATTGTTAAGCTATTGCTAACTCAAACCCTTCAATCGGAATCAATTTCAGACGTCGTTATCGGATAATTCCCGCTCGCCGGAAAACTTCTGAAAATCCTTATCTTCAGCTGTAAAACGGTATAGACATTCAAACCTTCTGATAACTCTTGCTTAATACTTCAATTCCTCACTTAGCTAATCAAAACTGTTAATTTATTCGTTCAGTCTAAATCCGTAAAAACAGAGCCGACGACTTGCCGGAATTCTGAGATAAATCGTTCTCCGGTATGTTTACTTCTAAATATCGTCTCTGCCATTTCATATTAGTCTGTCGAATGTTTGCCAATCAAATTAAACAAGAAACAATAGAGTAATCGCAGACTGTAATTTTGTAACGAAGAAGACGATGATAGTTTGATTATAAGTTTAATAAAATCTGGATATTATCTCGGGTTAGACACACAGTCCAGCGGTGGACTGTGTGCACATACATATCACATGCCGTGAGTTCGATCCTTGATATACACACGTATGCTCTGTAATAAAAATGTTTTGTTTTTCTAACTGAACCGGATCCTTTCGCCGTTAGATGTTAAGTATAATAAAAATCTGTATATTAATCAAGTTAGACACACAGTCCAACGGTGGACTGTGTGTAACGTTAAAGCACAGGTCCCGGGTTCGAGACCTGTTAACGACTCCGGTTCGACGATTTCAAACATTTTTGAAAATAAAAGAATTTTGAATAAACTGAATTAGTATATAAATATAATTAAAAACAGAATTATTTCAGGTTAGACACGTAGCTCAGTTGGTAGAGCTGCGTGCACGCGAACGGGAGGTCTCGGGTTCGAGCCTCACCCGGCGCATACAATTATACAATGAAACCGGTCAAACAGTCAAATGGTCAACGGTCAACGGTCAACGCAAAAGTCAACATATTTTTATATTTTTATTTATTTAATTTTAATTTAAAAATCAATTAAAAATACTTAAAAATAATGTTTTTAAAGATAGGAAATAGCCTCAAACTCACAAAAATATGTCTAAAAATCCTATTAAAATTATTAATAAAATCCACTCATTTACTATATCTTCCGTTATTATTTAGGTTAATCAATTCTCGTTGTTAAATCCTTCCAACTCGTGCGCATCCCATCATCTCCAACCAAACGCACCCAATGTGAGTGAATCTTTACAAATTCCCCGTTTTAATCACGTTTTTGGGGTGTATCATGTGTCTTACCATTTATTAGATTTAAATCATTGTGCATACATCATATCATGAACAAATGTGTATTCAGCTTGTTTCAACTGTTGTGTGGTTATTGTTTAGATTTAATTTATTATTTTCAGTACATGTAATTTCATAGGCCGCCGCTCCCCATTACATTATGAGCGTTGATCATGTTCCCCATTACATTATGAGCGTGAACCTGGCGTGCCAACATACGATTGGCTCCGTTTAATTGAGCCTTGATCGCACAGACATTTATCATTTTCAGTACATGCAATACGTTCGGCTCCGTTTGATTGAGCCTTGATCGCACAGACATTTATCACTTTCAGTACATAGATTTATCATAGGCCGTTCGTTCCCCATTTTTGTTATTGTATGTTATTGTATGTTATTATATGTTATTGTATGTTATTGTATGTTATTGTATGTTATAGTTTGTGGTTGTTATTGCTACTGTTTGATTATTTACATTTGCTCACTTATGATTATTGCACAATTTTTCTTTGATAAAATAACAAGAAAATCAATAATAAATGTTTATCTAACAAGGTTCACTCGCCAACTTATGTTGACCCAAAAACCCCCATTTTTTACACATGATACAGGTGAACCAGCTGCAGCAAGAAACACATAGGATTGGCTTAGAAGAATAAACTGGTTTAGAGCTTGGAATGTTTAGTTGGTTAATTTTCTTTGTATTGTATGGACATGTTTGGATTATTGAGAATGTAATTTTGACTTTAATAAATATGAAACATATTAGTAAATATCATGAGCTTTGGTGATAACCCAATTATGCCCCGACTCTTATTCCGTTGCGGGTCGGGGTGTGACACTAGCGGCTAGTGTGGTGGCGGTGGTAATATTGGCGGTCTGGTGTCGTAGTTTGGTGGTGATGATGGAGGTGTGGGGGTTATTGTGTGGATATTTTTTTAATAGCGCTTTATTATATATGTATATGTATGTATGTGTGTGTGTGTGTGTGTATATATATAGGGTGGGGTATAGAGTGAACACTAGTGTATTTTTGAACAAAGTGAACAAATCTTTGCCATTAGTTTACATCATCAAATCGAAAATACACTATTGTATTTTCATCATCAAATCATGGCATTGATTTAAATTTGTGTATTGATAATTAAGGGTTACGATTAGTTCACACAATTCACAATCAAAGGGGTTGTTCACAAATGAACCTAACCACACACACACACACAATATATATATATATATATGGATGGACTAACATATGAACCACCTTAAGTTGTGAGAACCGTGAGAACTACGCCATCGAAAAGGTTTTTTTCCAAATTTTTTTTCTCAAACTCATAAAAAAGATCACTTGCTTTAGCAAAAAATAATTAAAAAAATGCCGCATACCCACATTTACATGAGGTGTAAAAAATATTTATCTTCATGCAAAATTTACGCCAGCGCGTAAAAAAACTTGTATCAGTCAAAACTACGGACTCGACAGTTTTTTTTACTTTTTTTTCACAGATGTGTTTATAATATTTTCAACTACGTTTGTGCAAAAAAAAATTTGGCCCAACTCGCGCAGGAACAAAAAGTTCTCACGGTTCTCGCAACTCGTGGTGGTTCTTATTTGATTTGAACTGTGCCCTATATATATGTATATATATATATATATGTATATACATACATATATTGAACTGAGCCCTATATATATATGTATATATATGTGTATATACATATATATGTATATACATATATACACATACATATATACATATATACATACATACATATATATATAGGGCAAATCTGATTCAATGTGTTGATCAATTCAAACGACAAACAAATACAAGATCATTCAAACAGTTCATAATCCCCATAATTTTTCTACTTTTCGATCTTATTGTCTCGTTATTTACGGACGAACCAGTAATCAATACGAACAAGACAACCGTAAACGTTGATGAGGACAATGCTGAGACAAACGACAATGTTTTCGTTACGACATTGGGTCGACCAGGTGCGATTTAGTATCTTGATAAGTTTTTTATTTATGTGTTTTTTGTCAATTTGTTCTGATTGACATGTGTTTTATTAGGTGTTTATATAATTGCGTTTGAACTCCATCCAAGATTTCCTGTTAAGTGTTTTAGCATACATTGTAGTCGTTAGTTAGATCGCTGTAGTCTTAATTAATAAACAATGTTTTTGGTGCAGGTTTGATAGCGTTTTTATTTGATGTAATTTTCTGAAAGTGAATAGAGTTATGAAAAACCGACATGTGTGTATACGAGTGAACTACGTTGTGTTTGTAGTTTTGCTGTTGTCGTTAGTTTCGCTGCAGATTAGTACACATGAGCATATTTGCTGTATTGCGTTTTGTAGATCTGATTGTCTTGTTTGCTTTAATTGTTAAGTTTTTATAGATCAGTACACCTGTGTACAATTGCATTAGTATAAACCATGCAGTTGATGTATGCATTTTGTATCTGTCAGCCAGTAATCATGAGCATATCTGCTGTATTAGTACAATTGCATTAGTATAAACCATGCAGTTGATTAAACCGCACAAAAGCATTACATCGTTTACCTAACTTATGCTTTTAAATATATAGCTCAGTCTTTATGACCATGTAGTGGATAAACCGCAAAAATCCAACAACAACATAAACATGTGTACAAACATCTTAACTCTGAACAAAGAACGGCATTGTTACCAAATAATATATAACAAAAAGTACCTAAACCATGTTTCTTAAGAAATAGCTTTACCAATCTCAAACACTTATTAAAAACATAATACGCTTGTGTACTGTAACTTGTTCTTCTCAATCAGCAGACATCATCGACTTTAATAAACTGAGAACCATCCACATTGTCATATACCCATAAAATTACACATTTGGGGTTCTCCATTATAATAAAAGTACCCAGCAACTAGGGCAAAAAACACAACAAACTTTAAACTTCAATATGCACAAACCGATACTCATCGCTAAAATGCAAACCCTAACAAACGAATGATTGATAATTATTGTCGTTAAAATACTAAAATACACACAATCACACAGAAATAATCAAATAAACTACTCAAACAACTACAATTACCTCTTTTCTGAGATCGATTGAAGAATAAATGCGTACACACCTTTTAACCCCAATGCTCTGTGTTCTTCTTCGTGTGATTATTGGAAACGGAAAAGATATGGTATATTGGGGGAACAACTCGCAAGACAGTAAGATATTATGGATTTAGATTTGTTCAAAACCAACCTATGCAAATTGGGAGGAGACTGTTGTGTTTTCTAATTTAAAAGATTCTCCATTTCTTAATTACAAATCTACCCTTTTCCTTTAATATTTAAGTTAAAAAGATATATACTAAATTACAATCATGCCACTATTAAAAACATAAAGATGATTAAAATCAACGGCCTGGATCAGTTCGCACAGTTTACTCTTATAGAGTTGTTCCCTCTTGATCCCTATCATATATATATATATATATATATATATATATATATATATATATATAATAGGGATTCTAAGATAAGAGCACCCTATTTGAGAAACTTGAGAAAAATTCAGGACCACACATTTTTACTAAGCGAAAAATGCAATATTTTTTTAGGAAAAATCGGAGCTTTTTCTATTAGTTTTTTTTGTGTTTATACACGTGTGTATATTGTTAATCTTTTAACTATACATATGTGTATATTGTCAATCTTATAACTATACATCCTTAATTTAAGAAGTGTAGGAAACCGGGTCAAACGAATGTCGATTGAGCTTATTACAGCGGCATTGGACCGACTCATTGAACAATAACCAAAACTCTCTAAACACTAAAACTAAACCGTAAACCCTAAACCCTAAGGCTAACCCTATGCGAAAACCTAAAACCTAAACCTTAAACCCTAAAGCTAAACCAGCGTAAACCCGGAAAAATAACAAACTATACTAACACAAAATAACACACGTTGCGCACAACTCCCCAGCAACGACGCCAAAATTTGACGTGATGTCGTTATCTCACGCAAATTTATTTCCAATACTGCTACTAGCTAGCGGTAAGTGAGTATCGAACACAAGGAATTGTGGAACTAGTGCTATCAAAAAGGTTGTGCTACTATAACTAATTACCTAATTCGCAATAATTTAATTTCAGATTTTGATTGATGGATTTAGATTTTAACTACTAATGACTCAAAAATTGGTTGTATAACAGATTAATAAGGTAATGATCATCTTGGGTTTCCGGTTCAAAGCGCATGTGTTTCAATTTTACTAGAAAGAGTCACATAGACATGACTCGTGTTTGATTAGCTATTTGTGATAAAAGGGAACAAAGTACTCGGACTACAGTGCGAGGTCGTTACCCGATAACCAATTGATTAATACCCAACCCATAAACCTTCCCGTGATATCTCGATTGTCAACGACATCAAGAACATACGAAATAAGCAATGAGCAAAATATCAACCAACAATTACAAACAATCAATCAACACCATAACCACCATCACATAGCAATTATTCTAGAAATTATAAATCGAAACACAATTGTTTACCGAACCTTCCACACAAGATGATCACCAAGAATTCTAGCCTCTCATGTTCTCGCAATCAAACATACTTCCAATGTTTTATTCATACGAATCGATAACACCAAAATAATGTTTAGAACTTGTTTAGAATCAATGAAAACACTCAAATTCGCCCCTTTTCGCCCTGCAGTTCGTCACCAATGATTGGATATGTGAAAAGGCTCCATAATTCGACTTAAATGGAGCAGTTACAACTTTCCCGTAGCTCACCGGGCAAGATTTCCTTACGGCGGCAAGCCTCTGTCTTACGGTGGCTTTTAAGGGTGGACTCTACCGTAAGCTAGCTTACGGTGGTCAGCAGAATTTTCCAATTTTACTCTTCTTCAATCTCTCAAGTCCAAAGCCTCAATTAGCCACTTGCAATTTCCATAAAAATCACGTTAAAGTTCCCTTGTTATGCTCTTCAGTACCTGCAAAGGCATACGCACCTTAGACATCAAATCGTAACAATTAAAGGTTTAAAGCATGGGATATTTGTCATTTTATCGCACTTGTGGGTTGTCCAAAGACCACCCGTCACATCCCCACACTTAAACGTTGCTTGCCCCAAGCAACCCTTTCACAAAAGTTTCAAACTAATAAGTGACCCTCATGTAAACCAAACACAAACAAATTTCCCCGTTATCAACTTCACCTTCATATTACATAACACACCCCTCACTATACTCTCCTCTCAGTGACAAAAATGGCACTAGCAAGATTGTGCTAGATCACTCAATGCAAATGTGTAAATGTGCGACAATAAGCTTGGATAATAATCAAATCTTTACCTACAAATTGTCTAACATGCTTATGAATCAGAAGGACTTTTGGGCTGTAACAAGGCTATGTGTAAGGGTGAGAATTGGTGGGAAATTTTCATGTAGCTCGTTTAATCAACCCGATTATTATAAATAACTAACTCTAACTTCATCTTCTTATCTTTTTTTAACTCTATAACATAATATTGCATCAAGATAGCAACCACCGCATTACAACTAATGAAAGACAAATACAATCATAACAATATCAAACTATCTAAACCGGGTCGATTAAAAGGTAGAATTTTGTAAGACATAGGCTTGGGTGACAATTGAATGGTTAAAAGCTCAAATTGGGCTACTAATGTCCAAAACCCCCTTCCCACTCACTACCAAGCTCATATATGTAACTTATGAGGTCCAACCCCCCAAACCCACACTCAACACACATCCAGACGAGGCTACCTAAATGCCCTAATCATATTCACAAGCATGTAAACTTAGGTTTTGACAAACATCTATTATCCAACTTCTATTAACACAATGTACACACCGCCACTCAACCAAAAAGCATTTAATCTCTACAGCACATCTATGTGGCTCAATCCTCACCAAGAAAGAAATAAATATGGATACGGATGCGTCATGTATATTATGGTAGTACATTCAAACTTTGACAACTGTTTGGTTCGGTTCACACAAAAAAAGTTTTTTAAAATCCCAAAAAAAAAAATTCCCCCACCCCACACTTGGGATACATTGTCCCCAATGTATGGTTTTGAAGGAATGATCACTCAAATTACTTCCAAAATCACCTTTCGTTTAAAAACTCAAATCCCATCTTTCTTTTTTTATTTTTTATAAAACACATAAAACGCCACCAATATATCACCAACCCATAACATGAATACTAGTCAAAATTCCCACCCTTCCACCCAACCATAAACAAAACAAAATAATGTCTACAATAATATACAAAAGAAGACCACCACCTGACGTACTCAAGGTGGTTCAAATGAACCCTTGCTTTCCCATTTCTCTCCATATTCCATCCAATTTCTTGGAGAGTTTGCAGTTTCACGCCAATTGGGGTCAAATTCAGCCTCATCACCCCATCTAATCCCACCATCTGGTGGTTTTCCTTTGCCCGCTTTCCTGCTCACACTAGCCTTCTTCCTTGCTTGATTTTCACCGTTCTTCAACTGAAACACACTAACATGTTTTAACGAAGAATACACAGCGGAAATGTGAACTAAAAAAATTTATTTCCTTATAAACATTTTAACATACTAAAAACCATTGGAATAATCCCTTTTACAATATGGTGTCCTTCATTCTTAATTAAAAGATAAAACATAATCTACGTTTATAAAATATATGACCTCGCCCCCGTACAAACCACGTACTTTGACTCGATCATCCACCGCTTACACTCCATGGTGATGATAATTCCGTGCAACCTGCAATCACCAAATACAACCGCATCATTGATATTTGGTGACATTATACACAAACTAACTATACATAATTATATGACCACGCCACATTCTTTCTACTTATGCTAATCATCTCGGTTATCTTTTCAGGTAAAATCTTGCATCCCAACGTCAAATCTTTATAAGCCCAACAATAGTATACCTGCACTTTCATTTAATCTCGAGACACAACATTAGTGACATTAATACTCAAACGTATTGAAGCCATTTATGCATATATACAAACATACTTCCATAACTAAGCTCTTATGTACAACTTACATTCTCATAAATTCATACTAACAATTCATCGTCACAATTTACCTTGCGTATAAGTCTCATACATACTAACCTAGGCGCATGCTTATTTCTATTCGTGCTTACCTGTGGATTCCGCCACTAACATGTAGTACATCGTACACATACATGCTTACATACTTATTCACCCCCGACAATTCATTATCACGGCTCAATAAGTTTACATAGCTCCCTATTAGTTATTTTCACATTCTGGGGTTCATTAAGGGTTACGGAACAGGTTTTAGAAGGTACGAAACTCACGGTGCGAATGAATAACAAAAACAGCATGTTAGATTTGTGAGGAGCGTCGGCGACGCCTCCTGAGTAGTTACGTCGGGTCCACATTAGCGTAGACAGTTGATTAGAGCGTCGGAGAAAGGGGGCAACGTCGGCGACGGCTAGGGAGGCCGTCGGCGACGCCCACTCTGTGTTGTCGACGTTGTTTTTCCTTGTTTAAGCTTACACAACCGTTTCCGGTTTCCGTTCCAACCCGAACTGACCCATAACGTCCCATATCATCCCATAACATTCCGTATCATTTTAACACTTAACCCCATGTCCTCATAATCAAATCTATACTTCTATCAAACTTTGTTGATTTTGACCCGTTTGATTATACTAAGTTATTTCCGACATAGCTAACTGTTTATGGCCCGCTACAACCATGTTTGCCTTAGTGCTATGATTACTTAAACATTTTTACATGGTTCCCATACCATAACATCCAAAACCCATACCCGACATATACTTTCTACATTTTGACCCGTTCACTTCTATCATGAATTCCGAACATAGATGACTTGCTATGACTTACCACAACAATACGTACCCTGATCCTTACCTTTACCCATAATTTCTTACATGATTCCCTGTATTCAACATAACAAATTTTATCTATAAAAGAAGAAGTGATTCCGGAAATCACTTACCTTAAGTGTCCGTTCCGTACTTGCATCCTCGCATCCTTTCTGTTAGCCTTCCATGCTTCCACCCACTTTGACATGATCCTATACTTTCATGTCATTATGGTTACCACATTATTTGCATATACAAACATTCTAAAATAAATTCATTTCATATTCAGATCCTATATCCACTCTTTTCGGTTAAATCAAGCCACATTCTAAATTACATTCATATCACTTTCAAGGTGTCATTTCAACATGTTCTAACATGATTGCTTGCTAGTAAGTTCGAATATCCCATAACTAACATAATTTCACTTATTGAATTACATCAAGCATACATTTAAACACATGGCGGACATACCACGTACTAAGCTCCTAGTAAAAGCTTTTAATGCACGTATTCAACCAATTCATATGAAAATCACAGTTTACATCATATTTTACATTCCATTCATGTTTGTCAAGTGGTTACATGCAAATTCACTTACAATCATCTACTAGACATTTTACCGAACACTTGGCGTACGAACCATATCTACAGCACAATGTACAAGTAATTTATGCCTACCTTCCTAGTTCATAACATCAAGAATCATGAACATTTCTCTAGTCGTAGATAGCACATGCAATACCATTAGACCATCCATACAACACCATTAACTTCGTAATTTTAGTACAAGAAATTTGTTATAAATTGTTTGCTTTCAAAACTTTAGTTCCTGACCTCTGATCGGAATTTCCTTCGGAGGTATTGAAAATCCATATGTCAGAAAGATACAGTCAAAATTTTAGCTCAGTCCAACGGTCGGATCTTCAGGAAATCGATTATACTCAGCTGCATTTTAACTAAAACGGGAATATGAACAGCTTTGAAAATGGGTTTCAAAGTCACACTTAAACAGCTCTATTTCTTATTTTCACCGTTCAAAATGATCATCTAAATGTTGTCAACCATATATAAAAAGTTCAAGACGTTTCAACGGTCGGATTTCGCGGATCGTTCAGCTCTTTGTAACTGGGTTATTGAATAACATTCTGGACAGATTTGATTTATACAATTTTAACAACTTTAAGCAAGGAGTTAGGGAAATTGGAGCTTACCATTACGTTCTTAGCATCGATAATTGGTTCCAGGTTGTAACCCCCAACTCTGACCACCTCCGGCCACCACCGGCCACCGCGAATTGCCGCTAAACGCCACCGTCGGCCACCCCTCTTTCTCTAGTTCTCTCTCTCTCTTATTTCTCTCTCTAACTTGAAAGCAAATCTGCCCAAAATGAGCCATAAGGGGATTTATATACATTGAACTTCGGATATTTACATAATCCTCCCCTCATGTTTGATTTTTACGACAATGCCCCGTCAAGTTCAGGCAAGTCACAATATGAGGTGGCAGTATATCCCTGAATCGAACCTATCATATTTATCGACATATATTACTAAAATACATTCTATTACAATATGCTGATACCCAGCAAGTTATTTTCCCTCATAAATAATTTACAACGAATTATAAAGTGATATTGTATAACTTCATCTAAAATGGTAACCATACTAATGTGCTTTAATATCTCTTTAATTACATAACACGAATTAATCTTATGTACGCATTTTGGGTGTTACATCAACTCAAACCTATGCAACTCAACACCACGTGCAATTGACCTAACTGTGCTAACACTTGAAACATGTTCATTAGTAGCAATTGTGTGACTCAAGTCATTAACAAGATCGTAATAAATGGATTTTGAAAACACATTAAAGTACAACTTACGATTCTCATAGCTCATGGTGACCATTCCGTTTCTGCAATCGATTTGAGCGTTTGCCGTATACAAGAACGGACGATACAACACTACCTGCGGCTGCTCGTAAGTCTTCAACGGTGCGTAGTCGATCATCATAAAATTCACCGAGTAGTAAAACTCGCCTAATTGTAGCACTACGTCTTTTACAACCCCTCGGGGTTGCTTCCAACTCGCATCCACGAACACCGCCATGCTATCAATCTCATGTAACGGACCAAAGCGGTACTGGTCGTACAGGCTACCCGGGAGAACGTTCATCCCTGCTCCGTAATCCAACAATGCTTTGTGTATCTTGAACTTCCCAACTTGAATCGGAATAACTGGTTCCCCTGCATCACTTCCACCTCTCTCAACACTTGTTTCATTCACACTTGCACTCACATGAACAACAGAAGTAGTTAAACATTTATCATTTTTAGGAACGAAACTTACCCCGCTGATCTGTATGTTCTTTGTGTTCTTCGGGTTAGTTTGCGTATCACAAGGAAGTTTCCCATTCTGTTGCTTCAATGCTGCTACCTCGCTAGCCAGCTGCCCCATCTGTGTGGTCAGTGATTGGATGGCTTTGTCCCGAATCTCATCCTTTTGTGCCCGAGCGTCATCCAGTTGATTCCTTCTTTGCATATCTGGTTGCATCATCTGGAGCATATCCATAAATTCATTCCCACTTGATGAAGTTTGACCTTGATTGTATTGTTGGCGTGGAATGAAATTTCATTGAGCTCCTTGGAAATTTGGATTCGCTTGATTCGCCGGGTTCCCATAACGAAAATTAGGGTGATTCCTTAACCCGGGGTGGTACGTGTTGGAGTTCATATTGAAATTATGACCACCCCGTTGAATAGCGTTTACCACTTCAACTTGACCTTCACCCACACCCACCAAACACACATCCACTGCATGACCCAATTCATTACAATTAGTACAAACATCATATACCAGATTCGTGGCTTGTACCCCTCCATCATCTACCGCATATACTTGGGGTCTTGTAATAACATGTCTCGCCCTCCTTGAAGATTGTTCTTTTCTTTTAGATGTGACCGCCATTTGCTCCAAAAATGCCCAATCATCTTGCTCAAAGTTTGTACCAAAAGTACCATTAGATGGACATCAAGTCACGAGCATCTTCCGAACTCAACCCCTCGTGAAAGGCATTCAGCAACTCCCAAAGTGCAATGCCATGATGAGGACAATTTTTTAACATCATGTTAAACCTCTCAAATGCCTCATGGAACATCTCACCCGGTTGTTGTTGAAAACTTCTCAAGCTCCGCCTAGCTTCATTAGTCTTTTGGCCATAAAAAATTCTTCTAAAAATCTCTGTTGCATATCAGCCCATGTGTAGATTGATGCGGAGGGTAAAGTATGGAACCACCTCTTTGCCTTATCTTCCAACGAAAACTGAAACAATACCAATTTAACATCATCCGACGAAAAACCTTGCCCTCCGATGGTGTTGTAAATGGAATCATATGTTTCCAAATGGAAGTAAGGTTCCTCCGTTGCTAGACCCTTATACTTCGGCAAGCTTTGTAATGCGGTCATCCTAACCTCAAATGTCCTCCCATCCGGGCGATGAGGTATCACTACCGGAGAAGGATTATTAGTAATGACCGGTCGAAAATGTGCTTCAACCCCTCACACTACCTCTCGATGATGTCTTCGCGGAGCACCCAATGGTACTCTTGGTCGACCCGCTTGACCTTGTCTTAACCCTTGAGGTACGAATTGTTGTTGATATTGGGGTTGATGCATCGGTCTTTGGAATTGAGGTTGTTGATGTTGACCTTGGACTTGTTGTAAAGGCATTGGTTGTCGGAACGGTGGTCCTTGAGGACGAACTTGTTGCACCCCCGTAGGTTGCCTAACCATCTCTTGTACTTGTTCCACTGGTTGCCTTTGTGGGTAACCCATTCCCCATTGCGGTCCCAAATTACATCCATCACCTCCATAATAATAACCTTCATCTTCATACCCTCCGAATTCTTCTTCATAACCATCATCATACCCATCTCCTCCTACACCCGATGTTTGCACAAACTGTGAGGAAGGATTATGGCAACCAGGTTGGGTTGGTGGTTGAAATGTGGAGGATTTATGGATAACTGTTGAACTTGGTAAAGTTTGACTTGGCAATGGTTGTTGGGTGGATGATGATTGACCGGAGGTTGGGAAAAAGGATGAGAATGGTGGAACCATTGATGTGGTATTGGGAGGGTTGACTTCAAGTGTTGAGGGTGGATTGGTGGTAGGAATTGGTGGAGGTGTAGATGGTGTTGTTTGGCTTGTGGTAGTAGGTAATGGTTCCATGATGTTGAGTCGTGTTATTGATGTAGTAGGTGTAGTTGGCGACCCACTAATCTTGTTTTCTCGTAACAAAACCCTGTTGCGTCGTAAGGGTCGTTCAATCTCCGGATCAAATACCAATGGTGATAGCTTGTTAGAGCCTCTAGTATGCATACACCTGTAAGATCCTGCACACTAACAAACCAGCATAAACCCGGAAAAATAACAAACTATACTAACACAAAATACCACAAGTTGCGCACAACTCCCTGGCAACGGCGCCAAAATTTGACGTGATGTCGTTGTCTCACGCAAATTTAATCCCAATAGTGCTACTAGCTAGCGGTAAGTGAGTATCGAACACAAGGAATTGTGGAACTAGTGCTATAAAAAGGTTGTGCTACTATGACTAATTACCTAATTTGCAATAATTTACTTTCAAATTTTGATTGATGGATTTAGATTTTAACTACTAATGACTCAAAAATTGGTTGTTTAACAGATTAATAAGGTAATGATCATCTTGGGTTTCCGGTTCAAAACGCATGTGTTTCAATTTTATAGAAAGAGTCACATAGACAAGACTCGTGTTTGATTAGCTATTTGTGATAAAAGGGAACAAAGTACTCGGAGTGCGAGGTCGTTACCCGATGACCAATTGATTAATACCCAACCCATAACCTTCCCGTGATATCTCGATTGTCAACGACACCAAGAACGTACGAAATAAGCAATGAGCAAAATATCAACCAACAATTACAAACAATCAATCAACACCATAACCACCATCACATAGCAATTATCTAGAAATTATAAATCGAAACACAATTGTTTACCGAACCTTCCACACAAGATGATCACCAAGAATTCTAGCCTCTAATGTTATCGCAATCAAACATACTTCCAATGTTTTGTTCATACGAATCGATAACACCAAAATAATGTTTAGGACTTGTTTGAATCAATGAAAACACTCAAATTCGCCCCTTTTCGCCCTTCAGTTCATCACCAATGATTGGATATGTGAAAAGGCTCCATAATTCGACTTAAATGGAGCAGTTACAACTTTCCCGTATCTCACCACCGTAAGCTACGATGCCCACCGTAGCTTACGGTGGGCAAGATTTCCTTACGGCGGCAAGCCTCTGTCTTACGGTGGCTTTTAAGGGTGGACTCTACCGTAAGCTACGGTGGCCACCATAGCTTACGGTGGTCAGCATAATTTTCCAATTTTACTCTTCTTCAATCTCTCAAGTCCAAAGCCTCAATTAGCCACTTGCAATTTCCGGAAAAATCACGTTAAAGTTCCCTTGTTATGCTCTTCAGTACCTGCAAAGGCATACGCACCGTAGACATCAGATCGTAATAATTAAAGGTTTAAAGCATGGAATATTTGTCATTTTATCGGACTTGTGGGTGGTCCAAAAGACCACCCGTCACTAACCCTATGCTAAAACCTAAAACCTAAACCTTAAACCCTAAATCCAAACCCAAAATCCAAACCCTAAAGCTAAAGCTAAACCTAAAGCTAAGACTAAACCCTAAAGATAAACCCTAAATACTAATAACAAACACTAAAAATAAACCCTAAATACTACATATATATATATACTATATCATTCACCTCAATCATAGATTTACCACACTTATTTGTCAATTTTAAACATGTATATACATAAATGTATAGTTAAAAAATTAACAATATACACATATGTATAGTTATAAGATTGATAAGATATACGTATAGTTAAAAGATTAACAATATACACATGTGTATAAATCCAAAAAACACCTAATAGAAAAAGCTTCAATTTTTCCACATCTTTTTTTTTCCTTTTTTGCTTAGGAAAAATATGTGATCCAGAATGGTTCTCAAGTTTCTCAATTAGTATACAACTTCTCACATGATCCTAATCCTATATATATATATATATATATATATTGTTAGCAATTGCGAACCGAAAGTGTGAGTCGTTGCGTCACTAGTCGTATGGAGTCTAATCAGGTCAGCGGTATTTTGGTCAGAACCATGTTGGGTGGGTTTAATCCATATCGGTACAGGAACCACTTCACAAAGCTTTGCACGACATGCATTCAAACAACGGGTTCCCAGGAACCCATACGATTTCTAATTTTTAGCGAAAATATATTGAGAAAATACGATAGAAACCCATAAATAAATTGTGGGTGAACCCACTAACAAAAAATGGTCAGTGTTGTTGTAGTTTAACCCCCACTTTGAATCTAGTAAATCTCATGTTCAATCCTGCTTTAGCGAGGTTTTTTTTTTGTTTTCTTTCTATTGTTAAAACCCACCAACTCAGGTCAAGCAGTAAATAAAGCATAAAAGACATTATGCACATTCACAAATTACATTTGTTACCTTGGCAAATGGAAGGGTCATAGGACTGTGTCAAAAATATATAATTTGAGTATATCTCAATACGGGTCAAGTTGAACCATAATCACTTTTTGTTTTTTTACTTGTATGATCTTCGTAAATCCTTAATTTTCACATATTATTAAAAACAATATTGTTTTGTTTAGAATCAAATTCTCGAAAATGTTTAAGAGAGTTTATGCATTGTAAATGTAGTTTGCTTGACTTTTGACCCGTCGAATCTGTTTTAAATTTCCCACTTTTATTACCGTGTTAGGTAAAGCATAATCCAGATCGACTCATTTATCAATAAACGCGTATAATTTGCCATACCTAGCTCATGTGGTTGAAATGAACAATTATTGAAGTGAAAAAAGAAGAACAATTATGAAGAATATGGTAGGGAACAGCTCTAGGTAGTTTTTTTATTTGTAAAAACCACCATATTTTATATTACATGTTTTTTAAATTCTAATGACAATGTTCTTTTCATTATTGTATTCTATTTTTATAATGTGATGGATACTCGAACCCGAACCAACCCGAATTTTTTTATGTATAGTCATATGAAATTGGAACATCTGAAAAAGTGAACCCAACATAAAAAATTTCTGAATCCGTCACTGCCCACGTTCTTGTTTCCTTCCACATGTTTTATTTACTTGTACTTAATTTGCTTTTTAAGTTGTTTGTGTCCAGTATTATATTTAGGTATTTTCATTTAGTATTTTTTATCCCTAAAATGTAGTAGAAGGGGTGTAACCATAATTCCTTTCGTATGTAAGCCGTACTAGAAAATGGAATGGTAGTGTGTTTTAAGTATGAGAATTTTCTTTTTAATTAGTTTATCTCAATGGATTTTGGGTTAACATGATTGTGTATATGCTAGCTTAACCGTGGCGTGTTGGGTGATGTTTTTAGACCCGATTCTCTAACCATAATGGTGTGTTTGTATCCATGGTTGGATATTGTTGGCCTATCTTTTTTTGTGTGGTTTTTTGTATCACAAAAGACTGTTAGACCTATCTTTTCTTTCACCATTTATTTTAAACTGGTGATTCAGGGTGTTAATCCTATCGTATATGGATATAGTTTCAAGTATGTAAAGTGACCAAAATAACCTTGAGTTAACTGAGATTTTTAGACAAAGTTAGAAGGTTGGACAAAATAGCAAAAACTGGAAACCTTAGGGGTTGGTCACTGATAATATTTTTTTGGACTGAAGATGCAAATGTGACAAAGCAACAAGGGTTAAATTGTCAATTTACTGATTATAATATGATAGATACTAGTATTTAGGACCCACGCTTTGCGGCAGGACTGTTAAACCGAACATAACTTAGACCTAAAAACGTTGAACCACGCAAGCGTGTTGAAGCATGCGAACTCACAAAATTAGACTGAAACTTAAAACACAGATTATAATAACTAAGTCAACTTAGATCCCGTGCATTGAGACGGGGCTATTAAGTTGCAAACAATAAGCATAAAAATGTTGAATCCCATACGTCCGTTGCAGCGTGTTAAGTCACAAAATTTAGACCAAAACGTAATTAATTATTGAAAAAAAAGAATAACTAAGTCGAAACCATAGAACATCCAAATGAAAATCTAAAAATTTCTTAAACTCAAATAATAATAATAATAATTAAAAATTAAAGTAGTATAATAAGATATGCATCTAGATTTGTAATTCTTCTCCAGAATGAGTAAAATTCACATGGTTAGTAATATAATAATATAGTTATAAGAAGAGATAGGGGTTCGATTACCCTAATAACAATAATAATTGCTTGTGTGAGAGAAGGAGTGAAGGACCCACCAGCTTCATCCAAAATGTGGGCTCCCTCACAAGCATCCATTTATGGAAGGTTAAACATTTGAAAGTGTATGTAAAATCCGTCAAAATCCAAACCCTCTTCGTTTATTAAATCCAATAATCGGTTATAAATTTTGTTGCGTATTTAAAGCTCAAACAAATTTAGACAATACATAATTAATAAACATTTTAGTATTTAAAAACTATAATTATTAAAGGTTAAAAATTTGTGCAAAAAAAATAATAACAAGCTGCCGGGTTTCGAACCCGGGTCAGCTAGTTCACCAAACAACCAACACACCACTCCGCCACACGCTTAGTTTGGAATAATACTGAAACAATTAATACTTAATATAAAACTCGAAACTCAAAACCAGCGCGCCCAAATCCGCAATCGCCGGAAAATACGCGAATTTACAACTGTTTCCTTTGACTCCGGAATCAAGCAAGTGTAACTGACGATTAACGTCAGTTATAACCGAAAACTCAAATCAATTTCATTCATGGACCATAATTTCCGTTCGAAACCGAAAATCCAAACCGGTTGAAGAAGTGTATACATACCCTGTGCGATCTTTCCTAGCTCGCTCACTTTTATCCAATCTACACTCTCAACTCTCACACTCTGTTCAAAAGTTCTTGATCATCGGAGAACATCATACTCGCCGGAAATTTCTCTGCAAGTCGTCGGAAAACCGAACCCATTTCATTTCTTTGCCTTACTCTAAAATAGGACTTCTGGAGCTCAGACAGAAATCACCGCACTCACCTCAAATTTTCTGTAGATCCTCTGTCGCAAGTTACACGTCGCCGGAAAAGTTTCAATCACCGGAAATTCGTCGGAAATCAACCGGAATTTTCTGTTCGGAGTTTAACCACCTCGCCCAATCGGTACAAACATTCAACTTTCTTCAATACTGTTTATATGTAATTGTTTAAAAACTGGGAAACGAAATTATGAGGGCAAACAGTCGAGTTTAAATTCTGAGAAGTAAGCACGAAGAAGATGAAGTTTGTATAATGTATAAATGTAATAAAAACCGGTAAATATATCGGGTTAGACACACACTCCAGTGGTGGACTGTGTGCATATTTAAATTATGGTCCCGGGTTCGACTCTGTCCTTGTTCTCGTCACAATATTCAAACCTTTATTTTATAAAACCCAAATACGGAACTTGACAGTATGTATATAAGAGAAATAAAAATCATAATATAAACGGGTTAGTCACCCAGCCCAGTTGGTAGGGCTGGGTGCGTTGCAAGACTGAGTTCGCGGGTTCGCGACTTGTTATGTGCACCGGTTCGACATAATTATAAATCTTTTTAAAATGAATGATTTCTGAATAAATTTAAACAGTATATAAGTATAATTAAAAACAGAAATATTTCGGGTTAGACACGTAGCTCAGTTGGTAGAGCTGCGTGCACGCGTACGGGAGGTCACGAGTTCGAACCTCACTCAGCGCAGGGATACACACAATCCGACCGGTCAGACGGTCAACGGTCAACTGGTCAAAAAGTCACAAATTTTTATTTTCTTTTATTTATTTATTTTATTCAAAAATCAATTAAAAATACTCAAAAATAATATTTTTAAAGTTAGAAAATGACCTTAAACTCACAAAAATAAATCTAAAAATCCTATTAAAATTGTTAATAAAATCCACTTATTTACCGAACCATTATGTTATTATTTAGGTTAGTTTCTCTCGTGGTTAAAAACAAATTCGTGCGTATTCATCATCAATCCAAGAAACGCAACCACTGTGAGTGCATTCTTACAAATTCCCCTTTTTATTCATGTTTTGGGGTGTATCATGTGTCGCTTTAATTAATTCGCTTATTCAAACTCGTGCTATACCATTATATGATCTAAACTTAGAATGTAAATATTGTTTGTTGTTATGTATTATATATTGTCAAGTTGTATGCAAATTATTTGTTAGGCCCATCAGTTCCTGTGGGAGACGAGTTGAACAACGCGTGCCTCAAAACCCATTCATTAGGCCCATCAGTTCCTCGTGGGAGACGAGTTGAACAACACGTGCCTCAAAACAATCATTTGTTGTATGTGTGTGCAATATTTTATATTATGTGTTTTGTGGATAAATTTACATCTATATTTACTCATATGTGGTTATGCACTTTATTTTATAATCAATACAATAAAAACGTATAAATGTTTTCATAGGATTCATTCGCCAACTTTTTATTGACCCAAAAACTGTAACATCCGTCAAAAAACGGATTTACCAAACCAGCTCCGTTTATCAACCGAACAGTCAGTCAAAAAATTTCGTTGCGAATTAAATGCCCAAAATATTTTTAAACGATACGTAATCGATTATTATACGGGAATATATATTTAGTTTTTGAAAAACTGTTGAAAATCGCAAAATAAAAATAAAAGTCCTCTGCCGGGTTTCGAACCCGGGTCTGTACCGATCCGGAAACAGACTTATCACTTAACACACAAACCACTGCGCCACTTGTTTTGTTTGTTAATTATTGAAATCATTTAATTGATAAAGTGACGTTACGAATTCAAAAACCGGCGCCCAATAGTTCAGTCGTCGGAAATCCCGGAAATCTCGCGAGTTTTAACGACAATTTACGTTATAACGTAAATCATTAACAAGACATCGGTTATAACCGACGTCTGAGTCCGCGACCAAACCATAGCCGCCGGAGTTTTTATGATTTACGAATACAGTCGGAAATCAGACCAGGTTCTTCAACAATTTGCCCTATAAATTCACCCACACCCACTGCAAACCTTTTCGCTCAAAACCACACCTTTCTCGGCGTAATTCCACTCGCCGGAATTAATCTGTTCGTCGCCGGAAAACCGGTTTCCCCATTTCTGAGCCTTACTAAACCTTTTAAACTTATACCGAAGTCACCCACACCTTTTTCAAACTTTCTGGAGACTCGCTGCTGCAAGACACCTGACGCCGGAGCTTATTGCTGTCGCCGGAGTTCTGCCGGAAAACAGAGGAAAGCGAGCCGGTATACCTCTTATTTTTCCTTCTTTATACTTATATCTCATCTATAATTAACCTAAAACACTAAAGAAAACGATTAAGACTTTGAACCAGTCGATTTCCGAATTCTGGTTATACCTTGATGAAGAAGACGATGTATTCGGTATCTTATAAGTATAATTAAAATCAGGATATTACTCGGGTTAGACACACAGTCCAGCGGTGGACTGTGTGCACATTAAACATACAAACGTCTCGAGTTCGAATCCGGTTTCACACACGCTGCCTTAATAAAAATCATTTTTTTGTTAAACTGAACCGGAGTCGCCACGGGTATATGTTAAGTATATTAATAATCGGAATAATAACCAAGTTAGACACACAGTCCAGCGGTGGACTGTGTGTATGTTTAAGTCGCACGTCACGAGTTCGAGTCCGGTCTTCTGCATCGACCCGGACGATTATTAACCTTTTTAAATAAAGTCAGAAATGAAAACAAATAACTTGTATTTAAGTATAATAAAAATTGGATTATATAACATGTTAAACACACAGTCCAGCGGTGGACTGTGTGTTAGTTTAAACCACAGGTCCCGGGTTCGAGACCTGTGGAGTGCACGTCCGATTCGCTTAAACTGTTTTTAGAATAAAACGAATTTCGGTTTAAACTAATTAATATATATATATATAATTAAAATCAGATATATAACGGGTTAGACACGTAGCTCAGTTGGTAGAGCTGCGTGCACGCGTACGGGAGGTCTCGGGTTCGAGCCTCACTCAGCGCACAACAATATGCCTTCGAACCGGTCAACGGTCAGTCAAAGTCAACGGTCAAAGTCAACTGTAGCAAAAATCAAATATTTTTTTATTATTTTTATTTAATTATTTTAATTAAAAATCAATTAAAAATACTTAAAAATAACATTTTTAAGGTTAGAAAATAGCCTCAAACTCACAAAAATACACCCAACAATCCTACTAAAATAGATTAATAAAACCCGTTTACTTACAAAACCATAATGCGATTTATCTAGGTTAATCTCACTCGTGGTTAAAACCACTTCGCGTGCATTCAACATCTTCAACCGAACGCACCCACTGTGAGTGAATCTTACAACTCCCCCTTTTAAATTACACGTTTTGGGGTGTGTCATGTGTTATGAAAATAATTAATTTATTTATTTAAACTTGTGCCATACCACATCATGACCTAAACTTAGATTGTTTATAGTGTTGTGATTTACTTATTTCCTTTTTGTCAAAATTATATGAAACTCATTCATTAAGCCCATCAGTTCCTCGTGGGAGACGAGTTGAACAACGCGTGCCTCAAATCAAATTCATTATTGTTCATGTGTGTATCATTGAGTTTATATTGTTTGTAGTTGTGTCATTCATATTATCATTTTTATGCAATTCATTCATCAGGCCCTCAGTTCCTCGTGAGAGACGAGTTGAGCATCGCGTGCCTCAAATCAAATTCATTATTGTTCATGTGTGTATCATGGAGTTTATATTGTTTGTAGTGTTGTCATTCATATTATCATGTTTTATGCAATTCATTCATCAGGCCCCTCAGTTCCTCGTGAGAGACGAGTTGAGCATCGCGTGCCTCTAATTGTTCCATTATGTTCATGTGTGTTTCATTTAATATCATTATGATTGTTGATTAAGTTACATCTATTTTACTCATGTTTGGTTGTGACATATTTCATAATCAATTTAAATAAATTTGTCAATGTTTTCCATGCATTCACTCGCCAACATTATGTTGATCCAAAAACCTATTTTACACATGATACAGGTGAACAGGTTGAAGCAAGGAAAACATAGGATATGCCTTAGAAGAGAACAAAGAAGTATAGATTGTTAGTTAGAACATGTTGTAACATTATTGTAAATTTCCATTTAATTTGTATTAATGAATATGAAACGCATAATAAATGTCATGAGCTTTGTGATAACCCAATCATGCCCCGATCACCTTTTCCGCTGCGGTCGGGGTGTGACAAAACCATTTTTACACATGATACAGGTGGACAGGATGAAACAAGGAAACATAGGAAAATGCTTAGAAGAAAAATAATGAAGTTAGATGATGTATAGAACATGTTGTACTAGTATATTTGATTGTAAATCTCCTTTAAATTGTAATAATAATATATGAAACATTATAATAAATGTCATGAGCTTTGATGAAAACCCAATCATGCCCCGATCACCTTTTCCGTTGCGGGTCGGGGTGTGACAGATTGGTATCAAGCTTTTGACTATAGGGATATAGGATAGGTTATTAGACCCTTAGAGCCTATACTATAGTGTTAGATTTTAATTGTTTATGTGGTTACATGCAAACTATGATGTTTATTTGTTTCGTATTTATTACAACACTCAAATGCATGCAAACACTTCCAATATTACATTTTGTGATACATATGAAATACTTACAGTCAAACATACATACTTACATACACATTATCATACATAATTCAATGATCAATATTTCAAATCATCTCATACTTCCGTTATTCAAGATTTTGTCACATTTTTCATTTTTCAAATCTCATCAAAGTAAGTTCTGCGACGGGCATGTAGTAACTGGAAGGGTACAAGCACCGGTAGTCGGAACGTCCTGTCTAGGCTGGCATTCGTATAAATCCAATATAACGGACCAGTTTGCCTACCTGGGGACCAACGATGAGAGTACGAAGGACCTATTAGGACAAAGAATGCCACACCAAACGTCGTTCGAACTAACCCTACTTTGAGTTGTCACCGTGTCTACACCTGGACACATTCCGAATATCACACGTTGTATACATATTTCTCGATTTTCTCCGGGTTTTGTGTACGCAACCTGGCAAACCCGTGCGAACCATATGAAAAATCGGTATTCATGGGGGCCCACATGATTACACAGGTAAAGTATGGCGGCATGTAGGGCCTAACAGCGAGCAAAACTCAAGACATCCTATGGATGTAGTATGTTTATTGTTCTATAATTATTTTATGAATGCTCATTCCTAATGCGACCCATGATCCCAAATCGTTCAACATATGGCTGCCGTAATACCCAACATTGTAATCCAAGTTCAACAAACACTTACCGCTAATCCTGTCAATCAAGCAAACCAAAACATTATCAACTCTCCCCCAAATACCACTAAATACACCTACAAGCTTTTCAAATCATGCGACCCTCCGAAATACAAAGGGACTGAAGGTGTCACCGCTCTCCTCCATTGGTTTGAAGAAATGGAGAATACTTTTCTAAATTGCGATTGCCCTGATGATCGCAAATTGCGTTATGCTACCGGTCGACTATATGGGATAGCACTTACTTGGTGGAATACAGAGAAGTCCAAACGAGGTGTTGAAGATGCTATGACCTTAACTTGGAACGAATTGAAGGAAATCATGACCAAACGATTTTGCCCAAGGAGCGAAATCAAGAAGTTAGAAGATGAATTTTACTCATTGAAGCAAATGGAAGGAGACCACATCTCATACAACAAAAGGTTCCTCGAATTACATCAAATGGTTCCCAACATGTTCACTCCCCTCTACCGTTTGATCGAGCACTACATTCGTGGTCTTCCGTCAAAGATTCAAGACCCTGTAACAAGTACCAAGCCTGCAACTTTGGAAGCAGCAATGGAGCTAGCAACAAAGCTCACCGAGAACCGAATCCGAAACAAAGACTTCAAGGAGGAGAAGAAGAAGGATAAAGAATCGACTGAAACCTCCGACTCCACTCAAACCGAATCCCCTTCTCAACCCAATCCTAAGAGAAGAAGAGTCGGGCGACTTTTCGCTGCTACTCAACGAAATCCACCAGTTTTACACGCCATACCCATCCGAGCTATCCCAATCACCCAAGTGGCACCCAACTCAGCTTACCCAAATAAGAAACCATATCTTGGACCTCACCCTCGATGCAACAACTGTTTTTATCACCATCCCCATACCCTACCTTGTCGTCTATGTGCAACTTGTGGACGCTATGGTCATTTGAGCAATGTTTGTCGCACCTTTCAAGACCAAACCTTTTCCCCTACTCAAAACATGGCCCAAACTTATCACCAACCCCAATACCCCATGTTCCCATATGCTCGAGCTTGCTTCAATTGTGGCGACCCTACCCACTTTAGAAACACATGCCCTCAATTGGTTAACGTTATCAACACTCAAGCCCAATCAAACCCAGTTAACCAAGTAAACCAAGGAAACCCAACCACTATGCCACCAGCAAGAGGAAGAGTCTTCAATATCAACGCCAATCCTGTCGAAGATAATGACGGCCCAAACGAAGATACTCAGCTAGTCCTCTTCGCCGAAGATCCAGATTCAACTCCTATCGTTTAGTTTTATGTTTTTCTTTATCACATAGAACCAAACATAACTTAAGGATAAAGCCAATGAAACTTTGACGAGAATACGGTGGATACGCCGATGGTACTTCCTATATATAAGTATTCTTGTCAAAGGATCAGAAGCATTATCTGGCGGTTATGAGAGGCTCCATGTGTAGACTGTTAGAGTAATTATTGTATATTATATATTGTTTTCAGTATATGCATTTGCCGAGGCCGTGGCTCCCCATCCATTGAGGTTGAGTTGGATCCCCATTTTATTATGCGGTTGATCTTGGCGTGCCCGCACGATCGGCTCCGTTTGTTTGAGCCTTGATCGGTTATTTCATTTTACATTTCAATACATGCAAAACGTTCGGCTCCGTTTGATTGAGCCTTGAGCGCACATTTCAATTTACATTTCCAGTTCATGCAATACGTTCGGCTCCGTTTGATTGAGCCTTGAGCGCACATTTCAATTTACATTTCCAGTTCATGCAATACGTTCGGCTCCGTTTGATTGAGCCTTGAGCGCACAGACAATTTCATTATCAGTATCTTGTGGTTGTGGTGTTTGTAGTAGAGTCGCATCGAACTAACCATAACTTGCGGATAAAGTCAATGAAAATTTGACAAGGATATGGTGGATACGCCGCTGGTACTTCTTATATATAAGTATTCTTGTCAAATGATCGGAGGCATTATCAGGCGGTTATGAGAGGTTCCATGCATAGGCTGATTGTGTGATGGTTGTTTAGATTAAGTTGTTCAATTTCAGTACATTCAATACGTTCGGCTCCGTTTGATTGAGCCTTGAGCCCACATACAATTTCATTTTCAGTACATTCAATACGTTCGGCTCCGTTTGATTGAGCCTTGAGCGCACATACAATTTCATTATCAGTATCTTGTGGTTGTTGTGTTTGTTGTAGAGTCGCATAGAACTAATCATAACTTACGGATAAAGTCAATGAGAATTTGACAAAAATACGGTGGATACGCCGCTGGTACTTCTTATATATAAGTATTCTTGTCAAATGATCGGAGGCATTATCAGGCGGTTATGAGAGGTTCCATGCATAGGCTGTTTGTGTGATTAAGTTATTCATTTTCAGTACATGCAATACGCTCGGCTCCGTTTGATTGAGCCTTGAGCACACAGACAATTTCAATTTCAGTACATTCAATACGTTCGGCTCCGTTTGATTGAGCTTTGAGCGCACATCCATTTCATTTTCAGTACATGCAATACGATCGGCTCCGTTCGATTGAGCCTTGATCGCACAGATATATTTCATTTCAGTATTTTTATGTTTTTGTATTGGTTGTAGAGTTATAGGACTAATCATAATTCACTGATAAAACCAATGAAAATTTGACAAGAATATGGTGGATACGCCGCTGGTACTTCCTATATATAAGTATTCTTGTCAAAGGATCAGAGGCATTATCGGACGGTTATGAGAAGTTCTATGTAGGATTTATTAGTTTCTTGGTAACCAATCATAACTTGTGGATAAAACTAATGAAAATTTGGCAAGAATACGGTGGATACGCCGCTGGTACTTCCTATATATAAGTATTCTTGCCAAAGGATCAGAGGCATTATCAGGCGGTTATGAGAAATTCCATGTAGGATTTAGTATTGCCTTGGTTGGAATTTGTGTTACATTTATATCATCATGTTATTTAAAGAGATTGGATTGTGTTCCATTTCTACATAAACTAACCTCTTCATCATAACAAACGAGAGAGGAACTTCCACCATTCAAACATATATGCTATCAGAATGTGGATTCAAATATTTGCGGTTGTGTTTATTCATGTTCAAATATTTGCTGATGTGTTTATTCATGTTCGAATATTAGCTGTTGTGTTTACTTATGTTCAAATATCAGCTGTTGTGTTTTTATTTATGTTCCATATAGGTTGTAGTGTTAGAAGTTTTGCCTTAGGATATAACCATACTTTCCCAAACGTATCTAAACTCTTATGCATGATATCATTTGTAGCAAATCATTTATGCTTATCAATACTTATATCGTAGGCAACAAAAAGCGATTCCTGAATAGGGTACTTAACCCTTACAAGGAACGTTACCGCCTCGAACAAAAACTTAATCCCTTATTTTTCTAAGCATACAATTGTCAAACAAAACATCATCATTCTTATAGTCAAATATATCAATTTAAATTTCGGGACGAAATTTCTAAAAAGCAGGGGATACTGTAACATCCGTCAAAAAACGGATTTACCAAACCAGCTCCGTTTATCAACCGAACAGTCAGTCAAAAAATTTCGTTGCGAATTAAATGCCCAAAATATTTTTAAACGATACGTAATCGATTATTATACGGGAATATATATTTAGTTTTTGAAAAACTGTTGAAAATCGCAAAATAAAAATAAAAGTCCTCTGCCGGGTTTCGAACCCGGGTCTGTACCGATCCGGAAACAGACTTATCACTTAACACACAAACCACTGCGCCACTTGTTTTGTTTGTTAATTATTGAAATCATTTAATTGATAAAGTGACGTTACGAATTCAAAACCGGCGCCCAATAGTTCAGTCGTCGGAAATCCCGGAAATCTCGCGAGTTTTAACGACAATTTACGTTATAACGTAAATCATTAACAAGACATCGGTTATAACCGACGTCTGAGTCCGCGACCAAACCATAGCCGCCGGAGTTTTTATGATTTACGAATACAGTCGGAAATCAGACCAGGTTCTTCAACAATTTGCCCTATAAATTCACCCACACCCACTGCAAACCTTTTCGCTCAAAACCACACCTTTTCTCGGCGTAATTCCACTCGCCGGAATTAATCTGTTCGTCGCCGGAAAACCGGTTTCCCCATTTCTGAGCCTTACTAAACCTTTTAAACTTATACCGAAGTCACCCACACCTTTTTCAAACTTTCTGGAGACTCGCTGCTGCAAGACACCTGACGCCGGAGCTTATTGCTGTCGCCGGAGTTCTGCCGGAAAACAGAGGAAAGCGAGCCGGTATACCTCTTATTTTTCCTTCTTTATACTTATATCTCATCTATAATTAACCTAAAACACTAAAGAAAACGATTAAGACTTTGAACCAGTCGATTTCCGAATTCTGGTTATACCTTGATGAAGAAGACGATGTATTCGGTATCTTATAAGTATAATTAAAATCAGGATATTACTCGGGTTAGACACACAGTCCAGCGGTGGACTGTGTGCACATTAAACATACAAACGTCTCGAGTTCGAATCCGGTTTCACACACGCTGCCTTAATAAAAATCATTTTTTTGTTAAACTGAACCGGAGTCGCCACGGGTATATGTTAAGTATATTAATAATCGGAATAATAACCAAGTTAGACACGCAGTCCAGCGGTGGACTGTGTGTATGTTTAAGTCGCACGTCACGAGTTCGAGTCCGGTCTTCTGCATCGACCCGGACGATTATTAACCTTTTTAAATAAAGTCAGAAATGAAAACAAATAACTTGTATTTAAGTATAATAAAAATTGGATTATATAACATGTTAAACACACAGTCCAGCGGTGGACTGTGTGTTAGTTTAAACCACAGGTCCCGGGTTCGAGACCTGTGGAGTGCACGTCCGATTCGCTTAAACTGTTTTTAGAATAAAACGAATTTCGGTTTAAACTAATTAATATATATATATATAATTAAAATCAGATATATAACGGGTTAGACACGTAGCTCAGTTGGTAGAGCTGCGTGCACGCGTACGGGAGGTCTCGGGTTCGAGCCTCACTCAGCGCACAACAATATGCCTTCGAACCGGTCAACGGTCAGTCAAAGTCAACGGTCAAAGTCAACTGTAGCAAAAATCAAATATTTTTTTATTATTTTTATTTAATTATTTTAATTAAAAATCAATTAAAAATACTTAAAAATAACATTTTTAAGGTTAGAAAATAGCCTCAAACTCACAAAAATACACCCAACAATCCTACTAAAATAGATTAATAAAACCCGTTTACTTACAAAACCATAATGCGATTTATCTAGGTTAATCTCACTCGTGGTTAAAACCACTTCGCGTGCATTCAACATCTTCAACCGAACGCACCCACTGTGAGTGAATCTTACAACTCCCCCTTTTAAATTACACGTTTTGGGGTGTGTCATGTGTTATGAAAATAATTAATTTATTTATTTAAACTTGTGCCATACCACATCATGACCTAAACTTAGATTGTTTATAGTGTTGTGATTTACTTATTTCCTTTTTGTCAAAATTATATGAAACTCATTCATTAAGCCCATCAGTTCCTCGTGGGAGACGAGTTGAACAACGCGTGCCTCAAATCAAATTCATTATTGTTCATGTGTGTATCATTGAGTTTATATTGTTTGTAGTTGTGTCATTCATATTATCATTTTTATGCAATTCATTCATCAGGCCCCTCAGTTCCTCGTGAGAGACGAGTTGAGCATCGCGTGCCTCAAATCAAATTCATTATTGTTCATGTGTGTATCATGGAGTTTATATTGTTTGTAGTGTTGTCATTCATATTATCATGTTTATGCAATTCATTCATCAGGCCCCTCAGTTCCTCGTGAGAGACGAGTTGAGCATCGCGTGCCTCTAATTGTTCCATTATTGTTCATGTGTGTTTCATTTAATATCTTATGATTGTTGATTAAGTTACATCTATTTTTACTCATGTTTGGTTGTGCACATATTTCATAATCAATTTAAATAAATTTGTCCAAATGTTTTCCATAGGATTCACTCGCCAACATTATGTTGATCCAAAAACCTATTTTACACATGATACAGGTGAACAGGTTGAAGCAAGGAAAACATAGGATATGCCTTAGAAGAGAACAAAGAAGTATAGATTGTTAGTTAGAACATGTTGTAACATTTATTGTAAATTTCCATTTAATTTGTATTAATGAATATGAAACGCATAATAAATGTCATGAGCTTTGATGATAACCCAATCATGCCCCGATCACCTTTTCCGCTGCGGGTCGGGGTGTGACAAAAACCATTTTTACACATGATACAGGTGGACAGGATGAAACAAGGAACACATAGGAAAAGTGCTTTAGAAGAAAAATAATGAAGTCTAGAATGATGTATAGAACATGTTGTACTAGTATGATTTGATTGTATGATCTCCTTTAAATTGTAATAATAAATATGAAACATTATAATAAATGTCATGAGCTTTGATGAAAACCCAATCATGCCCCGATCACCTTTTTCCGTTGCGGGTCGGGGTGTGACAGATTGGTATCAAAGCTTTTGACTATAGGGATATAGGATAGGTTATTAGACCCTTAGAGCCTATACTATAGTTGATTAGATTTTAATTGTTTATGTGGTTACATGCAAACTCATGATGTTTATTTGTTTCGTATTTATTACACACTCAAATGCATGCAAACACTTCCAATATTACATTTTGTGATACATAATGAATTATACTTACAGTCAAACATACATACTTACATACACATTCATCATACATAATTCAATGATCACATATTCAAATCATCTTCATACTTCCGTTATTCAAGATTTTGTCACATTTTTCATTTTTCAAATCTTATCAAAGTAAGTTCTACGATGGGCATGTAGTAACTGCAAGGGTACAAGTACCGGTAGTCGGAACGTCCTGTCTAGGTTGGCATTCGTATAAATCCAATATAACGGACCAGTTTGCCTACCTGGGGACTAACGATGAGAGTACGAAGGACCTATTAGGCCAAAGCATGCCACACCAAACGTCGGTCGAACTAACCCCACTTTGAGTTGTCACCGTGTCCACACCTGGATGCACTCCGAACTTCATACGTTACATACATATTTCTCGATTTTCTCCGGGTTTTAGTGTACGTTACCAGGCTAACACATGCGAACCATATGAAAAACCCGGTATTCATGGGGGCCCACATGATTACGAAGGTGAAGTATGGCGGCATGCAAGGCCCAATTACGAGCAAAGCCCAAGACATCCCATGGATGTAGTAGATTTATTATTCTATATTTATTTTATGAATGTTCATTCCTAAATACGACACATGACCCCTAAAACATCCAACTCATACTCTTGATACGTATTCCTTGTAGATGTCTTCTAGTCTCGCTCGTAGGAATATGAGATTAGGAAAAGCCCACGAGCGCATGGCTGCCCAAATCGCGCCGTAATACCCAACATTGTAGTTCAAGTTCAACAAGCCCTTACCGCTAATCCCGTCAATCAAGAAGATCATAATGTTGTTAACCCTCCCCCAATTACCACTAAATTCACCTTCAAGCATTTCAAATCCTGCGACCCTCCAAAATACGAAGGGACTGAAGGTGTCACCGCTCTCCTCCATTGGTTTGAGGAAATGGAAAACACTTTTCTAAATTGCGATTGCCCCGATAATCGCAACGTGCGATATGCTACCGGTCGTTTACTTGGAATAGCACTTACATGGTGGAATACAGAGAAGGCCAAGCGAGGTGTTGAAGATGCTATGACTTTGACTTGGGAAGAGTTGAAAGAGATCATGACAAGACGTTTCTGTCCAAGAAGCGAAATCAAGAAATTAGAGGATGAGTTCTATTCTTTGAAACAAAAGGAAGGCGACCACACCACGTACAACAAGAGATTTCTGGAGTTAAATCAAATGGTTCCCAACTTGTTCACTCCCCTCTACCGTTTGATCGAGCACTACATTCGAGGTCTTCCTTCAAAAATCCAAGACTCTGTAATAAGTACCACACCTGCAACTTTGGAAGCAGCAATGGAGTTAGCTACAGAGCTCACCGAAAACCACATACGTAATGAAGACTTCAAGGAGGAGAAGAAGAAGGATAAAGCATCAACAGGAACCTCAAACTCCACCCAAACCGAATCCCCTTCTCAACCCATTTCTAAGAGAAAACGAGATGGGCAAATCTTCGCTGTCACCCAACATAATCAACCAACTTCACAAGCCATACCCCTCCAAGCTATCCTAATCACTCAAGTAGCACCCAACTCAACTTACCCAAATAAGAAACCTTACCTTGGACCTCACCCTCAATGCAACACATGTTTTTATCACCATCCATCTACCTTACCTTGTCGACTATGTGCGAATTGTGGACACTATGGTCATTTGAGCAAGGTTTGCCGCACCCCTCAAAACCAAACCTCACCCCCTACTCAAAACATGATTCAAACATATCAACAACCCCAATACCCCATGTTCCCATATGTTCGAGCTTGTTTTAATTATGGCGACCCTACCCACTTTAGAAACACGTGCCCTCGATTGGTTAACATCATAAACGCCCAAGCTCAAGCAAACCCAGTTAATCAAGCAAATCAAGAAAACCAAACCACTAGGCCACCAGCAAGAGGAAGAGTTTACAATATCAACGCCAATCCTGTTGAAGATAATGACGGCCCAAACGAACCACCCAACTAGTTTCTTCACCAAAAATCAAGATTCAACTCCAACCGCTTAGTTTTTATGTTTTCTTTATGTTATCTCAAATCTTCACGTATCTCAATTATAAATTGGAAATTTTATCCAAGAATCTTAATGCGAATTACTATTTCAGTTATGTTTTATACTCATTGATTTAACATTCATATCATCATACCTCACGACGTATCTCAGTCTCATTATTTAAAGAAGTTGGGCTGTGTCTCACTTCTACATAGACTAACCTCTTCATCATAACAAACGAGAGAGGTACTGTCATCATTCAAACATGTATACTTTCAGAATTAAGACTCAAGTTTTGGTTGTTGTGTTTGTTTATGTTTTAGAGTCACATAGAACTAATTATAACTTACAGATAAAACCAATGAAAATTTGACAAGAATATGGTGGATACGCCGCTGGTACTTCCTATATATAAGTATTCTTGCTATAGGATCAGAGGCATTGTCAGGCGGTTATGAGAAGTTCCATGTAGGATTTAGTAATGTCATGGTTGAAGTTTGTTTTATACTTACTGATTTAGCATTCATATCATCATACATCTCAACGTATTTCAATCGCATCATTCAAAGAAGTTGGGCTGTATCTCACTTCTACATAGACTAACCTCTTCATTATAACAAACGAGAGAGGTACTGTCATCATTCAAACATGTATACTTTCAGAATTAAGACTCAAGTTTTGGTTGTTGTGTTTAGAGTCACATAGAACTAATCATAATTTACTGATAAAGCCAATGAAAATTTGACAAGAATATGGTGGATACGCCGCTGGTACTTCCTATATATAAGTATTCTTGTCAAAGGATCAGAGGCATTGTCAGGCAGTTATGAGAGGTTCCATGTAGGTTTTAGTGGTAGAAGTTTTGTTTTAGGATATAACCTTATCTTTCCAAACGTATCGATTCTCTCAGAACTCTTGTGCATGAGATCATACCTAGTCAATCAACTCTGTTTATCAATATTCTTTATCGTAGGCATCAAAAAGCGATTCCGGTAGCAGGGTATTCAACCTTTACTAGGAACGTTACCGCCTCAAATAAAATTTAAACTCTTACCCCCTTCTAAGTATGTAATTGCCAAAACCACCCTCCTTTTTAGTCAAACATACCACTACTTAAATTTTGGGACGAAATTTCTAAAAGTAGGGGATACTGTAACATCCATAAAAAACCGGGTTATCCAAACCCGCTTCGTTTATTAAACCGAATAATCGGTTATAAATTTTGTTGCGTATTTAAAGCTCAAACTAATTTTAAACAATACATAATTAATAAACATTTTAGTATTTAAAAACTATAATTATTAAAGGTTAAAAATTAGTGCAAAAAAAATAATAACAAGCTGCCGGGTTTCGAACCCAGGTCAGCTAGTTCACCAAACAACCAACACACCACTCCGCCACACGCTTAGTTTGGAATAATACTGAAACAATTAATACTTAATATAAAACTCGAAACTCAAAACCAGCGCGCCCAAATCCGCAGTCGCCGGAAAATACGCGAATTTACGACTGTTTCCTTTGACTCCGGAATCAAGCAAGTGTAACTGACGATTAACGTCAGTTATAACCGAAAACTCAAATCAATTTCATTCATGGACCATAATTTCCGTTCGAAACCGAAAATCCAAACCGGTTGAAGAAGTGTATACATACCCTGTGCGATCTTTCCTAGCTCGCTCACTTTTATCCAATCTACACTCTCAACTCTCACACTCTGTTCAAAAGTTCTTGATCATCGGAGAACATCATACTCGCCAGAAATTTCGCTGCAAGTCGCCGGAAAACGGAACCCATTTCATTTCTTTGCCTTACTCTAAAATAGGACTTCTGGAGCTCAGACATAAATTACCGTACTCACCTCAAACTTTCTGTAGATCCTCTGTCGCAAGTTACACGTCGCTGGAAAAGTTTCAATCACCGGAAATTCGTCGGAAATCAACCGGAATTTTCTGTTCGGAGTTTAACCACCTCGCCCAATCGGTACAAACGTTCAACTTTCTTCAATACTGTTTATATGTAATTGTTTAAAAACTGGGAAACAAAATTATGAGGGCAAACAGTCGAGTTTAAATTCTGAGAAGTAAGCATGAAGAAGATGAAGTTTGTATAGTGTATAAATGTAATAAAACCGGTAAATATACCGGGTTAGACACACAGTCCAGTGGTGGACTGTGTGCATATTTAAATTATGGTCCCGGGTTCGACTCTGTCCTTGTTCCGATTCATCACAATATTCAAACCTTTTTTTTATAAAACCCAAATACGGAACTTGACAGTATGTATATAAGAGAAATAAAAATCATAATATAAACGGGTTAGTCACCCAGCCCAGTTGGTAGGGCTGGGTGCGTTGCAAGACTGAGGTCGCGGGTTCGAGACTTGTTATGTGCACCGGTTCGACATAATTACAAATCTTTTTAAAATAAATGATTTCTGAATAAATCTAAACAGTATATAAGTATAATTAAAAACAGAAATATTTCGGGTTAGACACGTAGCTCAGTTGGTAGAGCTGCGTGCACGCGTACGGGAGGTCATGAGTTCGAACCTCACTCAGCGCAGGGATACACACAATCCGACCGGTCAGACGGTCAACGGTCAACTGGTCAAAAAGTCACAAATTTTTATTTTCTTTTATTTATTTATTTTATTCAAAAATCAATTAAAAATACTCAAAAATAATATTTTTTAAAGTTAGAAAATGACCTTAAACTCACAAAAATAAATCTAAAAATCCTATTAAAATTGTTAATAAAATCCACTTATTTACCAAACCATTATGTTATTATTTAGGTTAGTTTCTCTCGTGGTTAAAACCAAATTCGTGCGTATTCATCATCAATCCAAGAAACGCAACCACTGTGAGTGAATTCTTACAAATTCCCCTTTTTATTCATGTTTTGGGGTGTATCATGTGTCGCTTTAATTAATTCGCTTATTCAAACTCGTGCTATACCATTATATGATCTAAACTTAGAATGTAAATATTGTTTGTTGTTATGTATTACATATTGTCAAGTTGTATGCAAATTATTTGTTAGGCCCATTAGTTCCTCGTGGGAGACGAGTTGAACAACACGTGCCTCAAAACTCATTCATTAGGCCCATCAGTTCGTTGAACAACGCGTCCTCAAAACCCATTCATTAGGCCTATCAGTTCCTCGTGGGAGACGAGTTGAACAACGCGTGCCTCAAAACAATCATTTGTTGTATGTGTGTGCAATATTTTATATTATGTGTTTTGTGGATAAATTTACATCTATATTTACTCATATGTGGTTATGCACTTTATTTTATAATCAATACGATAAAAACGTATAAATGTTTTCATAGGATTCACTCGCCAACTTTTTGTTGACCCAAAAACCATTTTTACCCATGATACAGGTGGACAGGATGAAGGAAGGAACACATAGGAAAAGTGCTTTAGAAGAAAAATAATGAAGTCTAGAATGATGTATAGAACATGTTGTACTAGTATGATTTGATTGTATGATCTCCTTTAAATTGTAATAATAAATATAAAACATTATAATAAATGTCATGAGCTTTGATGAAAACCCAATCATGCCCCGATCACCTTTTTCCGCTGCGGATCGAGGTGTGACAGTGTACGCCACGTGTCGTCCGTTTTCAACAATGCTATCAAAGAATCAAATATGGCACATGTTTTTCCATCTTATTAAATGAGTCAAGAGACACCTCACATGTAACTATGCAGTTGGATCACAAGAAGTAGTTTTCAAGCAGGGCTCATTATGACAAAAGAAAAAAAAAATGGTCCTGATATAAGTACATGACTAGCTTAATATAGCACACATGTGTCATCTAATCATTTCACACCCATCATCCACTCCAATCCATCTCTACTCCCAGCCCCATTACCATAATAATTAAAAATAAATAAATAAATAAATAAAAGTAGCCCTTTGAACTCTGCAACAATGGCGGCAAGAAAAGGTGAATTAATGCTGCTTCTGATTCTCAATGTTGTCATCTTGCAAAGATTAGCTGAATCCAGTGTGCCACAACAAGAAGGTAAAACAATTTTTTAGTGTGTGTGTGGATATGTTGTTAAAAAATCACACCTTTTTTGGTTTCAAGAAAACAGGTTGTGGATTCTTGATTTAGTTTTGTCAAACAATCTTTTAGTGTGTGCATAATATTTTGTTAAATAAATCACACCTTTTTTAATTTTATGAAAAGGCAAGTCTCTTAATTTTTCCTATTGGATGAAGAAGTGATTGCATGGATTAAGTTACAATTTCGTAGCTAAAAGTTATATATATTGATTTTGGCTAACGAATTTAGCATTTGTATCAATCTTTTTTTGCTAGTTTGACTTTAAAAGTCAAAACAATATGTATTGGAAGTGAACTAAATCGTTTGTTCAGGTGGTAATTTAAGAAATAACTGAGTTTCATGATTGGAATTCCACATGAGTGATTTGACTTCCTTGTTTGACTTATATCCTTAACATGAGAAATGACCTTGAGCTGTTTATTAATCATTTGTTCAGAGGATAACTTGAGAAGTAATTGAATTTAATAATTTGTTAAACCAAATAAATTGAAATTCCACATGAGTGGTTTGACTTCTATGTTTGACTTATATCCTTAACATGTGAAATGATCTTGAGCTGTTCGTTGAAAACAGTTACTAAATTATCCTCTGCTACCTTTCTGTTAATTCGATTTAGCGGAAGCTGTTGGGAACATTCTTGCTTCCATGAATGCAACAAGTTGGAGATTTGATGGCGATCATTGCAGTCTTCATATGGTTTCTGAAGTGCCAAGGCTATCTCAAGAAGCTAATGCTAAAATCGAATGTGATTGCAACATTGGCAACCATACCGATGATTGTCATGTCGTAAGGATGTATAAAGTTCTGTCTTTTAATTCTGTTCACTTATATTCAATTTCAAGTAAAGAGTACTTATGTTACAAAAAAAGGGCACTTGGTTATACCTAAGTCTTTTGTATGGAAATTTATCGAACTCTTTTGTATATGCAGCACACACAAGTTTTACAGCCTTGATGGGGTACTGTCACCTGAATTAGTAAAGCTTCCTTACCTCCGGTCCATGTAAGTCCTCTTTCAAATACATGGTTAACTTAAACGTCAAACGTTTTAAGTAATCGAGATTTATTGAAACTGAAGTATATCTGTTCGATTTTCAGAGATTTTGCTTACAATTACTTAAGTGGCACAATACCGCCTGAATGGGGTTCAACACAGTTACAAGAAATGTGAAATCTCTATTTTACCCTTGAGTTCCATAGTTTTTACTGCATTAGAGCTTAAAGTTGTAAACTTTGAACATATTCTTCCATATGCAGCTCTCTTCTTGGTAACCGTTTAACTGGATCAATTCCATCGGAACTAGGCAATATCACCACCCTCACAAAACTGTATGTTGTTGCTTTCTTTTTTCTGTTATTTCTGGTCAATTTCGACCTTTTTACCATCATGGTCAAAATCTTGATCAGGGACTTTGAAGCAAACCAGTTTTCAGGACCTCTTCCATCCGAGTTGGGGAGATTAACAAATCTGAGTACATTGTACGGCTGATTAAGTTTTCAGATGCAAATTTTCTTCCTTTTGTCGGATTATTTCTCAACAACTGGAACGTGATTAAGCTATTTATGCCATAATATTATATTTCAGGATGCTGTCATCAAACATGTTGACCGGAAGGCTGCCAACAACCCTCGGTCAACTAGGAAATCTAAAAGACTTGTAAAATCATTACTTTATAACAGTAGTCAAAATTCTCCGATTCCACTGTTATATAAGTCTATAACGGAGAATCTTGTTCATTTACTTGCAGTAGGATAAACGCAAACAACTTCAGTGGGTCGATACCTGATTTTATACAAAATTGGAGATTACTTACTAGATTGTGAGATGTTTCATGTTTTCTTTTTTTAACAACATAGTCTAAGAGTTATACATTTGAGTAACTGCGTAACACATTCAGAAATGGTATAAATTTAATGTTTGGATGTTTTCAAAGAGAGATGATGGCGAGTGGACTCACAGGACCTATTCCTTCAAACATATCTCTTCTTGAGAAACTAATTGATCTGTAAGTTAACAATCTTTCATAATGAAACTATTCTTATGTGACAAGAAAGAGAATAATTAATATATAATTTATATGGTGACATGTTTTACAGGAGAATTAGTGAAATAACCGGACCCGCTCAAGGTTTTCTTCAGCTCAACAATACTAAAGAATTAATAAGACTGTATGTAGATGTTTCTAGCATTGACTTATGTGTTGACTCAACTGAACTCTGATATTTCATTCATAAATATAGGATCTTGAGAAATTGCAACATTTCTGGGGAAATACCGGATTATATCTGGCAAGTGAGAGAACTTGAATTGCTGTAAGTACCACAAGACGGACCGCCATTATACGAATCCTTCATAATTGTATGCTTGATGACATCATTTCTGTGTGCATATGACAGTGATGTAAGTTTTAATCGACTAGTAGGGAGCATATCTAATAACATTCATGGGAGGGACTTGAGATTAATGTAAGTTTTAGTACATTACTATTCTTGTGCTTCATTGACTATTATGAAGCTACATGTTGCTAACTAAGCATCTTAACATGGTTTTGAATAGATTTCTGACCGGTAATATGCTAAGTGGAGACATACCAGATCCACTTTTGGTAAACGGGGCTAATATGTAAGTTTGTTTCTTGAAAACTTTTGTTAAAATTCCATGTTGCATACTTGTAGCGATTTTTCCTACAACAGTTTATAGTTGACTAATGTCTTGTAGCGATCTTTCCTACAACAATTTTACATGGCAAAGACCTAATCAAGCCACATGCCGACAAAACCAGTGAGCATTTTTATTGAAAGACTCTTTAGGTGATACACAACGAAGAACATATTTTGAATGACACTGTTTATGCACCTTGGGACTTTCTTTGAAGTTTGTTATTGTATAACTTATTTATTCGGTTGTCTTCATGTTAGGAATTACTATGTAAACTTGTTTAGAAGCTCCTCAACAGGAAAGCCCATGTGAGTTTCCATTGCTTTTACTAGCATTAATATGTTTTTGTTTATGTTATGTTCTCATACGTATTTGATGTTTGTTGTTCTTATGGTATTCTCAACAGACATGATATGCAACCGTGCACAGAGAACGTTATATGTCCTAGATGTGAGTATATCCCACCTCTAAACTTGTTATAAGGGGCTAGTTCAGATACTAACCATTGATCCATTGATCATATGACAGATGCGTGCTCTTTACATGTTAATTGTGGCGGGAATGATTTAACGGTCAGGGAAAGCAACGGGCAATCTGTTCTTTACGAAGGAGACGCCAATGTTGATGGTGGTGCCGCTAGGCTGTACAAAGCCGCCAGGGACTGGGGACTTAGTAGCTCCGGCGACTTCATGGATGACAACATTTTTCAAAATACACGATACATAGAATCTTTACAGGGCAACACGAGCTTACCTGCCCTTTATACAACCGCTCGTCTCTCACCACTCACAGTCACTTACTTCAGCTACTGTTTGGAGAATGGTGAATATTCTGTTAAACTGCATTTTGCAGAGATACAGTTCACTAACGATAGCACATATAGAAGTATGGGCAGGCGGATATTTGATATCTATATTCAGGTGATAAGCGTATGATGTTTGCTAACAGCCGTTAGATACTAAATGTGATACCACAAATGCTAAATGAGTTGTATACTTCTATGTGATTTAGGGACGGCGGGTTAGAAGAGATTTTAATATTGAAGATGAGGCGGGTGGTGTTGAAAGGCCTGTGGTCATGCCATTTAATGCTAGTGTGACTGATAACATCTTGGAGATCCGGTTTTACTGGGCGGGTAAAGGGACGACCCGTTTTCCTAAAAGAGGAGTTTACGGGCCTCTTGTATCGGCCATTGGTGTTGACCCGTATTTTAAAACTTGTTCGACGGGTGGAAAAAAGTCGTATAAATCTATTTATATAGGTATCGGGATTGGTGTCCTGTTTTTTATATTCTTCATCTCTGCTGTCTTGTGGTGGAAAAAATGTTACAAAGCCCGAAAAACGAACAATAAAGGTGAAGACTTCACATCTCTTGTTAACTTTCTTGTTCCTTTTGTACAACTAGTTGCTAATGCAAAATGCTTTTCTTGAACAGATTTTGAAGGAATGGAGCTGAAAACGTTTTCGTATTCTTTTAAACAACTGAAGATTGCTACAGACAACTTCAAGGCTTCGAACAAAATCGGGGAAGGAGGTTTTGGGGCTGTTTACAAGGTTATAACGTGTGTATATAACCTTTTACGAAAGAGCCGGCTTGGGTGATTTTAGTTTTGTGTTTATAACGCGTGTGTGATGGTTGTAGGGTACATTGAGTGATGGCACGGTGGTTGCGGTGAAGCAGCTTTCGTCTCGGTCAAAGCAGGGAAACCGTGAGTTCTTGACTGAGATTGGTGTGATTTCGTGTTTACAACACCCGAATCTTGTTAAACTTCATGGAGGTTGCATTGAAGGAGATCAGTTGTTGCTGGTTTATGAGTACATGGAAAATAATAGCCTTGCAAATGCTTTGTTTGGTGAGTGTTTATTGGTTATTGGTTTTCTTGCAAGTTTGACTTTTGAGGTCAACAAATACATTTTCAAATTCAATACTAACCTGGTTTTTGGTCAAACTGCTAACTTCAAATTCTTCCCAATTTCCAATACATGTAAATACTATTAAAAACTTATAAACTTAAAATGTGACTTAGATTCAAGTTTACTTTCTTTGACCCTAAAAGTCAACCTGTTACCTATTATTTTGAATTATAACTTTGTGTTCACGGTCTGGTTCTTCCTTTTTTATGAAAATTTTGTGCTTAAAAATAACTACCATTTTAGAAACGACAAACCAAACCAGTTGGGTTGGGGAAGTTGGTTGAAGCAACTGATTTTAGCGATTTGTCAGTTTAACATGTTGAATCGATTCTTATATGATTTTTCTTCCCAAAATCATTAAGTTGTATTAACTTTTTTTTAAATGATAATAGGTTATGAATATTAGATATAAACATAGTAACACAAGTACATATTCAAAAACTAGTGAATAAATTAGTAACAAATATTAGACGGGTAGTTTGGTTTACATGACGGTTCCTAGTTTCAAGTTAAACTGCCAAAGCCGAATCGTCCGACTGAACATACCTGCTTTCGATCAGTTTCAACGGTTTATAAACATCTATTTAAACTTCTCTTATCTAGATGAAAGTGGATTAATGCTGGATTGGCCAACGAGGTTCAACATATGTATCGGGATTGCTCGAGGTTTAGCTTTCCTCCATGATGAATCCAGGCTAAAAATTGTCCACCGCGACATCAAAGCCACAAATGTGCTACTTGATAAAGATCTTAACCCGAAAATTTCGGATTTTGGATTGGCTAGGCTACATGAGGACGATAAGAGTCATGTTAGCACACGAGTTGCCGGAACAATGTAAATTGTTCTTACTCACATTTCTTTCTTTGATCGGTTTTATGTTCTAACAGTTTTCATTGATGAATTTGTAGTGGATACATGGCTCCTGAATATGCCCTTTGGGGTCACTTGAGTGAAAAGGCAGATGTTTACAGCTATGGAGTGTTGGTGTTGGAAATCGTTAGTGGCAAGAGCAACACCAGTCGCGTGCCGATTAACGACTGCGTTTGTCTTCTAGAGTGGGTACGCTTCGAGCTTTCATGGTTAAATCTAGGATTACTTGAGCGACAGGGCAGATGTCTACACCTTTATCCACCACATGATTAAAACCCTTGACCGGTTCACCAAACCGGCTGAAAAATATTAGAAATATAATTTTTTTTAAATCTATATTATTTTTATAAATGTATTTAACTTTTTCACGTATAGAAATCAAATAACTATAAGACGTAAACTATTTTTAACTATAATGATACATACATATTATTATTTTAACCGATTTCGTGGTATTTGCTTTCGTTATTTTATCATAAACAATCTAATACTCAAAATATAAAAGGTTTGATTTTTAAACCTACAATTTTACCGAACTTTCAAAAATCTAACGGTATGATTCCGTGTAAAAAACATGCCCAAATTGGCAAACCGCCAAAATGAACCATTTGTAGCCCATCCGTCGTTTAGGTTTAGTTATTCTAAAACCCTAATCAGAATCAGTTATTGTGCAGGCTTGTCGATTGGAAACAAGGAAACAATACAACAAGCTTTTTGACGAGAGTTGGAGTCGACAATCAACAAACAATTAGCCGAAACGGTCATGAAAGTAGCGCTTTTGTGTACCAACGGTTCACCATCAATGAGGCCAACGATGTCAGAGGTTGTAAAAATGCTCAAAGGAAAAACCAGTGTACCGGAAATAGTTCCAGAAGCAAGCGGTAACACCGAAGATCTGAGGTTCAAAGCAATGAGAAACTTTCAAAGTAAGATGAAAGGTGAAGGAAGTCAAACTGGTGGTCAAAATCAAAATTCGAACAAGAATCAGACTGATAAGAACTGTTCTTTGACATCTGGTGATGATGCGTTTGAGATCCGGTCGGTTGATGCACGATCGTATTGAAATTCACTTGATTGTAGAAGTTAGGGTTCAAAACGTTGGCGCAAAGGTAATGATGTTGAGAAAAATGGCGGTGATGTGAAAATGTAAGTATTATTTAGGACGATTGTAGGGTTAGAGAGAAAATTAGTGTTTTTGATGCATTTATGAAAATCTTATTTAGAAGTTGACTGGATGTGTTTATAGATGCATTTAGCATCTTGCATTCCTGATCATCTTACATTTGAAAATATGGTTTGGTCTAAACACCACTAACTTTACTCTTAACTCTGCAAGTATCTTGAAAAATGAAAATTACAAAACTATTACTCAATCAAGAAATTTCAAAGGTTTGATATTGTCAAAATGTATAAATATCTCCATCAAAGATCACCAACTTTTAGATATCATTTACTTTTAGATTTGTAACACTTTTTTTTTTGGCAACACGAATTGAGATTGGGAATAAACAAACTAAATAATCAATCGTATTTAATCACGTAATCGGTATTTAAAATTATGTAAATTTTTTTAAGAAAACTATAGCAATATGTTGGTCGAGTTAAAGAGAAAAAATGCTCGTTAATATGATGTAATTTTAAAAAAACATATTAACGTATGGAAAAGTTATAGCCGTTTGAAAATCAAAGGAAGAGAAGTTCAAGTGAGAAAGGACCAGAATACTATTTTTCTTTTGTTTCTTCAATTGTTTGAACTAAAATTTACGTAAATGTCACTTCCTAGTTTTGAGTCATTGATCTTGGGAGATCAATGGCTAAGCTTCTCACGTATGCTTTGTACAATTTTGTTGTCTTGTACAAAATCCAGAATTGATTTTTTAATATGTAATTTTTTTTAATAGTACATATAGAGTTAGGTTCCGATACAAATTAGCCTTAACATACAAAGTGAAGGAGCAGATATTTTTTGAATTTTATTTCTTATATTGTTAAACACGTATATTAGTCTCAAAATCTAAAAAAAATTGTGTATTTACACTAGTATAGTAATTACAATTACCCTAGAGTAATTATAATAATTATTCTAGAGTACTTACATATAATTACTCTACTAAAGTAAATTCATGATTTTTTTTCAACTAGACATAATGCTTAAGTAGATGAGAAAAAAAAAAAACAAAAGAAAATTTCTAATTCACATAGTTAAGACGGATTTGTATTTTATCTTTACACAATATAAGTTTTCACATATAGAAATCAGATAATTATTAGACTATACCTATTTTTACTATGATAATACATATATATTATTATTTTAACCGATTTTGTGCTACTAATTTTTGTCGTTATTTTATCTTAAACCAATTTTTATATATAAATAGGGAGCTATTCATTAATTTACAGTTTCAATATTAAATATATTTTGATTTTTCTAATTTGATTTTTCGTAAACATGTTATATTTTATTTTATTTTGTTTTGTATATATTAATAGGTGAGGAATAGTAAATCTAAACTTTTAATATTATATATGGAGTAAATTACAAGCGATGTCTTTTACGTTTGTATCAAATTACAACGAGTGTCTTTTAACTAAATAAATTACAGGTTCTATCTTTTATGTTGCAAGTTTTTAGCATGTTATGTTCTTTAGCCCTAACCTAGTTAAGTTTTTTTTTTTGTTAATTTTATCATGTGCCTCTCACATGAGGACAGCATGGTTTTTTCATCTCAATTTAACATGAATTATATTTTTGTTTGGATTAACTGAAAATTTTAAATATTTTACTTTGATTTTATAATTTCACTTTCAAACCATGCATTATATTTTTGTTTGGATTAACTGAAAAAAGAGGAGATATAGACTGAAAAAATAGAGGGGATAAAAGAAATTATTCATTTAGATTTTAATATAAAATTTAGATGAAAAGACCATGTTGCCCAAATGTGAGAGGCACATAGTAAGATTTAACTAAAAAAACTAACTAGGTTAGTTCTAAAGGATATAACATGTTAAAAACTGGTAACATAAAAGACAAAATCTGTAACTTCTTTAGTTAAAGGACACCGGTTGTAATTTGATGCAAACGTAAAAGGACATCGGTTCCAATTTACTCTTATATATATATATATATTAGTTTTCTCTAATTTGATTTTTAATGAATATGTATGTATATTCAAATCGAATCAAAACTGAAAATGACTAGTAATTTATTTTTTCCTGTAAACCGTGTGAGTGCTGATAACAATATTAAAACACATATTTTTAATCGTGAATTATGCGAGTATTTATACGTGACGAATCGAGCTCATTTGAACAGAACATCAGTACCAATATCGGTAGTATCGGAACCGGTATTCTTCTTTTAAGTTTTCGATTGATATAAAACACGTGTTGATATCCTTTTGCACATATCACAAACTTTATCTTTTTAGTTTCTCTGTCAGCTGCTATCGTGAGTGCCGGTACAGGAAAGAAATGAATCGATACCAACTGAGCTCCTGCCACATAGCGCGGGGAAAACCACTACTATACATACATATATATATATATATATATATATATATATATATATATTATTTATAAGTCTCCATGAATAGTGGCTAATATTTTGATAATATATAGTTTTTATAATATTTTAATATTATATAATTTTATTATATAATGCTTTAACCTTAATAATATTTAGATTGGATTTATAATTTTAACTTAATGATTTTCTTTTTTTAATATTACCAATACTGTCCGAACAATCTGGAACCATAGAAAAACAGTTTAGTTTCTTTTGTAGAGTGATGTCGATTACCCTTTTTTCGTGTTTCATTAATATATAAGGCTTTATAAAATTTCAAATATGCTATCTATTCAATAAAATTACTATTTAAATGGGTCAAATGTGGTTGATATTTTTTTTATCATCACAAGTTAAACAAATACCAACAAACAACACCGATAAATACACTGCATTCGTTTTTATAGGTTTATCAACGTGGTTGTATAAAATTCGTTAAACATAGAGTTGTATTCAAAATAACGTAATTTTTTGGTATCGTAACATATATCGAGTGACAGAACTGACCGAGCAACAACGGTACTGGTACAAATATATGTTTTTATAGTTTTTAATCAATGTAATACACGTGATTGCTATACCGAGTGCCGATATCGTACTGTAATGAACCGAACCAATGCTGCTTGAAAACCCGCCAGGAAGCGCGGGGGAGTACAACTAGTTAGTATTTAAAATACAAAAGGTTTGATTCTTTATACCTACAATTTTACTGAATTTTCAAAAATCTAACGATACGATTTCGTGCTAAAAAGCAGGCCCGAATTGGCAAACCGCCAAAAAGAACCGTTTTAGCCCATCCGACTGTTTCGGTTTGGTTTACCTAAGGTCTTGGGATAGCTTTAACTCTTTCAACTATACTAAAGCGCTACATCACCCATTTTCCCATTTCATGTCATCTCACCCTAAGGAAATGGTTTTTGGATTAAAAAAGAAAACAAAATTCAGTGAAATCTCTTAACATCCCGTTAACATGGTAACAAATGTCCCTTTTAACACCACTTAACATAAGGAGAGAGTGGTGTGCAACATCGGTTAACATGCCATATCACCGTTAACGCCATCGATATTGAGGTATACCCCAAGGCCTAAAAACCGCACTTATTGGTTCGGCTTAGCAATTTCGTCGAAACCGGACCCTAATCAGAATCAGATACTGTGCAGGCTTGTCGATTGGAAACAAGTAAAGGATACGACAAACTTTTCGACGAGAGATTGGAGTTGACGATCAACAAACATAAAAGTAGCGCTTCTATGTGCAAATGGTTCGCTGTCACACCCCGACCGGCAGCGGAATAAAAGTCGGGCATAATTGGGTTATCACCAAAGCTCATGATGTTTACTAAGATGTTTCATATTTATTAAATTCGAATTACAAACTTAAATATCCAAAGCAAAATTCATACAATTACAAAGAAAATGAAACTACATAATTATTCCCAAGCATAAACTTGTTTATTCTTCTAGGCCTTCCTAAGTGTTTCCTGTCTCAGCTGGATCACCAGTATCATGTGTAAAATGGGGGAGATTTTGGGTCAACAAAAGTTGGCGAGTGAACCTTGATAAAACATTTTAACTGATTTCTTGTTTTAATAAGGAAAATTCGTGCATTAATCACATGTGAACAAACATATATGTAAACAAACACAAACCACTTTGGATGAGTATATGACATGAGATGATGATGTATTTGAGATCAAGGCTCAATCAAACGGAGCCGATCTAATGAGGCTCCTGATGCTCAACCCGTATCCTACGGAGAACTGATGGGCCTAATGAAATGCGTGCACTGAAATGGATGAAATTCAATCTACATATAATTCACACAATAATTGATACACATTTGATCAGATATGATGTATGCACAAGTGTTTAAATAAAATATAAGTATGGTACGACACATGATACACCCCAAAACATGATTAAAACGGGGAATTGGTAAAGATTCACTCACCTTGGAGCGTTCTTTGATGATGATGAATGCGCACGAGTTTACGATTCAACGACGAGGGAAAAACTAACCTAAATAATAACGAAATGATTCGATAAATAAATAAATTTCATTTGAGATTAATGTTTTTAATTAGTGCTCTTAATGAGATTTTAGATTTATTTCTGTGAGTTTAAATGAAATTTTCTAACTTTAAAAACCTTATTTTTAAGTATTTTAAATAAATTTTTCAATTAAATAAATAAATAAAAAGAAAACAGAAAATAAAAAATTTGGGTTGACTTGTCAGGGTTGACCGGGTCGGACCGGTCAGACTGTGTTTAATATATGCGGTGAGTGGGGTTCGAACTCGGGACATCTCGTATACGTGCACGCAGCTCTACCAACTGAGCTACGTGTCTAACCCGAAATATTCTCTGTTTTAATTATATATATACTAATTAATCTTTAACCTTATTTAGTTTTTATTAAAAATGATTTAATATGGCCGACCCGTTGCAGAGACCCGGAGTCGAACTCGGAACCTTCGGTTCGAGTGCGCACAGCCCAACCAGTTGGGCTGTGTGTCTAATCTGCTTAACTACTGGATTATATTCCTCTTATGTATTTACTGTGACTTGATCTGATTATGTTTCAAAAATGTTGGTTTTATTTCTGAAAGTCGGTAACATGTGCGATTCGAACTCGGGACGTGTGTATTGTATTTGCACACAGTCCACCGCTGGACTGTGTGTCTAACCCGGTTAAATATCCGATTTTAATTATATTAATACACATAATCAACTTCATCTTCTTCACTTACAGAAATTTCCGACAGTGATTCCGGCTGAACGAACTGAATTAACAGTTTCGATTATTGTGTTGAGCAATTAGATTACTAAGCAAGAGATAGCAAGAAGGTTTAGATGATTATACCGATCGGCAGTGAGGCTTCGGTCTTCCAGTGATATTCCGGCGAGTGCGAGAATTTCCGGCGACGTTGTTTGAGACAGACTCTGGTTGACCGATTAAGGTTAATACATGCCGAATAATGGATTACCAAAAAAAAGAGTCGAGAATTATACCGATTAGGAGTAAAGCCTCGGTTTTCCGGTGAAATTCCGGCGAATGCGAAAATCTCCGGCGACGTATTTTGGAAGGAATAAAGCTTCGGAAGTGAGTGTGGTTCTGAGGGAAAGGTTTACATGAAGTTTGAGTGGGTATTTATAAGGGGGCAGGTCGATTGGGTCTGAATTAGGGGTCAACAATCGCGATCAATGATTTCATCGGTTTTTGACTGAAATTGAGTGCCGGCAACGGTTATAACTGGTGTCGCGATCCGTTTTATGCGTTTCAGTCAAAGGAGAATAGCCAAGATCGCAGAGTTTCGGTTTTTCCGGTGATTGCGAGTTCTGGGCGCGCTGATTTACAGATTTGACTTTCGGTTTTTATTATAAGTGTTATTTGTTTCGGTATTAAACAGAAAAGAGGTGTGTGGCGGAGTGGTGTGTTGTGTGTGTGTTTGTCCGGGAGACCCGGGTTCAAAACCCGGCTGCCCCAATATTTATTTTTTTGATACTTATTATTGTTAGTTATAATTTTTGGTTTTTAAATTCTAAATATTTGTTAATTATGTATTATTTAAAAATAAACTGAACAATAAATACGCAACGAACATATAACTGGATATTTGATTAATAAACGAAGCGGGTTTTGAAACCCGTTTTTCGACGAATGTTACAGTATCCCCTAATTTTAGAAATTTCGTCCCGAAATTTAAGTAGTAGTGGTACCTGGAAAAAGATGCGGGTATTTTTCGCGCATTGAGTCTTCACGTTCCCAAGTAAACTCGAGTCCTCGTTTTGACTCACAACGTACCCTGACAATTGGAATACGACTTCGCCTTAAACGCTTCTCTCCGAAATCCATGATTTCTACTGGTCTTTCAACGAAGTGCATAGATTTATCGACTTGAATGTCTTCTAGAGGAATATGGAGGTTTTCATCGGCGAGGCACTTTTTCAAGTTTGATATGTGGAATGTGGGATGAATTCTGTTGAGCTCTTCTGGTAGGTCAAGCTTGTATGCTACGGGACCTACTCTTTCGAGTATCTTGAAAGGTCCTACGTAGCGTGGTGCTAGCTTGCCCTTCTGGCCAAAACGAACCACTCCCTTCCACGGTGATACTTTTAGAAGTACTTGGTCACCAATGTCAAATCCCAAGGGCTTTCGTCGTTTGTCAGCATAACTCTTTTGATGACTTTGAGCCGCTAGAAGATTGTTTCGAATTTGAAGGATCTTATCGGTTGTTTCTTGAATTAATTCTGGACCGGTGATTTGCGCTTCCCCAATTTCGTGCCAACATACTGGTGATCGGCACTTACGACCATATAAAGATTCGAAAGGTGCCATGCCGATACTTGAATGATAGCTATTGTTGTACGAAAATTCAACTAATGGTAGGTGAGCGTCCCAGTTCCCTTTGAAGTCTATGACACATGCTCGTAGCATGTCTTCAAGGGTTTGGATGGTGCGTTCAGATTGACCATCTGTCTGAGGATGAAAAGCGGTGCTAAGGTCTAATCGTGTACCCAAAACGGTTTGTACGGCTCGCCATGTTCGTGAGGTGAAACGACCATCACGGTCTGAAATGATGCTTAATGGTACACCATGACGGCTTACGATCTCGCTGATGTAGATACGAGATAACTTCTCGTTCTTGAAGTCCTCGCGAATCGGAATGAAATGAGATGACTTTGTAAGACGATCGATTATTACCCATATGGTGTCATACCCACTGGAGGTGCGAGGTAACCCGGTAATGAAATCCATGGTTATGTTTTCCCACTTCCATACAGGTATTTCGGGTTGGACTAGAAGTCCTGAAGGTCTTTGATGTTCAGCTTTTACTTTGGAATAGGTAAGGCACTTGGAAACAAAAACAGCGATATCCTTTTTCATGCCAGGCTACCAGTAGGTGTATCGTAGGTCTTGATACATCTTGTCGGCTCCTGGGTGTACAGAGTATCGTGTTTTGTGCGCCTCATTCATGAGGAAATCACGAAGGTTATCGCGATCAGGAATCCATATGCGGTTTAAATAGTATAGAATACCATCGGATTTGGTTTTGATTTTGAGTTCAGCTCCACATGACAGCTCATCGCGTACATCATTTTCTGTTACAGAAACATGTTGAGCTGCTCAAATTCGATCTTTGATGTCAGTTATGATTTGCGAACAGAGAAGACGAATGGAGTTCGCATAACCTTTTCGACTGAGCGCATCAGCCACTACGTTTGCCTTGCCAGGATGATACCGAATTTCACAGTCGTAGTCGTTGAGAAGTTCGACCCATCTTCGTTGCCTCATATTCAACTCCTTTTGGTTAAAGATATGCTGGAGACCCTTGTGGTCAGTGTATATTTCACACTTAGTACCGTAGAGGTAATGTCTCCATATCTTGAGAGCGAACACAACGGCTCCAAGTTCCAGGTCGTGGGTGGTGTAATTCTTCTTGTGAACCTTGAGTTGCCTAGAGGCATAGGCTATCAATTTTCCTCTTTGCATTAATACACAGCCTAGCCCTTGCCCTGAGGCGTCGCAGTATACTACAAAGTCATCGCAACCTTCAGGGAGTGTGAGGATAGGTGCGTCACAAAGTTTTTGCTTTAGAGTTTGGAAGGCCTCCTCTTGTTTAGGCCCCCATATGAAGGGTTTTCCTTTATGAGTCAAGGCCGTGAGTGGGACAGCAGTACGGGAAAAATTGGCGATGAAGCGTCGATAGTAACCAGCCAAACCGAGAAATGACCTAACTTCGGTAGGGGTACGTGGCGCTTGCCATTCCTGCACTGCCTTGATTTTTGAAGGATCAACATGAATTCCCTTGTCGTTGACGACATGTCCAAGGAATTGTACTTCTCCTAACCAGAATTCACATTTTGAGAACTTAGCGTAGAGCTTTTCAGTCCTTAAGAGTGTAAGGATGAGTCGAAGGTGTCGCTCATGATCGGATTTAGACTTGGAGTAGATAAGAGTATCGTCGATGAAGACTATGACGAAACGGTCGAGGTAGGGTTTGAATACCCTATTCATTAGATCCATGAAGATAGCGGGGGCGTTGGTTAAACCGAATGGCATGACCATGAATTCGTAATGACCATAACGAGTCCGGAAGGCGGTCTTTGGGATATCTTCTTCATGCACTCTGAGCTGATGATAACCAGAACGAAGGTCGATTTTTGAAAAGCAGGTGGCGCCTTGAAGTTGGTCTAGGAGGTCATCAATGCGAGGTAGTGGATAGCGATTCTTAACCGTTAACTTGTTGAGTTCTCTATAATCGATGCACATGCGAAACGTTCCATCTTTCTTCTTCACAAAAAGAACAGGTGCACCCCAAGGCGATGAGGTAGGACGTATGAATCCTTTGTCAGTCAGCTCTTGCAGTTGACTGGCCAGCTCTTGCATTTCGGATGGGGCTAACCTATAAGGATTTTGCGACTGGTGTAGCGCCAGGTAAAAGATCGATGCGGAATTCGACTTCTCTCACAGGAGGAAGTCCTGAAATGTCGTCGGGAAAGACTTGTGGGAATTCTTTCACAACTGGGATGTCTTCGAGTTTCCTCTCCTTGGTTCCCTTTTTGACGACGTGAGTTAGGAATGCGACATAGTTCTTGCGGAGATATCTTCGGGCTTGAAGGCAGGACATTAATTTGAGTCCTTTCGAAGGGGTTTCCCCAAAAATACGTAGGGTCTGACCGTCTGCAAGAGGAATGCGAATGAACTTTTCGCGGCACACTACTTCAGCGTGATGCTGGCTGAGCCAGTCCATACCGATTATAACATTGAAACTTCCCAACTTCATAGGAATGAGGTCAACTGGAAAGTCGTGATCGTTTAGAGTGAGGGTACAATTGCGTATAATAGAATTTAATGAAACGGGTTTTCTGTCAGCAACTTCCACCGTTAGAGATTCCATGAGATTAACACGAGTTTGGTTGAGGATAGGTTCGAATTCTAAGGACACAAAGCTCTTATCCGCGCCAGTATCGAATAGTATGGATGCATAACTACCATTGATGAGAAACGTACCGTTGACCACGTTGTTGTCAGCCCTAGCTTGGTTGGCATTGATGTTGAAAGCTCTTCCTCTGGCAGGTGGAGGAGCTTGGTTAGCTTGGTTTACCAGGTTTGCTTGAGCTTGGGCATGGATGATGTTCACCAAGCGTGGACAAGTGTTCCTGAAGTGGTTTGGGTCCCCACAGTTGTAACAGGCTCGCATGGGTTGCATCATGGGGTAGTTGGGTTGGTAGTAAGGTTGGGCTATGTGTTGTGCAGATGGTAGAAGTAAGGGTTGTTGGGCTTGGCCCACTATCTGATTGTGGGTTTGGGTTGGAGGTTGATTGCAGTTCATTCGTTGAAGAGTACAACAGGTTTGGATGGTGTGACCCGCACGGCCACAGCTTGTGCAATGTTGGCAGGGGTTTTCGGGAGGGTGATGGTACTGACAACGGTTGCATTTTGGGTGTGGGCCGGTGTATGGCTTTTTGAATGGTACAGCTGAAGGAGCAATTTGGGTGATTGGTGCAGCAGTGATAGGAGGGTTGGTTTGAGTGACAGCAAAATTCTTGCTGTTTCGTTTCCTCTTACCAACAAACTTCGAGGAGGAGACGGGGTGGTTTGGAGTTGGGGCCTCAATGGGTGCTTTCTTCTTCTCATCTTTGAATTTGCCGTTTCGGATATGATTCTCAGTGAGTTCTGTAGCTAAATCCATTGCGGCTTCAAGTGTTGCAGGCGAAGTGCTTAAAACCGAATCTTGGATTTTCGAGGGGAGACCTCGAATGTAATGTTCAACTAAGCGGTACAAAGGGGTGAACAAATTAAGGATCATCTGGTTCAGCTCGAGAAATCTCTTATTATAGGATGTGTGATATCCTTCCTTTTGTTTCATTGTGTGGAATTCGTCTTCCAGCTTTTTGATTTCTCTTCTTGGACAGAAGCGTCTTGTCATGAGTTCCCTTAACTTTTCCCATGTTAAGGCCATGGCATCTTCAACTCCTCGCTTACCTTTTTCCGTGTTCCACCAGGTAAGGGCTACCCCAAACAGTCTTCCAGTTGCATAACATACCTTACGGTCCTCGGGACAATCGCAATTGAGGAAAGTGTTTTCCATTTCTTCAAACCAGTGAAGGAGGGCGGTAACACCTTCGGTCCCTTCATACTTTGGGGGATCGCAAGATTTGAAGTGTTTGTAGGAGCACTTTTTGGAAGGAGGGTTGGCGACACTCTGGTCTTCTTGATTGGGGGGGGGGGGGTTGATGGGATTTGCGGTGAGAGCTTGTTGAACTTGAATCACGATGTCAGGAAGCACTGCAGCCATTTGTTTAGCAATTTGTGTGGCCAAGCGTTCATTTGATCTTCCTGACTTTCTACCTCCACGTAGTTGCCTAGCCGACATCTACAGGAACATACATAGGAAGATTGTTAGTTTAAGAATTTTCTAGGTGTCATGTGTCGTAAAAAGAATGAAAAACAACATAATTGGCAATAATTTAACTACATCCATAGGATGTCTTGGGTTTGCTCATGTTTGGGCCTCCAATGTACCCCATACCATTGCCTGTGTAGTCATGTGGGCCCCCATGACTATTGGGCTTGGTAGGATTCACATTGGTGTCGGCGGGTTAACACTTGCACCACCCGAATGAAAATCGTAAAACATGATTGCGAGATGTATGGTAGGAGGGTGTCCAGGTGTAGACACAATGACAACTCAAAGTGGGGTTAGCTCACACGACGTTTGGTATAGCATGCTTTGGCCTAATAGGTCCTTCGTACTCTCATCGTTAGTCCCCAGGTAGGCAAACTGGTCCTGTATTTTGGATTTATACGAATGCCAAGCCTAGACAGGACGTTCCGACTACCGGTACTCGTACCCTTCCAGTTACTACATGCCCGTCATGAGAACTCACTTTGATGTGATTTGAAAAATACAAAAATCATTGCAAAAATCATGGGAATCGTGAGGTGTGTGTTCTCATGGATATGATATGTTATGAGGATATGATTCATGATGAGCATTGCATAATAACATGTATTTGTGAGCGTGCTTGCATAACATTGAGTGTGAAAATAAACATAAAACATATAAACATCATGAATTTTGTATTTAACGCATAAACAATTTAAAATTTAATCAACTATAGTATAGGCTCTAAGGGTCTAATAACCTATCCTATATCCCTATAGTCACAAGCTCTGGTACCAAACTGTCACACCCCGACCGGCAGCGGAATAAAAGTCGGGGCATAATTGGGTTATCACCAAAGCTCATGATGTTTACTAAGATGTTTCATATTTATTAAATTCGAATTACAAACTTAAATATCCAAAGCAAAATTCATACAATTACAAAGAAAATGAAACTACATAATTATTCCCAAGCATAAACTTGTTTATTCTTCTAGGCCTTCCTAAGTGTTTCCTGTCTCAGCTGGATCACCAGTATCATGTGTAAAATGGGGGAGATTTTGGGTCAACAAAAGTTGGCGAGTGAACCTTGATAAAACATTTTAACTGATTTCTTGTTTTAATAAGGAAAATTCGTGCATTAATCACATGTGAACAAACATATATGTAAACAAACACAAACCACTTTGGATGAGTATATGACATGAGATGATGATGTATTTGAGATCAAGGCTCAATCAAACGGAGCCGATCTAATGAGGCTCCTGATGCTCAACCCGTATCCTACGGAGAACTGATGGGCCTAATGAAATGCGTGCACTGAAATGATGAAATTCAATCTACATATAATTCACACAATAATTGATACACATTTGATCACGGATATGATGTATGCACAAGTGTTTAAATAAAATATAAGTATGGTACGACACATGATACACCCCAAAACATGATTAAAACGGGGAATTGGTAAAGATTCACTCACCTTGGGAGCGTTCTTTGATGATGATGAATGCGCACGAGTTTACGATTCAACCGACGAGGGAAAAACTAACCTAAATAATAACGAAATGATTCGATAAATAAATAAATTTCATTTGAGATTAATGTTTTTAATTAGTGCTCTTAATGAGATTTTTAGATTTATTTCTGTGAGTTTAAATGAAATTTTCTAACTTTAAAAACCTTATTTTTAAGTATTTTAAATAAATTTTTCAATTAAATAAATAAATAAAAAGAAAACAGAAAATAAAAAATTTGGGTTGACTTGTCAGGGTTGACCGGGTCGGACCGGTCAGACTGTGTTTAATATATGCGGTGAGTGGGGTTCGAACTCGGGACATCTCGTATACGTGCACGCAGCTCTACCAACTGAGCTACGTGTCTAACCCGAAATATTCTCTGTTTTAATTATATATATACTAATTAATCTTTAACCTTATTTAGTTTTTATTAAAAATGATTTAATATGGCCGACCCGTTGCAGAGACCCGGAGTCGAACTCGGAACCTTCGGTTCGAGTGCGCACAGCCCAACCAGTTGGGCTGTGTGTCTAATCTGCTTAACTACTGGATTATATTCCTCTTATGTATTTACTGTGACTTGATCTGATTATGTTTCAAAAATGTTGGTTTTATTTCTGAAAGTCGGTAACATGTGCGATTCGAACTCGGGACGTGTGTATTGTATTTGCACACAGTCCACCGCTGGACTGTGTGTCTAACCCGGTTAAATATCCGATTTTAATTATATTAATACACATAATCAACTTCATCTTCTTCACTTACAGAAATTTCCGACAGTGATTCCGGCTGAACGAACTGAATTAACAGTTTCGATTATTGTGTTGAGCAATTAGATTACTAAGCAAGAGATAGCAAGAAGGTTTAGATGATTATACCGATCGGCAGTGAGGCTTCGGTCTTCCAGTGATATTCCGGCGAGTGCGAGAATTTCCGGCGACGTTGTTTGAGACAGACTCTGGTTGACCGATTAAGGTTAATACATGCCGAATAATGGATTACCAAAAAAAAGAGTCGAGAATTATACCGATTAGGAGTAAAGCCTCGGTTTTCCGGTGAAATTCCGGCGAATGCGAAAATCTCCGGCGACGTATTTTGGAAGGAATAAAGCTTCGGAAGTGAGTGTGGTTCTGAGGGAAAGGTTTACATGAAGTTTGAGTGGGTATTTATAAGGGGGCAGGTCGATTGGGTCTGAATTAGGGGTCAACAATCGCGATCAATGATTTCATCGGTTTTTGACTGAAATTGAGTGCCGGCAACGGTTATAACTGGTGTCGCGATCCGTTTATGCGTTTCAGTCAAAGGAGAATAGCCAAGATCGCAGAGTTTCGGTTTTTCCGGTGATTGCGAGTTCTGGGCGCGCTGATTTACAGATTTGACTTTCGGTTTTTATTATAAGTGTTATTTGTTTCGGTATTAAACAGAAAAGAGGTGTGTGGCGGAGTGGTGTGTTGTGTGTGTGTTTGTCCGGGAGACCCGGGTTCAAAACCCGGCTGCCCCAATATTTATTTTTTTGATACTTATTATTGTTAGTTATAATTTTTGGTTTTTAAATTCTAAATATTTGTTAATTATGTATTATTTAAAAATAAACTGAACAATAAATACGCAACGAACATATAACTGGATATTTGATTAATAAACGAAGCGGGTTTTGAAACCCGTTTTTCGACGAATGTTACAGTATCCCCTAATTTTAGAAATTTCGTCCCGAAATTTAAGTAGTAGTGGTACCTGGAAAAAGATGCGGGTATTTTTCGCGCATTGAGTCTTCACGTTCCCAAGTAAACTCGAGTCCTCGTTTTGACTCACAACGTACCCTGACAATTGGAATACGACTTCGCCTTAAACGCTTCTCTCCGAAATCCATGATTTCTACTGGTCTTTCAACGAAGTGCATAGATTTATCGACTTGAATGTCTTCTAGAGGAATATGGAGGTTTTCATCGGCGAGGCACTTTTTCAAGTTTGATATGTGGAATGTGGGATGAATTCTGTTGAGCTCTTCTGGTAGGTCAAGCTTGTATGCTACGGGACCTACTCTTTCGAGTATCTTGAAAGGTCCTACGTAGCGTGGTGCTAGCTTGCCCTTCTGGCCAAAACGAACCACTCCCTTCCACGGTGATACTTTTAGAAGTACTTGGTCACCAATGTCAAATCCCAAGGGCTTTCGTCGTTTGTCAGCATAACTCTTTTGATGACTTTGAGCCGCTAGAAGATTGTTTCGAATTTGAAGGATCTTATCGGTTGTTTCTTGAATTAATTCTGGACCGGTGATTTGCGCTTCCCCAATTTCGTGCCAACATACTGGTGATCGGCACTTACGACCATATAAAGATTCGAAAGGTGCCATGCCGATACTTGAATGATAGCTATTGTTGTACGAAAATTCAACTAATGGTAGGTGAGCGTCCCAGTTCCCTTTGAAGTCTATGACACATGCTCGTAGCATGTCTTCAAGGGTTTGGATGGTGCGTTCAGATTGACCATCTGTCTGAGGATGAAAAGCGGTGCTAAGGTCTAATCGTGTACCCAAAACGGTTTGTACGGCTCGCCATGTTCGTGAGGTGAAACGACCATCACGGTCTGAAATGATGCTTAATGGTACACCATGACGGCTTACGATCTCGCTGATGTAGATACGAGATAACTTCTCGTTCTTGAAGTCCTCGCGAATCGGAATGAAATGAGATGACTTTGTAAGACGATCGATTATTACCCATATGGTGTCATACCCACTGGAGGTGCGAGGTAACCCGGTAATGAAATCCATGGTTATGTTTTCCCACTTCCATACAGGTATTTCGGGTTGGACTAGAAGTCCTGAAGGTCTTTGATGTTTAGCTTTTACTTTGGAATAGGTAAGGCACTTGGAAACAAAAACAGCGATATCCTTTTTCATGCCAGGCTACCAGTAGGTGTATCGTAGGTCTTGATACATCTTGTCGGCTCCTGGGTGTACAGAGTATCGTGTTTTGTGCGCCTCATTCATGAGGAAATCACGAAGGTTATCGCGATCAGGAATCCATATGCGGTTTAAATAGTATTGAATACCATCGGATTTGGTTTTGATTTTGAGTTCAGCTCCACATGACAGCTCATCGCGTACATCATTTTCTGTTACAGAAACATGTTGAGCTGCTCAAATTCGATCTTTGATGTCAGTTATGATTTGCGAACAGAGAAGACGAATGGAGTTCGCATAACCTTTTCGACTGAGCGCATCAGCCACTACGTTTGCCTTGCCAGGATGATACCGAATTTCACAGTCGTAGTCGTTGAGAAGTTCGACCCATCTTCGTTGCCTCATATTCAACTCCTTTTGGTTAAAGATATGCTGGAGACCCTTGTGGTCAGTGTATATTTCACACTTAGTACCGTAGAGGTAATGTCTCCATATCTTGAGAGCGAACACAACGGCTCCAAGTTCCAGGTCGTGGGTGGTGTAATTCTTCTTGTGAACCTTGAGTTGCCTAGAGGCATAGGCTATCAATTTTCCTCTTTGCATTAATACACAGCCTAGCCCTTGCCCTGAGGCGTCGCAGTATACTACAAAGTCATCGCAACCTTCAGGGAGTGTGAGGATAGGTGCGTCACAAAGTTTTTGCTTTAGAGTTTGGAAGGCCTCCTCTTGTTTAGGCCCCCATATGAAGGGTTTTCCTTTATGAGTCAAGGCCGTGAGTGGGACAACAGTACGGGAAAAATTGGCGATGAAGCGTCGATAGTAACCAGCCAAACCGAGAAATGACCTAACTTCGGTAGGGGTACGTGGCGCTTGCCATTCCTGCACTGCCTTGATTTTTGAAGGATCAACATGAATTCCCTTGTCGTTGACGACATGTCCAAGGAATTGTACTTCTCCTAACCAGAATTCACATTTTGAGAACTTAGCGTAGAGCTTTTCAGTCCTTAAGAGTGTAAGGATGAGTCGAAGGTGTCGCTCATGATCGGATTTAGACTTGGAGTAGATAAGAGTATCGTCGATGAAGACTATGACGAAATGGTCGAGGTAGGGTTTGAATACCCTATTCATTAGATCCATGAAGATAGCGGGGGCGTTGGTTAAACCGAATGGCATGACCATGAATTCGTAATGACCATAACGAGTCCGGAAGGCGGTCTTTGGGATATCTTCTTCATGCACTCTGAGCTGATGATAACCAGAACGAAGGTCGATTTTTGAAAAGCAGGTGGCGCCTTGAAGTTGGTCTAGGAGGTCATCAATGCGAGGTAGTGGATAGCGATTCTTAACCGTTAACTTGTTGAGTTCTCTATAATCGATGCACATGCGAAACGTTCCATCTTTCTTCTTCACAAAAAGAACAGGTGCACCCCAAGGCGATGAGGTAGGACGTATGAATCCTTTGTCAGTCAGCTCTTGCAGTTGACTGGCCAGCTCTTGCATTTCGGATGGGGCTAACCTATAAGGATTTTGCGACTGGTGTAGCGCCAGGTAAAAGATCGATGCGGAATTCGACTTCTCTCACAGGAGGAAGTCCTGAAATGTCGTCGGGAAAGACTTGTGGGAATTCTTTCACAACTGGGATGTCTTCGAGTTTCCTCTCCTTGGTTCCCTTTTTGACGACGTGAGTTAGGAATGCGACATAGTTCTTGCGGAGATATCTTCGGGCTTGAAGGCAGGACATTAATTTGAGTCCTTTCGAAGGGGTTTCCCCAAAAATACGTAGGGTCTGACCGTCTGCAAGAGGAATGCGAATGAACTTTTCGCGGCACACTACTTCAGCGTGATGCTGGCTGAGCCAGTCCATACCGATTATAACATTGAAACTTCCCAACTTCATAGGAATGAGGTCAACTGGAAAGTCGTGATCGTTTAGAGTGAGGGTACAATTGCGTATAATAGAATTTAATGAAACGGGTTTTCCGTCAGCAACTTCCACCGTTAGAGATTCCATGAGATTAACACGAGTTTGGTTGAGGATAGGTTCGAATTCTAAGGACACAAAGCTCTTATCCGCGCCAGTATCGAATAGTATGGATGCATAACTACCATTGATGAGAAACGTACCGTTGACCACGTTGTTGTCAGCCCTAGCTTGGTTGGCATTGATGTTGAAAGCTCTTCCTCTGGCAGGTGGAGGAGCTTGGTTAGCTTGGTTTACCAGGTTTGCTTGAGCTTGGGCATGGATGATGTTCACCAAGCGTGGACAAGTGTTCCTGAAGTGGTTTGGGTCCCCACAGTTGTAACAGGCTCGCATGGGTTGCATCATGGGGTAGTTGGGTTGGTAGTAAGGTTGGGCTATGTGTTGTGCAGATGGTAGAAGTAAGGGTTGTTGGGCTTGGCCCACTATCTGATTGTGGGTTTGGGTTGGAGGTTGATTGCAGTTCATTCGTTGAAGAGTACAACAGGTTTGGATGGTGTGACCCGCACGGCCACAGCTTGTGCAATGTTGGCAGGGGTTTTCGGGAGGGTGATGGTACTGACAACGGTTGCATTTTGGGTGTGGGCCGGTGTATGGCTTTTTGAATGGTACAGCTGAAGGAGCAATTTGGGTGATTGGTGCAGCAGTGATAGGAGGGTTGGTTTGAGTGACAGCAAAATTCTTGCTGTTTCGTTTCCTCTTACCAACAAACTTCGAGGAGGAGACGGGGTGGTTTGGAGTTGGGGCCTCAATGGGTGCTTTCTTCTTCTCATCTTTGAATTTGCCGTTTCGGATATGATTCTCAGTGAGTTCTGTAGCTAAATCCATTGCGGCTTCAAGTGTTGCAGGCGAAGTGCTTAAAACCGAATCTTGGATTTTCGAGGGGAGACCTCGAATGTAATGTTCAACTAAGCGGTACAAAGGGGTGAACAAATTAAGGATCATCTGGTTCAGCTCGAGAAATCTCTTATTATAGGATGTGTGATATCCTTCCTTTTGTTTCATTGTGTGGAATTCGTCTTCCAGCTTTTTGATTTCTCTTCTTGGACAGAAGCGTCTTGTCATGAGTTCCCTTAACTTTTCCCATGTTAAGGCCATGGCATCTTCAACTCCTCGCTTACCTTTTTCCGTGTTCCACCAGGTAAGGGCTACCCCAAACAGTCTTCCAGTTGCATAACATACCTTACGGTCCTCGGGACAATCGCAATTGAGGAAAGTGTTTTCCATTTCTTCAAACCAGTGAAGGAGGGCGGTAACACCTTCGGTCCCTTCATACTTTGGGGGATCGCAAGATTTGAAGTGTTTGTAGGAGCACTTTTTGGAAGGAGGGTTGGCGACACTCTGGTCTTCTTGATTGGGGGGGGGGGGTTGATGGGATTTGCGGTGAGAGCTTGTTGAACTTGAATCACGATGTCAGGAAGCACTGCAGCCATTTGTTTAGCAATTTGTGTGGCCAAGCGTTCATTTGATCTTCCTGACTTTCTACCTCCACGTAGTTGCCTAGCCGACATCTACAGGAACATACATAGGAAGATTGTTAGTTTAAGAATTTTCTAGGTGTCATGTGTCGTAAAAAGAATGAAAAACAACATAATTGGCAATAATTTAACTACATCCATAGGATGTCTTGGGTTTGCTCATGTTTGGGCCTCCAATGTACCCCATACCATTGCCTGTGTAGTCATGTGGGCCCCCATGACTATTGGGCTTGGTAGGATTCACATTGGTGTCGGCGGGTTAACACTTGCACCACCCGAATGAAAATCGTAAAACATGATTGCGAGATGTATGGTAGGAGGGTGTCCAGGTGTAGACACAATGACAACTCAAAGTGGGGTTAGCTCACACGACGTTTGGTATAGCATGCTTTGGCCTAATAGGTCCTTCGTACTCTCATCGTTAGTCCCCAGGTAGGCAAACTGGTCCTGTATTTTGGATTTATACGAATGCCAAGCCTAGACAGGACGTTCCGACTACCGGTACTCGTACCCTTCCAGTTACTACATGCCCGTCATGAGAACTCACTTTGATGTGATTTGAAAAATACAAAAATCATTGCAAAAATCATGGGAATCGTGAGGTGTGTGTTCTCATGGATATGATATGTTATGAGGATATGATTCATGATGAGCATTGCATAATAACATGTATTTGTGAGCGTGCTTGCATAACATTGAGTGTGAAAATAAACATAAAACATATAAACATCATGAATTTTGTATTTAACGCATAAACAATTTAAAATTTAATCAACTATAGTATAGGCTCTAAGGGTCTAATAACCTATCCTATATCCCTATAGTCACAAGCTCTGGTACCAAACTGTCACACCCCGACCCGCAGCGGAATAAAAGTCGGGGCATAATTGGGTTATCACCAAAGCTCATGATGTTTACTAAGATGTTTCATATTTATTAAATTCGAATTACAAACTTAAATATCCAAAGCAAAATTCATACAATTACAAAGAAAATGAAACTACATAATTATTCCCAAGCATAAACTTGTTTATTCTTCTAGGCCTTCCTAAGTGTTTCCTGTCTCAGCTGGATCACCAGTATCATGTGTAAAATGGGGGAGATTTTGGGTCAACAAAAGTTAGCGAGTGAACCTTGATAAAACATTTTAACTGATTTCTTGTTTTAATAAGGAAAATTCGTGCATTAATCACATGTGAACAAACATATATGTAAACAAACACAAACCACTTTAGATGAGTATATGACATGAGATGATGATGTATTTGAGATCAAGGCTCAATCAAACGGAGCCGATCTAATGAGGCTCCTGATGCTCAACCCGTATCCTACGGAGAACTGATGGGCCTAATGAAATGCGTGCACTGAAATGATGAAATTCAATCTACATATAATTCACACAATAATTGATACACATTTGATCACGGATATGATGTATGCACAAGTGTTTAAATAAAATATAAGTATGGTACGACACATGATACACCCCAAAACATGATTAAAACGGGAATTGGTAGAGATTCACTCACCGTGGGAGCGTTCTTTGATGATGATGAATGCGCACGAGTTTACGATTCAACCGACGAGGGAAAAACTAACCTAAATAATAACGAAATGATTCGATAAATAAATAAATTTCATTTGAGATTAATGTTTTTAATTAGTGCTCTTAATGAGATTTTTAGATTTATTTCTGTGAGTTTAAATGAAATTTTCTAACTTTAAAAACCTTATTTTTAAGTATTTTAAATAAATTTTTCAATTAAATAAATAAATAAAAAGAAAACAGAAAATAAAAAATTTGGGTTGACTTGTCAGGGTTGACCGGGTCGGACCGGTCAGACTGTGTTTAATATATGCGGTGAGTGGGGTTCGAACTCGGGACATCTCGTATACGTGCACGCAGCTCTACCAACTGAGCTACGTGTCTAACCCGAAATATTCTCTGTTTTAATTATATATATACTAATTAATCTTTAACCTTATTTAGTTTTTATTAAAAATGATTTAATATGGCCGAACCGGTTGCAGAGACCCGGAGTCGAACTCGGAACCTTCGGTTCGAGTGCGCACAGCCCAACCAGTTGGGCTGTGTGTCTAATCTGCTTAACTACTGGATTATATTCCTCTTATGTATTTACTGTGACTTGGTCTGATTATGTTTCAAAAATGTTGGTTTTATTTCTGAAAGTCGGTAACATGTGCGATTCGAACTCGGGACGTGTGTATTGTATTTGCACACAGTCCACCGCTGGACTGTGTGTCTAACCCGGTTAAATATCCGATTTTAATTATATTAATACACATAATCAACTTCATCTTCTTCACTTACAGAAATTTCCGACAGTGATTCCGGCTGAACGAACTGAATAAACAGTTTCGATTATTGTGTTGAGCAATTAGATTACTAAGTAAGAGATAGCAAGAAGGTTTAGATGATTATACCGATCGGCAGTGAGGCTTCGGTCTTCCAGTGATATTCCGGCGAGTGCGAGAATTTCCGGCGACGTTGTTTGAGACAGACTCTGGTTGACCGATTAAGGTTAATACATGCCGAATAATGGATTACCAAAAAAAAGAGTCGATAATTATACCGATTAGGAGTAAAGCCTCGGTTTTTCGGTGAAATTCCGGCGAATGCGAAAATCTCCGGCGACGTATTTTGGAAGGAATAAAGCTTCGGAAGTGAGTGTGGTTCTGAGGGAAAGGTTTACATGAAGTTTGAGTGGGTATTTATAAGGGGGCAGGTCGATTGGGTCTGAATTAGGGGTCAACAATCGCGATCAATGATTTCATCGGTTTTTGACTGAAATTGAGTGCCGGCAACGGTTATAACTGGTGTCGCGATCCGTTTATGCGTTTCAGTCAAAGGAGAATAGCCAAGATCGCGGAGTTTCGGTTTTTCCGGTGATTGCGAGTTCTGGGCGCGCTGATTTACAGATTTGACTTTCGGTTTTTATTATAAGTGTTATTTGTTTCGGTATTAAACAGAAAAGAGGTGTGTGGCGGAGTGGTGTGTTGTGTGTGTGTTTGTCCGGGAGACCCGGGTTCGAAACCCGGCTGCCCCAATATTTATTTTTTTGATACTTATTATTGTTAGTTATAATTTTTGGTTTTTAAATTCTAAATATTTGTTAATTATGTATTATTTAAAAATAAACTGAACAATAAATACACAACGAACATATAACTGAATATTTGATTAATAAACGAAGCGGTTTTGAAACCCGTTTTTCGACGAATGTTACATTCGCCGTCGATGAGGCGGACAATGTCGGAGGTTGTAAACATGCTCAACTAGAAAACCAGTGTACCATAAATCGTTTCGGAAGTAAACATGCTCAACTGGAAAACCAGTGTACCAAATGTAGAATAACTCGGATTTATATAGTAAAGACTTAAATTGTTTCTGAACAAAAGTTAGTCAAATGTAGATAAACTTAAGAGATACATAAAAATTAGCACGAAAACGTATTATATGTGGCCCGACTTATTTGCGAAAGATGTTTACATCATAGACCAACCTGAACTTATACTGACTCGTACATAAAAATAAGTAAAATAAATTATGTTTTTTTAAGTTAAAAATGGTACCGCGTGTTATGGAGACACTAAATGTAAAGTAAGTCGAATTTATAAAGTCTACTGAAAACATAATATATTTGATCCGACTTGTTATAAAACAAAATTTATGTCAAAACGTAGATCAACTGAAAATGTATAAAAAACAGAGCAAAAGCATATTATATCTAAGCCTATACATTTTCAAAGAAACGTAATTAACCTGAATGTATACCGAAATGTACATAAATATAAGCACATAAAAGATAATTATAAAGTTTTTAAAAAGTTGAAAGGTTATAAGTGTTGATATTAAATATTAAAGGGTAAAGACTAAAATAAAAAAAAAGTTACGAAAAAACAAATTGCAAAAAAGACAAAAGTAGAAAAAGAAAAAAAAAAGCAGCTGCTAGCTATTGTAACTTACAATTGTAAGTATATATTGTTAGAAAATAAAGTATATTTGGAAAATATTGGGATCAGCCAAACCTCATCTCCATTTTACAGCTCACAATTACAGCTCACAATCCGGATGTCCAGCCTTTGATTATTCCCTTTAATTATTCTTGTATCCATATTTAGTTTTTGTTTTGGTCTATAAATTAAAGGCCTGTTTGTAATAGAAAAATTATCAATCAAAATTACAATTCAATCATCGTTTTCATCTATTCACGACAACATGGTATCAGAGCAGTGTTTCTGATTCTTGGAACACGCTCATCATCTACAACCTATCTGAAAGCAATTTCTATCCCAAACCAAAAATCCCAACCAAAATCAAAACTCTTCGAACTCAAATCAAAATCCATTTTTTTTCCTTCAAAAACCTACCTGTTCAAAAGCTTCAGAAAACTCAGTCTTAACTACCGCCCTACCGTCAGCAACGCACAGTCTTCATCTTCTTCTTGCCGTCACTACCGATAAACAAAAAACATCCAGAGCCATCACTAACTGATGAACCACTAAACACCACTGAAACCGCACCAACCTAACCCTGGGTCTCCACGATTGCAGCCGCCGTTGCTGAAGCACCTAACCCAGCGCCGTCGCTGACATCGTCTGTCCTGCGGTCGCCGCCGCTGATCGCGACCTTGTGTCGTCGTGGTCCTACCACCAGGGTGGTGGCTGGCCGGCGTGATCCTCCCCTGTCCTCTCGGCTCTCTCTCGATCTCTATGCAGTACACACCTATGTGTGTGTGTGTTTTTTTAGAAGATAACAAATGTGGGGGATGTGGAGAATAATCCAACAGCGGCTGACTTTCAAAGTATAGGGTTTGGATTGAGAATTTAATCTTAGACCCTTCAAATTTATCATTTCCAATTTTATCCCAAAATTCATTTTTTAGTTGTTTTTTTTTTACCTTCGTGAGTATTAAAAGAGTTAATATGGAAACAAATCATGGAAAAGGTAGTGCATCGTGGATATTTGATTCTGGTGCCACTGACACTATGCATTTGAACTTTCGGACATGAGTTCAATGACAAAACCTCAAAGGACCCAAATCCATACCGCAAACGGAGAAACGATGCAAGTAAAAGGATGAGGAACAATTGAAATTTTACCAACTATGACATTGTCAAATTGCCTTTATGTTCCATCCTTGTCACACAAGTTGCTCTCAATTAGTCATGTTACCAAAGAATTAAACTGCACAGTACTAATGCACCCTACCTTTTGCATCTTACAGGATATTAGGACGGATGTGATTATTGGACGTGGTACTGAGCGCCAAGGATTATACTACATGGATGAGGTGGCTCAACTTGGTACAGTGATGTTGGCACATGGAACTGGAAACCTAGATGCATGGTTATGGCACAGACGGTTAGGACATACATCCTCTTGTTATTCACATCTTTTGTTTCCGAAACTCTTTTCTTCAAATGGCTAAATAGATTGTGAAACTTGTTTTCTTGCCAAAAGCCATCGAAAATCTTTCAAACCTAGCAATACGAAAGTTGATTTGCCTTTTTCACTAATCCATTCTGATGTGTGGGGTCCTGCTCCCTTTATAGGGGGGCAAGGTTTTCGATTTTTCCTAATATTCGTGGATGATTGTACTCGCATGACATGGGTATATTTTTTGAAAAACAAATCTGAAGTTTATGAGAAATTTACCATATGTTATGCCATGATTTACACTCAATTCAAAAGGGGAATTCAAATCCTTCGATCTGATAATGTAGGGGAATTTGTCAATACATCTATGAAACAATTCTGCCAAACCAAAGGATTAGTTCATCAAACCACTTGTTCTCACACCCCCGAACAAAATGGTGTTTCTGAACGAAAAAACCGTATTCTTCTTGAAATGACCCGGGCACTTCTAATTGAATCCCAAGTGCCTCAATCATTCTGGCCTGAGGCAGTTGCAACCTCTGTGTACCTCTTTAATCGACTTCCCACCAATTCTCTCAAGTTTAAGAGTCCTCTAGATTGCCTATCCAAGTTTGCCAAAATTCCTCATCCTCTTACACTTGAATCACGAGTCTTTTGTTGTACTGTATTTGTCCACATACCAAAAATCAATAGAAACAAACTCGGCCCATGTGCTGAAAAATGTGTATTTGTAGGATATGGGATCAATCAAATAGGTTATCGGTGTTATAACCCAAAAACTCATCACATGTTCACCACAATGAACTGTGACTTTCTTGAAACAAAATACTGTTATATACCAACTCAGTGGTCAGGAGGAAAGTGAATGTATAGACACTCTGAGTTGGCTAATTCCATCGTCTGAAGAGGTAACAACAGAAGATCATCACAGTACTTTGAACCAGTCACCTTCAAACACAAGCACACAATCTGCGGAGTACAGTGCCACTGAAGAAACTCCATCCAACTTGATACCTGAGGTAAGAAATACTACAAACCCTGAATTTCCTGTATCTTCTAACTATCATAATGATATAACAGGGGAACACACAGAACCGGTAACAACAGAACATACAGAGCATGTTGAACCACTAACGTCAAAGACAACAACAGAACATATAAAGCATGTTGAACCAGTTGCAACAAAGACAATTGGAAGATACGCTCTTCCTCCAAGGGCAAACAGAGGGGTTCCTCCAAAAATATACTCTCCTGAAAAAGAAGCTCGAAGTTCAAACTACCATGGCAAATATTGCCAAGGGGAATCTATCACAGAAGCTAAGTCATTTGTTGTCTCTCTGTACTCTGAAGAAACTCCAACCACTGTTGAGCAAGCACTCAAATCGAAAAACTGGAGAGAAGCCATGAAATCATAAATGGATGCTCTCAGGAAAAATGTCACATGAGAAAAATGTATCATTGAAAGATATAAAGCACGGCTGGTAGCTAAGGGATATACACAAACATACGGAATTGATTATTCTGAAAATTTTTCCCCGGTTGCCAAAATCAACACGATCAGGGTTTTTTCTCTATAGCTGCAAACAAACAATGGCCACTCCACCAATTTGATGTTAAAAATGCTTTCCTACATGGGGAGCTTGAAGAAGAAGTATATATGGAAGCACCACCTGGATTCACCGAAGACTTTAAACCAGGAGAAGCTTGTCGTCTGAAGAAATCCCTATATGGTCTAAAACAATCCCCTCGAGCCTGGTTTGGCAGATTTACCCTAGCAATGAAGAGATATGGATTTGAACAGAGCAATTCAGATCATACTTTGTTCCTTAAACGAAGAGACAAACTCATAACCTGCCTAATTATCTACGTTGATGATATGATAGTTACAGGAAATGATGAGGAAGAAATGAAAAGGTTGAAGGCAAATATGTTTTCAGAATTTGAAATGAAGGACTTGGGAAGACTCAAGTATTTCCTTGGAATTGAAGTGTTAAGGTCGAACAGAGGGATTTTCATTTGCCAGAAAAAATATGTTCTCGACTTGTTAGCAGAGACAGGGATGATTGACTGCAAACCATCAGACACCCCTATGATTACGAATCAAAAACTCTTTATGGAGGAAGGAGCAAAGTTGACTGACAGAGGTAGATACCAACGGATTGTGGGAAAATTGATATATCTGTCACACACTCGACCAGACATAGCCTATGCAGTGGGGGTTGTAAGTCAATTCATGCATCAACCTCAGGAACCTCATATGGAAGCAGTAATGAGAATCATTAGGTATCTCAAAGGAACGGCAAGCCACGGTGTTTTATTCAAATCAAATGGTCATTTAGACACTCAAGTCTATACCGATGCAGATTGGGCAGAAGATAAAAGTGACCGAAGATCAACCTCAGGATACTTTACACTAGTTGGAGGAAATCTTGTCACTTGGAGAAGCAAGAAACAGAAAGTGGTGGCTCTTTCCAGTTCAGAGGCAGAATTCAGAGGGATAGCACGAGGCCTGACTGAAATCTTGTGGGTTAAAAGGCTTCTTACCGAAATTGGTTTTCCCCCAAATAAACCCAACCAAATTTTATGTGACAACAAAGCTGCCATTCAAATTTCGGAGAATCCGGTACAACACGACCGAACAAAACACATAGAGGTCGATCGGAATTTCATTAAAGAAAAACTAGAAGCAGGGGTCATTGAATTGCCATTCGTGGTCTGAAGATCAGCTAGCTAACATCTTAACGAAAGCCGTCAATGGAGGAATCTTTAGCAAATGCTTGGGCAAGTTAAACATTGGAGATCCCACTGTTCAACTTGAGGGAGAGTATTAGAAAATAAAGTATATTTGGAAAATATTGGGATCAGTCAAACCTCATCTCCCATTTTACAGCTCACGATCCGGATGTCCAGCCTTTGATTATTCCCTTTAGTTATTCTTGTATCCATATTTAGTTTTTGTTTTAGTCTATAAATTAAAGGCCTGTTTGTAATAGAAAAATTATCAATCAAAATTACAATTCAATCATCGTTTTCATCTATTCACGACAACATATATAAGACAAAAGTAAAAAGAAAAAAAAGCATATAATTAGTGTACATGTAACTTGCAATTGTAAGTATATATAATTTTGATGACTACACAATGATATAGATAGCCATGTAGGATGTTATCTACAGTACAGGACGATAATTAACAATACTACCCTTCATCCACATGGCAGACTTCGGCTGGTACACATTTGATTTTATTTTCTTTAGTTTCAGTAATATGATACAACCTTTTTCTTCTATCGAAGAGAAAGTGGCGTGTTTAGGATTGATAGTAATAAGCACAGCTGATACGAAATTGTGGAGTCGTGATGGCTGCACGATGATCCAGCAGCGGTAGCATCAGTGACGGCCCGCTGCCTTGCTCTGGCAGCGGCGGTAGGCACTGTCATGTTGACCATAGACGACAACTAGTGATCCGGCAACTCAGATTCGACGAATTGACGACATCCGGTTCACATCGTTGCAAACCTACTCGATAAACGATGACAAGAAATTCTGTAGAGATCTGAGTAATCCGGCAACTCAGATCTAGCAATTGTTGTAAGTTAGGTCTGATTCATGTTTGTTTTTACGACATAACAAAGATAAAAGGGGAGTTAGAGAAAGAGGGGGATGAAAAAGAAGGGGCGTAGATAGAAACACGAAGTAAAAACTATTTGAATCAGACCTAACTTACAACAATCGCTTGATCTTTGTTATGTCGTAAAAACTAAACGGTTGGTGACGGCAAAATAAAGAAAACTATTTGAATGGTTGGTGACGGCAAAATAAACTAAACGGTTTATTATTTGATTTTTTTGTATTTTAATTTTTTTTGTTTGTATTTATTATTATTATTGTTGTTGTTGGTGGCCTACTTCATAATCAATATGCAGCCTCCCAATATCAACAGGCAATATCCATCACAGATTTGTAGCCCAACCCAAGTATTTTATGTTTTTTTTTAAAAAGCTAGAGCCTCTAGCAGTATAAGCTAGCATTTGTTTTTGCCAACATTTTATGTCGAGGGACGGTAAAAATTCATGTTTTTATTTTTCGATTCTTTCCGATTTTGATCGCCGTTTACTTACTACATAGCATGGTTTTACGGCACTGTGCCCTGCAACACGGGGATTAAACTTTGTCTATATATATTAAATTTAATATTTCTTTCTCTCACAAAAAAAGAGCTTTTGTTTGAATTCTTATCAAACTTAAAAAAAAAACCAAAAATATTCAAAAACTTATTTAGAAAAAAATTATTAAAAGATTATTTTGAAAAAGGTTTTTTAAAACTAAAAGTTGGTAAACTAACTTTCTAAAGATATTTAAAAAAAATAAAATCATTAAAGCTTAACTTTTAAAAAATGTTAAAGCTACGAAGTGTGACGACGTTCCACTTTTGGTATAGTCGACTAAACCGCTTTTACACGTCCATATATCCAAAGCCATGCATTTTATGTTTGTGTGTGGGCTGTGGTTTCAAGGCTATCATCTTTAGACTAAAAAAAGTCTGAATTCTGAACATAATAGAATTCAAATTTCGAATATTTAAATAAAAATTGGATTCTGAATTCGACTTTCGAGTTAAATTCAAGCCTGAAAATTTTGAACCGCACCAAACTGAACCGGTCCAATCATTCGAATTTGATTTTATATAATTTTATATACACACATAACACATGTATATTCAGTAATATCAAAGCGACTAAAAGTTCTATTTAATGACTAGACTCACGAATTTAGTTAAACTTGGCATATGAATCTCGGGCTCGACTTTGTTTATTAAATGAGCTTTAATTTAGTGCTTGGACTTTTACTAAATTGATATTGAGTAGTTCACACACTTTTATAATTCATTCCGTAACATTTATAAATTTGGTTTGGTGATTAGTCTAAACGCCGTTAACTTTTCACTTAAGTATCTATATAAATGAAAATCACGAAACTATGAATCAATCAGAAACTTCAAAGGTTTGAAACAACCGAATGTTCAAATATATCCACCAAAGATCACCAAGTTTTAGAAACCACATATTTCAGGAGGCTGTCTTAATCCAAATGAATTAACCGTATTTAGATTTATACTTTTAGAGTTAATCCGAGCTTGAATCGGTGTTATGGTTGATGAAATAGTTGATACTAATTGGCTATCGATATCTTTTCTATTGTATGTAACACCACATGATCAATCTAATGAGATATTTCAATCCATTACTTATGGTTATGTAACTTACCCCTGGTTCAAAAGATTAACGAATGAGTTTGCTAGCTTTTGAATAACTTCGTATCAACGAGAGAATATTGATTGATGCCATGCTATACTCTCATAATTTACATGCTTAGTTACATCTAGTACACTATACATATAACTGTCTTTGAGACATGAATAACACAACACACTAGTTCAATTATAGGAAACAATATGAAAATAAAAATGATTTACACTGTGTTTGGTTTGGAGAATTTGTTGGAATAAGAATTTAAATTCAATTCCTAATATGTTTGGTTAATACTTAATAATAAGTTAGGTTTATGAATTCCTTTAAATGCGTGAAGGAAAGGAATTTGAACTACTCCTCCCTTGACAACCGTTGTCACTGCTCCCCCACCATCAATGTTGAGGGGTGGGGTGGGAGAGGGTGGCAACTGACGGGTTGTGGCCGTGCTGACAGATTTCGATTCATTTGTGATTGTTTTGTTATCCAAATGTATAACAAATTCATATTGCTTTGATAGATTTGAATTTCAAAACAATTTTTTTTAATAAATTTTAATTCCGCAAATTAACACTCTTAAGATCTCATATATTTTTCAAATTTTACGTCTTATGTTTTACATCATCAATGCTTTATCTGGTATTATCAAATATAAATACATCAGCTTCACTAAGCCGTTTAGCTTACATATCTATAGCTCAAGTCCACACTACCAAGCTAAGCTCGTTAAAGAAAATAAAATAAGAAGACAATATGGTAAAGTTAAGGTCCAACAACTCCACTTGCCGTACATCTTGTGCTGTTATCAATTTAAAAGGTGGTTACCAAAGTAGAATAATGATATGTGCCCTTCACAAATATTATAAGCATGGTGAATGTATACATGCAGACGTTAAAGAGTACATGTGTGAGCATGGTCAAGTGGATGGCTTTTTAATTGTCTTTTATTTCTTATTTCATTTCAAAGTCTTTGAATAATTCCTTGTTGGTTAGTGGAGTTATAGAGTCATAGTTGGGTTGTTAGTGCATATTTTTTTAGGAATCGTGGGTTAGTGGGTAATTTACATAGGACTCATTTGCATTATTTATTTGAGTCTGTACTTTAATTTTTAGTATGAAATGAATATATATTATATGATAAATGGTTTATTTTTCTCTCTAACTTCTTTTGGTACATATCTATTTATTCTAAACTATCCAATCTTTTGGTAAACAGAAGTTGGTATCATAGTTGTCGTGATCCCCTTCGGACTATGGTTGCTCAAAAACTATCCGAACCTGAGTTTCATCAATCAAAGGAAACCTTTACGAGATTCGAGTCATTGATGTGTACCAATTGGGTTGGATAATTTAGAATAGACGTTAAAGATGACCAAAAGAATCTAAAGAGTAAATAAACCATTTATCATATTCATTTCAGACTAAAAGTTAAAGTTCAAACTCAAATAAATAATTTAGTGGAGAGATAAATTTTATGTTGATTTATATCCATAATTCTCTACACGAATGTATTCTTATGTAACAAGTCACACTCAGTGGTAGCAAGGAGGGTGCGAAGCACCCGACATGCGCACGCGCCCGGGCCTGAGGACAGGCACGAGCACGGGACTGGGACGAGGGCGATGGACGGAATGTGGCGCTTTGATGGCGCACTTTGCACTTCGCACGCTCGCATCGCCGCGAGCCACTTTGAGCCGCCTTTACTATTTTTTATATGTGACTTGAGCCAGTGGTCTGGTGACTGTCTACATTCCTACTGGTCAAGTGTATTAAGTTCTCAGAATTCAATTGAGACTTAATTTTTTATTGAATTCTGTATTTAATTGAGACTTGTGGCATTCTAAACAGTAGATACAAAGCCTGGTGCTTTGTTCAGAAAAGATACAGACCAAAAAATCGCATGGTTGATTCTACACACACATCCAAATTTCCTAATTTGAATCTCTACACAATCTTGTTTCAGGTATTCTTTCAGGTGCTAGGCTAATCCCGACAATACAATCTGCTTAGGCTGTTGTACCCTGGGAAACAGGGGTTTACCTGGGCGACCCGAAATCTGTTTTAAGGGAAGCGTGATCTTTACGTGCCTCAATCACCTTCGTTTTCATTTTTGTTGTTTCTTTGTAATGTTTTCTCTGTTTAGTTTTCTTATGTATTTCCATTCTGTATAATTCAATTTCATATGCATCATGTATTCAGAATTTTATTAATAAAATTATTATTTTAGTTTATATTATGAACGGTTTCCCTATATCAATTGAGTTGGATAATATAGAATAGACGTTGAAGATGACCAAAAGAATCTAAAGAGTAAATAAACCATTTATCATATTCATTTCATACTAAAAGTTAAAGTACAAACTCAAATAAATAATACAAACGAGTCCTACGTAGATTACCCACTATTGCACTAACCCATGATTCCTAAAAATATGCACTAACACCTTTTACTACGACTCTGTAACTCCACTAATCAACAAGGAATTATTGAAATACAATGAAATAAAATAAGAAATAAAAGACAATTAAAAAGCCATCCACTTGACCAAGCACTCTAGCTCCAAACATAAACTCAACGTCTTCATGTATTCACCATGCTCATAATATATTTGTGAAGGGCACATATCAAATAAAAGCGCACACTATAACAACCATATAAGATAATTCTAAGTTTAATAAAAACATGGTCTACTAAAATATGTAGATGATATATAAAAAGATAGAAAAGGTGAATGGTCGAGTAAACTAGACGACCATACATTTCATTATGTAAGTTATCTTATCTTATTTTATACATAATATTAATAATACTATTACTTGATTTTTTAAAAACATCCTGTTTAGTGTAACCAAAATATGTAGCTTGTGATATTATCTGCTGGACGCTGGTCAAGGTCATGTAAACCAGTGGCGGATCTAGAAAATGTTCGTAGGGGTAACGTTTTATAAAAAAGGTAACGAAATCGAAAAAACGTCAAAAAATGTCAAATTTTTCCAAAACTTACACTACAACCGGAGCGCCAAGAGGTAGCGGAGGCTAGCCCTGCGTCTAAGGTATGTCCGCCCCTGATGTCAACTACATTATAACACAAAAAGCTATTTGCGATGGCCATAGCCATCTTAAAGATAGAAAGGTGAAATGGTTGAGTAAACTTGCGAAGATTATTAGCGACTATGTCTTAACTCGCTTGATTTTCTACGAAAGTATATTTCTATTTTCTTTTTGTTTTTCCTGGTTATATAGTTGTTTGTGTTTGACGAATTTTAAATATATATGTTTGACCAATTACAGCAGAGTTTGACAATATTTGGAAAAGATCGAAAAAAATATTTTGCATGTTCAACCAAGTGTAAGTATATTTGACCAAATATTACTATATATGTTGACCAATTATGTCCATGTTTGACAAATTACGGTTATGAGTTGACCACGTATGCCTATGATTGACAAATTATCATCACGTTCAACCAAATTTGTTTGTATTTCATGAAGTCTAAGGGTGGAAGGGGCACTCCCTAGATAGAAAGTGGTAAATATTTTTTAACCAATAATATCATGTCATGTTAACTTACCACTCTACTTCCTAATTTACACTCAAACACTAGGGGTGCTTTAAACACATAGAGAGTGGTAAACATTTTTTTTAAAACAAGAAAAATTTGTGATTGGTTGAAAGAGGGTGGAGCCTACCATTAACCCATTCTCTCTTCTCACATCGGTGAGTATAACCCGATTTCCATTCAATCACCCACTCAAACAAGTGGTGGCGGTGTTATACCCGATCGGCAAACCCCTTCCCCGCATCAACTCCCCGAGAGCGCCCCTACCATCCTAAATATGTGTAAAAAAATTGGACATCTGTAACAAAGCAAAGCTATCTTTTAAGAGTCATGACTATGTTCGGGCAAGTATGACTAAGTTTGTAATTAAATATGACTATATTAGACCACTTATGGCTGGTTTTACAATGATAGACCATGCTAAAATTCATTGTTATTGACTAAGTGTAACGTGGAGTGAGGTCGACTGTGTTTGACTCATTATGGCTTGGTTTGATTAATTGTGACTATGTTTGAGCAATTATATATGCTTTTGTGTCATCAAGTGTGACCCTTCAACTAATTATAACTATGTTTGAAGAGACGATGATTCATCATTTCTTTGATGTGTTTGATGAAATATAGATATGTGACCGGCCCTTCCTCTATAAATGACAACACCTTGTCATTCAGCTGGAAACTCTGAAAATCTCACTTCTTATATCTAGAACTTGCTCCTTTCATGTTCTATTTTTCACTCACTTTAATACAATCACATTACACACAAACATTCTGGGTTTAATATTCTTCAATGTAGAATTCAAAACAAGCAATAACAAAATATTGCATACGTGGGGGGGGGGGGACCCCACGACCTGAGTTAGGCAAACCGAAACCCTTGAACTCTTTTGCCTAACCCATTCATTCATTATCCTTGGTCTTATATTTGTTGTAGCAACAAGTTGGCGCCCACTGTGGGGCTACGCCACTAAGTGTATCATAAAAGACCGGTAGTGTAGCCCAACTCCATCAAGTTCATCACATCTGAAAGTGGGTCTCCTGGTGAAGTTCTTGTCCTTCAACACCTAATGCTGGCCAAACATCACCAACTACATCAACATCGTTTTCTACTCCAGGAGGCACTCTAATGAGAATCACGTTCCCGGAGTTTTCCTTTTTTCAGACACCAACCCCTTCTCGCTCGGAGGTTCCCTCTCCTCAAATCGGTGCTAAAAGTACACCGGAACGCATCGATTTGACACCCGAGGGAGTAGCAACAAACTTCTTACATTTGAGATCTCTTCTCAACCAATATGTAAGCTGGGAAAGAGAAAGGGGAGTAAGAATAAGGCTGGACTATGATGAGATCTCTTCTCAACCGCCTCCTTTTAGTCGCTCACAACCGGCTGTGTCCCGATTTGAAGCTGGTCCTAGTTACCTTCCACCTAACCCAAGCCCTTGTGCTGTGGGAAGGCCACATTCGATAGCTTTTCCCCTACTAACCTCTCAACCAGTTGTAACCGGTGAACCAATGGGGCATGAAACAACTCTAGATCAAGTTTTGCAAACACCACATGGGAGCAGGCTTAGCCGTTCTCCCCCTGGCTCGAAGTGCAACCATGAGTGCTCCCATGGGAATGAACTACATGGCTATACCTGAAAGTCTTCAAGGCTTCAACCCGATGCCGCAGATGATGGATCAAACGATGGCACACTTTCATTGGCAACAATTCATCAACCAAGTGTTGACCACCCACCAAGGAACCACAAACAATAATCCGGCCTCAAGAGTAGAATAAGATCTTGCCAAACCCTACAAGCATAGCAATTTTTCTTGTTTCTCCCAACAAATTGTTGATTATGATTTTTAAACCTGGATTAAGATGCCATCCCACATAAGAACCTATGATGGAATCGAGGATCCTGAAGACCACCTCTGAATTTTTACTGGGGCAGCAAGAATTGGAAAATGGTCCAATGTCGAATGCTGTCTCATGTTCATGCAAACCCTTGTAGGGTCTGCTAGGATATGGTTTAACGACCTACCTGAAAGAAGCATTCGAACCTTTAACGATCTAAGCAAAGGTTTTCTGGCCAACTTTTCACAATAACGGAGGTATGTCAAGGATGCTAAAGTGATCTTTCAAATAAAGCAACGAGATAACGAAAGTCTTAGAGAGTTCATCGAAAGATACAAGAAGGAAGGCTTGACCTACGTAGGTGCTGATGAAAAGATGAGGGTGGCAGGGTTCTTGAATGCCATCACCTCTAAGTACCTTACAAGGGACTTTAGTAAGTGTCTACCCAAAACCCTTGAGAGGCCCTTGAAAGGGCTGAAGCTCAAATTCGAGGGGAGGAAGCTGTTGGCATCAAAGAGCAAAGGAAAAGAGCTCCTAGTTGCCGAAGCAACAGTCCCAACAGGAAAAGAGGAAACTTTGGCTTCTATGACAAACGCTCTAGAAGTTCGGATCCAAGAAGGCCTGAAGGCCTGAACCCTTTAAGCCGGGAAAAGACTGTAAGCTTCACAGTCTTAACAAAGACCCCACAAGAAATCTTGGCCACCGAAGAAGTAAAACATAGCTTCCGACCTCCTTGACCTTTACCTAAAAGCAAGAGAACGAAAACTCCACCCAATATTGTGAGTTTCACAAAGAGAAAGGCCACCATATGCTTCCAACTCAAGAAGAGAGTCGAAGAAGCTGTCAAGTCTGGAGAACTAACCCACTTGGTTAAAGGGGTAAGGGACAAGATGGCTGAAGGAAAGAGCAAGGAAGTGAACATGGTGAACTTTGATGGAAAAGCTTCCCACAAACGGCCACGTTTGGAGGCCTGGGAACGCCAATGTGTTTGCTTCCCACCACCAGAAGGGGACTCGCTCTCCAACCCTTTGGTAGTGGAAACTACAGTAGGGGACCATCAATACACACAAAGCCTACATTGACAGTGGAGCAGCCATGGAAATCATGTTTGAGAAATGCCTTAACCGTCTCAGCAACCACGAACGTTCAAGGCTTCAGCAATCTGAATCCTCTATCAAAGGTATCGTTGACATACCTATCAAGCCTTTGGGTCAAATAACCCTTAATGTCTGTTTTAATGAAGGAAAGATGGAAAGAACCGAACCACTCACCTTTGTGGTAATCAACATTCCCTCCAGCTATGATGTCATCATAGGAAGGCTAGGGCAAAGTGTGTTCAGAATGGCTGTGAAGTTCCCAACCGAAAGAGGGATAACAACCCTCCAACCCACCCAGGAAGCCTTCTTGGTTGAAGGGGAAAGTTCAAAGAAAAGCGAGATGAACAAGGATGGATCATTAACCCGAAATATTCTAACCAAAGGATAAGGATAAATACCAACCTTACCAAAGACACCCTCTCTTATCTCAAGAAGTTGCTCTTGCATAACATGGACATCTTTGCATGGTGTCCCGAAGACATGACCGGTATCAACCTAGATATTACCGAGCACGAGCTCAAAATTCCCTCTGATGTGAAACCCCTTGTCTAGCAAAAGAGAAGCTAACTCCCAAATAAAAGCCTTGCAGCTTGTCAGGAGGTTGAAGGGCTTGTTAGAGCCAGAATCCTCCGAGAAGTCAAGTATCATTCCTTGAGCAAATCCGGTAATGGTTCGCAAACCTGATGGCTCCTGGAGGATGTGCATTGATTTCAAGGATCTAAACAAAGCATGCCTAAAGGATTGGTATCTGTTACCAGAAATCGACCTAAAGGTTGACTCGCTCATAGGCTTCCCCCTCAAGTGCTTCCTGGATGCCTACAAGGGTTACCATCAGATTCAGATGAAGAAAGAAAATGAAGAGAAAACAGCATTCCACACCGACAAAGGTATTTTTTGTTACCAGAAGATGCCTTTAGGTTTAAAGAATGCAGGGGCAACTTCCTAACGTTTGGTAGATTAAGCATTTGCCAGGCAAATAGGTAGAAACATGGAAGCCTACATTCATGATTTGGTGATCAAGAGTCAATCCGAAGGTCAAATGCTTGATGATATACAAGAAACTTCCGGAACCTAAGGAAGATTAACATGAAGCTTAATCATGTCAAGCGTTCATTTGGTTTTGAAGAATGCAAGTTCTTGGGGCATGTCACACCCCGACCCCAGCGGAATAAGAGTCGGGGCATAATTGGGTTATCACCAAAGCTCATGATATTTACTAATATGTTTCATATTTATTAAAGTCAAAATTACATTCCCAATAATCCAAACATGTTCATACAAATACAAAGAAAAATAACCAACTAAACAATTCCAAGCTCTAAATCATTTTATTCTTCTAGGCCAATCCTATGTGTTTCTTGCTCAGCTGGTTCACCTGTATCATATGTAAAAAAGGGGGTTTTTGGGTCAACATAAGTTGGCGAGTGAACCTTGTTAGATAAACATTTATTATTGATTTTCTTGTTATTTTATCAAGGAAAAATTGTGCATAATCATAAGTGAGCAAATGTAAATAATCCAACAGTAGCAATAACAATCACAAAAATAACATATAATAACATACCATAACATACCAACATCATACAATAAATAACATGAATGAAAACTGTGCGATCAAGGCTCAATCAAACGGAGGCGATCGTATGTTGGCACGCCAGGTTCACGCTCATAATGTAATGGGGAACACGCTCAATGCTCATAATGTAATGGGGAGCGGCGGCCTATGAAATTGCATGTACTGAAAATAATAAATTAAATCTAACAATAACCACACAAACAGTTGAAACAAGCTGAATACACATTTGTTCATGATATGATGTATGCACAATGATTTAAATATAATATATGGCAAGACACATGATACACCCCAAAAACGTGATTAAAACGGGGAATTTGTAAAGATTCACTCACGTTGGGTGCGTTTGGTTGGAGATGATGAGATGCGCACGAGTTGAAAGGATTAAACAACGAGATTTAACTAACCTAAATAATATCGGAAAATATAGTAAATGAGTGGATTTTATTAATAATTGTAATAAGATTTTTAGATATATTTTTGTGAGTTTAAGGCTATTTCCTATCTTTAAAAACATTATTTTTAAGTATTTTTAATTGATTTTTAAATTAAATTAAATAAATAAAAATATAAAAATATGTTAACTTTTTGCGACCGTTGACCGTTGACCGTTTGACTTGTTGACCGTTTTATTGTGTAATTGTATGCGCCGGGTGAGGCTCGAACCCGAGACCTCCCGTTCGCATGCACGCAGCTCTACCAACTGAGCTACGTGTCTAACCTGAAATAATTCTGTTTTTAATTCTACTTATATACTAACTCAGTTTATTCAAAATTCTTTTATTTTCAAAAATATTTTAAATCATCGAATCGGTGTCACCAACAGGTCTCGAACCCGGAACCTGTGCTCTATCGTTACACACAGTCCACCGCTGGACTGTGTGTCTAACTTGTTTAATTTACAGATTTTTATTATACTTAACATCTAATTGCGAACAGGATCCGGTTCGTTTAGAAAAAAGAACATTTTAATTACGAGGCATACGTGTGTCACGGATCGAACTCGCGGCGTGTGATTTGTATGTGCACACAGTCCACCGCTGGACTGTGTGTCTAACCCGTTTACAATATCCATTTTAATTAATCTTAATATCATCCACTACTTCGTCTTCTTCGTCTATAACACAGACAACGGTCATCTCGCTGTTATTTGTTTAATTCAGTTAACGAGTAATATGTACAAGTTGAAAGGTGATGAACGGAGAGGGTTTGGGGAAAGAAAGTACCGGAACAGGTCGTCGTTCTCGAAACTCCGGCAAGGATCGTCGGCTCTGATTATGAGCTTCCTCTGTTCGGGTCAATTACCAAATTTGATTGATTAGTTATGAAAGTGGGGTATTAAACAAGGATTATCAGAGGTTTTGAATGTTCATACCGATTCACCGCGTAAGATTGAAAATTTCAGAATTTTTCCGACGAGGCTGAATATTCCGGCTATGCCGTCTAGGATTGATTCTGATTGTTGGTTTGAGGTTAGTAACAGTTTATCAACGGACTGGAACAGAAATAGTCGAAGTATTTACCGTATCAATGAAGGTCTCGGTTTTCCGGCGACTTGCAGAGATTTTCCGGCGAGTAAAATAAACTTTTCTGATGAACTGAATGTATGATGAAAGTGAAATGGCAGGTTTGTAGAATGTTTCTGAGTCGCGAGAGAGGTCTTTGATTGAAGTAATTCAGATATTGAATATCTTCGGTTATAAAACCGATCATCATCAGAATTTAAGTTAATTCAATGTCTGAATTGATTAGAATCGTCGGTGCATCGGTTATAAACCAGAATTCGAGATTACTCAGACGTTTTGGACGATTGGATAGCCGATTACGGTTTTTGTTTGGCGCAACCGGTTGATCTATGATTGACTATAACATTCATTTGTTTCCTAGAGTTGACAGAAAACAACAAGTGGCGGAGTGGTTATGTGTGTGTGTGTTAAGTCTTTGGGTTTCCACCCGGCTGACCCGGGTTCGAGTCCCGACAGCCTCATTTTATTTTTAACTATTTTATTTTTACTTTTTATCAATTATAACTTTTATAGTTTAGTTTGTTTATTAATTATGTATCATTAAAAACCAAAATAGGAATAAATACGCAACGAAACATTTATATCTTGATATTCGATTACAAATGGAGCGGGTTTGGAAAACCCGTTTTCGACAAATGTTACAGGGCACATTGTGGGAAAGCTAAACATAAAGGCTAATCCTAACAAGGTTAAAGCCATCCTTGACACAAAGTCCCCACGAAGCAAGAAAGAGGTGGAAAGCTTGAACAGAAAGCTTGCAGCTTTGAAGCGTTTTACGTCCAAGCTAGCAGAAAAGTCCCTGCCTTTCTTCAAAACCCTTCAAGGGTGCACCAACAAGAAAGACTTCCGATGGACTGAGGAAGCTTTCAACCAAATGAAGCAGCACTTAGCTTCACTCCTAGACATTGCTGCTTTGGAAACAGGGAACTAATCTCTGTCTATCTTTTGGTAGCTGAGGAAGCCATCAGTTCGGTCCTGACCATTGAACGAAACAAGGCTCAGGTAACCGTTTACTTCTTCAGTAAAACTCTAAAATTGGCGGAGACCAAGTATTCCACATTGGAAAAACTTGCCCTAGCCCTGGTGAAAATAGCCAGAAGGCTTCGAAGGTACTTTCAAGCACACCCAATACAAGTGGTCACTTACCAACCCATTAAAAGTGTGATTGAAAAACCTGAAACTTCTGGGTGATCAGCCAAATAAGTAGTGGAATTAGGTGAACACATCATCACCTACGTTCCAAGAAAGGTTGTCAAAGCCCAAATCTTGGTTGATTTTGTAACATCCGTCGAAAAACGGGTTTCCAAAACCCGCTTCGTTTATTAATCGAATAACCAGTTAAAAATTTTCGTCGCTTATTTAATGCTCAAATAAATTTTAAACAATACATAATTAATAAATATATTAGAATTTAAAATCTATAATTGAAAATTAATAATAAATAATGAATAAAAAAATAAAAGGGGACGCCGGGTTTCGAACCCGGGTCACCCGGATGAACAAACGCACAACAAACCACTACACCACCTCTCCATATCTGAAATGATTTATCAAATAATCATTTATGTATTCCTTAACTTCTTGATCTGAATTCAAAAGTTCCGCTCAGTAACGACTGTAACCGGCAGCAATCACCAAGATTGCGAATTCTTCGCAAATAACCGAAGAAAATGTTTCCAGTCTTGACCCAAGACTCAAATCGAGTCAAAATACGTCCAATTAGCTATGCAATCAATCAATATGCCATAACTCAATTCTGACCGAAACCGAAGATTTAATTGTGCGACCTCCTCATCTATAAATAGGATCTCTAAAACTCTTTAGAATTGCACATACACACTCTTAAACCTTCTCTCAACTCTCTGTTCACTGGAAAACACTTGTCGGAAGATCTGCATTTAACGGAATCTCGCCGGAAAACCGAAGAATCCATTCCCTTATTACCTTACTCTAAAATAGGCCTTCTAGAGCTCAGACAGAAGTCACCCACACTCACCTCAAACTTCCTGTAGATCCTCTGTCGCAAGTTACATTTCGCCGGAATCCTTAGTTACTCGCCGGAATCATCACCGGAGGATTTCAAATCGACTCTGATCGGTATAATCTTTTGATCCATGTCCTTTTATCATTTAATTTACTAAAGTATACTAGATTTCTGATTTAGCAGTCGAGTTCGAATACTGAGAATTAATCAGGAAGGAGATGAAGTTCAAAAAGTTTATAAGTATAATTAAAAATGGGATTTGTATCGGGTTAGACACACAGTCCAGTGGTGGACTGTGTGCATTTGAAACGCAAAGATACCGAGTTCGAGTCCCATACATAATGCTGAATCCTTTATATTAACCGAGCATTTTTATAACGTTAATATAAAACAAAACATATAATACGTAAATATAATTAAAATCGGTATTTTAACCAGGTTAGACACACAGTCTAGCGGTGGACTGTGTGCAAAGTTAAACCCCATGTCACGAGTTCGAAACACATCCTTCGCACCGGTTCGATCAGTTAAAACCCTTTTTAAATAAATTAATTTCTGAAATATTCTAATCAGTATATAAGTATAATAAAAATCAAGAATATTTCGGGTTAGACACGTAGCTCAGTTGGTAGAGTTGCGTGCACGTATACGGGAGGTCACAAGTTCGAACCTCACTCAGCGCACACTTAACCACAGTCCGACCGGTCAACGGTCAAAAAAGTCAAAATTTTTATTTTCTTTTTATTTATTTATTTTATTTAAAAATCAATTAAAAACACTTAAAAATAATATTTTTGAAGTTAGAAATTTCCTTAAACTCACAAAAATAAATCTAACAATCCCATTAAGAACACTAATTAAATATATTAATCCCAAGTAAAAGTTTATTTATTTATCGAATTATTATGTTATTATTTAGGTTAGTTTCTCTCGTGGTCAAATCCAAATTCGTGCGCATTCATCATCAATCCAAGAAACGCACCCACTGTGAGTGAATTCTTACAAATTCCCCTTTTTATTCATGTTTTGAGGTGTATCATGTGTCGCTTTAATTATTTCTCTTATTCAAACTCGTGCTATTACCATTATATGATCTAAACTTATAATGTAAATATTGTTTATTGTAATGTGTGTTTACATTTAGTCAAGTTGCGTGCAAATCAATTCATTAGGCCCATCAGTTCCCCGTTGGAGACGGGTTGAACATCGCGTGCCTCAAAATCATTCATTAGGCCCATCAGTTCCTCGTGGGAGACGAGTTGAACATCGCGTGCCTCAAAAATCATTCATTTGGTGTGTGCGTGTGTATTAATTAATATTATGTGAATTGTGATTAAATTTACATTTACGTTTATTCATATTTGGTTATGCACAATTTTATTCAAATAACCAACATAACTAATCCTTTCAAATATTTAAATAAGATTCACTCGCCAACTTTTTGTTGACCAAAAACCCTATTTTACACATGATACAGGTGGACAGGTTGAAACAAGGAACACATAGGAAATTGCCTTAGAAGAAAAATAATGAAGTCATGAAATATGTATTTGAACATGTTGTACTTGTATGTTTATTGTAATGTTCTTCTTTAAAAAGAAATAATAAATATGAAACTTTGTAGTAAATGTCATGAGCTTTGATGAAAACCCAATCATGCCCCGATCACCATTTCCGCTGCGGGTCGGTGTGTGACAGATTGGTATCAGAGCTTTTGACTATAGGGATATAGGATAGGTTATTAGACCCTTAGAGCCTATACTATAGTTGATTAGATTTTAATTGTTTATGTGGTTACATGCAAACTCATGATGTTTATTTGTTTCATATTTATTACACATACAAATGCATGCAAACACTTCCACTATCATATTGTGTGATATTTTTGAGTTATATTTATTGTCAAACATAACAAGCTTACATATAAATTCATCACGCCTATTTCAATATTCACATATTCAAGTCATTCTCATATTCCTTTATTCAAGATTTTGTCGCATTTTTCGTTTTTCAATCTCATCAAAGTGAGTTCTACGACGGGCATGTAGTAACTGTAAGGGGACAAGTACCGGTAGTCGGAACGTCCTGTCTAGGTTGGCATTCGTATAAATCCAATATAACGGACCAGTTTGCCTACCTGGGGACTAACGATGAGAGTACGAAGGACCTATTAGGCCAAAGCATGCCACACCAAACGTCGTTCGAACTAACCCCACTTTGAGGTGTCACCGTGTCCACACCTGGATGCACTCCGAATTTCATACGTTACATACATATTTCTCGATTTTCTCCGGGTTTTAGTGTACGTTACTAGGCTAACACATGCGAACCATATGAAAGACCCGGTAATCATGGGGGCCCACATGATTACGAAGGTGAAGTATGGCGACATGCAAGGCCCAATTACGAGCAAAGCCCAAGACATCCTATGGATGTAGTAAATTTATTATTCTTCATTTATTTTATGAATGTTCATTCCTAAATACGACACATGATCCCTAAAACGTCCAACTCATACTCTTGATACGTATTTCTTGTAGATGTCTTCTAGCCTCTCTCGTAGGAAAATGAAATCAGGAAAATCCCGCGAGCGTAGGGCTGCCCAAATCGCTCAACAAATGGATGCCGTAATACCCAACATCGTAATTCAAGTACAACAGGCCCTTACCGCTAATCCCGTCAACCCAATTAACCAAGAAGATCAAAACATTGTCAACCCTCTCCCAAAAGCCACTAAATGCACCTTCAAGCATTTCAAATCCTGCGATCCTCCAAAATACGAAGGGACCGAAGGTGTCACCGCTCTCCTCCATTGGTTTGAGGAGATGGAAAACACTTTTCTCAATTGCAACTGTCCCGATGATCGCAAGGTGCGATATGCTACCGGTCGTTTGTTTGGAGTAGCACTTACATGGTGGAATACAGAGAAGGCCAAGCGAGGTACTGAGAATGCTATGACTTTGACTTGGGAAGAGTTGAAGGAAATCATGACAAGACGCTTCTGTCCAAGAAGCGAAATCAAGAAATTGGAAGATGAGTTCTATTCTTTGAAACAAAAAGAGGGCGACCACACCACATACAACAAGAGATTCCTTGAGTTAAATCAAATGGTCCCCAACTTGTTCACTCCCCTCTACCGTTTGATCGAGCACTACATTCGAGGTCTTCCTTCAAAAATTCAAGACCCTGTAATAAGTACCACACCTGCAACTTTGGAAACAGCAATGGAGTTAGCCATAGAGCTCACCGAAAACCGAATACGGAATAAAGACTTCACGGAGGAGAAGAAGAAGGATAAAGCATCAACCAAAACCTCAAACTCCACCCAAACCGAATCCTCTTCACAACCCACTTCTAAGAGAAAACGAGATGGGCAAATTTTCGCTGTCACCCAACACAATCAACCAACTTCAAAAGCCATACCCCTCCAAGCTATTCCAACCACTCAAGTAGCACCCAACTCTACTTACCCAAATAAGAAACCTTACATTGGACCTCACCCTCAATGCAACACCTGTTTTTATCACCATCCATCTACCTTACCTTGTCGACTATGTGCGAATTGTGGGCGTTATGGTCATTTGAGCAAGACTTGTCGCGCCTCTCAAAACCAAACCTCACCCCCTACTCAAAACATGATCCAAACATATCAACAAACCCAATACCCCATGTTTCCATATGTTCGAGCTTGTTTTAATTGTGGCTGTAACATTTGTAAAAATCGGGTCTCCAAAACCCGCTCCGTTTTGTAAACAAGTACCAAGTTATAAAAGTTGCATTAAATATTTATGATTAATTTTGAGTTAAAACGATACATAAATAATAAACAAACTAAGCTATAAAAATTATATTTGATAAAAAGTTAAAATAAAATAAATAAAAAATATTTGAAGCTGCCGGGACTCGAACCCGGGTCAGCCAAGGAATACTTCAAACAACTTAACACTCACTTCCCGGACCACTCCGCCACAATGTGTTTTCTGTTAACTCTAAGAACACAAAGGAAATTTATACACAAAATCCGTTTAACCGATGGTGCCATCTGAGAAACGGTAATCGGCAAACCAATCATCAAATCGTTGTTTAATTCACATGATCAGCTTATAACCGATGTATGACGGTTTCTAATCAAGTTAGAATTGATTGAACTTAAAGTTTCATCATTTTCGGTTTTTGAAACCGAAAGTTCATCAATGTCCTGAATAACTCAAGCGTCAGACCATTCTCGCGATTCAGAGCTATCATATCAATACTCAATTTCAATTTCTTCGCATTTTTGGACCACCAGATCATCTGAATCAGTTCGCCGGAAAATTTCTGCAAGTCACCGGAAAACCGGGACTCACATCCTCACGGTATTTCCTCCGACTCTTTCTGTTTAAATCATGTGATTTATCAGTCTCTAACACAACTCCACCATCAGAATCGATCCTAGTCAACGTTTATCAAAAATCTTATCTTCGCCGGAAAAATTCTGAAACTGCCGGAATCACACTGTGAACTGGTATGATATCCTAAACTTCTTTTAAACCTTGTTTAAGTGACTCAACTTCATAAATAATCGATCAACGCTGTTAATTGTTTTCAACAGCCGGAGTTCACTTTCAGTACCGACGAACCTCCGCCGGAATTCTGTGAACAACATCAATCGGTATATCCTCTACCTTAAACTCTCTCCATTCCCTACTTTTAAATTACTGTTAATGTATGAAAATTGTATAAGTCACAAATCAATCATAACAAGTCGGAATATGCTGACTGTGTAAATCGACGAAGAAGATGAAGACACCACATAACATAAGATTAATTAAAAACGGTATTTTAAACGGGTTAGACACACAGTCCAGCGGTGGACTGTGTGCAAATTTCACACACACGTCCCGAGTTCGATTCTTGCTATACGCACACCTTATATTATAACGCGCCTTTTTGTTTAAACTAAACCGGGATAACCCAGTTAGTTGTTAAGTTTAATAAAAACCGAGATATTAACCAGGTTAGACACACAGTCCAGCGGTGGACTGTGTGCAACATGAAATACACGTCGCGCGTTCGAAACTCGTCCCGAGCACCGGTCCGATTGAATTAAAATGTTTTTGCAAATAAAGGAAATTCGATCAAACCAAGTAAGTGTATAAATATAATTAAAAACGAGATTGGTTAGACACGTAGCTCAGTTGGTAGAGCTGCGTGCACGCGAACGGGAGGTCGCCGGTTCGAATCTCACCCGGCGCAGATAATTCGCTGACCGAACCGGTCAAAACGGTCAACGGTCAACGCTAAAAAAATAATATTTTTTTATGTTTTTATTTATTTAATTTAATTTAAAAATCAATTAAAAATACTTAAAAATAACATTTTTAAAGATAGAAAATAGCCATAAACTCACAAAAATATATCTAAAAATTTCATTAAAATCCTTAATAAATTCCATCCATTTAATATATTCTCCATTATTATTTAGGTTAGTATTCCTCGTTGATCCGCTCATCTAAATCGTGCGCATCTCACCATCTCCAATCCAACGCATCCAATGTGAGTGAATCTTACAAATTCCCCGTTTTAATCACGTTTTGGGGTGTATCATGTGTCTTTGTTTATATACATATTATAACTAAACCATTGTGCATACATCATATCATGAACATGTGTATTCTGTTTGTTGCTGTTAAGTAGTTATTATTGGATGCAATTTATTATTCAGTACATGCAATTTCATAGGCCGCCGCTCCCCATTTATGAGCGTTGAGCATGTTCCCCATTTTATTATGCGGTTGAACCTGGCGTGCCCACATACGATCGGCTCCGTTTGATTGAGCCTTGATCGCACAGTTCATTTTACATTTTCAGTACATGCAATACGATCGGCTCCGTTTGATTGAGCCTTGATCGCACAGTTCATTTATGTTATTTATCATATGATATTTGTATGTTCATGTATGCTATCAAGTGTTATTGTATGTTATAATTGCAACTGCTATTTGCTATTGCTTGATTACTTACATCTGCTCATTTATGATTATGCACAATTTTTCTTTGATAAACTAACCATTAATTCATTAATAAATGTTTATCTAATAAGGTTCACTCGCCAACTTATGTTGACCCCAAAAACTCCCATTTTACACATGATACAGGTGAACCAGCAGCAACTAGGAACACATAGGACCTGGATTAGAAGAATAAAATAATTTAGTATTGGGATTGTTATGTTTGGTTTATTTCCTTTGTATTGAATGAACATGTTTGGATACTTGAAAATGTAATTTTGACTTTATTTAATATGAAACATAATAGTAAATGTCATGTGCTTTGGTGATAACCCAATTATGCCCCGACTCTGATTTCCGCTGCGGGTCGGGGTGTGACAGTGGCGACCCTACCCACTTTAGAAACACGTGCCCTCGATTGGTTAACATCATAAACGCCCAAGCTCAAGCAAACCCAGTTAACCAAGCAAATCAAGCCTACCCAGCTCCACCACCAGCAAGAGGAAGAGCTTACAACATCAACGCCAATCCTGTTGAAGATAATAACGACCCAAACGAACAACCCAACTAGCCTTCCTTCACCAAGAATCAAGACTCAACTCCAACCGTTTAGTTTTTATGTTTTCTCATGTTATCTCAATCTTTACGTATCTCAGTTATACATTGGAAATTTATGTATCCAAGAATCTTAATGCGAATTACTATTTCAGTTTTGTTTTATACTCACTGATTTAACATTCGTATCATCATACATCTTGCCGTATCTCAATCTCATCATTTAATGAAGTTGGGTTGTGTCTCACTTTTACATAGACTAACTGCTTCATCATAACAAATGAGAGAGGTACTGTCATCATTCAGTCATGTATCCTTTCAGAAATGAGACTCAAGCTTTGGTTGTTGTGTTTGTTTATGTTTTAGAGTCACATAGAACTGATCATAATTTACTGATAAAGCCAATGAAAATTTGACAAGAATATGGTGGATACGCCGCTGGTACTTCCTATATATAAGTATTCTTGTCAAAGGATCAAAAGCGTTGTCAGGCGGTTATGAAAAGTTTCGTGTAGGTTTTAGTATTGTCATGGTTGAAGTTTTGTTTTATGATATAACCTTATCTTTCCAAACGTATCAATTCTCTCAAAACTCTTATGTATAAAAATCATGCTTAGTCAATCAACTCTGTTTATCCATGTTCCACATTCTTATACTTTAGGCATCAAAAAGCGATTCCTGTAGCCGGGTATTCAACCCTTACTAAGAACGTTACCGCCTCAAATAAGATTTAAACTCTCACCCTCTTCTAATTATGTAATTGTCAAATTAAAACATCCTCCCTTCAAGTCAAATATACCACTACTACTTAAATTTTCGGACGAAGTTTCTAAAAGTAGGGGATACTGTAACATCCGTCGAAAAACGGGTTTCCAAAACCCGCTTCGTTTATTAATCGAATAACCAGTTAAAAATTTTCCTTGCTTATTTAATGCTCAAATAAATTTTAAACAATACATAATTAATAAATATATTAGAATTTAAAATCTATAATTGAAAATTAATAATAAATAATGAATAAAAAAAATAAAAGGGGACGCCGGGTTTCGAACCCGGGTCACCCGGATGAACAAACGCACAACAAACCACTACACCACCTCTCCATATCTGAAATGATTTAATCAAATAATCATTTATGTATTCCTTAACTTCTTGATCTGAATTCAAAAGTTCCGCTCAGTAACGGCTGTAACAGGCAGCAATCACCAAGATTGCGAATTCTTCGCAAATAACCGAAGAAAATGTTTCCAGTCTTGACCCAAGACTCAAATCGAGTCAAAATACGTCCAATTAGCTATGCAATCAATCAATCTGCCATAACTCAATTCTGACCGAAACCGAAGATTTAATTGTGCGACCTCCTCATCTATAAATAGGAGCTCTAGAACTCTTTAGAATTGCACATACACACTCTTAAACCTTCTCGCAACTCTCTGTTCATCGGAAAACACTTGTCTGCACTTAACGGAATCTCGCCGGAAAACCGAAGAATCTATTCCCTTATTACCTTACTCTAAAATAGGACTTCTAGAGCTCAGACAGAAGTCACCCACACTCACCTCAAACTTCCTGTAGATCCTCTGTCGCAAGTTACATTTCGCCGGAATCCTCAGTTACTCGCCGGAATCATCACCGGAGGATTTCAATTCGACTCTGATCGGTATAATCTTTTGATCCATGTCCTTTTATCATTTAATTTACTAAAGTATACTAGATTTCTGATTTAGCAGTCGAGTTCAAATACTGAGAATTAATCAGGAAAGAGATGAAGTTCAAAAAGTTTATAAGTATAATTAAAAATGGGATTTGTATCGGGTTAGACACACAGTCCAGTGGTGGACTGTGTGCATTTGAAACGCAATGTCACACCACGACCCGCAGCGGAATAAGAGTCGGGGCATGATTGGGTTAACACCAAAGCTCATGATGTTTAGTAAAATGTTTCATATTTATTAAATTCGAATTACAACTTCAATATTTCAAACAAGTCCACACAATAACAAGGAAAAAGTAACTAAATAAACAATCCAAAGCCTAAACTGGTTTATTCTTCTAGGCCGTCCTATATGTTTCTTGCTGCAACTGGATCACCTGTATCATGTGTAAAAATGAGGGTTTTTGGGTCAACAAAAGTTGGCGAGTGAACCTTGTTAGAAAACATTTATTATTGATTTCTTGTTGTATTTAATATGGAAAAATTGTGCAATAATCATATGTGAGCAAACGTAAATAAACATACAATAACAAACCACCTAGCATGAGTATATGACATGAATGATAATGTATATGTTGGCAACGTCACGTTCCGCTTATAGGTAATGGGGAACGGACGACCTATGATGATGTATGTGCGATCAAGGCTCAATCAAACGGAGCCGATCGTATGTTGGCAACGCCACGTTCCGCTCATAGGTAATGGGGAACGGTTCCGCTCATAGGTAATGGAGAACAGACGAGCCTATGATGATGTATGTACTGAAAATGATAAAATTTAATCTAAACATTAACCACACAAACAATTGATACATATTGGATACACATTTGATCATGGATATGATGGATGCACAAGTGTTTAAATGTAATAAATAATAAATGACACATGATACACCCCAAAATGTGATTAAAACGGGGAATTTGTAGAGATTCACTCACATTGGGTGCGTTCGTTTGATGATGTTGAATGCGCACGAGTTTAGAGAGTTGATTGACGAGGAATAACTAACCTAAATAATAACGAAAAGGTACGGTAAATAAGTGGATTTTATTAACAATTTTAATAGGGTTTTTAGATTTATTTTTGTGAGTTTAAGGTCATTTTCTAACTTTAAAAATATTATTTTTAAGTATTTTTAATTGATTTTTAAATTAAATAAATAAATAAAAATATAAAAAAAATGTTGACTTTTTGGGTTGACCGTTGACCGTTGACTTTGACTGTTGACCGGTTCGGACTTTGTGTTTGTTTGCGCTGAGTGAGGTTCGAGCTTGTGACCTCCCGTACGCGTGCACGCAGCTCTACCAACTGAGCTACGTGTCTAACCAGAAATATTCTAAGTTTTAATTATATATATATACTAATTAAATGTTTAATTTATTCGGTTTATATTAAAAGAATTTAAATGGTTGAACCGGTTTGCAGGGAGCCGGATCGAACTCGGGTCCTTCGGTTTGTAAGCGCACAGCCCAACCAGTTGGGCTGTTTGACCTGTTAAACTTACAGTTTTTATTAATCTTAAAAACATCCTGGGTCCTACTCTGATTCAGTAACAAAAAAAAATTGGTTTTAATTCGGAAAGCCGGTGCGTTTGTAAGATTCGAACTCGTGACGTGCGTTATGTGTTTGCACACAGTCCACCGCTGGACTGTGTGTCTAACCCGGTTTAATATTCAATTTATATAATACTTATACACAACGTCGACTTCGTCTTCTTCGTTCAAAGACACAGACAACAATATCCGACTGTTCTGGTTTAATTCGATTAACGAAACTTATAAATGATTGAAATGTAATGGATAGAGAGGGTTTTGGAAATGAATGTACCGAAACAGATGTTTTTCTCAGATCTCTGGCAAGGTCGTCTGCTCTGTTTTATGAATTCCGTCTGAGCGGACCAATTAACAGTTTTGATTAACTAATTGTGAAATTAAGTGACTAAACAAGAATTATCAGAGAGTTTAGATGTTTGTACCGATTCACAGCGTGATTTCGGAATTTTCAGAGATTTTCCGGCGGTTGCAGATTATCCGACAACGTCGTCTGGGACCGATTCTGATTGAAGGATTTGAGTTAGTATAAGTCTAACAATGGATAGAAGATGAAAGAACCGAGAAAATTACCGATTTGATGAATGTCACGGTTTTCCGGCGAAAGTCCGGCGATAGCAGATAACGATTCCGACAAACAGAAAATAGAGCGAAAGTGAAATTGAAGGTTCTGTGAGTGTTTCCGAATTATGAGATGATGATATTGTTAGTGTAAATCAGGAAGTAAATGATTTCGGTTTTCAACTCCCAAAAATCATATGAATCGATGCAATTGAAGACCGAATTGATTAAGAACGTGGGCAGCAATTGATTTATCGGTTATAATCAGTAATAGCGATTACTCAAAAGTCTGGATAGTTGAAAGCCGATGAGCGGTTTCAGTTTTGGCGCAAACAGATGAGTTCACGGGTAGAAGTTAAGTTCTATTTGTTTCATTGATTACACAAAAGCACCAAGTAAGTGTTTGTTGATTGTGTCTTCCGGCTGACCCGGGTTCGAAACCCGGCAGCCTATTTTCTTTTTTATTTACTTTATTTTACTTTTTAACAATTTTAGTTTCCATAATCTAAAATGTTTATTAGTTATGTATTGTTTAAAATTAAAATGAGCATTAAATAAGCAACAAAAATTTGAAACTGACTATTCGATTAATAAACGAAGCGGGTTTTGAAAACCCGTTTTTCGACGGATGTTACAGTATCCCCTACTTTTAGAAATTTCGTCCCGAAATTTAAGTAGTAGTGGTAACAGGAAAAAGATGTGGGTATTTTTCGCGCATTGAGTCTTCACGTTCCCAAGTAAACTCAGGTCCTCGTTTCGACTCCCAGCGTACCCTAACAATTGGAATACGACTCCGTCTTAAATGTTTTTCTCCGAAGTCCATGATCTCTACTGGTCTTTCAATGAAATGCATAGATTCATCGATCTGAATATCTTCTAGGGGAATATGGAGGTTTTCATCGGCGAGGCACTTCTTCAAGTTTGATACGTGGAATGTGGGGTGAATTCTATTGAGTTCTTCTGGTAGGTCAAGCCTGTATGCTACAGGTCCTACTCTTTCGAGTATCTTGAAAGGTCCTACGTAGCGTGGTGCTAGCTTGCCCTTCTGACCAAAACGAACTACTCCCTTCCACGGTGATACTTTTAAAAGTACATGTTCACCAATGTTAAACTCCAAAGGCTTTCGTCGTTTGTCTGCATAACTCTTTTGACGACTTTGTGCCGCTAGAAGATTGTTTCGAATTTGATGGATCTTGTCTGTCGTTTCTTGAATCAATTCTGGACCGGTGATTTGAGCTTCCCCAATTTCGTGCCAACATACTGGAGATCGGCACTTACGACCATATAAAGCTTCGAAAGGTGCCATGCCGATACTTGAATGATAGCTGTTGTTGTACGAAAATTCAACTAATGGTAGATGAGCGTCCCAATTTTCCTTGAAGTCTATGACACATGCTCGAAGCATGTCTTCAAGTGTTTGGATGGTGCGTTCAGATTGTCCATCAGTTTGAGGATGATAAGCGGTACTGAGGTCTAATCGTGTACCCAAAGCGGCTTGTACGGCTTGCCATGTTCGTGAAGTGAAACGACCATCACAGTCTGAAATAATGCTTAAAGGTACACCATGACGGCTTACGATCTCGCTGATGTAGATACGAGCTAACTTCTCGTTCTTGAAGTCCTCGCGAATCGGAATGAAGTGAGCTGATTTTGTAAGACGATCAATGATTACCCATATAGTGTCATACCCACTGGAGGTGCGAGGTAAGTCAAGTTGCGTGCAAATCAATTCATTAGGCCCATCAGTTCCCGTTGCAGACGGGTTGAACATCGCGTGCCTCAAAATCATTCATTAGGCCCATCAGTTCCTCGTGGGAGACGAGTTGAACATCGCGTGCCTCAAAATCATTCATTTGGTGTGTGCGTGTGTATTAATTAATATTATGTGAATTGTGATTAAATTTACATTTACGTTTATTCATATTTGGTTATGCACAATTTTATTCAAATAACCAACATAACTAATCCTTTCAAATGTTTAAATAAGATTCACTCGCCAACTTTTTGTTGACCAAAAACCCTATTTTACACATGATACAGGTGGACAGGTTGAAGCAAGGAACACATAGGAAATTGCCTTAGAAGAAAAATAATGAAGTCATGAAATATGTATTTGAACATGTTGTACTTGTATGTTTATTGTAATGTTCTTCTTTAAAAAGAAATAATAAATATGAAACTTTGTAGTAAATGTCATGAGCTTTGATGAAAACCCAATCATGCCCCGATCACCATTTCCGCTGCGGGTCGGGGTGACAGATTTCTTATTAGAAATTCCAAAGGAAACAACAACGAAAGTTAACAGTACTATAACTGAACCATCTGACCCTAATACCTGGAAGCTTTTCACCGATGGAGCTTCAGCCTTGAAGGGTCAGGGGTTGGGCTAGTCCTAATCAACCCCGAAGAATTAGAATTTGCATATGCTCTCCGGCTTGAATTTCAGACAACCAATAACGAAGCCAAGTATGAAGCACTCATTGCTGGACTCAAGCTAGCCAAAAGGATGGATGTTCAAAAGCTTCAAGTCTTCACAGACTCCTTTCTTGTCTCAAACCAAGTGAACGATAGCTACATAGCCAAGGAGCCTAACATGAAGAAGTACAGGGAAAGGCAAAGGAACTCATGAGTACATTCCAATCATGTACTATCAAACAGGTTCCGAGGTCACGAAACAAGAAGGCCGATGCACTGAGCAAACTTGCATCCCTCACATTTGCTCATCTCACCAAAAAAGTGTTAGTTGAGGTATTGAGAACACCATCCATTTAAGAACTTGAAGTACAAGATGTAATTACTGAGGAAGGGCCAAACTGGATGACCCCTTTGATCAAGTTCCTAAGAAATGGTGAGTTACTGGATGATCAGACGGAGGCGAAACGATTTGCATCAAGTCAAGGCAATATGTGTTACAAGGAGAAATCCTTTATAAAAGAGGTTACATTGCACTAGTACTCTGATGCGTTGGCCCAGAACAAAGCCAGTATCTGATCAAGGAGGTTCACGAAAGAATATGTGGGGTTCACTATGGCCCACGATTGGTAGTTTCAAAATTGATGAACCTTGGATACTTTTGGCCTTCCATGCATCGAGTCACTTCTGAATAGCTGCGAAAATGTGAAGCTTGTCAGTTGCACGCTCTAGTACCCAAAAGCCCTAAGCATGACTTTGTTCCCATCTCCTCGGCTTGGCCGTTTCACAAATGGGGTATGGAAATTGTTGGTCCATTCCCACCGGCCAAAGGAGGAGTCAAATTCTTGTTGGTAGCCGTTGATTACTTCACCAAGTGGCCAAAAGTAAAATCGTTGGCAAAAATTTCAAGGAAATAAGTCATCAATTTCGTTTGGGAAAGCATACTCTGTCGTTTTGGGCTCCCAGGGGTACTAGTCACGGATAATGGAAAGTAGTTTGCCGAGAAGCCTTTTAGCTCTTGATGTAAAGAGTTCAGGATAACTCAGGTATTCAACTCGGTTGCTTACCCACAGTCAACCGGCCAGGTTGAAAGGACAAATCAGGTTGTAGAAGGGATTAGCCCGATTGGAAGATACGGCAATAACCAGCTCGAAGAGCTTCCCAATGTCCTACGGGCAATTCGAACAACTACGAAGACAAGCCACAAGAAAACACCCTACAACCTAGTGTTTAGATTGGGACCTTGTACTTCGAAACAATGAAGCCCGTAAGAAAGAGAGTCAAGGAAAACTTGGCCCTAAGTGGAAAGGGCCATACACCATCCTTGAAGCCTACAAGAGAGGATCATACAAACTGGCTAATGCACAAGGTAAAAAGCTTTTCCGCCACATGAATGGCAAAAAGCTTAAAATGTTCCGCGTCTAGTCAGAATGTCTTAGAAAGTATTTCAAGAATTGTTCTACCCTCCTTTGAAATCAAAGTGCTCTTGAATGAATGAATGAATGACGAAGTTTTTTGTCAAAATTTGATTTCTATCCTATAATTAGGTTGAGAACCTAGCAAAAAACTCTATGGCAAGGGCTATGTAAGGGGATGAGCTCCCAAGCCACATCGCACAACAAGTTCAAGGGTTAAATGGACCTATATAAGGGGTGAGTTCTTAAATCAATACAACTCCATGAGACTTAGATAATTTTTAAAAAAAATATGTCTTATAGACGAGTTTGAGCAACCTACATCAAATGTTCCTTAAGCCTTAACAATGGCTTACGAACCAAAAAGGCACCAAGTGACTGTTATAAATAGGATAGGTGATGTGTCTTCTTGTTAAAAATAATTTAAGGCTAAGTGACTGCAACATTGAACCCTTCAAGGTATAAATAACAAAGGATGCACAACTAAAAATAAGGGCAACACATAAAACCATCAAAAACCACAAGGGAATAACAGAACAACATAACATAGAAGATAAAAAGTTAAACATAACAATAGCCATAAGGGCATCCAACTTACACATCGTCCAAAAGCCTTCAAGTCTTCAACCATCAGAGGGACCTAAACGGTTCCCTTGAAAGAAAACATGTTCAAATTTACACCACTTCTTATCTCTAGAACTTGCTCCTTGCATGTTCTATTCTTTACTCACTTTAATACAGTCACATTACACACAAACATTCTGGGTTGAATATTCTTCAATCCAGAATTCAAAACAAGAAATAACAAAGTGATCGAACCCTACATATTCCATACGTGGGGGACACCATGACCTGATTTAGGCAAATCGAAACCCTTGAACTCTTTTGCCTAACCCATCCATTCACCATCCTTGGTCTTATATATGTTGTAGCAACAAACACCAAATCATGTGTGTAGTCTTCCTTCCATCCTTTGTTGTAGCAGTTCTTGAGTAGTCTAACAGTGTTGAATGATAATATAATTATGGGAAATCCTAAGAGTGTCAATTTTCGACTGAGTTTACAACAAAATGTTCATTTAACTTCTCGTTGTCACAAAATGTCCCTTAAACACGGGCGCTCGCGCAAGTGGCAGACCAAGAACCTTTTGCCATAGGGGTTCGGAAATTATGCATTATAACATTTTAGATAATTTTTGCAATTTTAACCTTGAATAGGTCAAAATCAACATATGTTTTTTTATAGTTAACTACTTTTCTTGTATAGATCTGATGGTTAACTTACTATAGGGACTTGCATTGCTTACAATCCAAGCGCATTCCCAAAAGCTGAAACCACCTCTTTGTAACATATTTTTACCAACATCTAAGTGTGAGAAAGTGAGCGGAGGAAACGCAGTGTTACTGTTCTTTGCGATCTACATGCTGGCTGTTGGCGGTGCAGGTGTAAAGGCAGCATTGCCATCACATAATGCAGATCAGTTCGATGAAAAAGACCCAAAAGAGGCTACACAGATGTCCACTTAATTCAACGGTTTGCTACTAGGCCTTGCAGTGGGGGGTTCAGTTAGCTTAACTTGTTTCGTGTGGGTACAAGTTAATAAAGGCTATGACCTTGGATTCGAGCTTTCGTTGATCGCCATGTTCTTGGGTGCGATCATCTTTATTTCCGGGATTGCCACGGTATCGGATATATGTTGTGCAAGGGAGCAGTGCCATTACGGAACTTTTGCAGGTACTTACAGGGAGTCTGTTTGCATAAAGATGTTATGAAAAAAATGGATTTTTTTTAATTTGTAGGTGTTCTAGAAAAATCATAAGTGTTTCTAAGAAGTTTTTGAACTTGTTATGATTTCTATAGTGTATGTTAGTCATAGGAGGAGACTTGTTTAGTGTTGACTAGTCAAATGAGCGAGACTGAATTTAAGATCCGCTAATCAAAGGAGCATACTTAATTAAAGTCCATTAGTCAAAAAATCATACTTATTATTTGAATTTTTCTATATCGGCGTATTCGAGAAATCAGCTTGCCACGTGAATTTCAGGTTTCATACTTTTTCAGAGCCCGCTTAGCGCTGACCTTAGCAAGTGCAAAGTGTGCAAGCACTCGCAGCCCACTTTCCTAGGGGCCAAAACTTTTAATTTTTTAAAATAAATATTCCATATATAAATTTTTTTATATAAAGCCTATAAATTTTAAAACCCAATAATATCTACGACCCAATATGATTTTTATCCATTAACCTATTTGGTTTTGGCCCTTTTAAACCCATTTTTCATTTAACCCAACTAACTCTACGTAACCCATTTGAAAACATAAAATTGAACCCAATTAAACAACCCAACATTCTAATCCGTTTATATATTTTTGGGGCCCTTTCCTAGTCGTGCAGGTCCCCTGGAATTCTCAGGGATGGTCTTGAGTTGGCTACCTAGTTAGCGAGCTCCATAGAAAAATATATAAACACTTCCAAAAACCTCCTAGAAACCCTTATCATTCTAAAAGGTTTACAAATAAAAAAGATTTACAAGAATATGAGGATGACTTTGAAAAATCTTTATACTTGTTGACTGCATATCAAGTCTCTTCTAGACTTCTAGGATGGAATTTTTTGTGTATTAATTAGTTGAATGTCTTGCATTCCTTGTTAAATTAACAAATTACCCTTAAGCTTGTTTTACTTTACAGGTTTACGTTGCAGCCATTAGAAATAGAAATCTTCAATTTCCTGAGGATCCATCTGAACTACATGAGACCCCCATATTGGACAGAGAAGCTGCAACTCATCATGAATTCTTACCACATAGAGATGTTTACAGGTTAATCTTCTCAGTTCATTTAAGCTTCCGAAGCTCATCTTATTTTCGATTTTAGTTCGATCATGTAAATTCTTAGCTAAAGAATGAGTGATTTTTATTTCTTAGGTGGCTAGACAAAGCAGCAATCAGATCCAATGAAACTGAACCTCCAAATCCATGGAAACTCTGCAGGGTTACACAAGTAGAAAATGCAAAAATCTTCTTAGCAGTGGTTCCAGTTTTCTTGTGTAGCATTGTTATGACATTATGCTTAGCCCAACTACGAACATTTTCAGTTCAACAAGGAGTCACTATGAATACTAAGCTTACAAACTCTTTCAACATGCCACCTGCATCCCTCCCTATTATTCCTATATCATTTATGCTCATTCTAATTCCAATTTATGACCAAATCCTTGTCCCTTTTGTTCGTAAATTCACCGGCATCCCCACTGGAATAACTTACTTGCAAAGAGTAGGAGTTGGGCTTCTTTTGTCTTCATTAGTAATGGCGGTCGCTGGTATTATAGAAATAAAGCGAAAAAACATTGCTAAACACCATAACATGCTAGACGCAATCCCTGTGTTTCAACCATTGCCCATCAGTGTCTTTTGGTTATCATTCCAATATTTTGTTTTTGGTGTAGCTGAATGTTTCACATACGTGGGGCTACTCGAGTTTTTCTACTCTCAAGCACCAAAATCAATCAAATCCATCTCTTCTTGCTTTCTTTGGAGCGCAATGGCAGCTGGGTATTTCATGAGTAGCATCATGGTGAAGATAGTGAACCGTGCTACAAAAGGAGTCACTAAAAGTGGAGGATGGTTGGCCGGGAACAACATAAATCGTAATCATTTGGAAATTTTTTACTGGTTGCTTTCTATATTGAGTTTGATCAATTTCACAGTTTATCTATTTGTTGCATCAAGGTACAAGTATAGGCCATTGAGTCTTGATGTTTTGGATGAGAATGAGGTACATCAACTGAAGATATTGAATCCTTCAATGGAGGATTTATGATATGTGAGGTTAAAGGTATATAATTAAGTATTAGGTTTTCTCAGTTATAAGTTGTTTGATATTCTGTGCAAGTTGTAAATTAAGTTGATTCTGTATGAGTGTGTTTTAAGGTATCCTTTTAGTAGTTTAATGAACTACTGAACAAAAATTTGTAGCTTGTAACCACATGGATACATAATCGTTAAAATTTAGTCCCTAAGATACTTTATTATTGCTTTAAAGCATATCCAATTAAGTTCCATTCGAAAATATTTTTAGTACAATCGTACAAATTCTATAAATAAATTCAAAAACTCAAAAATAGATACTAACATGTCCAAATTCATTAAAAATTGTCTATTACAATATAAACATGTACAACATAAAGCGTGATACTAGCTAGTAGGCAGCCGGCAGGCTTGATCAAACGAAGACATAATTTGCATCTATTTGCACCGGTAGATCCAGGAATTCACGTGGGTGAGGTCAAAATTGTTCAGTGAAAATGGGTTGGGTCAACACGATTAATATATTTAGCTTTAAGTTATTAGAGACAAAAATAAATAATTAATGTCAAGATAGTATTTATATTAATCAAGCCCTACTATATATGAAGGGAAATCCATGACATTGTATATGTTTATTATTTATATTTACGGTTAAACTGATTGGTATAATTATAAATGGAGGTAAAATGTAAGAAATACTTGCTGTGAAGTAAAACTCAAATTCCATTTTTAGAGAGATTTTATTAGATTTTTATTCACTAGAGTAAAATTTGTTTAGGATGGTGTGTGTGAAAATTTATGAATAAGTGAGAGCTAACTTCCATTTCCTTATGGGTTTGTTAAAGAAATAAAAGGGGTAAACATAAATTATTTAGAGGCTTATATTAAAAGGGGAGATTTATTTGAGATGAAAAGTAAATTGAGAAGAAAAATAACAAATAGTATAATTGTAAGATATTAAGTAGTTTTTTATATCATTTATTAATATATTTAACTATTTAATTAATCATAAACCCTATCATCCTCTACACTAATTTTTTTGCTATACACATAAAAAATTATCTTATACACATCAAAATTTATCATATACATAATTAAATTTACCCTACACAACTCGTAATTTATCTTACACCTACTAATTTGTCATACACTCTAGTTTTTTTTTGAGAAAGATATGTTTTTTTTATAATAAATTACAATTTAATATAGTTAACTATTAAAAAGAAAGACTAGAAATTAACGATCAATGTGAGTTTACAAATATACTCTTATATTAAAATTAAATGCAAATATTAAATGAAGTAAAATTAAACATTTTTATTGGTTGAAATTTCTAATTTTTTCTTATTACAAATTTTTTTCTCATTTAAACCATCTACTATAATAAAACTGAATCATTTTTATATATATACTAGAATTATACCTGTCGCGCGGTGCGGCGGCGTAAGAAGTTAGTAGTTCGCTAGCAATTCGTTTGTGGCGGCCTAAAAGAATTCGATAGCGAGCGTAAAAACTATAATTCGATAGCGGTTCGACAGCGATTAAGTAAATATATATGTCTAGATTAAGTATATATGTTTGCTTAAGTAATTCAATAGCAATTCCTTTTATTACAATAACCAAGATTAAGTATGACACGCTTTTTGCCACATCAAAGCAAAAAGTGTGGCATATGAATGTATATGTAAACATAGGGAAAGCATTGAATTGGCAAAAAGTGTGATGGAAAAAAAAGTTGAGGTGTAGGGTAGTATGCTTAGATCACACGGTTTGGATGTGGTTTTGTGGTATTTATGCCACACCACCTTGGGAACGGCGTTGCTCATGGCGTTTATATTTGGGTTTGGGGTTTTTCACCAGTCTCGGGGCATTTGGGTTGTGAAGTGGTGTCTCTTGATTGGTGGGTGAATTTTGGGTGTATTTTAATTTTGATGTCTCTCTTTATATATATACACATACACACACAGACATATATATATGCATACATATATATATATATGTCTCTCTCTTATATATATACACACACATATATATACATATATATGTATATATATATATATATAGTGTGTGTGTGTGTGTGGTGTTATATATATATTATAAAAACGCCACTGACCACGTCACTCCCACCCCGTCCGTTTTAAGCACCACGCCATGTTCTAACGCGTGGTTCACATGTCGCATAATGCCCCATTTTCAAGCCGTTCCACATCGCCTGGTCTTAACATGTGTAAAGGAATAAGACATACTTTAAAGTAGTAGGGAGCATGTACAATCACCATATGGATGCTTTGAAGAATTGTTGTACAAACACATTTGTACAACCACACAAAGCATATACTACCCTTTAAGCATAACTTACAACTAACTTTTCCCTACTAAGCCTAGGCTTCATTGTGCAACTTCAGCTCAACATCATTAATAGAGCCCCCTCCTTAACTTTGAGGGTATGGGTAAAGCCTCCATTTATTCAATAATGCCCCCACCCTCACATAGACACCCTGTTATTGCTAGCTAGTTCATTTACAAACCAACAATAACGCCCTCATGATAGCGCCCCTAGTATGGTCATGGGGTGCTATTGTTTTTTTTTTCAGTTGAGGTGGCATGGGCATCGTGTCCCATATCGCGTAGCCTAAGCATAATATAGATCTACCCAAATCCTTATTAGTGAGGAGCCTCTTCCCTATTAAGCATAATACAGATCCACCCCTATTATTTGGCTTGCCATTTTGAAATCCTCTTTCTTTTCCTGTTGCCTAGCTCTTTCCTAATTCCACTCTGTGTTTTCCAAGCTATGTTTGAGTTATGTTATAAGTTTCCACCTATTCTCTTTGTGTTTAACGCGTCTCCAATGAAAGCTCTTACAGACGAACAGCACCTAGTCACAAGTCATGCCTCCACGAACGTCTCCCTCCACACGTACACTCTTTTCATTCCCTCTCACATTTTCATGTCCCCACAGACAAATAGTTTCTCCTCTCTCTCTCTCTCTCTCTTTGTTATCTGTAGATTGTCGAGAAAGAATGCTGATGGCCAGATGCTCGCATTTAGGATGCTTTCATACCTATAAATATACACACATACTCCCATATATAGCAAGTATATACAAACATGTTATGTTTACATATAGCATAATAAGACTTGCGGAAAATGCCCCTTAAAGTACGAGTTTTTAGGATCCGCACGTTGCGACGGGACCCTCAAATCGAACAAAAATAATACAAGTAAAGACATTTAACCACGCACGTGTGTTGAGGGGTGTTTACTCACCAAAGTTAGAGCAGTAGAAAAAAATTCACTACTACAGAAATAGGCATTTGCTACAACCAAATCTATTAGCAAATCCGTAGCAAACACCCTTTTTGCTACGAATTTGCTACGGATTTGGTTCGTAGCTACAAGTCCCGTCACGAATTTATTTGCTACGAACTTTAGCTACGGAAATTATGTTTGCCACAAATTTAGTAACAAAAAATGACGTCATTATTTTAGCCACGAAATTGCTATGAAGAAGGTTGCTATGAAATTTCGCTATGGGTTTTTAGCTACCGAAACTTTTAGCTACGATTGTTTTTAGCTATGGTTGTTTTTAGCTACGGATATATGTAGCTACGGAAAATTTTAGCTACGATTGTTTTTAGCTACGGATGTTTTTTGGCTACGGATACTTTTATCCATGCTTATTTTTAGCTACGATGGAGTTTTTGCTACGAGTTTGGCTACAAAGTTTTGCTACACATTAAGCTACTATTTTCGTTACGATTCCGTTTCAAAATATAGCTATAAAATTTGCTACGAACTTTGTAAGGTTTTTGGTATGAAACTATCTATAGATTATAGAAGGTTTTTGCTAGGATTTTTGTAAAGTTTTTGCAACATATTGAGCTAAGGCTTTTTTCTATAATTTTTCATATATATGTTATTTTCAAATTATTTCTTATAGACGACAATATACTCAAATCCCAATAAGTAGATACACATTATACCAAAGATAAATATGAAATCAAATTTCAATATCCAAATGTATTCCAACAAAGATCCAAATTATCTAAAAAGCAATACAATAAATATATGAATTATAAAGTTTTCTAACACACCATATCTAAACATGACAGAAAATTTTCTGACAGGTTTTGTGATGACGATTGATATCTCGGTCGTTCAAAAGTATAACTTGCATTTTTTTCAATTTTCTCCATTGTAGCACACTTCTCTACTATATTTTGTTTTAACTTCGTTACTCGTCGTCAAAATTGGTAAAGATTCCAGTGTGCTTGCTTCTACAAGTTGATGAAACTGATTACATATATGAAGCAATATGCCAAATATATAAAAGAAAATATTAATTTTGTATAATAATATTATAATAAGTTACGTGAACATTGAAGGACCATGAAGAGTTCAAACTATAGTCTTCAAATAGATACAAAATTCCATGGGGGGCAAACTTCATGTTTACAAATTGACCTATCATACATCAATATACATTTACCAAAGTTTTACATGAACTAATACTAATTATCAAATAGTAATTACTTACACGTAATTATTAGTTGTTCTCTCTAATAGACCTCTGAACATAAATCCAAGTTCAACCTGCATGTGGTCAAATATTAAAATTGATTAATGCAGTAATAAGTTTATGAAAGCATTAATTATTACAAGAATAATTATAAAATGAACTAAATGTTATATGCATAACAATCAACTAAATGTCTACATCAACCTGTTTGAAACTAGTTCCTTTTTTCCGCTAAAAAAGTTTATTTGTTGATCCGTTTGAGATGAACACTGCCCAAATTGACAGTTTATAATTAAACGTTTTATTTCATCCACCTATACAATAAACTAAAAAAAGTATTACCGATATTTCAAGATGCTAACCCAATATTAATCCTTCAATTCAATAATCATGTTGTATCTTGTTCCAAATAAAGCAAAAGAGTTTCTGAGCTCCTGGAAACGAAGCACTTTATTTAGCTTCACATTACATATAAAATACATAAAATAATTAGAAATCTGAATTACTGCAAATTCAAATATGAAAAATAATTTAGAACATAGGTTTAGCAAATACTATATTAGTTGTGGCGCAGATATTAAAACAACAAGACCGGATAGAGATCTTGAGGTTGAAATTCTCGCCAGTGCATCTGTAACATCTTCTTCGAGCTCCCTGCTCGATTCCACCTTCACTCCTTCTGTAGCATCTTCTTCGAGCTTTCTGCTTGATTTGTCTTTTCAGAAAGGTGTTAGTGAGACTTTCAACTGAAATCATGGGGCTTATGAATAAATTTTGGTGAAAAGGAGGAACGTGGGTGAACCAACAAACCGTGATTTAGATTTTGGAGAGAAATTGAAAAACATTTTGGGGGAATTTTGGAAATTAGATTTGGGTTTTGGAGGGAAGTATATCTTTTAGACGTGATTTTGATTATTGATTTTTTTTTATTTTGAAAAGAATTTACAAATTTTACTTTTAATAAATGAGCACAAACCCAAAAATAAGCTCGTTAAAATGAGGCGGAGTTCAAACTTTATTTATGGAGCTCGAGTAAACTCGTGACACTATTATTTGTATAATTTTTATTTAACAGGTCACCATGGCTTGTATATTAAAAATCTAGAGCAGTAATATGTCATAATGGGGATGGTCCTTATTAAGTCACATTAAGGTTTAATGTGTTAAATTTGTTGAATTATGTCAACGACTAACTAATATTCTAAATGTTATAACATCCCTAGTCAGGGCAAGATGTATATTATTAGGTAGATTATATTTTAATATGTTACATCTAATAGTGTAAAGTTATTTTATAAAAGCTTCTAAAAATAAAAAGTGTCAAATACACAACAGATCACAAAATATAACACAATGCCGAAAAATATAGCACAACGTCAAGGAAAAAAGACACAACGACGTAAATATAGAAAAAACACAATGATAAATAAAAAGACACAATGATGTAATCTAGCCTATTCGAACATCGACGAAAAGACCAAAATGCACTAACATCTATAGTCCGATGTAGAGATGCACACAAAAATCAGTTCTGGGACCGACCTGAAACCAGTTTCGGGCCCTAACCAGTAGAAACCAAAAGCGGTTCAAATCTGATTATACCCAATCATTCCTACCCGGTTCTTCAAATGTTTTCATAAATCGGTTCCTACCCGAACCAGTTTGGACTCTACCCGTTAATACCCGGGCAGGAACCCGTTAGTATGAAAAAAAAAACCATTGGAATCGATTCTAGCATTTGGTAACGGCTATATAGTCGTTTTGTACGATGTTTTTCATTTAGAACCGGTTCTAGCCCCCCCCCCCCCCCAATGAGTTTAAATAGTTATGTGATGTATTGGTTGATTACCCAACTCGAAAACACATTCGACTGAAAAACGCAAGCTTTAAAGCTTACGAAAAATGTCTTCAATTTGGATGACGACAAGAAGTGTAGCTTAGAGCTAACTTTTGTACACACTAGGTAATAAGACTTACAAGAAGAGAGTGCATGGTATAATTTTGGTCCTGGTTTTTGGATTCGCCTTAAGGAGAGATTTGACAAGGAAATGGGTTTTGAAACTAACGATAAATCAGGTACCCATTTATACATGTAGAACCTAGGTTCGGTTCCTATCCGAGTTCTTTGAAAACCCGATTGGGTCTTACCCGGTTTCTATATGGTTCTGGTTCCGACCTAATACTCGATTTATGCATCTCTAGCCCAATGGAGTATAAAGGCCCAAATTGGTGCCATGTAAGGGTGCAAACAAGCTGAGCCTAAGCTCGACTAGGCTCGAACTTGTTTAACTTTTGAAATCTCGAGCTTGGCTCATTGGTAGGTTTTCAAGCTCGAGCTCGGTGAATTTTATATTTCTCAATTGATTTATATTAGTTTTATATAATTTAGTTATTTTTTCATAATATTATAAATAGTAAGTTATTTAAATATATATTTAATATATTAATTTTTTACACAAATAGCAAGCTCATTTAGGCTTGCGAGTCGGCTCGAGCTCGATAAGAAAAGCTCGATCTCAGTTTCATTCACTAAACAAGCTTTCTATTGTTAATTTTGCTATGGATCTTCATACAGGTTTTATTGTATTGCTTTTTGAGTATTCATTTTATTAGTTTTGCTACGGATTTTGTTACCAACATTTTTAATTAACTTTAAAATATTTATTTTTTTTGTTTTTACAACGTATTTTGCTATGGATGTTGCTATAGATATTAGTAAATTATTTTTAATACTTTTTTCTTGTTTTTCAACGAATTTTGTTATGAATGTTGCTACAGATTTTGCTATGTTAGGTTTTATGTTTTTTATAGAATTTCCTACCAATTTTGCTACAAACTTTATTATTTTTTTTCAATACTTTTTTTTCTCAGTTTTGCTACCCATTCTTTTACCTTCGTTAGTTTTTTTAATATATATTTTCATGATTTATCTATGGAGTTTGCTACCAATTTTACAAAGTTTTTTTATTATATTTATTTTCACAATTTTGCTACGAATTTTATTTTACTTTTTTTAGTTAATTCCTAAATACTTATTTTTATGGTTTTTGAAGAAACACCTGTTGAACCTAGGGATATTCAGGGATATATAAGTCACAACCGAGGGATTTCTGCATAAAAAGGTTGCATATTCGCTCGTTCTTCAGGGTGATCTCACTCAGACTGATCTGCAAAACTACCGGCGCCGTTAGTCTCGTCACGGGGAAAAGGGTGGGTTTTCTCCGTGACCACACTCCGGCGTGAGAATAAGTATATGGTGATTGCAAGTAATAAGCAAGTAAGCTTAAAGTAGCAAGTAATAAGTTCGGGTATTGTGAATGTCTTTACATGGTGATCCGACACTTATTTTATAGCCGAAAGTATGTGGGCTCGGAAGATGAGCTAACTGTAACATTTGTGTAAATCGGGTTTCGAAAATCAGCCCCAATGTATCAATCAAGCGTTTTTATTTTATGTCGTTGGTTATTTTATTTATTGTTATAGATATAAATAATAATAATTAAGGTTTAAAAATAAACCTAAATGAAATAGTTTAATAAATAATCAACTAAATACTTAATAGTTATAATTAATAATTAATAAATAATTTAGTAGACCAAATAAAAAGAAAATAATAAAAAGGTGGAACCGGGAATCGAACCCGGGTTCCCCGGGTAAAACACACACCACAGCACCACCGCACCACACACACCATATGTGCTAGAACCCACAACCTGAAACATAAATCCTCATGCTGAATTGAAGCCTGCAACTGCAACAAGTCTCCTCACCGGAGATTTCGCGGTCAAACGCGGTTTCCTTCAAACCGACAACTGGCTCAATGTTATTTTTGGCAAACTTCAAATCAGTCGGCTGTCATCTCCGCAATCATCGGAATTGGTTACCAAAACCGACACCGAGCACACCCCTGTTTCAACCTATATATATACCAATCACAATCCCAAGCTCAAAATCGCTCAATTCCTTCTCCTCCCATCGCAAGAATCTCTGCTCCAAGCATCCCCCCTGTTTTTCATCAGAAATCACAAACGGTCGCCGAACTTTTTCACCGGAAAATACTCACCGCCGACGGTAACCTCTTTCTTTCTAATCCAGTTTGTATATTGTTCAAATATCACATTAATCAAAAGAATCAAGTTTAATTCAGTTTAAAAATAAGAAGGTGTTTTGGGTGAACTATTAAAACGAAGAAGATGAAGCAGCAGCGTGTGTATATAAATATATTAATTCAGTTTATAATCAGGTTAAACATCCAGCCCAAATGGATGGGCCGGGTGCAAACCCACTTCAGACTTTGGTTCGAGACCCTCTTGGTACACGATTCATTTGATTTAAAAAAAAAATCTTTTTAAATTCCTTAAAACAGAAATGATTGGAACTGGATATAAATTTAATAAAAACCAAGGGTTTAACGGGTTAGACACCCAGCCCAGTTGGTTAGGCTGGGTGCAAGTCACATCTAAGGTCTCGGGTTCGAGACTCATAGTGCACGTCCGGTTCGATCCAGTATAATCTTTTTAATTTAAGTAAATTTCTAGAATAGCTTAAAGTGTGTATTAATATAATTAAAATCAGGATTCTTTCGGGTTAGACACGTAGCTCAGTTGGAAGAGCTGCGTGCACGCAACCGTGAGGTCTCGAGTTCGAATATGGTCACACGCAATCCAATTTCACTAAAAGAACCGGTCAGATCCGACCGTCAGATCTGACAATTTTTTTTATTTTTTGTTTTATTTATTCATATTTTATTTCATTTTATTTATTCCCTTATTTATCTATTCATTTAAATACTTTTCCCATTAATTTACCTTTATACCTCAACCAAAATAACCTAATAACCTAATAAAAGATATTAAGTCCAAATATAAATTCGCTTATATGGTATCGTATTTATTATTTTAGGTTAGTATTCGTTGTTCGGTTCAATCCTCAACTCTTGCGCTCTCATCTTCAATCAAGAATACGCATCCACTGTGAGTGAATCTCTACAAATTCCCCGTTTTAATCATGTTTGGGGTGTAGCATGTGTCGTACAATTTCTTTTATTTTATTTAAACACTTGTGCTAATATCATTTCGTGATCAAATGTGTATAGTAGTTATGTGGTTTATATGTGGATACATTTTATCATTTCAGTGCAATCATTTCATTAGGCCCATCAGTTCCTCGTGGGATACGGGTTGGGCATCAGGTGCCTCATTAGATCGGCTACGTTTGATTGAGACTTGATCTCAAATACATCATTCATCATGTCATGTGTTCATACAATGTGGTTTGTGATTGGTTATATATATACATCTGTTCACATATGATTCCTGCACAATTTTTATTTAAACAACAATATAATTCAATTATTTAAATGTTTTATCAAGGTTCACTCGCCAACTTTTGTTGACCCAATTTTTTTTTTTACGCATGATACAGGTGAAAAGCTGAGGAAAGAAACACATAGGAATGGCCTTAGAAGAATAAACAAGTTATTTCGTTTGGAACAATCTTTTGGTTTATTGTTTGTGTTTGTATGAATTTTGTGTTGAATCTTTGAAGTTTAATTTCAATTTAATAAATATGAAACTTATTAGTAAATATCATGAGCTTTGGTGATAACCCAATTATGCCCCGACTCTTATTCCGCTGCGGGTCGGGATGTGACAGATTGGTATCGGAGTTTGTGACTATAGGGATATAGGACATGTTATTAGACCCTTAGAGCCTATACTATAGTTGATTTTAATTGTTTATGTGTTACATGAAAAATTCATGAGGTTTATATGTTTCATGTTTATTTTCACACACAATCTTATGCAAACACTCTCACAAGTACATGTTAATATGCAATGCTCATCATCGTTCATATCTCATACCTATGAAAGCACACACCTCACGATTTCAAAAATTCCATGATTTCTTTTCAAAGATTTTTGCAATGATTTCATATTTTTCAAATCACATCAAAGTGAGTTTTCACGACGAACATTTAGTAACTGGAAGGGTACGAGTACTGGTAGTCGGTGTCACACCCCGACCCGCAGTGGAAAAAGGTGATCGGGGCATGATTGGGTTTTCATCAAAGCTCATGACATTTATTATAATGTTTCATATTTATTATTACAATTTAAAGGAGAATCATTACAGTCAATCATACTAGTACAACATGTTCTTTACATTTTTCAAGACTTCATTATTTTTCTTCTAAGGCAATTTCCTATGTGTTCCTTGCTTCCACCTGTCTACCTGTATCATGTGTAAAAATGGTTTTTGGGTCAACAAAAAGTTGGCGAGTGAATCCTATGAAAACATTTAAACGTGTTTATTGTATTGATTATAAAATAAAGTGCATAACCACATATGAGTAAATGTAGATGTAAATCTATTCACAAAACACATAATATTAAGTATTGCATACACATACAACAAATGATTGTTTTTAGGCACGCGTTGTTCAACGAACTGATGGGCCTAATGAATGTTTTTGAGGCATGCGTTGTTCAACTCGTCTCCCACGAGGAACTGATGAGTCTAATAAATAATTTGTATACAACTTGACAATATGTAATACATCACAACAATCAATATTTACATTCTAAGTTTAGATCATATAATGGTATAGCACGAGTTTGAATAAGCGAATTATTTAAGCGACACATGATACACCCCAAAACATGAATAAAAAGGGGAATTTGTAAGAATTCACTCACAGTGGTTGCGTTTCTTGGATTGATGATGAATGCGCACGAATTTGGATTTAACCACGATAGAAACTAACCTAAATAATAACATAATGGCTCGGTAAATAAATGGATTTATAATTTTAATGCATAACCTTAATAGGATTTCTAGATTTATTTTTGTGAATTTAAGGACATTTTCTAACTTTAAAAATATTATTTTTAAGTATTTTTAAATAATTTTCTGATTAAATAAATAAATAAAATAAAATAAAATGTTGACCGTTGACTTTGACTGTTTGACCGGTTCGGACTTTGTGTTTGTTTGCGCTGAGTGAGGTTCGAACTCGTGACCTCCCGTATACGTGCACGCAGCTCTACCAACTGAGCTACGTGTCTAACCCGAAATATTTCTGTTTTTAATTATATTTATATACTACTTAGATTATTCAGAATTTTATTTAATTAAAAAGGTTTTTAAACTAGTCGAACCGGTGCGCATGGTGTGTTTCGAACCCATGACCTGTGGTTTAACTTTGCACACAGTCCACCGCTGGACTGTGTGTCTAACTTGGTTAAAATACTTGTTTTTATTAATCTTATATACTAACTGGAAGGTATTCTGGAGCCTTTCAAAAAAATTGGGATTTATCGCAGGAACCGTTTAAGTGTACGGATCGAACTCGGTATCAATAGCATGAAATGCACACAGTCCACCGCTGGACTGTGTGTCTAACTCGTTTAAAACACCGATTTTAATTATATTCATAGACTGATCAGACTTCATCTTCTTCATTTGAATAAACAGACTGTTAACCCGATTGTTTCGATTCATTAATCAATTCCTTTATTAAATTTTAAATAACTACACATGAGATTAATAAAAATGAAAGGGATTAGGTGAAAGATAAACCGAACAGGGATTCCCTGTTTCTCCGGCGAGATTCCAACGATCACAGATAAATTCCGGCGACTTGCGGCGACTGCTTCAGAGTGTTTTAGCGAGAGTTTAAGAGAGAGTTTGAGAGATTGAACAGGTTGGATTGAGGAGCTTAGCCCTGTATTTATAGGTGATGTAATCCACCACGATTTCGGTTTTTCCGGTGATATTTTCTGGTGACTACCAAACAATTCCGGCAGTAGAGTGTTTGAACAGAAAGCGTAGAGTGTTTGAACAGAAAGCTCGAGATGTTTCAGTATTTACAGATCGAATGATTTGTATTCGGTTTCATCTTTTAATGTTTTCGGTTTCATTTTTTTTAATGTTTTCGGTTTCAAAATACTGATTTCCTTTGATTCAGGGTATAATTGATAACTGAAATTGAATTTAAAACATGATTCGGTAACTGATAATTGTATGCGCATTCTCCTTTTCTTTTGAAATCGTAGCTGCTGAATCTTTGGGCGGCTTTCTTTTTGAGACCTCCCTTAATTGAAATGCGTATACATATATTAATGGATCCTAAAATAAACCGAATGAGGCTTGGCAGCCGAACGGTTTATGTGTGTGTGATGGAGGCGGGTGACCCGGGTTCGAAACCCGGCGTCTCCTTATATTTTTTTTATTCATTATTTATTATAAATTTTCAATTATAGATTTTAAATTCTAAAATGTTTATAAATTATGTATCATTGAAAATTAAAATAAACAATATATACGCAACGAAATTTATAACTGATTATTTGGTTTAATAAACGAAGCGGGTTTGGATAACCCGGTTTTTTCGGATGTTACAGTATCCCCTACTTTTATAAATTTCGTCCCGAAATTTAAGTAGTGGTATGTTTGTCTCGAAAGGAGGGTGATTTTGGCAATTACCTACTTAGAAGGGGGTAAGAGTTTAAATTTTTACTTGAGGCGGTAACGTTCCTTGTAAGGGTTGAATACCCTGCTACAGGAATCGCTTTTTGATGCCTACGATAAAGAATATTGATAAACAGAGTTGATTGACTGGGTATGATCTCATGCCCAATAGTTCTGAGAGAATCGATACGTTTGGAAAGATAAGGTTATATCCTAAAACAAGACTTCTACTACTAAAACCTACATGGAACCTCTCATAACCGCCTGACAATGCCTCTGATCCTTTGACAAGAATACTTATATATAGGAAGTACCAGCGGCGTATCCACCATATTCTTGTCAAATTTTCATTGGCTTTATCAGTAAATTATGATTAGTTCTATGTGACTCTAAACACAACAACCAAACTTGAGTCTTAATTCTGAAAGTATACATGTTTGAATGATGACAGTACCTCTCTCGTTTGTTATGATGAAGAGGTTAGTCTATGTAGAAGTGAGACACAGCCCAACTTCTTTGAATGATGAGATTGAAATACGTTGAGATGTATGATGATATGAATGCTAAATCAGTGAGTATAAAACAAACTTCAACCATGACATTACTAAATCCTACATGGAACTTCTCATAACCGCCTGACAATGCCTCTGATCCTTTGGCAAGAATACTTATATATAGGAAGTACCAGCGGCGTATCCACCATATTCTTGTCAAATTTTCATTGGTTTTATCAGTAAGTTATGATTAGTTCTATGTGACTCTAAAACATAAACAAACACAACAACCAAAGCTTGAGTCTAAATTCTGAAAGTATACATGTTTGAATGATGACAGTACCTCTCTTGTTTGTTATGATGAAGAGGTTAGTCTATGTAGAAGTGAGACACAGCCCAACTTCTTTAAATGATGAGACGGAGATACGTCGTGAGGTATGATGATATGAATGTTAAATCAATGAGTATAAAACAAAACTGAAATAGTAATTCGCATAAGATTCTTGGATAAAATTTCCAATTTATAATTGAGATACGTGAAGATTGAGATAAACATAAAGAAAACATAAAAACTAAGCGGTTGGAGTTGAATTCTTGATTTTTGGTGAAGAAAACTAGTTGGGTGGTTTGTTTGGGCCGTCATTATCTTCAACAGGATTTGCGTTGATGTTGTAAACTCTTCCTCTTGCTGGTGGCCTAGTGGTTAGGTTTTCTTGATTTGCTTGGTTAACTGGGTTTGCTTGACTTGGGCGTTTATGACGTTAACCAAACGAGGGCACGTGTTTCTAAAGTGGGTAGTGTCGCCACAATTGAAACAAGCTCGAACATATGGGAACATGGGGTATTGGGATTGTTGATATGTTTGGATCATGTTTTAAGTAGGGGGTGAGGTTGGGTTTTGAGAGGTGCGGCAAACCTTGCTCGAATGACCATAGCGTCCACAATTCGCACATAGTCGACAAGGTAAGGTAGATGGATGGTGATAAAAACATGTGTTGCATTGAGGGTGAGGTCCAAGGTAAGGTTTCTTATTTGGGTAAGTTGAGTTGGGTGCTACTTGAGTGATTGGGATAGCTTGGAGGGGTATGGCTTGTGAAGTTGGTTGATTGTGTTGGGTGACAGCGAAAATTTGCCCATCTCGTTTTCTCTTAGAAATGGGTTGAGAAGGGGATTCGGTTTGGGTGGAGTTTGAGGTTTCAGTTGATGCTTTATCCTTCTTCTTCTCCTCCTTGAAGTCTTTATTCCGTATGCGGTTCTCGGTGAGCTCTGTAGCTAACTCCATTGCTGCTTCCAAAGTTGCAGGTGTGGTACTTATACAGGGTCTTGAATTTTTGAAGGAAGACCTCGAATGTAGTGCTCGATCAAACGGTAGAGGGGAGTGAACAAGTTGGGGACCATTTGATTTAACTCAAGGAATCTCTTGTTGTATGTGGTGTGGTCGCCCTCCTTTTGTTTCAAAGAATAGAACTCATCTTCCAATTTCTTGATTTCGCTTCTTGGACAAAACCGTCTTGTCATGATTTCCTTCAACTCTTCCCAAGTCAAATTCATAGCATCTTCAACACCTCGCTTGGCCTTCTCTGTATTCCACCATGTAAGTGCTATTCCAAGTAAACGACCGGTAGCATATCGCACCTTGCGATCATCGGGGCAATCGCAATTTAGAAAAGTGTTTTCCATTTCCTCAAACCAATGGAGGAGAGCGGTGACACCTTCAGTCCCTTCGTATTTTGGAGGATCGCAGGATTTGAAATGCTTGAATGTGCATTTAGTGGTATTTGGGGGAGGGTTGACAACATTTTGATCTTCTTGATTGACGGGATTAGCGGTAAGGGCTTGTTGAACTTGAACTACAATGTTGGGTATTACGGCAGCCATTTGTTGAGCGATTTGGGCAGCCATGCGCTCGCGGGCTTTTCCTGATCTCATCTTCCTACGAGCGAGACTAGAAGACATCTACAAGGAATACGTATCAAGAGTATGAGTTGGATGTTTTAGGGGTCATGTGTCGTATTTAGGAATGAACATTCATAAAATAAATATAGAATAATAAATCTACTACATCCATAGGATGTCTTGGGCTTTGCTCGTAATTGGGCTTTGCATGCCGCCATACTTCACCTTCGTAATCATGTGGGCCCCCATGATTACCGGGTCTTTCATATGGTTCGCATGTGTTAGCCTGGTAACGTACACTAAAACCCGGAGAAAATCGAGGAATATGTATGTAACGTATGATATTCTGAGTGCATCCAGGTGTGGACACGGTGACAATTCAAAGTGGGGTTAGTTCGAACGACGTTTGGTGTGGCATGCTTTGGCCTAATAGGTCCTTCGTACTCTCATCATTCGTCCCCAGGTAGGCAAACTGGTCCGTTAAATTGGATTTATACGAATGCCAACCTAGACAGGACGTTCCGACTACCGGTACTTGTACCCTTACAGTTACTACATGCCCGTCGTAGGACTCACTTTGATGAGATTGAAAAAACGAAAAATGCGACAGAATCTTGAATAACGGAAGTATGAAGATGATTTAAATATGTGAACATTGAAATATGTGTGATAAATGTATATGTAAGCATGTTATGTTTTACTATAAGTATAACTCATTAAGTATCACACAAAATATAATATTGGAAGTGTTTGCATGCATTTGTGTATGTAATAAATATGAAAGAAATAAACATCATGAGTTTGCATGTAACCACATAAACAATTAAAATCTAATCAACTATAGTATAGGCTCTAAGGGTCTAATAACCTATCCTATATCCCTATAGTCAAAAGCTCTGATACCAATCTGTCACACCCCGACCCGCAGCGGAAAAAGGTGATCGGGGCATGATTGGGTTTTCATCAAAGCTCATGACATTTATTATAATGTTTCATATTTATTATTACAATTTAAAGGAGAATCATTACAGTCAATCATACTAGTACAACATGTTCTATACATTTTTCAAGACTTCATTATTTTTCTTCTAAGGCAATTTCCTATGTGTTCCTTGCTTCCACCTGTCTACCTGTATCATGTGTAAAAATGGTTTTTGGGTCAACAAAAAGTTGGCGAGTGAATCCTATGAAAACATTTAAACGTGTTTATTGTATTGATTATAAAATAAAGTGCATAACCACATATGAGTAAATGTAGATGTAAATCTATTCACAAAACACATAATATTAAGTATTGCACACACATACAACAAATGATTGTTTTGAGGCACGCGTTGTTCAACGAACTGATGGGCCTAATGAATGTTTTTGAGGCACGCGTTGTTCAACTCGTCTCCCACGAGGAACTGATGGGCCTAATAAATAATTTGCATACAACTTGACAATATGTAATACATCACAACAATAAATATTTACATTCTAAGTTTAGATCATATAATGGTATAGCACGAGTTTGAATAAGCGAATTTATTTAAGCGACACATGATACACCCCAAAACATGAATAAAAAGGGGAATTTGTAAGAATTCACTTACAGTGGTTGCGTTTCTTGGATTGATGATGAATGCGCACGAATTTGGATTTAACCACGATAGAAACTAACCTAAATAATAACATAATGGCTCGGTAAATAAATGGATTTTATTTGAGATTAATAATTTTAATTCATAACCTTAATAGGATTTCTAGATTTATTTTTGTGAATTTAAGGACATTTTCTAACTTTAAAAATATTATTTTTAAGTATTTTTAAATAACTTTCTGATTAAATAAATAAATAAATAAATAAATAAAAATGTTGACCGTTGACTTTGACTGTTTGACCGGTTCGGACTTTGTGTTTGTTTGCGCTGAGTGAGGTTCGAACTCGTGACCTCCCGTATACGTGCACGCAGCTCTACCAACTGAGCTACGTGTCTAACCCGAAATATTTCTGTTTTTAATTATATTTATATACTACTTAGATTATTCAGAATTTTATTTAATTAAAAAGGTTTTTAAACTAGTCGAACCGGTGCGCATGGTGTGTTTCGAACCCGTGACCTGTGGTTTAACTTTGCACACAGTCCACCGCTGGACTGTGTGTCTAACTTGGTTAAAATACTTGTTTTTATTAATCTTATATATTAACTGGAAGGTGTTCTGGAGCCTTTCAAAAAAATTGGGATTTATCGCAGGAACCGTTTAAGTGTACGAATCGAACTCGGTATCAATAGCATGAAATGCACACAGTCCACCGCTGGACTGTGTGTCTAACTCGTTTAAAACACCGATTTTAATTATATTCATAGACTGATTAGACTTCATCTTCTTCATTTGAATAAACAGACTGTTAACCCGATTGTTTCGATTCATTAATCAATTCCTTTATTAAATTTTAAATAACTACACATGAGATTAATAAAAATGAAAGGGATTAGGTGAAAGATATACCGAACAGGGATTCCCTGTTTCTCCGGCGAGATTCCAACGATCACAGATAAATTCCGGCGACTTGCGGCGACTGCTTCAGAGTGTTTTAGCGAGAGTTTAAGAGAGAGTTTGAGAGATTGAACAGGTTGGATTGAGGAGTTTAGCCCTTTATTTATAGGTGATGTGATCCACCACGATTTCGGTTTTTCCGGTGATATTTTCTGGTGACTACCAAACAATTCCGGCAGTAGAGTGTTTGAACAGAAAGCGTAGATTGTTTGAACAGAAAGCTCGAGATGTTTCAGTATTTACAGATCGAATGATTTGTATTCGGTTTCATCTTTTAATGTTTTCGGTTTCATTTTTTTTAATGTTTTCGGTTTCAAAATACTGATTTCCTTTGATTCAGGGTATAATTGATAACTGAAATTGAATTAAAACATGATTCGGTAACTGATAATTGTATGCGCGTTCTCCTTTTCTTTTGAAATCGTAGCTGCTGAATCTTTGGGCGGCTTTCTTTTTGAGACCTCCCTTAATTGAAATGTGTATACATATATTAATGGATCCTAAAATAAACCGAATGAGGCTTGGCAGCCGAACGGTTTATGTGTGTGTGATGGAGGCGGGTGACCGGGTTCGAAACCCGGCGTCTCCTTATTTTTTTTATTCATTATTTATTATAAATTTTCAATTATAGATTTTAAATTCTAAAATGTTTATTAGTTATGTATCGTTTAAAATTAAAATAAACAATATATACGCAACGAAATTTATAACTGATTATTCGGTTTAATAAACGAAGCGGGTTTGGATAACCCGGTTTTTGACGGATGTTACAGTCGGAACGTCCTGTCTAGGCTTGGCATTCGTATAAATCCAAAATAAAGGACCAGTTAGCCTACCTGGGGACTAACGTTGAGAGTATAAAGGACCTATTAGGCCAAAGCATGCTACACCAAACGTCGTGTGAACTAACCCCACTTGAGTTGTCATTGTGTCTGCACCTGGACACCCTCCGACCTTACATCTCGCAATCATGTTTTATGATTTTCATTCGGGTGATGCGAGTGCTATCAGGCCAACACCAATTTGAACCCTTCCAAACCCAATAGTCATGGGGCCCACATGACTATACAGGTTATGGTATGGGAGACATTTGGAGGCCCAAACATGAGCAAGCCCAAGACATCCTATGGATGTAGCTAAGTTATTTTCTTCAGTTATTCATAAATGTTGTTTTTCATATATTTTTTACGACACATGACACCTAGAAAATTATCAAACTCACAATCTCCCTACATATATTTCCCTAGATGTCTGCTAGACACTTACGAGGAGGTAGAAGGACAGGAAGGTCGAGCGAACGCATGGCCACACAAATTGCTCAACAAATGGCCATGGTACTTCCTGACATCGTACTACAAGTTCAACAAGCTCTCGCTGCAAATCCCATCAACCCTCCGAACCAAGAAGGCCAAAACGTCGCCAACCCTCCTCCCAAAACCACAAAATGCACCTACAAACATTTCAAGTCCTCTGATCCCCCAAAATATGAAGGGACTGAAGGTGTCACCGCTTTCCTCCATTGGTTTGAGGAGATGGAAAACACTTTTCTCAATTGCGACTGTCCTAAGGATCGCAAGGTACGTTACGCTACGGGACGTCTGTTTGGAGTAGCACTTACCTGGTGGAACACAGAAAAAGGTAAGCGAGGTGTGGAGGATGCAATGGCCTTAACATGGGAAGAATTAAGGGAAATCATGACGAGACGCTTATGCCCTAGAAGCGAGATCAAAAAGCTAGAAGACGAATTCTACTCTATAAAGCAAAAGGAAGGGGATCACACCTCATACAACAAGAGATTTTTCGAGTTGAACCAAATGGTCCCCAACCTGTTCACTCCTTATACCGCTTGATCGAACACTATATTCGAGGTCTCCCTCGAAAATTCAAGATTCGGTTTTAAGTACATCTCCCGCAACACTCGAAGCTGCCATGGAACTAGCTACGGAACTCACTGAAAATCGCATTCGAAATGGAGATTTTAAAGATGAGAAGAAGAAAACAACTGTTGAAGCCCAACTCCAACCCAATCAGGCTCATCCTCAAAGTTTGCTGGTAAGAGGAAGCGGATTGACAAGAACTTCGCCGTTACTCAAACCAACCATCCCATCACTGCTGCTCCAATCACACAAGTCGCCCCTCCAGCCGCACCATTCAAAAAACCATACACTGGCCCACACCCAAAATGTAACCGCTGCCAATACCATCACCCTCCTGAGAACCATTTCCAATATTGCACAAGTTGTGGCCGTGCAGGTCACACTATCCAAACTTGCCGAACACTCCAACGATCAAACCGCAATCAGCCTCCAGCCCAAACCCAAAACCAAATGGTGGGCCAAGCCCAACAACCCTTACTTTTACCGCCTGCCCAACCCAATTACCCCATGATGCAACCCATAAGAGCTTGTTTTAACTGTGGTGACCCAAACCACTTCCGAAATACTTGCCCACGCCTGGTGAACATTATTAACGCCCAAGCCCAAGCAAACTCAGTGAATCAAGCTAATCAAGCTAACCCACCTGTTAGAGGAAGGGCCTTCAACATTAACGCCAACCAAGCAAGGGTTGACAATAATGTGGTCAACGGTACGTTTCTCGTAAATGGTAGTTATGCATCCATATTATTCGATACTGGTGCGGATAAGAGTTTTGTGTCTTTAGAATTCGAATCTATTCTCGATTTACCTCGTGTTAGTCTCACTGAATTGATCACGGTGGAAGTTGCTGACGGAGAACCCATTTCGTTAAATTCAATTATACGTGATTGTACTCTTACTCTAAATGATCACGATTTCTCGATTGATCTTATTCCTTTGAAATTGGGAAGTTTCGATGTTATCATCGGTATGGACTGGCTCAGCCAGCATCACGCCAAAGTAGTTTGCCATGAAAAGTTCATTTGTATTTCTCTCGCCGACGGTCAGACATTACGTATCTTTGGAGAAACTCCTTCAAAAGGGCTCAAATTGATGGCATGCCTTCAAGCTCGAAGATATCTTCGCAAAGATTACGTCGCGTTTCTAGCTCACATCATCAAGAAGGAAGGCAAGGAAAGGAAGCTCGAAGATATTCCAATTGTGAAAGAATTCCCTCAAGTTTTTCCCGGCGATGTTTCAGGACTTCCTCCTGTGCGAGAAGTTGAATTTCGAATCGATCTTGTGCCTGGTGCTACACCAGTCGTGAAATCTCCCTATAGGTTAGCCCCATCGGAGATGCAAGAGTTGGCTACTCAGCTACAAGAGCTGACTGACAAAGGATTCATACGTCCTAGCTCGTCGCCTTGGGGTGCACCTGTTCTTTTTGTAAAGAAGAAAGATGGAACGTTTCGCAGGTGCATTGATTATAGAGAGCTCAACAAATTAACGGTTGAGAATCGCTACCCTTTGCCTCGTATTGATGACCTCCTAGATCAACTTCAAGGTGCCATCTATTTTCGAAAATCGACCTTCGTTCTGGTTATCATCAGCTCAGAGTACGCGAAGAAGATATTCCAAAAACTACCTTTCGAACTCGCTATGGTCATTACGAGTTCATGGTTATGCCTTTAGGATTAACCAACGCTCCCGCTGTCTTCATGGATTTGATGAATAGGGTATGCAAACCCTATCTCGACCGTTTCGTCATAATCTTCATCGATGACATTCTTATCTACTCCAAGACAAAATCCGATCATGAGCGATATCTTCGACTTATTCTTACACTCTTAAGGACTGAAAAGCTCTATGCTAAGTTCTCGAAATATGAGTTCTAGTTAAAAGAGGTACAATTTCTTGGTCATGTCGTTAATGACAAGGGGATTCATGTCGACCCTTCGAAAATCAAGGCAGTACAAGAATGGCAAGCGCCACGTACTCCTACCGAAGTTAGGTCATTTCTTGGCTTGGCTGGTTATTATCGACGCTTCATTGCCAATTTTTCTCGTATCGCCGTTCCACTCACAGCCTTAACTCACAAGGGAAAACCCTTTATTTGGGGACTCAAGCAAGAGGAGGCTTTCCAAACTTTGAAGCAAAAGCTTTGTGATGCACCTATCCTTACACTCCCTGAGGGTTGCGAAGACTTTGTGGTTTATTGCGACACGTCAGGGCAAGGGTTAGGTTGTGTTCTGATGCAAAGAGGAAAGGTGATAGTCTATGCCTCTAGGCAACTCAAAGTACATGAGAAGAACTACGCCACTCATATCCTAGAACTTGGAGCACTCGTGTTCGCTCTAAAGATATGGAGACATTATCTCTATGGCACCAAGTGTGAAATATACACTGACCACAAGAGTCTCCAACATATCTTCAATCAAAAAGAGTTGAACATGAGGCAACGATGATGGGTCGAACTCCTCAATGATTACGATTGTGAGATTCGATATAATCCTGGCAAGGCAAATGTTGTGGCTGATGCCCTTAGTCGAAAAGGTTACACGAATACCATTCATCTTCTATGTTCTCAAATTGTAACTGACATCAAAGATCGAATTCGGGCAGCTCAATATACTTCTATAACGGAAAATGACGTACACGATGAGCTATCTTGTGGAGCAGAACTCAAAATCGAAACCAAATCCGATGGTATTCTTTACTATTTAAACCGTATTTGGATTCCCGATTGCGACAACCTTCGTGATTTCCTCATGAATGAGGCACACAAAACACGATACTCTGTACATCCAGGAGCCGATAAGATGTATCAAGACTTACAATACACCTACTGGTGGCCTGGTATGAAGAAGGACATCGCTGTTTTTGTTTCCAAGTGCCTTACATGCTCTAAAGTGAAAGCTGAACATCAGAGAGCGTCAGGGCTTCTCGTCCAACCCGAGATATCTGTATGGAAGTGGGAAAATATAACCATGGATTTCATTACCGGGTTACCTCGCACCTCCAATGGGTATGACACCATATGGGTAATCATTGATCGTCTTACACAATCAGCTCATTTCATTCCAATTTGTGAGGACTTCAAGAACGAGAAGTTAGCTCGTATCTATATCAACGAGATCGTAAGCCGTCATGGTGTACCATTAAGCATCATTTCAGACCGAGATGGTCGTTTCACTTCACGAACTCACTAACATGGCGAGCTGTACAATCCGCTTTGGGTACACGTGTAGACCTCAGCACCGCCTTTCACCCTCAAACTGATGGTCAATCTGATCACACCATCCAAACCCTTGAAGACATGCTGCGAGCATATGTCATAGACTCCAAAGGTAATTAGGACATTCACCTACCATTAGTTGAGTTTTCGTACAACAATAGCTATCATTCAAGCATCGGTATGGCTCCTTTAGAAGCTTTATATGGTCGTAAATGCCGATCTCCAGTATGTTGGCACGAAATTGGTGAAGCGCAAATCATCGGACTTGAGTTGATTCAAGAAACAACCGACAAAATTCTGCAAATTCGAAATAATCTTCTAGCGGCTCAAAGTCGTCAATAGAGTTACGCTGATAAACGACGGAAGCCCTTGGAGTTTTGTGTTGGTGATCAAGTACTTTTGAAAGTGTCACCGTGGAAGGGAGTAGTTCGTTTTGGTTAAAAGGGCAAGCTAGCACCACGCTATGTGGGACCTTTCAAGATACTCAAAAGAGTAGGTCCTGTAGCATACAAGCTTGACCTACCAGAAGAACTCAACAAAATTCATCCCACGTTCCACGTATCAAACTTGAAAAAGTGCCTCGCCGACGAAAACCTCCATATCCCTCTGGAAGATATTCAAGTCCATGAATCAATGCACTTCGTTGAAAGACCAGTGGAAGTCATGGATTTCGGTGAGAAGCGCTTGAGGCGAAGTTGTAATCCAATCGTCAGGGTGCGTTGGGAGTCAAAACGAGGACCCGAGTTTACTTGGGAACGTGAAGACACAATGCGCGAAAAGTACCCGCATCTTTTTCCAGTTACAACTACTACTTAAATTTCGGGACGAAATTTCTAAAAGTAGGGGATACTGTAACATTTGTATAAATCGGGTTTCGAAAACCCGCCCCAATGTATCAATCAAGCGTTTTTATTTTATGTCGTTGGTTATTTTATTTATTGTTATAGACATAAATAATAATAATTAAGGTTTAAAAATAAATCTAAATGAAATAGTTCAATAAATAATCAACTAAAACTTAATATTTATAATTAATAATTAATAAATAATTTAGTAGACCTAATAAAAAGAAAATAATAAAAAGGTGGAACCGGGAATCGAACCCGGGTTCCCAGGGTAAAACACACACCACAACACCACCACACCACACACACCACAGCACCACCACACCACACACACCATATGTGCTAGAACCAACAACCTGAAACATAAATCCTCATGATGAATTGAAGCCGGCAACTGCAACAAGTCTCCTCATCGGAGATTTCGCGGTCAAATGCGGTTTCCTTCAAACCGACAACTGGCTCAATGTTATTTTTGGCAAACTTCAAATCAGTCGGCTGTCATCTCCGCAATCATCGGAATTGGTTACCAAAACCGACACCGAGCACACCCCTGTTTCAACCTATATATATACCAATCACAATCCCAAGCTCAAAATCGCTCAATTCATTCTCCTCCCATCGCAAGAATCTCTGCTCCAAGCATCCCCCCTGTTTTTCATCAGAAATCACAAACGGTCGCCAAACTTTTTCACCGGAAAATACTCACCGCCGACGGTAACCTCTTTCTTTCTAATCCAGTTTGTATATTGTTCAAATATCACATTAATCAAAAGAATCAAGTTTAATTCAGTTTAAAAATAAGAAGGTGTTTTGGGTGAACTATTCAAACGAAGAAGATGAAGCAGCAGCGTGAGTGTGTGTGTATATATATATATATATATATATATTAATTCAGTTTATAACCAGGTTAAACATCCAGCCCAAGTGGATGGTCCGGGTGCAAACCCACTTCAGACTTTGGTTCGAGACCCTCTTGGTACACGATTCATTTGATTTTAAAAAAAAATCTTTTTAAATCCTTAAAACAGAAATGATTGGAACTGGATATAAATTTAATAAAAACCAAGGGTTTAACGGGTTAGACACCCAGCCCAGTTGGTTGGGCTGGGTGCAAGTCACATCTAAGGTCTCGGGTTCGAGACTCATAGTGCACGTCCGGTTCGATCCAGTATAATCTTTTTAATTTAAATAAATTTCTAGAATAGCTTAAAGTGTGTATTAATATAATTAAAATCAGGATTCTTTCGGGTTAGACACGTAGCTCAGTGGAAGAGCTGCGTGCACGCAACCGTGAGGTCTCGAGTTCGAATCTGGTCACACGCAATCCAATTTCACTAAAAGAACCGGTCAGATCCGACCGTCAGATCTGACAATTTTTTTTATTTTTTATTTTATTTATTCATATTTTATTTCATTTTATTTATTCCCTTATTTATCTATTCATTTAAATACTTTTCCCATTAATTTACCTTTATACCTCAACCAAAATAACCTAATAACCTAATAAAAGATATTAAGTCCAAATATAAATTCGCTTATATGGTATCGTATTTATTATTTTAGGTTAGTATTCGTTGTTCGGTTCAATCCTCAACTCTTGCGCTCTCATCTTCAATCAAGAATACGCACCCACTTGGTTCGAGACCCTCTTGGTACACGATTCATTTGATTTAAAAAAAAAATCTTTTTAAATCCTTAAAACAGAAATGATTGGAACTGGATATAAATTTAATAAAAACCAAGGGTTTAACGGGTTAGACACCCAGCCCAGTTGGTTGGGCTGGGTGCAAGTCACATCTAAGGTCTCGGGTTCGAGACTCATAGTGCACGTCCGGTTCGATCCAGTATAATCTTTTTAATTTAAATAAATTTCTAGAATAGCTTAAAGTGTGTATTAATATAATTAAAATCAGGATTCTTTCGGGTTAGACACGTAGCTCAGTGGAAGAGCTGCGTGCACGCAACCGTGAGGTCTCGAGTTCGAATCTGGTCACACGCAATCCAATTTCACTAAAAGAACCGGTCAGATCCGACCGTCAGATCTGACAATTTTTTTTATTTTTTATTTTATTTATTCATATTTTATTTCATTTTATTTATTCCCTTATTTATCTATTCATTTAAATACTTTTCCCATTAATTTACCTTTATACCTCAACCAAAATAACCTAATAACCTAATAAAAGATATTAAGTCCAAATATAAATTCGCTTATATGGTATCGTATTTATTATTTTAGGTTATTATTCGTTGTTCGGTTCAATCCTCAACTCTTGCGCTCTCATCTTCAATCAAGAATACGCACCCACTTGGTTCGAGACCCTCTTGGTACACGATTCATTTGATTTTAAAAAAAAAATCTTTTTAAATCCTTAAAACAGAAATGATTGGAACTGGATATAAATTTAATAAAAACCAAGGGTTTAACGGGTTAGACACCCAGCCCAGTTGGTTGGGCTGGGTGCAAGTCACATCTAAGGTCTCGGGTTCGAGACTCATAGTGCACGTCCGGTTCGATCCAGTATAATCTTTTTAATTTAAATAAATTTCTAGAATAGCTTAAAGTGTGTATTAATATAATTAAAATCAGGATTCTTTCGGGTTAGACACGTAGCTCAGTGGAAGAGCTGCGTGCACGCAACCGTGAGGTCTCGAGTTCGAATCTGGTCACACGCAATCCAATTTCACTAAAAGAACCGGTCAGATCCGACCGTCAGATCTGACAATTTTTTTTATTTTTTATTTTATTTATTCATATTTTATTTCATTTTATTTATTCCCTTATTTATCTATTCATTTAAATACTTTTCCCATTAATTTACCTTTATACCTCAACCAAAATAACCTAATAACCTAATAAAAGATATTAAGTCCAAATATAAATTCGCTTATATGGTATCGTATTTATTATTTTAGGTTAGTATTCGTTGTTCGGTTCAATCCTCAACTCTTGCGCTCTCATCTTCAATCAAGAATACGCACCCACTGTGAGTGAATCTCTACAAATTCCCCGTTTTAATCATGTTTGGGGGGTAGCATGTGTCGTACAATTTCTTTTATTTTATTTAAACACTTGTGCTAATATCATTTCGTGATCAAATGTGTATAGTAGTTATGTGGTTTATATGTGGATACATTTTATCATTTCAGTGCAATCATTTCATTAGGCCCATCAGTTCCTCGTGGGATACGGGTTGGGCATCAGGTGCCTTATTAGATCGGCTACGTTTGATTGAGACTTGATCTCAAATACATCATTCATCATGTCATGTGTTCATACAATGTGGTTTGTGATTGGTTTATATATATACATCTGTTCACATATGATTCCTGCACAATTTTTATTTAAACAACAATATAATTCAATTATTTAAATGTTTTATCAAGGTTCACTCGCCAACTTTTGTTGACCCAAATTCTTTGTTTTTACGCATGATACAGGTGAAAAGCTGAGGAAAGAAACACATAGGAATGGCCTTAGAAGAATAAACAAGTTATTTCGTTTGGAACAATCTTTTGGTTTATTGTTTGTGTTTGTATGAATTTTGTGTTGAATCTTTGAAGTTTAATTTCAATTTAATAAATATGAAACTTATTAGTAACTATCATGAGTTTTGGTGATAACCCAATCATGCCCCGACTCTTATTCTGCTACGGGTCGTCGGCCCAGACGACCAGAGACATCCGTCCTGTCCCTCTACGTCAGACATTAAATGTTCCCTGCTGGAGAATTAATGTCTTCTGTCAGGAGGTGTTCTTTGTCGGATGTTGAATGGCCTCACGTGTAAAGGCAGCTGTCTCTAGCGTCAGACCTGCTACCAGCCGAAAGTGGAGAAGGTGTGACAGTCACTGGCGTAAGTATGGTTGGTGCACAGTCTGACGTTTGCATTACTGTTCATGCGACGCTGTCAGACGCAACCTGCCGAGCAACCATTGGACACAGCTCTGCCACTCCGTACCCTTGTATATGGTAACACCTCTTAGTGCTTATCCCTTCTGCGAGGTTGTCAGTGTTTTCCGGCCAGCACAGAATGGCAGGGATAAATCATTTTGTCCACAAGACTATGAGGTGCTCTCATGTTTGTCTTGGACTTGCATGGTTTTAGGATTACTGACTAGAGGGTTGTTTGTTTTGCGCATGGTCAATTAGCCTACGCGTCTAAGTCTAACTTGCCGTTGTGCCTAGTACACAAGATTCGTTGTGTGACTTAGATTGTTTGGTCTAACTTGCCATTGCGCTGAGTGCGTAAGGCTCGTCGTGTGACCCACATGTGTTTGTCTAATTTACCGTTGCGCTGAATGCGCAAGGTTTATTGTACGACCTATTGGTTCCAAGGAAGCGCTTGCATATTGCGCGAAAGGTTATCCTTTTAGTTATGCTATTGAGGGTATGGTTACTTGCGCAGGCGCTGGGGTTTTGGGACCATACCCCTCCAGTTTTGCTACAAAATTTGCTACCGGTTCTATACGTTATATTTTTTATATTAATTGAATTTGTGAAACTATTTTCAAGTATTTAATATTTTTGCTCTTGATTTTTCTATTGTATGTATTATTAGTTATTTTTTAATACTTCTTTTTGTTAATTTTTGTTTATGGATTTTCTTACACGCTTTATTGTATTTTTTAAAAATTTATTTTGTT